>JAGTTD010000020.1:2470505-3141010 GCA_018398585.1 Simmondsia chinensis
TTCCACCATTTCCACCTGCATTTTGGTGGAAAATAGAAAAGGGAGAAGCGTCAGCAAAAGGAAGTTGATCAACACCATTAACCTTGATTATAGGGACTGAGCGACATATATTTCATTAGGATTAAAGAAAAAAGTACCATCAGGCTTGCCATGGCGATCATGCCGACTACGGCGAAAGCTTGAGCTTCCATTACCACCATCACCTCCTTTAACATGCATCCTAAATCTGTCTATCATTCTCCTCTCCTACAATGTCGTCATTGACGAAATATTGACTGAGAGATATGCAGTGTATCCAACACGTTTAACAAAAAAATTTAACTAGTGGAGATAAAGGAGAAAGAACCAAGATTTAGATCTAGGATATTTATTGATAATTTGAATTGCTGTAAATTTTATCTCATAGGATATATTATTCGTTAGGATTACTTTACAATTAGAATTTGAAGTTTCTTTTCAATTAGGAGTCTACTTTCTTCTCTATAAATATTAATGTAACCAAAAGCCAAAAAAAGATCATTAGACTATTTGAATAAACTCATTTAATTATATTTTTTAAGCATGGGACTGTTTAAAGCTAAGTAAATGAATACTTAGTTGGTTGGACCACCTTGACTAGGCACAAACATGCTTAATCTCTATCGATAACTATCATAAGCTAGCTTGATCACCCCGCTTTCAAAAGAAATATGAGATACTCAACAGGAAAGCTACCTGCAAAGGAGTTGCTTTGTCCTTTTTGTGTGGAATTTCAGAATAGGAAGAAGAGTACACAAGAAAACATGGGCAGGCTGAGGTTTCCCTGCAAGCTTTTATAGACGGAAGGAACCTCGCTCGGCAAATCCACATCCTTGCCTCTATCTGCTATTCTTCAGCCTGTTCCTGATCCAACAAATCCATATTAATTAGGATAGAATATCAGCAGGACCAAAATTTTGTTTATTTGATATTTATCATATTAGTCTTAGATTAGTATGTTGTTATCAGTTCGGAAGTTTCTTTTCTATAGTCATAGTTTCATCTCTATAAATATTAATGTAACTAGAGCCTAAAGGCAAATCGTTAGACTGTTTTGAATACGCTTAGATATTTTCAATTTTTAAACATAAGGCGAACCTAATACCTGTTAGCCAATCTGCTAGTACACTTATTAAGTAAACACTGCTCACCCAAGGACCGCACAAGATGAACCTTGGTATAATAGACTTGACCTAATTGCTGAAAGACTGAACTCTCACTTTGCTTCAAAAGAAATCTCCTTTCCTTTAGATTAGAATTGCATCGCCCTCGCTTTGATGATGCCTCAATTAACAGTTTTTTCTAAACCTGCAACCATGTTATGATTTGCATAAGGCTCGATTTGTTCAAATGGATAGCATTTTCCTTACATAAATCTTTCTTTTTCCAAAACATTTTCAATTAAAAGTAATTTTTCCTTTAAATTTTAGTCTTTCCAGCTAAGAAAAATGCTTTCATTCTATAAATTTGTATGAGGTTCACGCTTGGCCAAGTTGAAGTTAAAGTGGAGCAAATGACGTGAGATTACGACAGAAAACTTTTGTTGACCAAGAAGTTGCAAGTTTAAATCCCAACAACCCGAATTCTCAATAATAATATAATTTAAGTATGAGATGAGTCAGTGCATTATCCACGCCTTAAGCCAATAAGCATTTGCATGATGAGGAAAGTTAGAGTACAAGACCATTTATAGACTTTCAAACATCACCTTAAACTTTTGGGATACCTAATTTCTGGGAAGATTCAATAGCAAAACGAGGAAGCAACATAAATGACAGCAATGTCAAATGCAGTTTCTCACCTAGGCATTTCATCGAACACCTACTCTTCACAAGAAACCATCTTTATCATAATGCTTATTAATAATCCCAAAACCATACAAGAATATCCACAAGAAAAATGATTAGGCATTTAAAAGTAGAACATCAGAAACAAAATCATCAAAATTTGGGCGAAAATAGCTTCTTGTAAAGATCAATGATGAAATTCAATCGCTCCAGAAAAAGATCACAATTAGTTTCTAACATCATAACGAAGTTGTTATTACTTAGATAAAAATTATTATTGTCAAAGTAATAACATAATTTATAAAAAATAAAAACTATAAAATTAATTTAAAAATAAATAATAACAATTTTACCCTACATAATTACTTAAGCTAGGGTTTAGTTGCATACCTCAACGGTGATGTCACCGAGGGAGGGTTCTCGTTTCAGTGATCTTTCAAGCAACTTCACAAACTGTTGTTTCCGTTGATTGTTTCTGCATCTTATTTAGTTGTCATACGAATTAAACTTTTATATTAAATTAAATTTTTATTTAATTTTTAAAAAGTAGGCAAAAAATAAAGGAGGCCATGGGCCGAATTGGCCAGGCCCGCACTGTAGCGTCCGGGGCAGGCTGGGCCTGGAGGCCAAACCAGACCTGGGCCCGGTCCTTGGGGGCTCAGCCCACCTCGGGCCCGGGCCTGGGTTGCCACGGTCCCCCTACCCATTTTTTTTTTTAGTCTTGACAATTTTATAAAAAAATGAGATTTGAACCTCACTTCTCGAGCATGCAAAGAGCCTTTATTACCATGTGAACTAGGATTCTTTTGTCATTTTATTGGGTATAAAAATAATTTAACATACTTCACAAAAAAGGATAAAAATTTGATACAAAATTAACACTAGTGGGATTTGAACCCCATACCTCTAACATATAAAGTTCACTATTATCATATAAGCTACAATTTTTTTATAATTTTATTAGGTAAAATTAATATATATACATATATAATAATAAAAATATACCCAAACGGGCCCGGCCTGGCCCGACTCCGCCCGCTACAGGAGAGGGCCGTGTCAAGCATTGGCCAGGGTCGACCCGGCCCACTAGCCAACTCTAGTAAATGATATTTTAAAATAAAAAATATAATTTTTTCGAAAAAGTTAGTAAAAGCGGAAGGAATTAAAACTTATTTATGGGAATAAGGTAAATTATTTATTGAGGTTTGAAGAAATTAAAAATTATTAAGTAATTTCTACTTTTTGTGTTCTACCAACTTTCCAACTAAACAAGGGCTCAAATCTAAACATTCCTTCAATTTCTATTTCCTGTATTTTACTTCTTATTTATTGTAAATAATTATTGCATTTACTTTGTGCATATCAAATGAGGTCTTAAGTTAAATTATATATTACTATCATGAGTCTGGATTATTAATTTTTTAATTTTTAATTTTGTAAAATAATATTTCAACATAAAAGTTATATATATTTAATAAAATAGTTCAAACGGCGGTGTAAAAAGGTGAAATAAACCTTTCATCGAACTTTTTCATTAGGACTGTAGTAGCATTTAAGTTCGAGTTTGGGATAAGGAAAATAGCGTTAGTATTATGGATTTAGCAACAAAAAGGGGCTAGCTTTACACCCTTTTACATTTTTATTGTAATAATTTATTAAATACATGTAATTTTTAAACTAAATAATTATTTCATACAATTTATTGACTAAAATAATAAATCAAAACAAAGGATATTAATATATAATTTTCTCATTTTTTAAGGGTAAATTATGGTTAGATCTATTGAATTTTTATACGAAATTAACACTTAGATGCACAGAGATTTGAACATCTATTATTAGATATTTGATGCCTTATTAATCGTTTATATTGAGTCATTTGATTAAACTATTAAACATTATTTCATTAATTAACTCTAAAATTACTATAAAACTAAATATTATTCTAATTAAAAATACAAAAATTAATCCAATTAAATATTAATGTAGTAAACAAACCCAAAAAAAAAAAAAATTTACTTTTTCAAGTCTCGTTTGGTTACTGAAAGAATTGAATTACTACTGGAAGTTATACTTCTAAGAAATTTACTTCATTTGTCAACTTTTCAGGAAGTAGTATAAAAGTGTTTGGTTGCTTATCAGGAAAATAAAACTTTTCGGGAATTCAATTCCTATATTTTCTTTGAATGACACAACACAAATTCAATTTTAGCATTTTCTAACAAAAATTTTATCGGATTTTTGACTAAAGAATACCTGATTGATAAAATTCTAAAACTTTAGGATACCTAAGTGATATATCTAAAACTCATGATATATCATTATAAAATTTTTAAATATTATAATATTTAAATAATAAATACGCAAACTATCTAAATAATAATTTTCTATAAATAAAAAAAGAATATTGCTTTTTCAGTCAGTGTCGGAAAGAAAAAGGAAAAAAATTACACTTTACAATTGCTAGTTGCTACTACAAGTGTGAGAGTCCCTTCTAAAAATGACAGCTAATTCACATCTCCCAACTACATAATTATTATCCATCCATATACCCATACATGCATACATGACCCATACACACATGATACATACATATGAGCTTAAACCACATTTTAAAGGCCTCGTTTAGTTACCACATAAATTAAATTCCTGCAAAAAATTATATTTTATGTGAATTCAATTCATATGCCAATTTTTGGGGGAAAAAAGCAACACTCCTAGTGTTCCACGGGCTCCCGCCTCAGCAAGGTCTAGGGGGTGCTACTCTGAAGACAGGCTATTACCGAGTACCCCCAACCTGAAGGGTGAGGACTTCCCAGGAGGTCACCCATCCTAGTACTACTTTCGTCCAAACACGCTTAACTTCGGAGTTCTAATGGGATCCGCTGCTTATGTGTTAGTACCATCTTTGGTTGCTAGAAAGGAACAAAAGAAAGGAACATACCCAGTGCCTTAAGGGCTTCCGCCTATACTGGGTCTGGGGGGGCGGATGTATGTAGCCTTCTCCCTTTAGGATGCTATTCTGAAGACAGGCTGTTGCTGAGGACCCCCAACCTAAGAGGTGAGGACTTCTCAGGAGGTCACCCATCTTAGTATTATTTTCGCCCAAGCACACTTAATTTCGGAGTTCTAATGGGATCCGCTGCTTGCATGTTGGTACCCTCTTTTGTTGCTAAGATGTAAAATAGAATTTCCTTGGTGAAATTAGTAAAAAAGGAAGGAATTAGAATTTAACTAGGGGGGTTAGGTAAGTTGCTTCCTGTATTTTGAAAGAAATAATTTATATTTTCTGCATTCTGCCTACTTTCTATCAACCAAATAAGAGCTAAAATTTATATTTTCCATAATTTTTTACTTCTCTTGTTTACTTGCTGCATATCAAACGAGACTTCAAGGTTAGCATAGTGATGATAACTTATTATGCAATGGACATAATTTAGTTTGGTTTTTTTTTTTAATAAAAAAGTTAGAGTTGAGTTATTTTTTGTTTAGAAATAGAGTTGGATTATTTTTTGATAGAAAAGTGAAAATTATTTTATTTTTTAATAAAAAAAGTTAAAATTAAATTATTTTTTAATTAAAAAATAAAGTTAAATTATTTTTAGATATATTGATATATAATTAAATTATTTATACATCAACTGTTGTTTTCTAACATATAATTTGCCACAAAAAGGGGCTTTAAAAGTGTGAGTGAACAAGAGAATATTTCAATAAACAAATGATTTTTCATGTTCGTGTTCCCCACATCACCATCATCACATCATCATCATCAAAACACATGCATACATACATACCCCATCATCATCATCAAAACACATCTATACATACATACCCCCATCATCATCATCATCATCATCATCCTCTCTCTCTCTCTCTCCAATTTTGCTTCACTCTCCTCCACTCTCACAGAACTTCAATCTCTCCATCAATGGCGTCTCCCAAACCCCACTTTCTCTCTCCCCATTTTACCCCTCCTTCTCTCTCCTATTTACTCACCCTTACCCTCTTTCTCTCTCCAATCTCATCCCTCAACATCACTTCTATTCTCTCTCACTACCCAGATCTCTCCGATTTCACCTCCTTGCTCTCCTCCACCGCCGTCGCCGGTGAACTTTCGGGCCGCTCCGCCGTCACCCTCCTCGCCGTCCCCAACTCCCACCTCTCCTCCGCCTCATCCGCTGACTCTGCCGACGTTCTCCGATGTCACGTGCTCCTCCGTTACCTCACGTGGTCTGATCTCCGCCAAATCCCCCCCGCTGGGACTCTAATCCCCACCCTCTTTCAAACCACCGGCCGCGCTGTTAACGATTTTGGGTCGGTGAATCTCACGTTTAATCCGTCAAACGGCGTCGTTTTGGTTCACCCCACTACCCCAAACGCGTCGTTTGTGAGTGTGGTTTCGTTGGTTAAGAGTTTCCCGTATAATCTGAGTATTTTTACTGTGAGTTCTTTGTTTTCTCCTTACGGGTTTGGTTTGATGGCGTCGGAGAGTGGGTTACCACCGCCGCCGCCGGTGAATATTACGAAGGCACTTTTTGGTGGGCATGATTTTAATGTTGCCGCCGCGATGTTGGCAGCATCTGGGGTTGTGGGTGAGTTTGAGAAGGATGAGGGGGGCGCTGGGATTACGTTGTTTGTGCCGACTGATGAAGCGTTTGCGAATTTGCCGGGTAGTGTGCAGTTGCAGGCGTTGCCGGCAGAGAGGAAGGGTTTGGTGTTGAAGTTTCATGTTCTTCATTCGTATTACCCGTTAGGATCTCTTGAATCCATCGTGAATCCGGTTCAGCCAACGCTCGCAACGGAGGATAGCGGAGCAGGGAGCTTTACGCTCAATATATCGAGGGTAATGTTATGTTTCCGAAGATACTAGATTTATTTGATTATCTGACCGATCGGATATTGACATAATTATGAAGGGATGAATGTTACTTGAATCATGATCAGTGAAGATGTATTCGTTACTTTATTCTTAGGCCTTGTTTGATTAACACTGAATTGAATTCCCGAGGGATGTATTTCATAGGAATGTAATTCATATGGTAACTTTTAGGAATTAAGTACATAGTGTTTGGTTGTTAGGTTGAGAATTAGAACTTCTTATGTGATTAGATCATTTACTTGTGTTTTAAAAGAATTGGAAATTGCTAAGAAGTTTTCACTTCTCATGATCCATCAATTCCTCTGTACACAAACAACAACAACAACCGACCTAATGCCTCAAGGGCTCCCGCATATGCAGGGTCGGGGGGAAGGATGTACGCAGCCTTACCCCTTTGAGGTGCTACCCTTAAAGGGAGGCTATGTCCGAGTACTCCAACCTGAGAAGCATACGAGCATCCTCGGTAACCAAACAATTTGGCAAATGTCTATTCCCATGAATTGCGATTGTCCGTGCTTACTTTCGAGTAACCGCACAAAGCTTGACTTTTTACTTCAATTAGCCGATTAACTTTTAGATCATAACAGGTAAACCGCACGGTGGAGATTAACACAGGACTTGTTCAGGCAGAGGTGACCCAAACAGTGTTTGATCAGAACCCAGTTGCCATTTTTGGTGTTTCAAATGTGTTACTGCCCAGAGAGATTTTTGGTAGTGGGAAAAGCACAAATGTCAATCTGGGTGCCGGTGCAAATCAGAGCAGCGGTGGCAGTGGGGGGTTTATGGCAGCACCGCCACACGATATTGGGGTAGCACCGGATACACCGCCGGAGTTCTTCAGCCCACCAAGTCATTTGTTGGCGCCACCGGGGTTGCGGCAAGATGTCAGTTCAGAAGCTACCAGAAGGGAAAAGGGGAGTCTTGCAAATTGGGGTATGCTGCTGTGTACAGGGATTTTTTATTTGTTCCAACGGCAATGAGATTGAAGTTCATCAAGAGTTCTTCTATGGTAAATCACCTCATTATTTATTTCGGGTTGTCACAATAATCACAATCAATATTGTCAGGGCAATGATGTGGCTTATAGAGGATAATACTCCGGGAACAACAATATTGCCCTTCGTATAGGTAAAATTGAAAGATTTTGGCAGCAAGAAATGATGCAGCCATTTGCCCATGATAGAGTGGAATGAACTGGGCTTAATCTCATCATAATTCATAGTAAAAATAGCCAAATTTTCACTCTTTATGTGCATTATGTTGGAGTTGTTTACCCCTATTCCTTGTGTCTCTAAATTTGTTGGACTGGTTACCTTCTTTTGTTCGAAAATAGTCCCTAATGTTCATAAGTTTGTTTAAATTGGTTCTACATTGTTATGTGCATTGTATTGTATGCGTTCTTGTTCATGGAAGAGAGCTTTTGGGTTAGTTTGGTGGTTAAAAAAAATTTGAGTTTGGCGAATTTGCCATGTGCTACTGTGTACAGGGATTTTGTATTTGTTCGTTCAGCAATAAGATTGAAGTTCTTCAAAATTCTTCTCTGGTAAATTACTTCATTTTTGTTTGATTCTTTCTTTTGTGGATGTCATGATCATCACTATTGATTCAGACTGTGGTTGTTATTGGCATGATAGTAACTGTTATTGTCAGGACAATGACGTGATCTATTGAGGATAATGACCACAAAATTGTCTGATAATAACAATATTGCGAGTAGAACTGAAAGATTTTGGCAGCAAAAAAAAAAAGAAAAAGAAAAAGATGCACCCTTTTGCCATTTGGGGTTAGAGTTGGAAGTGAGTTGGGTTCAATCTTATCAATGACTCATAGTAAAAATGGCCAAAGATTCACTCTTTATGTGCATTGTGTTATGTATTTATATAAGAGGAGCTCCTGGGTTGGTTTGGTGGTTAAAATTTCTCGGTATTCAGTCCAGATCGAGCCTTATCAATCCCTCTTCTCCTAGTTGTCCTCTTTTGTGAAATTGTAACCTTCTTACTAATATATAACAACGTACTTATGTAAGAGAGAGAGCGCGAGCGAGCGAGCGAGCTTGAATTTGATTAAATGTAGGGTTTTGAATAATTGGAGAGGTTCAATTGAGTTTGTATACGGACTTTATGTTATGCATTTTGTTGTATGTATTTACGTAAAAGCAGTTTTTTCGGTTGTTTTGGTGGTTAAAATCTCTGTCTGTTTCGAACATTTCTTATGATCGAAGCTCATTAACTCCCTTTTCTCAAGTTGTTCTGCTTAGGGACCTTCTTTCTTTTTAGGATTGGAGGCAATTTAAAAACTACTTCTCTACAGAGTAGCACCGTGTAGGTGTAAGGTTGCGTACATCTTATCCTCCTAAATTCCGCCTAGGCGGGAGCCTCTTTAAGGCACCGAGTTGTTATGCTGTTAGGGAACTGTAACCCCATTGACCCCGTTTTTGCCGTTGATTGCTATGTTGTAATTAAGAGTAGAAATGAATCTAAATACTGTATACTTTTGTGTTTTTCGGTCCATTTGTAAAACTGTTAGGTTCTGTTTTGCTTATGAAATTGGAATTAGACTGTGGAATTGTAACGAGATTAAATCAGAAGCAGTCGGAAGGGAAAAGGTGATTCTTGCTGGTCTGTACAGGGATTTTGTATTTGTTCCTACGGCAATGAGATTGAAATTCATCAAATTCTTCTGTGGTAAATCACTCCTTTTGCTGCAATTCTTTCTTTCGGATTGATTGTTATATAAGTGTTATTGTCAGAGCAATTACGTAACTTATAAGGGTTTATTTACCAGGCTCTAAGGCACCGGATCCCATTAGAACTCCGAAGTTAAGCATGTTTAGGCGAGAGTAGTACCGGGATGGGTGACTTCCTGGGAAGTCTTCGTGTTGCCAGCCCTATAAGGTTGGGAGTTCTTGGAATCAGCCTCTTGGTAGGATTACACCCCGAAGGGGGAAGATTGCATACATTCACCCCTCCCAGACCCCGCTTATGCGGGAGCCCTTGAGGCACTGGGTTTGTTGTTGTTGTATTGTCAGAGCAATTATGTAACTTATATAGAGGAATAACATAAAATTCTTTGACAATAATGATATTGCGATCTTACAGAGTAGAATCGAAAGATTTTGGGAGCAAGAAAAAAAAATGTAGAGTGTAAGTCAATTGCATTCGGGCAAGGATTTGGTAACAAATGCATCACGTATTTTGCCATATTAAGTAACGTTGTATATATGATTTAAAAGTTACTTAATATAGTAAAATGCATGGTGCTTTTGTTGAAAATAAATGTATGGGATCGTTGCTTATTGTGTTTAATACTACAACAACAACAACAAACCCAGTGCTTCAAAGACTCCCACGTAAGCTGGTCTTTTTTGGGGGGGGGGGGGGGGGGGGGAGGGGGGGTGGATGTACGCCCAGGCTTACCTCTTTAAGGTGTAACTCTGCCGATAGGTTGTTTTCAAGGACTCCCAACCTTATAGGGTTGGCAACACGAGGACTTCTTAGAAGGTCATCCATCCTGGTACTACTCTCGCCTAAGAATGCTTAATTTCAGGATTCTTATAGAATCCGGTGCATTAATGCCTGGTGAATGAACGTTTGCTCATTGTGTTTAATCTTACCAGTAATTCATAGTATAAGTTACTAAATTTTCTCTCTATATGTGCATTGTGTTTTGTATGTATCTATGTAAGATTAGTTTCTCAGTTGGTTTGATGGTTAAATCCTCTACATTTTCGGGTCAGGTGTTCAGATTGAAGTTCGTCAACCCTTTCTTACAAGTCGTCCCCGTTTTGAAAAATTGTAACCTTCTTACCTATATAAAAGATGTGTTCATGTAAACGAGAGAAAGTGAGCTTGAATTTGAATTATTGGAAAGGTTCAATCGAAATTGTATATGGACTTTATGCTAGCGTTTTGTGTATGTATTTACTTAAAAGCCGTTTCCGGGGTTGGTTTGGTAGTAAGCTCTACAGATTGAAGCTAATCAACGCCTTTTGAGGCCCATTGAGCATTCATCTGAGCTGGCATGCTAGAGTATAAAATCATTCTTGAGCATTCACCTGCCAGTTTAAATTCTTAGTATAGTTGGTTCTTTACATGGTAGCAGAGCATCGTTGATCAAGATGTCATATGAGTTCTAGTTTCAAGTCGTGATATTAATTTTTGTTGCAAAATGAATGGTGAGAACATGCCCCTATATTGGACCTTCTTGTTAGGTTATGTCGGGAGCTTCTGTCTTTTTCTTCCGATAATTGTACAATTTCTTACTATGCATTAGAATGTAAGGGAAAAACAAAATAAAATAAAAGTCAGAATATGATGGAAAAGAGCCACCCGTACAATAGAAAACCAACAACGTTGGGAGCAGTTGAAAAACTCCAACCAACCCCTCCTATGACACCACACCATGCGGCTTACAGAAACACGAGGACTCAAAACAACAAAAGCATAGGGCAAGATTTCCCACAAGACGATGTCCATTAGGGAAGATTGAAGCCAACACGTCGTGGAGTTTTGTTTTATTTTCCGAGCAGAGGCCATTGTTTTACATGAGTAATTCTTGCTCACGAGGTTTTATACATGGGCTGCAAATATGCACAAGGGTCGTTGAGTAGTTGTAACTTGCATTGTCATTGGACTATTTCATTACATACATGTAATTTTTAAACAGAAATATAATTTTACAAAGTTTATGAACTAAAAAATTAATATAGGAAACCTTATACTTCTGATATATAATTTACACTATGTATTAAATATTTAATATTCAAATGAGTACTTAAATTTTAAATACAATTTTCTTTAGTGAATGTATGAATGCTCGAACCACGGCGCTTTTGTGATTATTGGAGGTCTTGTTTAACATTAACTAGGTTTTTTCTGTGCACAGATTGCTTTTATTTTATACATTATCTGATAAAAGTTAATTTGTAATGCATATGAATCAAATTTGCTTTTTGTTGTTGAAAATATGATGTCTTGTTTTATTTGTATTCGGGTTCAAATCCTTTCATGATGTTAACCTGAAGAGAGACTGTTTTTCAGTGCCCCCAACTTGAGGGTGAGGACTTTTCAGAGGTCACTCATTCTAGTACTACTCTCGCCCAAGCACGCTAGAGTAGTACCAGGATGGGTGACCTCCTGGGAAGGCTGCGTACATCCGCCCCTTAGACCCTGCATAGGCGGGAGCCCTTGAGGCACTGGGTATGCTCCTTTATTCGCAATATTATTTTGAATCAATTTCTATAACAGCCTCCCATAATTTTAGCTTCTTTTTCATTTAAAATTTGTGTAATCAGAAAAGGAAAAGGAAAAAAAAAAAAAAAAAAATTTGTCATTTAAAAAAAAAAAAAAAGTGTATAGAACATGTAATACAGATTATCGGCCTGCAAGATTGCTTTCTGATCAAGCTGACACAGGTTGGAAGAGTCTCTTTAACCAAGAAAGCCCAAAATGCTCGAACAAAGGCTTACCTTCGATCTAGGAGTCCAATTGGACAGAGCCCAAAGATATCCAAACGGCTAAGGCTCCGTTTGTTTTAACGGAAGTACTTTTCCCACGGAAAATGCTATTCCAGTTGAGGTTTTTCGTTGTTTGTTTCAATGGAAAACATGTTTTCACATTTCGATATTCCTTGCTTGTTTTAAAGGAATCATCTTTTACCAATCATCTTATTCCTATTTATAGAACAATATAAATAGTAATACAGTATATTTGAAATTATTTTAGACTCTGTGTGGTTGTAGAGTTATTACTAAGATACCCTGAGGTTTGAACATTTATTACATATCCTGATATTTAAATGTATATAATGACATACCCTAAAGTTGAATATTATATAATTCAGGTACCATACATCAAAATTTGACGAATTTTTGTAAGAATCTAACCAAACATAAAAGTGCTAATATAATACATAATTACGATAATATTTACAAGTCATGTCAATATTTTTAGCAAATTACGATAAAAAGTTCATCGTATATTGATGTCAAAACTACCTAAATATGGCCGAAATTATATGTCGTGTTACCATTTTATAGGAAAAATCTAATAAAAATACTTATATATTATCGGAATCGTGTTTCTAGATCACTCGGAATGATGACTTCCCTTCTTTTAAAAGGGAAGTCATTTTCCCCCATTTCAAGGAAAATGTTTTCCTTTTCCGTCACCAATCTTGCGCCAAAACAACGGAAAAGGGGAAAACCACTTCCTAAAATGTAATTTCCTCCTAAACAAACGGAGCCTAAATCTGATCCATTTGGTAGATTACCAAGACAATCGAGTCTCCCATACCCGTCAGATCATCCACTTAATCTCAACAGTTGTAAGTACCCTCGAAGACATTGATAAAAAGTTCCATTTATTCTCTTAAACTCTACTATGCGAATGGACGAACTTGATCCACATGGTAGATCACCCAAAAAAGAGATCAGGTCGCTCGAAACCCTCTAGATAATCCATTGACACCTCGGTTTATATGGATAAACCTCGTATGCACCTTACAAGTAACCTACTTAATTTCAACAATAATACGTAACCTCTAACACACAGGTAAAAAGTTCTGTTCTCTTAGACTCTCTCTCCGTAGAATAGATTTCTCTCTAAAATACAAACACTAACTTGGACATCAGAGAGACTTTCAGGTCATTGACCCTCAATTCGTCTCCCCTTTATATCATGGCAAGTCCACATCTCATCAGAAGCCTGTCAAAACTTTGATACAGTTCGCCTTTCCTTCAGTTCCCTTGACACATAACCCGAAAATTCATCCTACATATATTTAAAAAAAAATTATATACCCAGAAATGAAGCATAATCCCATGGAAAAACTGAAAAAGAATTCCATAGCTTGTTCTACGATGGAAAAAAAAAAAAAAAAAAAAAGAGGAAAAATGAAACCAAGGCCTTATAAATACACACAGAGATCTATACATGGATTTAAAAGAGACTTTAACTTACTACATGAAACACACATACATATAATATATAATACGATTATTTACCCTAGCTATCAGTGCTTATTGCTTCAATTTAGTCCTTATACTTTTAATTGTATAGTCTCTATATAATTGAATTTGTTCCAATCAAGTCTGATATTAAAAATAATGCCAATCTTTGACTACAATTATAACACATTCACCCCATGTAAACAACAACAATCCAGTGTTTTAAAGAGGCTCTTGTCAAGGCAGGGTTTGGAGAGGGTAAGATATACGTAGCCTTACCCCTATATAGTACTACCATGTAGAGAGGTTCTTTACAAAGGGCCCCCACACCCAAAAAAGAACAATATTCACCCTATGTAAACCTCGAACGTTTTTCAAATATCCCATTGATGGGGAAAGCACTAGCAATTTCAGCCAGAAATTTTCAATACTAGACTTGAATGAAACAATTTTAGTTGTATAGGGACTAAATTGATATAATTAGTAGTATTAGGGATGATTTAATAAGCAAAGTATAAGGACCAACGACGGAAACAACATTACATCACATATGGTATTTGTGTCAATACTTGCAAAGCCAGTCTTGAATTGCAAGCCTTAAAGTATGATTAGGAACAAGATCCAAATGATCCAATGTTAAATTGGTCATTGGAGATGTTTCTCTCCCATTTCTTAACCATCCTCGGATCGCCTCTCCTTCATAGGTGAATCCATCTGCTGCCACTTGCGGATCGTGCATTATTTCCTGTAAATAATCGTGTTTACTTGTCATAAACAGCGCAAAACTTTTGAGATAATTTCCGCCTTCACATATCGAACAGACATGAGCAAGTATTCTGATTGACTTAAGAACACAAGCTGCGATGGAGCGAAATAACACTTCTTATTGCAATTTTTTTTTTGTTTTTTTTTTTGTTTTTTTTTTGGTGTTCGCAGCTTTTAAAAGCAGCAAACCAAAAAAAAAAAAGAAAAAAAAGAAAAATAGTGAGCCTCCATTAGAGCAACATCAAACTGAAAATCGAACCTTGTTTCGACATAAGTATCCTGACTTATAATATGAAAAAAAAACATCTTAAAGAAGTGATTTTGGGGTTTAAAAAAAAAAAGGGTTTCACAATATAGTCAAACAGGCCAGGATAACCTTTGATTGTTCAATCTTTTCCCACTCTTGGAATATATTTGTTGCTGACGGGTTCCAGCTATTTTTATTTAAAAAAAAAAAGAATAAAAATGGAAAATCAAGTGAAAACGCGTATGTTTCGTTCTTAGATTGAAATGCTTTGAATTTTACCATCAAAGGGCATATGAATGGCATCCATTTTTCATTCAAATGCAGAAAAAATTGAAACAAGAAACTAAGAACAAGAAAAAAATTGCTTTCAAAATATGACTTTTACCTTCTAAAAAACAACAAACAACAAACAAAAAATAATACCAAAGTAAACACCCATGAAGCACAGAGACTCTTTTTTTGCCAGAGTATGGGAGTCTGACATGTATCTAACACCAACATGCTTCTGACACGTTCTGATACATGAAATAAATATCCATTTTTTTTTTAAATTTGATGATATATATGGGGGTGGTTTTATATCTCTAGAATATAGCGGTAAATATTGGGATCAATCAAATTCTTGTTACATTTTGTCTACAACTCTACAATGTCACTTTATTTAGTTGTTAATTTGATGATATTCATGATTACTAAGTACGTGATTCTAATGTATAAATAATGATTAATTGTCAATTTGACGATTATCAACACATGGATATATACTACACGCATACACACAATTTTGAAGTAACGCGTTCTTAAGGTGTCGTATCCTACTTTTTTGAAAAATCATGTGTCACCGTAGAGGTATCGTACATATGTCGTATATATATCTGTGCTTCCTAGGTAAACACACATCTTCCATCTCCAACATTAAAGACGTTAAGACAAATGAAGTTTATCACTAACCTGAAGAATGGGACACAAGAAGAAAGATGGCACTTGCCGCTCCTCCAATGTATGCAGTTGCTGCAACTCCCTCACCAAACTTGGCGTCAACTCAGGCCTATCCCGGCTATTCGACTCACAGAATTTCAACCCCATCTCTGCCAACTTCTCCACCACAGAAACCTCCCAATCCCCAGCAGATTTATCCAAAACGGATGCCAATTTCCCGCCCGAAACGGCCCTACGAACATCCGCTACCAACCCAACTGGTGGCCTTCCGGTTAGGAGTTGCAATATCACGACACCAAACGAGTAAACATCAGATTTAGGTGACAAAATCCCTGTCCTGTTAAACTCCGGATCTGCATATGGAAAAGCACTCTTGGGTTCTGTACAACGTCGAAAGCTAGGACATCTAAGGGTATCTTCGGTTATGAAACGACATAAACCAAAGTGTGAGATTTTTCCGTGCAGTTCAGAATCGAGGAGTATGTTCTCGGGTTTCAGGTCACCGTGGATGATTCTTTCGGGATGGGAAGAGTGAAGAAAGAGAAGGGCGGATGAGATCTCGGAGATGAGTCTTGTTCTGATCTGCCATGGAAGCATAGTGTTGTGGCCTCTGCGGAAAAGGCAAAGTTGAAGGCTTCCATTAGGCAAGTAGTTGTAAACGAGAGACCATGCCTCTGGGCATGCCCCTATTAGTGTTGCCAAATGTGGATGCCTTAGCTTCCCTAAAACTTGTACCTGCAACCAGGGTAATTCACTTAAGTATAACAAGGTTTCGTGGATAAGGTTTGCCATCTCAATCCTGTTGTTTCTTTAAATAACTTTATAGTAACATTCGCAAATATGGAAAAATGTTTTCCCTTCACCGAGTGGGATATCGACTTCCCCTCAATAAGAGGGGGAGGGGAAAACGTTTTCTGTCGGAATTTCACGCCAGATGCTTACTTAAAACAACAACTTGGCCAAATGTACACCTCATACAAATTTATGGAATGAAACCATTTTCTTTAACTAAAAAGACAAATTTTAAAGAAAATCTTTTTAATTGAAAATATTTTGTGAAAAAAAAATTTCCTATAAGAAAAACTAAACCAAAAGAAGCGTCAAGGAATGCACTATGTCAAACATCAGATATTTACAATTTGTAGTGGCGTCCTCAAGGGAAAAAATTCAGGTTGATTTTCCAAGAAGTTCAGCGTCTACACTACAGAAGCCCACAGCATTCTGGAAGATTTGAAAACAACAACAACAACAAACTCAGTGCCCCAAAGGGCTTCCACTTCAGCAGGGTTGAGGGGGGGATGTACGCAGCCTTACCCCTTCAAGGTGTTACCCTAAAGAGAGGCAGAAGATTTGAGCGCAAGATTGAAAAGACACATACAAGAGTGGTTTGTATGTAGGGTGTACATCAGTCCGGAACCAGGCCAAACCAAACCAGACCGTAAAGACCGAATAGGATTAGAAATTAAGATAGGTTGAACGTCAGAAAACGGGTTGGTCTATCCAAGACTGGTAAAAGACGGTTTGGACCGACGAGGACTGGTTTGACTAGAAAGCTAACTAAATGCTAGGGTAAACCGAGTGGCTAGTGAAGTTTACATGCAAGTCATCCTACTCCTAGAGTTTTCATCTAAGCAGTCTGGTGCTTAGTCCGATTTGTGGTTTTTTTCTGATCTTAGATTGAACTAACTAAAGACTTGTTTGGTCCACATAGTTGGACCACGGACAAGACAGACATGTAGGTCTGATCCGGTTTGGTCCAAGACCAGAATGTTCATCCCAATTTGCAATAGTACTCAAGAGGTCTAGAGGCTGGTCCTGGGATTGTAGGAACCTAAAACACATTCTGATTTATGGGCCTTTTTTTGGGAAACAAAGGCGTATATAGCACTTAAACACACCTTAAATAATTGACTATATATCATAATATCAATTAATATGTGAGTATTTATAGTGTATCGTACATAAATTGTAATTTTTACAATTATGAATGGTATATGTAGAGGCAACAATATCATAATATAATTAATTTTCAGAAGGAACCCTTAACAAATTGGAATCTCTAAGCAACTGCTCGAGTTGCTTGAGATTTTGACCAGTCTTGGGAAGTAATGCAAAGATGAATCAAATACCTCCTTTTGAAACTGGGATGGACCTTGAATATTATGAGCATGCAACCTTTTTATAGCAACAGTTCTATCCAGCAATTCTCCCTTGTAAACACATCCAAATCCGCCCTCTCCAAGTTTGAAACTCTCAGAAAAATTGCATGTCGCAGTCTGAAGATCCAATAACGAAAACTCGACCACCTCAGGCATATCATCAAGGAACCCGAGATACCCATTTCGGCTCGTACCTCCAGATTGCTTGACATTCCTCCATCTCTCTAGCCAACGCTCAGATTCCACTTTCTGCCTTCGAATGCTTTGTTTCTCTTGTTTTAAACTCGAAATAGAATCTTGGACGAGTTTTAGCTCCCCAGATGCTTCATCACACCTACGATTTGCTTCATGGACACGATTGTCAAGAACAGCCACGTTCCTCATTGTCTTCTGAAGCTGTAATGTTATTTGAGCCTTTTCTTCTAGAAGTTTTTCGTGGTGCTGAATTGTTGTTCTTAGTTCATCTTCAGCTTCGATTCTATGTTTAGCTTCACGGGCATAAGCAGATTCATAATCTTTTACCTGAGATCACAAAATATGGTTATTAAATCTCTGTGAAGGTAGAGCACATGGAGCAACCTCATAAAAATTGAACTCAGGGTCAAGAAAACTAACATTTAGGCTCCGTTTGTTCTGACAGGAAACATTTTCCATTTTGATTCTATTATTTTTTTTGATAACTTTATAGCAACACCCACAAATACGGAAAATGTTCTCCTTCATTGAGTGAAATGACTTCCCCTAATTAAAAGGGAAATGTTTTTCCTTCATGTAGAAAAAAGACATTGTTCATTGTAATCTCATTGTTATATGTTTCATTTTAATCTCAATTTGCCGAAGCGTAAATCTCATATAAATTTATAGAATGGAACCATTTTCTTTAGTTAGATAATTAAAAGAAAATTTTAATTCAAAAAATATTTTGTGAAGAAATATTTTGCGTAAAAAAAAATGTTTTCCGTTGAAGCAAAAGGAAGGGTAAAATACTGCTAGTAGAAAACAGTAACCATGGATAATAAGCATTCTGTTAGATGTATCATAGCCACCAATCCATCAACACGGAAACAAAGCCAAAATCAACACAAAACATATAACCATCACATCTATCTACAGAACTACATAGATAAGACGAAACCTACTTCATTCAGTGATGATAACTAAACTACTAGGTTATCGACGCTGGTTTGTGATATCTGAACAAATTTATGAAGTTCCAATGTTAAATTTCACCAGGCCTTTTTAGGCCTGACCCACGGAGTTGACACACATGAGATCCACATATAAGCCCAAGTAGGGTTCCATCCTAAAACCAATTGGCCTTAGGTGGAGTAACCCATTTGTCTTATAAATTGATCTCTTCACTCTCACTACTCTGTGGGATTTTATATTTAGCTCACATGTGGAGTTCTTACTCTAAACACTTCCCCTCACATGTGAGTTTACGACAAACGCACCACTCGCCTTCTCCGATTCCAATTGGATCCAACCATTGGAGAGGCCCTTTGTGCAACAAATTCAAATGCACACAGTGCAAGGGATCGGGATCATCAACCTGCTCTGATACCATGTTAAATTTCACCAGGCCTTTTAGGCCCGACTTATGGAATTGACACACATAAGATCCACATATAAACCCAAATGAGGTTCCATCTTAAAACCAATTGGCCTTAGGTGGAGTAACCCACTAGTCTTATAAATTGATCTGTTCACTCTCACCATTCTATCTGGGATTTTATATTTAGCTCACATGTGGAGTTCTTACTCTTAACACTTCCCCTCACATGTGAGTCTACGAGAAATGCATCACTTGCCTTCTCCGATCCAATTGGATCCAACCATTGGAAAGACTCTCGATGTAACAAATTCAAATGCACACAGTGCAAGAGATCAGGATCATCAACCTGCTCTGATACCATGTTAAATTTCACCAGGCCTTTTAGGCCCGACCTATGGAATTGACACACATAAGATCCACATATAAGCCCAAATGAGGTTCCATCCTAAAACCAATTGATCTTAGGTGGAGTAACTCACTAGTCTTATAAATTGATATCTTCACTCTCACCACTCTATGTGGGATTTTATATTTAGCTCACATGTCGAGTTCTTACTCTTAACATCTAAGAACTGGATAAGCCATGTATGCACTGGCAGAGCCACATTTAAACAAATGTGGCAGGTGCCCATTGATATAAAAAATAACACTGATTTTTACTTGCTTTAGTTAAAAGTAAGATTGCACCAAGTGATTTTTTTTAATGTAATATTTTGTAAAAATTATATGGTAAATGATTTATTTTATGTATCCAAGTTCTGTAGCATTCTCACACCATCATATTTTAATACTCATTGTATCTTTTTCTTTTGGAATATGCCCATTTTCTTAATTTACTTATCTTAATACAAACTTGTATACAATATTAATTACATCATTTAACGTTTATTCTTTACCACTGGCATTAATGGAAAAAAAAAAAAAAAATCTAGATCCGTCATTGCATATATAACATGAACCATTGGAAGTTGTGGAGTTCTATTTCTTTATATATGTCAAACTTAAAGTAGAAATAAAACCGGGTTCCTCAATCAAAATCAAACTCGAAGCTACCTTGCTAATCATCTGAACAGCCTCAGCTTCCAATTTCTTCCGTTTCAAAAACTCTGCAATGGCCTCGTGCTTTGATGCCTCAGCTTCTGCTTTTGCTTCTGCAAGATGGATATGTAAACTTTCTTCCTCCAATTTCAGGTCAGAATCAGAAGAAGCTCGTCTTTCAGCAGATGAATCATATGGCGAACTAGTGTCAGTAGATGAATGCCTGGCACATGGATCACGTGTGTTCTCTGAACTGCACGTGTGAAGCAGCACCAACTCATCTTCAGTTCGAACTTGTGAATCTTGAACCCAATCTCTTGACTGAGAGGTTTGCATATTTATACGCGATGAAATCGAGTGAAGACAATCTACGCTATACAGGGGCTTGCTCTTTTCATAGCGCAATGATTTTGACCTCAAGACCCTCTCTATTGATGGATCTTGGCGACATAAACCTGGACTGAAAGTTACATTGTCAAGAACTTTTCTTGTCCAGACATGTTTCCCCTTGTTGATGAACCAAATCTCACAGAACGCAGGAGCGTGTTTGGCAGCATAAGTTGCTTTCTTTGAACTTTTTTTCATCTTAACGCAACTGCATAATACCATTGGTTACACATTAGACAACAAGGGATACTAAAACACGCAAGAACTATGTAGACAACATAGGTAGGACGACAACATTCCACTCCTTTGTGAATCCAGTGCCATCTGCTTGCAGCAAAATGCCACATAAATGAAAAATGATCTACAAACTAGTTAATTTCTTACAGGAAAAAATTGTCTTTCTAGGAGCTCCTTTGAGGGCTTTATGTCATTAATTCTTGTTTTTCTTGATGTTGCATGATTTTAATTTTAAGACATCTAGCCCTGAACTCTTTGTACATTCTTTCTTTTGTCGACAAAAAATGATATATCCCATGGAGATAGACCACCAAGACACGGAATGATTATAAAGCATAGTCCTCTTGCCGAAGAAATATTTTTACATTATGAAAACAGTTCTCACTTTTCAGGAATGGCTCCCATGATCAGCTTCCTTATATCATGTTTGATGACAAGATCAACAAGTCCCTTTTGAACTTGTTCAGCTTCAACTGTAATAAGGCTTGCTTTCACCTGCACCATAGACTTGAATTGATTAAAACAATTGGGGTAAGCTAATAAGTAAATGAACCAAAAATGAAGCGTCAAATATGGAAAAGAGAAACAGGTTGAGTCATAATCCATACAGGAAAAGAATTAACTAACAAGGGGGTTAGGCAAAATATCCAATTCATTTAAATACCAATTTGTAGATATGAGATAAAATGACAAGAGAAGAGAGAAAAAAACACAGTGATTTACACAGAAAACCCTTAAATGAGGGAAAAACCACGGGCATTAAGGATGAAAGCTCCACTAGATCTCAAATGGAGAATTACAAGCAGCTCAAGCTCACCAACTCTCTCACTCCCCAGGCAAAAGTCCTACAATGAAGTATATAGACTGACTTGATCTAATAAATATACTAAAAAATTTGAGATACAACACAACAAAGGGACATTGTTGTAAGACTTCAAAAGTTGAATGATATAATTTAAAGTCATTTTACCCGATAGCTCATATCCCTCGTAACCGATTGTATATGTTACTCATTCAAATTATAATGCCTAGCAAACAATGCCTGGATATAAATTCAGTCAACCATAGCTGTAAAACTGAAATAAGACGACGCACCTCTGTTTTAAAGCAAATTCCCAAGTAACCATTCAAGAGTGTCCTCATCTTTTCACTCTCTTCTCTCCTATATGCAGCCACCACTTCTCCGTTTGCCTGACTAGCAGGTAGCTTTCCTACTGCACGATATAGAAAGCTCAAAAGCATGAGACTTTATCAACAACTTAACTCTAAAAATCTGCATAGTATCACCTATGAATTTGGCAAGATTTTCTTTCCAGTACACAACATATCAAGTTATTTCTCATAAGCTCTCCCAACAAGAATGATCCCCCATTAATAAGACAATAGTGATGGCTCTTTTGACCAAATTGTGAAAAAAAAATTTTACATAAATATTTTTTTGCAGAAGCACTTTGCAAAAGTGCTTTCAATATGGTAGTTTAGTTTGAAAACTTTTTTAGTTTTTGCTTCTACTTCTACACTAAAAAAAAAAGCACAATTTTTCTATTTACACTTAAAAGTAGAAAAATAACTTTCATTTTTATTCAAAAGCACTTTTCTTTTCAAGCAAAATACGCTCAAATCCTATAAATAGCATTTTTTCCTAGAAACAACACCTTTTTTTAAGAAAAAGAAGTTTGGTCAAAGTGGCCCTAATAAATCATGCTAGCACGTACCATAGACGTCGAATGTTCAACATTGCACAAGGAGTGACAAGAAATATGTACAAAGCTTTCCTGAATAAGCAGAATTAAGTTATTCAAATACCCAGCTAATCGATTCCTTGGCATATTATCTCTCTGCTGTAGAAAATCATCCTGAAATCAGTTGTACCCTTCTCAAGAACATGAGTGTAGAACATCCACTCGATAAATACATAACTCTATCCAGTAAATTCTCGTAATTCCCAATACAACAATAATCTAGTGTCTCAAAGAGGCTCTCTACCAAGGCAAGGTTTGGGAGGACAGGATGTATAGAGAAGCTATTTCTAAAGGGCACTCAACCCTAAAAAAAAATCTGCACAAGTCAAATGAAAATAGACATGGCTAACACAAATAGACACTACTCAAGAAAAATAAAGCGGCAACAATAACAAATACACAAGATTAGGGACAATGGACTAGCATATGTGTGCTCCTCTCACCTAACAATTAATTAAGGAATCATATATCCCAAAAGTTTAAACTGATGGGTCGCCCATCAATAGTTTAATACTCTTAACATCCCCTTCATACAAATGCCCATTAGAAAGCGTGAATATTGTCCGGATCTAACTCATACCTTGTGCTTAAATCATATTAATATTGAAAGTAAGACTGTAGAGATTTGAACTCGTGATCTCTTGATCAACAAGGTTATAATACTGGATTAAGAAATCAACTATCTCAAAAACTTAAGTTGATGGCTGAAAGCTTATAAATAGTTTTATAGTCTACTATTATTGCCAGAGAAAGATTACAGTTTTATAATTTTGGAGACCTCATTAATTGTAAGATATATCAACAAATTTTTTTTTTTTTAACTGAAACAATAACAATTTATCCCCTTACAATAACAACTCACTTAATGAAATTTATCGAATTTTGTGAATTGAGAGGACTTACAAAGAGTAGGGATAAAAGGAGAGGGTTGATGAACATGAACTATACAAATTTCACAATTCCCAAACGCACTCATCGTCCAATTCAGCAATCCAACGCTCCTCTCCGCAGATTTCCCCACCGCTACATACACTTTCTCCATGTTTCCTCCTCCTTCTTCTTCGACGATCAACGGCATTTTACAGCTTGAACTCGAGCTCAACCGCTCCATGGCGGCGCCGTACAACGTCGTTGAAGAAGAGAACAGGGAGTAGCGGTAGTCAACTCTCGGAGCCGGCGGGTGAGATGGCCGGAGAAGCTCCATTTGACGGTTGATTTAGCATTACAGGTGACGGTTACCGGTGGTGGAGTGATCGTAGAGTTTTGAGTTTCCGATTAGCGGGCAGGGAGGGAGGGAGGGAGGGAGAGAGAGAGGGCGGGGGGTTAGTTGTGGACCGACGACTTGTTTGTGAACTCGCACAAAAAGTAGTGAGGTATGATACAATCATATATAATATAGAACAAAATATAGTAAGATCTTCTCAATTTTAATTAATTATAATATATTTTTTATATTTTTAATTTTGAAAAATGGTTGTATGAATTTTGTAATTAAATATAAAATATTTTATGTACTTTTAATTTTAAAAAATAGACCCCTGAACTTTACATATTAATACAACACACTCTCTGTACTTTCAGTTTTACAAATTAGCTCCCTAAACTTTTTTACTATACATACCTCACCCACCCGAATTTTGTTACTAAATATAATACACCATTTAGACATTCATAAATTTTAAAATAAAAAAGTATGAAACTAAAAAATTTAAATAAATTATGAAAGATATTTTTTTGAAAAAAGTATGAAAAAATATAATAATAATTTTAAATCTTATTATTCAATGTTCAAAAAAAATATATTTTTTTCAGCATTTATTTTTAAATTTTTAATTCTGTATATTTTTAAAATTTTAAATTTATTAACTAAGGGGCAAGTTACGTTTAGTAATATTGTTTGAGGGTAAGTTGTGTATAATAACAAGGACTATTTTATGAATTTAAAAGTGCAAGGGGTGTATTTTGAATGACAAAGTTCAAGGAGCTATTTTATTAAATTAAAATGCAGGGGATGTGCTGTGTTAATTTGTAAAGTTCAGAGGGCTATTTTATGAAATTGAAAGTGCAAGGGATGTGTTGTGTTAATTTGCAAAGTTTAAGGGACTATTTTTTAAAATCGAAAGTGCAGGGATGTGTTGTGATTAATTGCAAAGTTCGGGAGTCTAACTATACTTTGCCTTATAATATAAAGGATTTTTTATATTTTAAATGCAGTTTTAAAAAATTATCTAATTTTTTTTAATTTTTTAAAGTCATACCTAGATTTTTTTTAAAAAACTTTCAATGTCACACTTAATACTAACATCATTAACTTTCTGTTAAAATAAATTTATTATCATAATACCGTCAATAAAACTTATTTTTTATCAATGAATTATAAATAATTTTACGAATAAAAAATACTTCTAAAGTTTTTTTTGCGGCAATAGATTGTAACGGCTTGTCAAACCCTTAACAATTTACAAATCCAAATGTGAAGAGTAATTTTGTCATTTGTAAAATACATTACTTAATATAATCTATTTTAAATTAAGTTAAACTTGGTATTTTGATGCATTTATATCCCAAAACACAGTGTTTCATTTGACAAAAAGTTAATGGTGTCACTATTAGGTGTGACATTGAAAACTTTTTTAAAATGTTTAGGTGTGACTTAAAAAATTAAAAAAGTTCGCTAATTTTTTGAAACCGTACCTAAAATGTAGGCAATTTTTAATAAAAAAAAAATATAACGCTATTATCATAATAACTATACTAGGGATCGAGATTGTTCAAAATAGTCCAAAGACTAAAACATATCAAGGAAAATATTAAAGAAAATGAAGCCCTAATGAAAGGATGGACTAAGAGCAAAGTCCATGAAAACGAAAGAAAAATCTGTGAGACCCAATCAAAATTAAACTGCGACCCGTGTAACCCTTGCCTAAACAAAAAGATGCAAAGGCTTCTTCTGCAACGCGAAAAGATTTTATTCAATAACCACAAATTCTGGGCAAATTATAGGAGAAAATAATGGATTACAAAAGGTGACCGTAACTCCAAATTCTTTTATACAACTGTCCAAGCCAAGAGAAAAAGAAGAGCAATTGTAGAAATCCAAAATTCTATGGGGATTACCATTACTGATAAATAGGCCATAGGAGAAACATTCATCCAAGAATTTAAGGATAGATTCAGATCAAATGGACCTAGATCCAACTTTCCGTCCCTTAATACATTAAAGAAAAGGGTAACGGACTCTGAAAACAAAAACATTATTTCCGATTTCACTGATAATGAAATTAAAGAGGCAGTCTTTGATATGAACCCCCATAAAACCCCGGGCCCAGATTGGTTCTCGGCCCTTTTCTTCCAAACTTACTGGAATCTTGTGGGCAGAGACATCTATCATGCTATCCGATCTGCTTTACGGGGAAAATCCTTGCTGAGACAGCTTAATCACACCTTCATCACTCTGATTCCAATAACTGACACACCGCGCTATGTAAACCATTTTAGACCAATTAGTCTATGTAACGTTTTATATAAAATCATTGCTAAAGTTCTTGTTAACCGCATGAAACCACTAATGCCCAACATAGTAACCCAGTGGCAAGCAGCCTTTGTCTCAGGGAGAAACATCCAAGACAACATTGTAGTTGCTCATAAAATCCTAACTGCTTTCAAAAAAAAGCAAGGAAAATCAGGATGGATAGCTACCAAGCTAGACATGGAAAAGGCTTTTGACAAAATCTAATGGCCCTTCCTCAAAAGGACCCTGCAGCAACTAGGATTTCATGATCAATGGATTCAATGGATTATGATGTGCGTTACGACCACATCTTTTTCTGTCCTTATGGATGATAAACCAATGAGGTTTTTCTCCCCTTCTAGAGGACTGAAACAAGGCGACCCCCAGTCCTCCTTTTTGTTTATTTTATGCCTTGATGTTCTAGCAACTAACCTGCAGGCTCTGACGGGTACAAAGAAGTTAGAAATTGGGGTAAAAATTAGTCGGAATGCTCCACCGATCCCAGGCCTCTTTTTCGCGGACGAATGTTTGCTCTTCTGTGACGCCAAAGTGGAGACGGTTCAATCTCTAAATAGGATCCTGCATTTATTTGGTGAGGAATCAGGACTAGTAATCAACAGATCCAAGTCGGCGGCGGTGTTCTCCTCCAATCTAGATAGACAGCATAGACTGAGACTCTGTAACATACTGAAAATTCCAGGTAATGCATCCCTAGGTAGATATCTAGGATGTAATTTCACAACAGGGAGATTTGCGAGCCAGGTGGGAAACGACCTAATTCCGAAAATGGAAGGTAAAATTGCAAGTTGGAAAGCAGGAAAACTCTCTAAAGCAGGTAGGGTTACGCTGATTCAGTCCTCAATTGAATCCATGCCCTGCCATGTAATGCAATGTTTTAAGCTCCCCAAAAAGGTTTGCAAACAGAGGGATTCAATCAGCCGACGTTTTTTCTGGAACAAAGAAAATACAAACGGAATTCATATGGCTGCCTAGAGCAAGATCTGCAGACCAAAAGGGGCTGGTGGACTAGAGCTGCGTAAATTGGAGGCGATTAATCAAGCCTTTCTCTGCAAACTTGGGTGGCGAATTCTGATGAATGATAACAACTTATGGGTCCAGGTCATAAAGGATCGTTACCTTCGTAACTCTTCTTTTTTTGACTACACTTGCAAAGGAATGGACTCCCCAACCTGGAAGGGAATAATGGCTGCCAGGAGCCTCATAAGAAAAGGAATCAAATGAAAAGTGCGGAATGGTGCTAAGATCAGCTTCTGGAAGGACTGGTGGGTAGGGAAAGGGCCTCTAGCGGATAGCCTGAGGTCTGCCCCTAGTGACATCGATTCCTCTTCTACGGTAGCTGACTACATAACCGAAGGGGAATGGAACAAGGAAGCGCTTGAGCGAATTGTCCCCCAAGATATGGTCAACTCCATTATGGGCGTCCCTATTCCCCTTTTGCCCAGGGAAGACCAGTTCTGCTGGGGATTCACAAGTATAAGAAAATTCAGTGTCAAGTCTGCCACTTGGCTTGCTCACAATCTTGAGTGGGATAACAGAAACAAGTGGGAGTTCAAGTGGATTTGGAACTTGGATATTCTCCCCAAGATAAAATTTTTTTTATGGCAAGCACTTAATGGCTTCTTAACAACTGGGGATCAGATGCAAAAACGAATTCAAAATTGAAACCCTAATTGTACCTGGTGTGCTCAAAGCAGAGAGACAGTATCCCATATTCTTGTCAACTGCCCATGAGCCAAAGAGATTTGGCATGCAGCAAAGACCCAAAATTGGATCATCGCCCCCCAACAAAAGAGGATTTAGGGGAGGAACTCCGCAATTGGAAAGATAAGGAAGGAATTGGTAAGTTTATAATGGTTTGTTGGCACTTATGGAAGGATAGAAACGCTACCGTCTTTAGAAAAGAGATAGCCCCGGTTTCCCAAGTGGTCATCCGGGCCAAGAGGATGCACTGGGAATGGATATGCAGAAACACTATTGAGGAAGATTCATCGAACAATCCTGGGAACTTGAGCAAAAGAAGCAAGAACCTCTGGATTTTCTAGTCCCCCCCAAGATCAGACTGGGTGAAAGTAAATTTTGATGGCGCCAAAAGAGGTACTCAAGCAGCCTCTGGCTTTGTAATTCGTAACTCTAACGGTGAGGTCATCAAATCAGGGAGCAGAAGACTAGGAAATGCATCTGTCATTGTTGCTGAAGCAATTGCAGCTAGAGACGGGCTCTATACAACTACCTCCCTAGGATACTCGAAGATCATCCTGGAAGGGGACAATAAAGTTGTCATAAACTCCTTCAATGGGTCGTTCGATTGTCCCAGCGAAATCCACTTCATTAAGGATGAGATCGTAACTCTTGGTAAAAGGTTGTCCCAAATTCACTTTTCTCATGTTTACCGTGAAGCCAATCAATCCGCTGATTTCATGGCCAGCAAGGGCTTAGGAAGCATCAGTTTCAATTGCGATGTGTGTGATCCTTCCACCGCCCTTCTGGGCATTTCTAATGTGGAAGCTTCCGGGCGCCCTGTTTTACGTGGGGGCGGCTCCTTTTGATTTATTTTTACCATTGTTAAAAAAAAAAAATATATGGTTTATAAAAATTTAGAGTACAAAATTGTCAGAACAATAATTATTTTTATCAGGATAATAATATATTTTTTTAGTAAATATTAGCTACAAATTTTTATTAAATTATCCTTGTGATGACATTAGCCTATGTATATTTTGACCCTAGTGATAACTTTAGCCTAAAAAATTATAACAATTTTGACCCTAATGGTAATATTAGCATAAATATATTTAAAAGTTATTATTATTAGAGTAATAATTATTATTATTGGAGACAATAATCGGTCTTGTAATAAATAATAAGAATAAACTTTCACTTGTCATGGTTATAACCTTTTTTTTAGTCTTTCAATAATATTATTCTATATTTTATCCTGGTGCCATAAAATATGGCAAAAAATTATTATATTATTCAAATAATAATAAAGTAATCATTTTATTATTAAATAAATAAATTAAATATATTTTTTAAGACATGTATAGAATTATTTATTTTGTTAGTGCATAATATTTGTAAGTTTATATAAATTGGTTCCTCGTCTTTCTTTCAAGATCATCTTTACTATTTGTAAATTTGATAAATTTATTTATAATTATTTTTTATTTAGCATAGTCTATCATATATAAGACTAATTTCATGAGAGAACAGTTCAAGTGGAACTATTTTGACAAATAAAGCTGATGGATCAAGTTGAACAAACTTATAAATATTAATTACTATTTTAAATAAAAACAAGTGATTAATTTAAACAAATTTAAAAATATCAAAAATTTAAGGAGTAAAAAATTTTATATATATATATACATAAGGTGACGTTTTTACTAGAGGTGAGAGCGTGAGAGGGGCACATCGTGGCTCTCCATTGTAACGGACGGCCAAGATTTATTGGATATTAAAAAATAATAATTTATGGCCAAAATTTGTTGAATATTAAAAAAAAAAATAATGTTCTTCCCTTACCCCTTCTTTCTTTCTGCCCCAGAAGGGGTATGCACTGTAAATTATTATTTCTTTTTAATATTCAACAAATCTTGGCCGTTCATTATAATGGAGGGCCAAGATTCACCCCTCTCACGCTCTCATAAGAATAACACCCTATATATATATATATACACACACGCACGCACTAGTATTATTATCAGAATAATTTTTATTATTGTCAAAATAATAACAACGATATTAGAATCTTATGGTGTTAAAATTGTTTCAACATTGACATAAAAATACTCTATTAATATCACAACTCTATATATAATATTGCTTTACATTAGTAAGGCCTCTGGGGTGGAAATGCCGGTATATGCTGAGTAAATATTCTTGGAGAGGATCGAACCTGGGTGACTTCTTCGATTTCCTATATTCTCCACTACTAAGTTACGTCTGATACAAGACTGACCCGTACAATTTTTTTTTCTTTGGTGGGGGGGGGGGGGGGGGGGGGGGGGGGGTCGTTACTAATTTGAAAAATAGTAGATTTTACCATGTTTATAATTTTCCTAATAATGCAATTCTTAATATACCACTTTTGCAATATTCTTGACAATTTGTAATTTTTTTGATAAATTATATATTCGTATTTTTAGTAAGTTAGTTACTAACTTTAGTATATGTTTCTAAGTTCATATTATATATTTAATATATTATTTTATTTATTAATATAATTATATTTTTTTTATTTATGTTCCATATGTATATATTTATTTTGCAATTTAAAAAAAAAAAAACCTAAAATCGGCAAGTAAAATCCTAGCTTGACCAGCAACAGATCAAACCCAGATTTGAACCGTCGGATCTTGATACATGTTAGACTCATGACCTGCGGGGACCCGGCCCGCCCTTGAACCACGTTACGGGTTGAACCAGGTCAACAATTTCCCCTCCCCTCCCCAACCCGGCCCGACCCATTGTACAGACGAGTCTAACCCGTGTCGACCCATCTATATGTCTTTGACTCGCAGGTCGGATTGGGGGTCAATCCGAATCGACCTGTTGGCCATCACTACCCTGACTTAGGACTGCAAATGAGCTGAGCTAAGCCGAGCCACGGCTTGCTTGGTTCGACTCGTTAACTAAATGAGACTGGCTTGGTATCGATATTATTTATCTTATCAAGCCGCATATCTGTGCTCGGATCGGCTTGTTAACTAAATGAGACCTGTTTCGTATCAGTATCATTTAATGAAAAGTGAAAGGGAGTATGATTTTGTTTAATGTTTTTTTGTTGTCCTTAAAGGTCAACATCATGTTGACTTTAGTGATCCAATCACTGCCAGCGAGCATTTAATATTTTTTTCTCCGGCCTTGTGATATGAAAAAATAAATAAATTTTTAATAACTTAATTTTTTTTATTAGAATTATTTTTTTATAAAAAATATCGGTTGAGTGGAAAATAACTTATACTGTAAAATGAACTCATCATTTCAAATAAACCACAAAGCTTCATTAATTCAATCCCATCCTACGTTATGAATTGCTTTAAGATTCCGGTTTCTTTTGTCAGGTGCATCAATTCTTTGATTGCTCGCGTTTGGTGGAAAGGTGGGAATTGTGAGGACAAAGGAATCCATTGGATCAACTGGTCACATTTGGCCCATGCAAAAAAAGAACGGGGTCTCGGGTTTAGGGATATGGAAGGTTAAGCAAGCTTGAAGCAAGCTTGGAGAGCCATTGCTAATCCGAACGCTTTCTGGGTCCAAACCCTCAAAGGAATTTATTTCAAAGATTGCTCCTTCACTCATGCTCAGCTGGGAAGTTCTCCATCTTGGGGGTGGGAGAGCCTGCTTGAAGGAAGAAATCTCCTCATGACCGGATTAAGATAAAATGTCCATCGTGGAAATAATATCAATATCTGGGACAACCCTTGGCTCCCCTCCCCCCCGATTTGTCCCCTCGGCTGGCCCGAGGTCCCGGATGCTTTCCCCATGAGGGTGTCGGATCTCATATCCCATGACCGAAGATGATGGAACATTGACTACCTGAAATATTTATTGAACCCGGAACAAGTTAACATCATTTAGTCCATTCCCATTGGTAATCCTTATGATGATGACTCCCTTATTTGGCACTTCTCTCAATCGGGTGCCTACTCAGTTAAATCAAGGTACCATACTTGGCGAAACGGTTCCATCCATGCCCCTTGTCAGTCAAAGGCATCGTCCTCTGCTATCCCAAATAAGCATGCCATCTTTTGCATTTGGAACCTCAAGGCTTGTCCTTGGGTGAGACATTTCATCTGGAGGGCTTATTCGAATGCCCTGGCTTCTAAGGAAAACATTTTCTCCCGTAAGATTTCCCCTGACCAAAGTTGCCTATGTTGCCAAGCTCCGGTCGAGTCAACCGAGCATGCTCTATTCTTTTGCCCCTCGGCGCGAGCTTCTTGGTTCGGGTCCAAGTGGTGCTTTTGCCCCCAGGTTATTGGTTTCAGAGGTTTTGTTTGGTGGTGGTAACATGTTACTATTGAATTGGAATTGCCTGTCAATGATCTGAGTCGCATCACCCATCTTTGTTGGGGCCTCTGGAAAGCAAGGAATGATTTTATTTTTGAAAATCATAGGTGTGATCCTTTATAGGTTTCGGTGTTGGCCTCCGCGCATGCTACTGAGTTTGGCAGAGCTCTCTTCAAAGGAGATGCGGTCACGGCTCAGGCCCATGGTCCTCAGTCTTCCTCAAGCATTTCTAGGTGGATCCCCCCAAATCAAAATTGTCTTAAAATTAACTGTGATGCCTCTTGGTCTCGTGACAGGGAAACATCTGCTATCGCTTGTATTGTGCGTGATTGTACAGGTTCGATGATTGGTGGCTGATGTGGCTCAGTGAATGCGTCCTCCCCTCGTATGGCCGAAGCTTTGGCGGTGTGGGCTGCGTGTTCTCTCCCGTAATCCCAGGATTGGAGGCGCATCATCATTGAATCTGACTGTATGGATATCATTTCTTCTGTTTGTGGTGAAAAAATGGTCCCTCGCAAAATTGCGGTGATTGTTAATGATATTGGGTTCCTCGAGTCATCGTTGTCTTCGATCGAGTTTGTTTGAACCCCAAGGGGTTGTAACAAGGCGGCCTATTTTGTTGCGTCTTTGCATTCAAAGTCTTCTTGTAATCACTTATGGTGGCGGAATATCCCACTGTGCCTGTATCAAATTCTTATTAATGATTTATATAGTAGCTCCTAGCCCTCGGGCTTTGTTCTATTACAAAAAAAGAAGTTTTCAATGTCTATCGATCTATACGTGGGATGGAACTGAAATAAATCAAATTGAAGATGTATTAAAGTCAAAATCAAAGATCGAGGTTAAAGTGCGGTTGTGAACACTCTTATATTAACACTAAAGGTCCCTGTACTTTGTGAATTATATTAATTTAGTTCTTGTATTTTTAAATGTGTCAATTTAGTCCTTATACAATTCATATTGTTTTAATTTAGTCACCAGAGTAAATTTGTGTTATTTTTTTAATAAAATTCGTAATGGGTCGGCCATGAATTGGGTTAAATTGAGTCAATAAGTGGATTTGTAATAGATTATTTGCATTTAACATGATTGTCCTGTAAAAATTACGTCAATAATTTAACTTAAATTTGACAAAGAGACTAAATTGACACAAATAAATTGTAGAGGGACAAAATTGATGCAATTATAAGTACAGGAATTAGATTGATACAATGAGAAAATTATACAGAACTTTGATGTAAGGAAGGACCTTTGATGTAAGGAGAACAATATGTTTACAGAAAATAACAAAACGTAATATATCACTTGAATACACTGAATTTTTTTTTTTTTTTATTTATCACAGAGGTATCAACATTTCAATATATATAAGGAAGTACCTTGAAATTTAAAAATCTTATCAGTTATCATTCCAGTACCCTAAAACTTTTTAATGAGGTACCCAATTTGCCGACTTTTGTTTGGTTTTTTTTTTTTTTTTTTGGAAAATATTGTCGTGACAGTCTTAAGGATAAAGTAGTCGAAGTGGCAAGAACTGGGGATAGGATCATAGGCATCAAGATGATCGTAGATGGGGAGATAATGAACATGATCAGTGCCTATGCACCACAGACTGGACTATCAGAAAACGAGAAGACCGCATTTTGGGAGGACTTAGACAGAATGATGCAAATCATACCACAAGATGAACAAGTGGTGATTGGTGGGGACTTCAATGGGCATGTTGGCGAGAAAGAGGATGGATACGCGGCACACCATGGAGGATTCGGATTTGGAACTAGGAATGCAGAGGGGAAATCCCTTTTGGACTTCGCGGTCATTTATGAGCTCACAATTGCCAACACCTTTTTCAAAAAGCGTGACGAGCATCTCATCACGTATCAAAGCGGAGAGGCGAAGACTCAGATCGACTACATCCTACTAAGGAAGAGGACACAGAGACAATGCAGGGACTGTAAGGTCATCCGAGGAGAGGACCTATCTAAACAACATCGGGTGGTGTGCGCGGATGTAAAGGTCAAGAAGGGGGTCAGAAGAAGCAGGAAACCCGTGCAGAGACGTACCCGTTGGAGAGACTTGAAGGGGGGAAAACTTAGAGTCTATAAGGAAAGAGCGGGTTCAGAGCTCAATTGGGACAAGGAGGGAGATATTAACCGGAAGTGGAACAAATTGGCCCAGAAAATCAGGAGTTTGGCACGCGAAGTTTTGGGAGAGTCAAAGGGTGGGACAATCACCCACAGAGAGTCATGGTGGTGGGGAGAGGAAGTCCAATAGAAGATTAAAGCAAAACGAGACCAGTTTAAGGAGTGGGAGAGCAGTAGAGAAGAGGAAAAGAGACGACAATATCAGCAAGCCAAGAAAGAGGCAAAGAAAGCAGTTAGTGAGGCAAAATCAAGAGCATATGAAGAGTTTTACAAGAAGCTGGACACCAAGGAGGGAGCCAGGGATATATACAAGATAGCCAGAGCAAGAGAGAGGAAGACGAGGGACCTGGGGCAAGTAAAATGCATTAAAGGAGCGGATGGGCAGGTGCTAGTGGAAGGGCATCAAATTAGAGCTAGGTGGAAAGCCTACTTCCACGATCTGTTCAACAACTGGGGAAACACTGAGATAGATTTAGGGGAACTCCAAACTATGGAAGAGGACCAGAACGAATGCTATTGTGAACGAATTATCCCAGAGGAGATCAAGGAAGCCCTCAAACATATGGGAAGGGGAAGAGCAATTGGGCCAGATAGGATACCCATTGAGGCATGGAAATGCCTTGGAGAGAGGGGTTGCGGCTGGCTAGCAAAACTCTTTAACCAAATCTTGATGGGGAACAAGATACCGGAAGAATGGCGGAAGAGCACACTGGTCCCAATCTACAAGAACAAGGGTGATATCCAGAGCTGCGCCAAATACCGGGGGATCAAATTGATGAGTCACACCCTCAAGTTGTGGGAGAGAGTCATAGAAAAGAGAATACGACAACAGACGGAAGTGACCGAAAACCAGTTTGGGTTCATACCTGGGAGATCAACAATAGAAGCCATTCATCTTTTACGGCGGACGATAGAGCAATACAGGGAGAGACAAAAGGACCTTCACATGGTCTTCATCGATCTAGAGAAGGCATACGATAGAGTGCCAAGAGAGGTACTGTGGAGAGTGTTGGGAAGGAGAGGCATCCCGATGCCTTATATTCAGGTCATTAGGGACATGTATGAAGAAGCACATACTAATATGCGAATAGGGGAAGGGGAGACAGACACTTTCCCTATTACAGTAGGGGTTCACCAGGGCTCTGCCTTGAGTCCCTTCCTGTTCATTCTAGTGATGGATGAGCTCACTAGACACATCCAAGGGGAGGTACCTTGGTGCATGCTTTTTGCAGATGACATAGTTCTGGTAGGGGAATCCCGTGTGGACATAAACGAGAAGCTAGAACTATGGAGAGGCGCACTAGAACCGAAGGGTTTAAGGATTAGCAGATCTAAGACCGAGTATGTGGAATTCAAATTCGACCGTTCCACCACGACCAGCACAGAGGAGATTAAGATTGGAGCGGAAGCCGTATCAAGTAAGGAGAGCTTCAAATATCTGGGATCCATGATACACCAGAATGGTGAAGTGGATGAGGATGTCAGCAACAGGATTAAAGTAGGCTGGCAGAAGTGAAGGATGGCATCCGGGGTGCTGTGTGATAGAAAGTTCCCACTAAAGTTAAAGGAAAAATACTATAAGACGGTAGTAAGACCGGCTATGCTATATGGAGCAGAGTGTCGACCAATGAAACAAAATCAAACACAGAGGATGAAGGTGGCAGAGATGAGGATGCTACGATGGATGTGTGGCCACACAAGAAAGGATAGGATTAGGAATGATGTGATACGAGATAAACTGGGTGTAGCCTCGATCGAGGATAAATTGAGGGAGCACCGCCCAAGATGGTTTGGACATGTCAGCAGAAGACCGACCTCAGCCCCAGTCAGGAGGTGTGAAAAGCTCAACACAGCGATAAGCAGAAGAGGGAGGGGCAGACCAAAGAAGAGTTGGCTGGAGACGATTCATCAAGACCTAACCCACCTAAACCTAAGAGAGGAGATGGCCTCAGATAGGACACGTTGGAGGGCTAGCATTAGGGCAGCGGAGATGGCAAGAGTAGAGTAGTGCGGGGAGTGGCTGGCTGTCCAAGATTCTTAGGCAAGCATAACCTCTAGTGTAGCACTTTTAGGCTAGCTTAGTCCCTAATCATGCCCATTCTCCTTCTCCTTCTTCTTCTTCCTCTCCTCCTTTTTCTCTCCTTCTTCTACTTTTGCCTCTATATACATATTATTAATTGGTGGTTTATCTGCAGGTACTCAGCTACTTCAGGTTGGGGGTCCCCGGAAACAGTCTCCTTTCCTGCCGGAAAGGGTAAGGCTGCGTACATCACCCCCCCCCCCCCCGACCCTGTGTTTTGCGGGAGCCGCAAGGTACTGGGACTGTTGTTGTTGAAAATGTTGTCGTGAAACATATTTTGACAGTATCCAGGGAATACACGATTCGCTGGCTAGAAAAAGTTGAAATAATACATAATTTTGATAAAATTTTTAAATCTCATAGTATGTTATTATAGATACACTTGAAAATATTAGTGTCTCTATTTGATGAATGCTATAAAATGTTGACTTTTTATGTATACTTATTCATGTTAATTTTTATGTATACTCATGTACAACGATTTTCTTAAATATTAATTTTATATGTATATTTTATTTTATTGATGAATTAACTTATTGTCACAGGATAGTGCTTCTTCAATTAATGTGTTACAATTTGAGTGGGAAAAAAAATATAAAAAAGTTCTTTTTAATTAAAGTATGAGTAAATTAAATATTAGTACTATAAGGTTTAGTATATTAATTTTTTAGTCTAAAAAGGTATGTGCATTTAATAAAATAGTCCAAATAATAATATAAAAGAATAAAAGTTGGGCTTGTTTTGTACCCTTACACATTACTGTTTTGATCATTTAATCAAATATATATAACTTTTTGAACTAAAAAATTATTTTACAAAGTTTATGGATTAAAAAATTAATATACTAAATATTGGGTGCTATATGTAATTTACCCTAAAAACATTTAGTGAAGAAAAATTTTCAATTTTTTCTACATTATGTACATTTCCATTTAAAAAAAGGTTTAAAAAAATGAGATGAAGATATTAAAATGTCTAAAATTGAAATTAAAAAATTAATTAAATATGAAAATTTAAATATTTTATAAGAGTAACGGATAGCATATGCTATAAATTTTTTTTTTTAATAATTTATTATTACTACTTTCATTTTATAATTGATTGCGTCTCCCTGTAGAAATAAAAGGCCATCTTGGTGCGCCTTTTTGACCTTATTACAATTATATAATATTAGCCAAACCCCGTGCAATGCACAGTTACTGTATATAGTTATACGTGTTAGATGTATTAGACTATTGATAAACATATATGACACATGTCTAATCCGATGCAGTAAATCCAAAATCTATTTGAAGTATATTTTTTGTGTTTGACTTAAGTCTTGCTTTTACTCATATTCAAAATTCAAATTTAAGTAATTTATATAAACTGCCTAACAAAATATTGAGTTGATAAAATCCTAAAGATGTGCATGTAGTATCCCCTCGTAAAAACCGGCGCCCACATGGCTTAATTAATAATCATTAGGGAAAACGAACAACTAAATATAACGAAATAAACATCATCTAATAGTACCAGTTGGGATATTGAAACGAATTGCAAATAAAGTTACATATGAATGTCTTCAACACAGAAAATATAAAATGCAATTTTGACCGGAAAGTAACTCCAATCATATCAACCCTCGAATTACAATACAAACATTTGTGTGAGACGTATATAAAATGTAACTGTTATTTCAATACCCTATTTATAGTTGTTATTCAAAATTTATAATTTGATTTATGTCATAAAACTATTCCTCCTCCACTGCACGCCTGTGATGAGTTTAGCTATCCAGTTTCATGTCTTGTTTATTTTATGTAGTTATTAATTTTTGAATTTTTGTAAGAGAAAATTATTTTTATGTATGATTTATATTTTATTATTATTATTATTATTTTTTATTATTTTATTTTATATGTTTTTGAAGTTTGAATTTTTTTTTTTTTTTTATAGAAAATTAAAGGATATGAAAAGTTTGTGTTTTTGGTATTTGACGGGGAAAATAACTCCGACCTATCAATCCTACATTTACAATACAAACATTTATGTGAGACGCAGATAAACGTAATGATTATTTCAATATTATGTTTATGGTTGTAATTCAAATTTTCTGATTTAATTTATGTTATAAAACCATTCCCGCTCCATTGCATGCATGTGATAAGTTCAGCCATCCAGTTACATGCCTTGTTTAGTTTATGTAGTTATTAATTTTTAAATTTTTGTAAAAGGAAATTATTTTTATGTAAGATTTATATTTTATTAAAATTAGTTCATTAGTATATATATTCGAAATTTGATTTATAAAATCTTTAGAAAGTAACTGATAACCAAAGAGGGCACCAACATGCTGTCACCAGATCCCATGAGAACTCCGAAGTTAAGCGTGCTTGGGCGAGAGTAGTACCAGGATGGGTGACCTCTTGGGAAGTCCTCACCCTCAGGTTGGGGGCACTAAGAAATAGCCTCTCTTCAGGTTAACACCCTGAAGGGGGAAGGCTGCGTACATCCCCCCCCCCCCCCCCGGATCTTGTGCAGGCGGGAGCCTTGTGGCACTGGGTATGTTCCTTAGAAAGTAACTGATAAATTTAGAATATTTAAGAAGATGAGTAAAACGATTTTTTTTTTATAAAAATAAGTTTGGCCAAACATGTTCTTAGTACTCTAAAAAAAAGTTGAATAACGGTCTCCTAAAATTGCTTGGTTTGGATATTGGAGGCTTTTGGGGTGGGAAGGTTTTGCAATAATATATAGTATATAGATAGATAGGGTTGTTTATTGAAAATTACTTATAGTTTAGGTAAGATATCAGAAAATCACTTTATTTTTTTAATTTTTTTAAGTCACGTCTAAACTTTTCAAAAAATTTTGATGCCACACCTAGTGCTAACACTGTTAACTTTACGTCAAATAAAACGCTGCATTTTGGGTATAAATGCATCAAAATACCAAGTTTAACTTAATTTAATTAAATTATATTAAGTAATATATTTTGTAAATTATGAAATTACTTTTCACATTTGAATTTGTAAAATTGCTGAGGGTTTGGAGCGTTGTTACAGGCTTTTGCCAACAAAAAAAAATTAGAAGTATTTTTTATTTGTAAATTTTGTTTATAATTCATTGATAAAAATAAGTTTTTACCGAGGATAATTTGGTAATTTCGTATTTATTTTGACAGAAAGTTAATGGTGTCATCATTAGGTGTGACATTGAAATTTTTTTGAAAAGTTTAGGTGCGACTTTGAAAAATTAGAAAAGTTAAATAGTTTTCTGATACCTTATCTAAAATATAAGCGATTTTCGATTTAAAAAAAAAAAACCCCTGTAATCTATAATATACATAGAGTATTGTTATTGTTAAGTAAAATTATTATTATCATACTAATATTGTAGTTCTTAAGACAATTTTGTAACTTTGATAGTTTGTAAGCCACATCAATGCTCTAACCATATGAATATAGCGGGTTTAGCCATTTAGGTATGGGTTTTTTAATTGGGATGAATTTGGGTTAACCAGTTTAAGTGAGTTGAATTGGTCTGCCTCTTTTTAATTGTTATGATCCAAAAGCGATCTGAACAATCCAGAGCTCAATCAACACAAATCAAAATAGAAATCCACCAATTCTACAACTCGTAATCATAATCTCAAGATATAAACCCGAAATGTAGCTGTATTTGTATATATATTTGTGTAAGTACAGTATCTATACAAGTATATTCGTATAGAATAGAGCTAAGTATAATAGGATAGACCTAATAGGAAGAAGATATAATTACAAAAGAGAGGGAGAAACAGAGGCAGGAGGAGATAGAGAAGAGGATAGAGAAATTAGAGGGAAGAGGATCCCATTAGAACTCCGAAGTTAAATGTGCTTAGGCGAAAGTAGTACCAGGATGGATGATCTACTGAGAAATCCTCACTCTCAAGTTGGGGACACTCGGAAACAGCCTCTCTTAAGGGGTAATACTCTGAAGGGGTAAGGCTGCGTACATCTACGCCCCTTCAGACCCTGCTTAGATGAGAGTTCTTGGGGCATTGAGTATGTTACCTGGAGAACTTCGCTCAAATTATTCATGCTTTCTACTAACCCCAAAGGCCTTATTTGTATTATAAGCCAATGACCATAATACCCTCTATTGACCCGGATAATCGGGTCTAATACCAAGTTTGTTGTATCCTTAATATATTTAACTTGTTTATATAATTATGTCAAGTTATTATCCATATATAACCTTTAAGGTTCATTTACTAGGCACAAAGCACTGGATCCCATTAGAACTCCGAAGTTAAGCGTGCTTGGGTGAGAATAGTATCAAGATGGGTGACCTCCTGGGAACTCATCGTGTTGCCAACCTTATAAAGTTGGGGGTCCTCGAAAACAACCTCTTGGCAGGGTTACACTCTGAAAGGGTAAGGCTGCGTACATCCATCCCTCCCAGACCCCACTTATGCGGGAGCCTTTGAGGCACTTAATCTTCTGTTGTTGTTGTTGTATTGACATTCAAAAAATTAAATTTATTTTGTTATATTAATTTGATAATTTATTTTAATAATTGTAATGCGTATGTGTATTACCAATATCAATCATATAGACGTTTATTGACATATTTATAAGTTGAACTACTACAATGTAACAAAAAGTTATCAACATAATCCAATGGATAAGTCATAACGACACTCCTAATGGTACCCTATCAATGGAAACCCCGAAAAATGAAGCTCGAAACCATTTTTTTAAAAATTATGAGCGACTAAAACAATGTGTTATAACCGTTCTTGAGCCAAAATGTAACATTTTGACCTTAATAAATTTAGTGGTTATATAAGATTTTTGTTCTCATTTTTTTTTTTTTTTTTTAAATGCTTGGCCCTGCTAACGGCTATGGGGTTAGTTATCTTTTTTAATCATATTTGTTTTCAATGTTTTTCAACTTGTATCTTAAAATAATAAAAATTACGTCATCCATAAAATACAAAAACAACAACAATAACAATCCCAGTGCCTCAAGGGCTCCCGCAAAAGCAGGGTCTGGGGGGGTAGATGTACGCAGGCTTTCCCTTTCAGGGTGTCAACCTGAAGAGAGGCTGTTTTCGAGGACCCCCAACCTGAGAGGTAGTCATCCATAAAATAACTAAAAAATAAAAATAGGGTTAAGAAAAAAGAGATTTTATTAGAAGGGAGAAGCTCCTTATAAAATAAATATTATTGACAAAATAAAAAGGAAAAAAAAAAGAATACTCAATATAATTACGATATCATAATATAGAAAATTAAAGAATATAACACCTTCGGGCATCACACGAGATAACAGTCGTTTTATTAGAAGGGAGAAGCTCCTTTTATAAAGCAAGCCCCCTTTTTTGATTTTTTTTTTTTTTTGATATTACGGTATTTTGTCACCCGAATTATCGAGTTTATATTACTTTGACATATTTTTTTCTTTCCAATAATTAACAATAACGTTGCAATACAAAATATGCAACTTATATAGACGAGCAATGAGCCAACCTGTATAGAAACGGTTAGAAAAAGACAAAAGATAGTATAACTTCTAGCCAGAGAAAACAAGGTATTTCAAATTCATCCCTAATGTATAAAAATTTAAAATTGATCCATAATCTCTTTTCATTATTCAAAATAGTTCCTAATATTTGTTAATTTATCTCGACCGATCTTTTATAATATTTTTGTTAAAAATAATATCTCACTAAAAATCAATCTCCCATTTGATGACTAATACCAAATAAAAATTAAAAAGTAACAGACCAATTTTGCATAAAATAAAACGCAGAGGACTATTATGAATAAAAAAGATGAAAATCAATTTAACTGTAATTAAAAACATCACGGACTATTTCGAACAAAGAAAAAATAGTTGAGGAGTTAATTTAAACAAACTTATAAATATTAGAGATGAACTGGTATATTGGACACACATGAGATGTATTTGTCAAGGAACCATCTTTCTTAAAAGCTTAAACAGATGGGCGAAGGCAAATGTCCATTGGGCTTGAAGCATAGATATTACACAGGCCTCCCTCATGTCTTATGCTTAAATTATATTAATATTAATATTGAAAGCGGGGGATTGTTAAGATTCGAACTCCAGACCTCTTGGTTAATGAGGCTTTAATACCATGTCAAGGAACCAATTTTCACAAAAGCTTAAGCTGATGGATGATGACCCAAGATTAGTTTTATACTTTATAATGCCTCCTCACGCAAATACCAATTAGACTTGAAGTGCGGATAGTACACAAGCCTACCTTATACCTTGTGCTTAAACTGTTTTAATATTGAAAGTGGAGATTGTTGAGATTCGAACCCGTAACCTCTTCGTCAACAAGGCTCTAATACCATGTCAAGGAACCAACTTTCTCAAAAGGTTAAGCTGATAGACGAATGCTCGGGATTAATTTTATACTCTAACGGTATTCATTATAGGTCAACACAGGATGGAAAAAGTTGAACTTACATAGCACAATAGATTAGATCATCATTGAAAAAGAAATTCAGGTACAATACCACCAACTTTAAAAAATAATGAAAAAAATATCAAATTTTCATAACCAAATATATATATTAGTCTACTTTTCTCAACCCCCAACAATATAAAAAAGAATTTAATAAAAAAAAATATTAATATTTATATTCATATATATAATAAAATATAAAAAGAAAACAGCAAGCTGCAATTTACTTACTAGAAAGAGATTATTCATTCATCTGCCACCACAGAAACTTAGAAGCATTTGCGGTGCACAATTGAAGGCCCAGATTCATCGTACTCTGCCTTTGCTATCCACATCTGCATTCCATGTTAAGATTATATGTATGAGTATCGAGCACATTAATATCTTAGAAATGGATCACGTTATCGAGATAATTATAGAGCAATGTTATTGTGCATATAATAAGAAGGAAAATATGTTTTGCTAATAAACGAGGTAAAATGTCTTTGAAAAACAACATTAAGGGCATTGGCTTCACCATCAATGATTCGAAAGATGACACCAAAAAATGATAAAATGTATGCCACATCATCATTGATGAAGTTAATACCTTTCATATTCCTTTTCAAAGCATGTATTGTGCATATAGTAAACATTATATTCGTGATTCTATTCTCAAATATAATATCCTTTTTAAGATGATTTTATGATGGATATGAGATAACTGTATTGCTAAGAAAATACAATTAACATGAATTATGTTTGGGATAATAACAAAAAGAGCACGGTATTTATTATGTATGTAAGGACAATATGTTTTGGTGACTAAAGAAGCAACATGTTTTAGAAGAACATTGGGTCCATCATCACTGACTAGAAAGATAAGTCACGATCAGAAAGATGACATAATAGATGCCACATCTTCATTCTAATTGTCAATGATGAAGTTAAAACCTTTCTTGTTCTGTTTTTGAAACATGTATTTATAACTCTTTTTTTTTCCTCAAACATAATGGGTATGAAGATAATTGGATTCTCGGGAAAATACCTTATAAATGCATTGTCTTAGCGAAACAACAAAAACAGTACGATGGTTGTGTATAAGAATGACATCATATTTTGAAAAGAAGGGTGAAAATGTTTTAGGATAAGAACAATAAGGGCATTGGCTTTATCATCAAGATACCAAAGATGACACGGCTAATACCACATCATCATTCTAATTGCACATCTTTTTTGAAAACATGTCTTTGATATTATACGGTACATATTACCATTATGTTCCTCAAAAGGTCTTCCCTCAGGGTAGCACTCTATAGGGGCAAGACTGCATACATTTCACCTCTTTAAACCCTGTCTTGGCAGAAGCCTTTCAGGTACTGAATTTGTCGTTGTATGTTCCTCAAAAAAAAGTCAAGAATAAAACATACATACCTGCTGGAAAGTACTGAGAGAAGCCAAGATAGACCCTCCAATCCAAACACTATACTTCCTCTCAGGAGGAGCCACCACCTTAATCTTCATACTACTCGGCGCCAACGCCGTTATCTCCTTGCTCATTCTATCCGCAATCCCCGGAAACATCGTCGTTCCACCACTAAGCACAATGTTCCCATACAAATCTTTCCGAATATCAACGTCACACTTCATGATCGAATTATACGTCGTTTCATGAATACCCGCAGCTTCCATACCGATCATCGATGGCTGGAAAAGCACTTCCGGGCATCGGAAACGCTCTGCACCGATAGTTATGACTTGCCCGTCTGGCAACTCATAGTTCTTCTCCACTGATGAAGAAGTCTTTGCGGTCTCAAGCTCTTGCTCGTAGTCGAGGGCTATGTAGGAGAGTTTTTCTTTGATGTCTCTTACGATTTCTCGCTCTGCGGTAGTTGTGAAGGAGTAGCCGCGTTCGGTTAGGATTTTCATTAGGTGGTCGGTAAGGTCTCGGCCAGCTAGATCGAGACGAAGGATAGCGTGTGGAAGTGCGTAGCCCTCGTAGATCGGGACTGTGTGGCTGACACCGTCTCCGGAGTCCAAAACAATACCTGCCAGGGGAAACCATAGTAGTTGGTATATTATGTGTACAAATTTATCATTGTGATACTGATATGGAAGCAACTCCATGTCAAATGTAACTTTGGATAAGAGCCTATATCCATAATGTGCGTAGAAAACGATTATCTATACTGGGGCGAGTAATGGATACCCTTGGATACCCGCGGGTAATGGGGGCAGGTATGGGTATGGGTATGGGTTTGTACCCACCGGGGCGGGTACGAGTATCCACTTCATACCCGTGGCGGGTAATGGGGCGGGTATGGGTATAAGATTTGGGTGGCTGGTACCGGCATGGATAAGGCACCCCTCGTACCTACCCCACCCCATTACCATCCCTACTATATATCTAATGAATGATAGACCTAAGGTCCTTCAAAACCCCAAGTAATCCAAGCAGCTGTTTAGGGCCTTTTTTGACAGTTAATTATATTATGAGTTTACTTCTATTGCACATAATCATCATAATTAAAGAATAACGACCAATAGTAGCTGATATGATAATATAAGATAAATTATTCAAGGTGTGCTTAATATGACATGAACACCTCCATTACCCAAAAAGGAACCCACGGAACAGAACTTACTTTAAACGCCTAAAATCAAAGACCTGCCCTCATACACCGTTTGTTTAGGAGGATTTTTTTGCCAATATGCAACCAGCAAACATTAGGAATAAAAGAGTAGTTACCTCCTCTGGCTCTCGGCACTCACGCTCACGCGCACAGTTATTTACTCAATTGGTCTTAATGCAACCAGCAAACATTACTAATAAAGGGTTCATTTATCAGGCAGTAAGGTACCGGATCCCATTAGAGATCTGAAGTTAAGCGTGCTTGGACGAGAGTAGTACCAGGAAGGGTGACCTCCTGGGAAGTCCTTGTGTTGCCAACTCTGTAAGGTTGGAGGTCCTCGGAAATAGCCTCTCAGCAAGGTTACACACTGAAGGGGTAAGGCTGCGTACATCCACCCCTCCCAAACCCCGCTTATGCGGGAGCCCTTGAGGCATTGGGTCTGTTGTTGTTGTTATTATTGTTGTTGGTCTTAATGCTTCTAAATTTGTTCAATTACTCCCTCTTTTTTTCTTTTGTTTAACATAGTCCCTAATATTTATAAGTTTGATCAAAATCATACCTTATATTTTATTTTATGACAAAATGTATCCCTCATCTTTTTAATTTTTACCCAACTTTGGTCACCATGTAAGACTAGTTTTATCATAAAATAGAACACTAGGAACTATTTATCAAAAGAAAAGATGAACGACAAATTTGACCAAATTTAAAAACATCAAGGACTAACGGACTACATAGCTCCACGCAGATGAAGAAACATAATTGTCAAGTAATCCGTCAATAATTGATCTTAAGTTACTCATTCTTTGGAGTCAGTAAACATCATTAGAGATTATAATCTCAAAATTTCTTACCCGTTGTACGACCACTGGCATATAGGGAGAGAACAGCCTGGATAGCAACGTACATAGCAGGAGCATTGAAAGTCTCAAACATGATCTGTGTCATCTTTTCGCGATTTGCCTTTGGATTCAGTGGCGCTTCGGTAAGTAAAATAGGATGCTCCTCAGGGGCTACACGGAGCTCGTTATAAAATGTATGATGCCAGATTTTCTCCATGTCATCCCAGTTAGTAACGATTCCGTGCTCTATCGGGTATTTCAAAGTCAAGATACCACGTTTCGATTGAGCTTCGTCCCCTACATACGCATCTTTCTGACCCATACCCACCATTACACCGGTGTGACGTGGACGACCCACAATGCTAGGGAACACAGCCCTAGGAGCATCGTCTCCAGCAAACCCAGCCTAAAAATTCGAGATGAGAATAGAATTGGGTTACTTGTGAGAAGAACATAGTAGCCTTCAAAACAATTCAACATTACCATTTTGATATAAAATGTTTCAGAGTGAAGGGGAGTAAACAAACCAAATGTTTGATGAACTACTTGTATTTAAAATCGATTAGAGCTCGTTCATGTTGATTTTGGGGGCTTAATACCTTATCAAGGCGAGCAAGCTCAATAAGCTTAACAAGCTGAGTTCAAAAATAGAGTGCTATACTCGTTTACCGTTGTGAACATTTTGATAAAAAACTCAATAAGAGCTCGATAAAGGCTCAATAAAAGCTTGTTACGAGCTCATTAAAGCTAGATAGAAAGCTCAATTTGATAGCAAGCTTGACTCGTGTATAAGCTCAACCCAGCTCGATTATGAGCTCTACTTGACTCCATAACATGCTCGACATGGCTCAATCAGGTCAATGAGCCTAGTACCAAATATACTAACACCATGTTAAACTGAGTTTGATAAATGGTTTAGAACTTTGATAAAAGCTTGGCTTGAACTTGAGCTTGATAAGGTTTATTTAGCTCGATTTCAAACATGGGGTGCTTGATTCAATTTGGCTCGTTTACATCGCTAAGTGAAAAGAATATCATAGGATACCTTGACCATTCCAGTTCCATTGTCACAAACAAGTGGTTGAACATCCTCTACATCCGCCATTTTCGGTTGCTAGCTGGAAAATAGAAGATAGACCATTTGATTTAGTTACATCCACATAACAGAGGCAAGCAAGACTTCATCTATGCTAAATGGAGAGACCACGGATGGTCAATATTTCTTTCTGACTCATATCCGCATCATTTAAGTCGAGCGCACTAAAAACAATCATTATTACCATGGAACTAATAAGGTGAAATTTCACCAAGCCTTAAGCCTGACCCCTGAAATTGATATATATGAGGTCCACGTAAAAGCCCAAGTGAGGTTCCATCTTAAAACTAATTGACATTAGATGAAGTCGCTCACTATGGTTATATGTTGATCTCTTTTCTCGTACAACTCTAATGTGGGATGTTTTAACTATACTCACATGTAAAGTTTTCAACATATAATGTGTTTGCTCAAGATAAAAGTTACAATAATCCTCTTACGTTAAACGAGAGAGGATTTCTGGAGACGGAATTAAAGCAGATCCATGTATAAACCAATTCAATAAGCTAGCATCTTGGTATCCATTATATTTTATCACAATCACACTGATTTCCACATTTCACATGACCTCATATGTCCAACAAATTATCATTTTCTTCCTTACCGGAGTCTATGTAATGCTTTTTCATGCATCTTTGGTTTGTGTATAATGCATAGAAATAGAGATCATAATAAGAACATGTATAAAAATAGAAGACTATCAAAGAAGAAAAATCATTAGGCCCGAATGGGAAGAACAAACGTGCAATACGACATCATCCTTCCATGACAACAAGTTGGGTGCATTAAAATCGTGATGAATTTCAAATCGGGCAAAATCCACACAAAATATCGGGATCTCTGTCTTCTAAGTAGCCTAATTGGCGCAGTCTAACGAGCAATGATCATGATCTTAGCCGACAACAGCAACAGCCTTCCTAGTACCGCAAGGGCTCCCTTGAGGCATGGTCGGGAGATTGAGATGTACGCAACCTTACCCCTTCAGGGTATTACCCTAAAGAGAGGCTGTGTCGACCTTAGCCGATTCTAGATAAAAAAAAAACCACACAAATTTGACACGGCATGTAAAGGAATAAGAAACGTTGATCATCCTAGATCTAGTATTTGGTCATTACAATTTCGCTTGAAGGTATTTTTCATCAGAATTATCACATAGCAACAGAAGATTACAAATTTGCTACAAATGTAACAATGCACCAATGTGATTGATTGAATTAGCTTGTCAGCGAAATTAACAAACCAAAGAATACAAAAAACTTTATAAAGCTTCAGGAATTCAACAATCATTGAACCTATCAAACAAGAAAGTGTCAATATCAATGTAAAATAACCAAGTCAAAATCAGAACACAGTTAATTCTCATGATTATCACAATCAAATAAGACAAAATCAGACATCTAATGATTCATAATCTCACGTTCGAATGTTATATAAATCAAACATCTAACGAGTCATAATCTCTCATTCAAATGAGATAAAAGTCAAACATCTAATGATTCATAACTTCACATTCAAATGCGATAAAATTCGAACATTTAATGATTTTATAACCTCATGTTCGAATGCGAAAAAAGTCAAACATGGAATGATTCATAATCTTAAATTCAAATGTGATAAAATTGAACATCTACTAATCCATAACCTCACATCTAAATGTGATAAAATCGAGCATCTACGAATTCATAACCTCACATCTAAATGTGATAAAATCAAACAGCTACTTATTCGTAATCTCACAGTTCAAATCTGACAAAAACCAAACATCTAAGTATTCATAATCTCAAATTTGAATCTGACAAAAATCTAACATCTAACAATTCATAATCTCACATTTGAATCTGACAAAAATCAAACATCTAATAATTCATAATCTCACATTTAAATTTGACAAAAATCAAATATCAAACGATTTATAATCTCACATACAAATATGAAAAAAATCAAACACAATCAGATCAGACATCAGACAAATTCAATCATAAAAACAGATACTAAATGTCACATCTAAATAATCACATTATAATGACTCATGATTTCGCTTTCGAATGTGATAATAATCACTTTATAATGATTCATAATCTCCTATTCGAATCCAACAAAGCTTAAACATCTAATCATTCATAATCTCACATTTGAAGAGACAAAAATCAAACATCAAATGATTAATAACTTCACATTTGAATATGATAACAATCAAACACAATCAGATCAGACAACATACAATTGCAATCACAAGAACAAATATAAAATGTTTCATCTAAATAATCACATTATAATGATTCATAATCTCGCCTCGAATTTGATAAAAATCAAACATCTATTCAAATGTGATAAATCAAACATCTAATGATTCATAATCTCATTTTTGAATGCAACTAAAATCGACATCTAATGATCCATAATTTGACAATCAAATTTGCTAAAATCAAACATCAAATGATTCATAAGCTCACATTTCAATAATGATTGATTCAATCCTCAAAAGAAGAATGTTGATTAAAATCAAACGCAATCAGATCAGACAACATAAAATTTCAATCATAAAAACAGATAATGATTCATAATCTCGATTTCGAATCTGATAAAATTAAACATATAATGATTCATAATCTCACACTCGAATGCAATAAATTAAACATCTAATGATTCATATCTCACAATCAAATTTTATCAAAATCAAACACAAAATGATCCATAAAACATACAATGTCAATCACAAAAACAGATACTAATCGTCACCTCGAAACGGCGGTTTCTGCGAAACGGAGAGAGAGAGAGAGAGAGAGAACTCTCTGCTATATTAGGCTGAGGCGCCTTTGGATTTCAAAAGGGGGGAAATGAAACCCAAATGAAATTCGCCTTAAATTGTAAGTGGAAATTCCGCTATCTTCAAATCGTGGCCGTCCATCATAAGGTGGCCTAATCTGATGACACGTGTAAATTGATGATCTCTCCTGGAACAGCTGTCTTGGTTGCACGTTGTCACGATGTGGACCCCCCACTCTTGGGCCCCTGGGCTTCGTTTACTATTGTACTTTTAAAAGCTACTCACATTTGAAATGGATAAAATATTATCTATTAAGGTTTTATTTCAGTAATAGAAGGTAAATAAAGAGATAAAATACTACTTTTGGCCAAAAGATTTGGAGCTTGATTCTTCCCTTAAACCTCTCCCTGATGAATACTCGACTTAACTGGCTCTTGTAGAATGTGAGTTGCAGCATGGAATGAGGTTAAAAAAAAAAATAATAAGTTATATTTATATTTAGTTTAGAATCCCGATAAGTAAATAAGTCGAATTTAAGTTTAATTGTAGGTGTATGTGAGTTAGGTTGAGTTTTGAGTTTTTTAGGTTCGAGGCTTGACTCGTCAACATTTTGCTTAGTTCGTCCTTAGCTTAAAGTTTTGAGGAGCTTAAAAACTTCAAGCTTAAGCCATATCGTTTTGCTAGGGCTCAGCTTGGTTTGGTTGACCTAGAACCAAGCTAGGCAATCATTAAGCTTGATCTAGAGGCCCAAGCTCTACTCATTTAGGTTTAAACTTGGCTCGATTAGGCATTATTTAGCAGAGTTAGGTTCTTTTAGGCTCACGAGCCTACTCGCTCGAGCTTCACAAGGCTGGGGCTTAGTTTGTTAAGCTAAGCGAGTTGGCTTGGCTTCATTTGAGCCAAGTAAGATCAATGAGCTGAGTTCGATCATGATCATGCTCACTCATTAAGATTTGTTAATAGCTCGCTATTGGCTTGATATCTTAATAATGTATTTGTGGCTTGTGAGTGGCTTGAGTAGTTTGTATTGGTAAAGAGTTCAACTAGATAGCAAACTTGGCTCGACAACATGCTCGACTCGACTTGAATGCATTAACGGGCCAAGTTGAGCCAAATATCGAGCATATTAATACCATATGAAACCAAGTTTGAATGAAGGATGGAAATCTTGTCAAAGGCTAGAATAGAACTTGACTTGTTATGGCTTATCAAGCCAGAATGTGATTCAGGGGATGTTCAGTAGCTTGATTGTTCTAATGAACCAAGTTGAGCCAAGTACTGAACATATCGGTATAATTTTTTCAAAGTGAGTTAGAATAAGCAACGTTTCCAATGCCCAACGGGCTCCCGCCTAAGCGGGGTTTGGCGAGGGTGGATGTACACAACCTTCCCCTTCAAGGTGCTACCCTGAAGAGAGGCTATTTCCGAGAACCCCCAACCTGAGGGGTGCAACACGAGGACTTCCCATAAGGTCACCATCTTGGTACTACTTTCGCCCAAGGCCGCTTGATTTTGAAGTTCTAATGGGATCCCATGCACGCTTAAATTGAGTTTGAATGAAGGTTCAAAAACTCATCAAAGATTGTAATAGAACTCAAGTTCATTAGTTTAATTAAGTTCGAGCTTGAAAAGGGATACTCGGCTTAGCTCGACTGAGCTAGACTACACATCCGTACCCAAAGTGCTAAAACTTTGCCTTATTACTTTGTTAAATAACTATTAGCCTACGAACCAAAGTTGAAGGCCCAACAAAGAACCAGATGGTCCAATATAAAAGCCAATCCTGTTTGAGTGTCCATGCAAAAGGCTAAAAGAAGTAATTCATTACTGAGTTATAGTAAAATTTGAGCATTTATCACTTAAGTATTCTTATATTTTAGTATATATAATAAAGTATTTAAGGTAAACTTTATCAGGTGGATATCCAATACTAGAAGTTGGTGAATTTTGTAAGAAGTCGACCAGTTTTCACATTAAAATATTGAAGTGGTATATTATTGCAATATAATATATATGAGTTGTTTCCGTGTTTTAGTGAAAATCCAGTTGATTATAAATATAAATTACTGAAATATGAAGGAAGATATCTGATGCGCTTGATTTTTACATATTTTATTTCCCATTCCTGCCATATATTCGGCCTTTACATGTGTGTTTGGTTGTTATTTAGGTACATTTTTCATGTGGAACACATCAGAGCGGATAAAAGAAGAATTCCGGCAAAATCAAGCATTATTGAAGCATATTTGAAGACTAATTGGAGAAACCCAACCACTTGTGCAAAAGAAAGACCCATGAGGTTATAATTCTGTGAATCGGGTACATCCTATAGCACTTCGGTGCTTAATCAAGCAAAGGGGCTCAGAGAACTGATTGATCAGCAGCTCGTAGTTAGAAAAACTAAATGAGAGCCTGTTGATCGATCGGCCAAAAGCACCAATCGATCGGGAGCTTTGCGTGAGCTCACAGATCGATCCGCGTGATCGATCGGGAGGGCTCCGTACGGAACCCTAGCCACCCCTGCACTTATAAATAGAGGAGGGGAGGTCAGCCTTTTTGATGCTTTATCTTTTGCCACTCCTTCTCTCCTACTGAAGCCGCTACGAGATCCAAGGGTTCTCAAACGCCGAAACGCAGGTAGTCGGAGTGTCGGAAGGATCAAAGCTAGGATCAACGTCAACGTCAATTGAGGGAGTTTTCAATTCCTAGTTGTTTATTCATTGTTTTCTTTTTTTTAAATGTTAATGATGTATAAAACTCCCATGGAGGAGTAGACTCTTTTAGTTTAGGGATGAAGGGTGGATAGACGCCTGTATCCCATATTTATATTATACTTTTGGCCATTGGTTTAGTTATGTTATACTCGCACTCCTATGGGGAGTTATTCATGATTGTTGGATATTTTTGAATGTGTGCTTGTAGCCATGACTAGATCTCCAACTTTGCAGCGATTAGTCTTGTGCTTGTAGCCTAGACCATAACATAACAAGATTTCACGCGTGGTCAGGGTTGAAGTTGTACCCAACCCTAAACCCAATCTTTATATAAATTAATATTAAATTAGAAGTAACCAAGGAATTAAGTAGTGCTAATAAGATAACCTATGCTATACTTAAGATGCTAAGATAGGTTATGCCTTTAGATTAGTTCATTACCCTAAGCCCTAATTTATATATTAGCCAAGGCTTAGAGCTTGTAGCCTAAGTCCTTCAAATCATCGTCTTAAGTAAAATATAATGACGGGATACGTGTTAAGCTACCATAAATTCACTCCTTAAACTAACCTCAATTGAATTATCACATTTGCTTTATATTCAGTGTTACGATTTTAATTAACAAGTCATTCAAACAAACAAAACCCCAATTTCAACCGCTCTTTAATAACTTAATCCGACTTAACTCCGATTCCCTGTGGATACGACCCGTATACCCGATTTAGTTACGATGATCTCGTACGCTTGCGAGTAGACGGTTTTATAACACACTTTTAAAACACATCAAGTTTTTGGTGTCCTATCCTCGGCAACGGCGCCAAAAACTTGGTGTGTTTTAAAACCGTCTACTCGCAAGCGTACGAGATCGTCTTAATTAAATTGAGTATACGGGTCGTATCCGCAGGGAATCAGAGTTAAGTTGGATTTTGTTATTAACGAGCGGTTGAAATCGAGTTTTGAGTTGGTTTAAATGATTTGTTAACTAAAATAGCAAAACTGACGATAAACTGAAAGTGTCAATTTAATTGAGGTTAGTTCAGGGAATGAATTCAAGATAATATTACTCGTACCCTGTCATTATATTCTACTATGACAATGGTTTAGGAGGCTTAGGCTACAAGCACTAAGCCTGTGTTAGTATTTAAATTAGGGCTTAGGGTAATGAACTAGTCTAAAGGCATAACCTATCATATCGCCCCTACATGTGGCATAGGTTATCTCATTAGCACTACTTAATTCCTTTGTCACTCCTAACCAAATATTAATTTGAATAAAGATTGTGTTTAGGTTTGGGTACATCCTCAACCCTAGCCATACATAAAAATCAGTTACGTTATGGTCTAGGCAACAAGCTCGTAAACTAACGCTAATAATATGAAAATCTTAACATGGCTACAGGCTCACACAAAGAAAACCAAACAGAGATCATAAATTCCCCACAGGGATGCGTATATAACATAACAAAACCATTGTTTACAATAAAATATAAATCTGGGATACGGACGGCTATCCGTCCTTTTTCCCTAAACTAAAAGTCTACTCCTCCATAAGAGTTCTAAACATCATAAAGTCCAAAAAAGAAAACAATAATAATAAAACTAAGGATTAGAAAACTCCCCCAATTGATGTTAACGTTGATCCTTGCTTTGATTCTCCCAGTACTCTTACCACTTGCGCTTCAGCGTTTGAGAACCCTTTGGATCTCATAGCAGCTTCGGGAAGGAAAGGATGAGAGGAAGCGTGGCAAAAGATCCCTAAAACAATTAGGTTTTGGCTATTTAAAAGCCCCAATACGCCCGGCGCGGTGTGTGCGGCGTCGTCCGCCTTACCTCTCCTCCCGTCAATATATATATACATACATACATATATATATATATATATATAATATAATATAATTTATAAATATAATATAATATATAATATTATAAAATATATATATTAACTATCCATGAAACCTATTTGGGTTACCAAATTACAACTCGATTGGTTATTCTTTTCTACATGTGGTCGGGTTTCTCAAAGTAGTCTTCAATTATGCCTCGATTACGTTTGATTCTGCCACTTTTCAACCTTTGTTTGCTCCGTTGCACTCTAAGCCAAAATGTACCTAGATTACAACAAAACACACATGTAAAAGTGAAATATATTGTGGGAATGAAGAATAAAATATGTAAATATAAGGCACATCAACATCCCCAAACCCACCCTTGCTTGTCCTCAAGCAAGATTCGGCTCAAACTAGCCTAAGATGGAAAGTTTAGATAGGCATTTAACCGCAAAGGTCACTTGTGAAAATTATTGTTCAATCATATTTGAGACTGTATTTGAGAATAGCAAATCCTTATGTGACGTTATTATTGCACTAGTTCTAGCTTAAGTCTTCGTCATTAGGGTCTTTTTACTACTGAGTGATCTTAAAACTTCTCTCCCCTTCGTCTTACTTCAAAACACCCTGACTTTAAGAAGATATAAAGGTAATAAGTAAAGGAATAAGTTATCCTAACCCTTCACCGCTAATCAATAGTGAAATCAAAAGGTTTCTCTTTTCGCTCTTGTTTCTCCCTTTTTTTTCTTTTTTCTTTTTACTCAGTTAGGCGTGTCTCCCTCAGACCCATGTAGCGAGTTTTTAGCCGGCAGCTCCGGATCCAGTTGGCTCAAGGTACCAGGTTTTAAGAGACCCTACGGACCTAATGGCTTGAGTCTTAAGGATCCACAACCTAATCCATTAGCATACACCTTTTTTTAGGTATTAGTGCTTATTTTAGTAACTACAAAGTTGATTCTGCTTAAACTTTCCGTGTGGCCCATGTAGCGAGCTTTCGACCGGCAGCTCCCGGCCCCGTTGGCTCAAAGTACCAGGTTTTAAGATACCCCTACGGGCTTACTTGCTCGAGACACAGGGGCTACAAGAACCAACCAGTCACTTTTTTTTTAAGGGGTTACTCAAGATAAAGAAATGTACAATTGATTTCAACATTGTTAAAAGTAGAATAGTGGATTCCTATTCCTAAAGTTATTACCATTATTTCAAGCTAAACAGTAGGATATGTCACAAGATTAAGGGTGAAAAGTAATAATCTCAGTAACTAGTTAAAAGACAAAAATATGGATTCAAAAGTCTGGTCTAGCAATAATCTCATCTCATAAACATTCTAATCACCAAAGTACATCTCAGAACTGGTCTACAATAAGGGTCACAAACAACCTTATACTCATTTATGTCTTCAAAAGTGTCGCTAATTTATGTCAAATTAAGTTTAAAAGACAAACAAAGTTGATTCTCATCTGCCATCCCCAAACTCAAACCTTACATTGTCCTCAATGCAAATCAACCAAAGTAAATACAAGCAAGGAAAGGAAAGAGATGACCTAAGGTATGGCATATTTAGCTATACGTGGCGAGTAAATCCAAAAAGGGAAGACATAAATAGCAAGCTGCAATCGAAGACATAGAAGGCATAATACTAAATGGACTTGTTAGTAGTGTTAGAAATAGGGATTATACAAGTGTTTAGTAAAAGAGAAATAAAGTTAGCATGGTAGGGATAATAAAAGGACCTATAATTGAGAGAGTTCATGTTGAAAAACAAATTAAAACAAAATTAAAAGTAAGTTGAGTTGCCTTTCAAGAGCGCTAAGTTTAACGTCTTCTGGACGCAGTTTAAAGCACAATGTCAACCAAAATTCGAGGCAGTGTCTGCCATAGAACTCAGGTTGACCCAGTAGGGTCGATCCCCAAACCCAACAGCTTTTGTAGACCCGTGACTAGCAAGGAGGAAAACATTACCGGCATTGAGGTCGCAAATCTCTAGCCTACCGGGTATAGGTGATGAAGCACAATTATCGACACAGACAGGGACATTATTACAATAATCACTTTGAGTAGAATCGGGCTTACCCGACTCTATCAAAGGGTCAATATCATCAGCCCTGTAGCATTTCAACTCATCCTTAGTCTCAGGGTGTCGAACAAAGTTCGAGACCTTCAATTTTCCCTTGAGGTTTCCAAAAGAAACCTCCAACATTCCCGCCCTACAGTGAATCACAACGTCGGTCGTTTCTAGGAACGATCGACCTCAAATAATGGAAGCGTTGTGCTTTTACCTAGGAGTAGGGTCTATATCTAAGACAAGAAAATCAACAGGGAAGACAAACTTATCAACCTTGACAAGTACATCTTTCACTACTCCATGAGGTATCCGCTTTGTCCTATCAGCCAACTGAAGTGTAACATTCGTTGGCTTAAGGTATCCTATACCTAATTCTCGAAAAACTGAGTAAGGGATGAGGTTTACACTCGCTCCTAGATCTAGCAAGGCTCTACTGGTATAACGCTCTCCTAAGACGCATGGAACGGTAAATGCCCCAGGATCTCGAAATTTGGGTGGGGCGCCAAAATGTTGCTCACCGGACCTTCTTCGGGATATGCGCTTGTGCGCGTTTCTTTTTGGTGCAAAGGTCCTTGAAGAACTTCGCATACATAGGGATGTGTTTAATAGCGTTGATCAACGGTAAGTTGATCTTCACGTCCTTAAACAAGTCTACGAGCTCAGTCCTCTTTTGGTCATCCTTCTTCTTCGGTCCTTTAAGGGCTGAAGGAAAAGGGACAATAGGTTCAGCAACCCACCTTGTGGGCCCTCCCTGTCAGCAGTGAGGGATGGGTCCGTGCTCTCCCTCTCAACCTCGACCTCCACATCTCGAAGGTTCCCCTCCCTAGACACTGACACAACCCGAACTTGCTCGTGAGGGGGCAAGTTTGGGCTAGAGCTCGTTGACCCTGCTGGAAGTGTGAGAGGTTGGGAGGGTAGCCTCTCTTCCTCTCGCCTATAAAGTGCTTGGGCCAATTGTTCTATCTGGTCTTCTAATCTAGCTATAGACTGAGGGTGAAACCGAACCAGTTGTGTGATATCCTCCATAAAGTAGAGCATATGCTCCTTAAATTGCGAAGTATATCTTGGAGGTGGGGAAGGAGGGTTATCATGGGTAATATTGAAGTGAGGTTGAATATCATACCTGCGCCCTCCCTGAAGTATATAAATCTAGGATATGGGAGGCTATCTACCCTTCATCCCTAAACTAAAAGACTCTACTTCTCCATGGGAGTTTTATACATCATTAACATCTAAAAAAGAAAAAAAAACAATGAATAAACCACTAGGAATTGAAAACTCCCTCAATTGACGTTGACGTTGATCCTCGCTTTGATCCTTTCGCCACTCCGACCACCTGCGCTTCGGCTTTTGAGAACCCGTTGGATCTCGCAGCGGCTTCTGGAGGAGAGGAGGAGATGAGGCGTGGCATAAGATAAAGCGTCGAAAAGGCTAACCTCTCCTCCTCTATTTATAAGTGCAGGGGCGGCTAAGGTTCCGTATGGAACCTTCCCGATCGATCGGCCTTTCGATCGATCTGCTAATAGCACCGATTGATCGGTGAGCTTACGCAAAGCTCTCGATTGATCGGTGCTTTTGGCCGATCGATCGGCAGGTTCTCGGTTAGTTTCTCTAACCGCGAGCTATTGATCGATTGGTTCTTCGAGCCCCTTTGCTCGATTAAGCACCGAAGCGCTATGGGTTGTGCTCGTTTCGCCGAATTATAACCCAATGGGTCTTTCTTTTGCACAAGTAGTTGGGTTTCTCCAATTAGTCTTCAAATATGCTTCAATAATGCTTGATTTTGCCGGAATTCTCCTTTCGTCCGCTCTAATGTGTTTCACATGGAGAATGTACCTAAATAACAACCAAACACACATGTAGAGGCCGAATATATGGCAGGAATGGGACATAAAATATGTAAAAATCAAGCGCATCAATATCCATATACACTAGCGAAATAATGTGTCATGTTAGCATTTTGCGACAAAAAATCATAACACTATGATAGGCGACACCCATGTAATGTTGTAGTCATGCTCCACATTACCGATTTCTAATAAAAATTCCAAATTTGGCAAAGGCTATTTGGTTGATAAAATTATTTAATATGATAATTGAGTGATAAAATTTATAAACCTCATAATACCTTACTGTATATATGTTGAAAAGTAAAGGTATTTAAATGATAAATGTTTAAACTTCATAATACTTACAGTGAAAAATTCCCAAACTAAGCGTGAACGGGTCTTAATGATAACTATTTTGCCCCAACTTGGAAGTAGTATGGGACATTGAACTAGCGACACTTTCAAATAAGTGTTATAAATTCTAATGCAATTTATGAAGAATCAGCTATTGTGTCACTTTTTAGTATATCTAAAGCCTTTATAACATAGCCAACTGCGACACTAATAAAAGTATCGCTAAGATGACTAGATATGCTTTTAAGCATGACAAAAGTTAAAATCTAGTGTCACAATAGGCTTATTTTTTTGTAGTGGAGAAGATATATAAAATACAAAGATATTACCCAGACTGCACAAAAAGAATGACTATTGAGCGAGGTATGGATCATGCTCTCTTAAAGACGAATTCCACGCTCCTACGAGTAAAACTCGATGCAGTAGGTACACAACACACCTTCCTTAGGATAAACACTCAGCAAATACTTTCACTCTTAGACCCTACATTGGTCCAAGACACCAAAACTCCACCCTACACCCTCGGCCAAACTTCTATAAAGTGGAAAATTTTAAACTAGAAGAATAATTATTTATATTTTTCTAACTTAAATCAATGTGATCCTTCCATAATAAGAGAAAAACGTTACACTAACAAATCATTTAAACCACAATAGATGCATGCATTGATCATTAAGGCCGAACATAACTTCAAGCCATCCAAGCTCCTGCTTGGGCCTCTCTAAGGTCACCATTTTTAAAGTAATAATTATTAATATTAATGAGTTTTAAGAGAAACATTATTAAATATTATTAGGTTTATGTCTCAAATTACTTGTTTTTTAGTTTTATGGGGTTGCCGTAGGGTGATCGATGGATCAGGAGGGAAGTCCGATCGATCGGGTGATTTAAGAGAATTTTGGGTATTTTTTAGGCAGTTAGAGGGCCGATCGATCGGCCGGTTCCAATCGATCGGGACCTCCCCATCCTGCGCCTATAAATTAGGTCGTAGGGTTTCGTCATCTGTGCGATCCAATCAAAGACTGAGGCGCCGCCAGAGGTGATTTCGTAATTCCTCTAATTCAGATTTTGAGTGCTACGAGAGTTTAGAGAAAATAATTTTCATATATCTCTTTCAGAGGAAGTGTCGTTGTAATTCTTCCATTCAGTATCAATAAAGAATCTCCATCTCCGCCCGTGGTTTTCTTCCCTCTCGATTGTAGAGGGGTTTCCACGTAAATATTGTGTGTTCGTTTTGTTCTTTCTTTCTCCATATTTGTTTACTTCTCGTTTTGCGTGAGTCATATTATCTAAATCGAATCAAGTTATCAGGGTTCACGCTTCCGCATCAAGTTTTATTCCTAACAAATTGGTATCAGAGCATATCAGATTTGTTTAAGTTTTCTTCACAAATATAAAGGGCTCCGTTTAAAAATTTTGTTTGAGGCACCGAGAATGTCAGAACCGGCCCTGTTGATCATGTACATGCATTGAAGCATACGTTAGGCTCTTCATAATGCATGCAATTACAAAACATAGTAAAAGATGGCCATAAAGGCCAATAGAAATGAGTATGCCCCTTGGTCAAACAGTTTATGATGCAGCTGTGACTTAGCATTTGGCGAGTTACGGGGTGGATGAATCTTGACGGGTTGGCATTGGCGAGATGGGTCGCTTGGCGGGATGGGAGAGAGACACGAAAAGGGGTGAACCGGCTCTAGAAGTTAACATTAATTAGGAAACTTAGTTTTAGATTAGTCAATTTTATTATTTATCTTTGTATTTATTTCTTTCAATTTTAATCTTTTATTTTAGGTCAATTAGCTTCTCTATTTAAGGAAGAGGAAAGCTAGAGTTTTTTTAGCATTCAATTATTTAGAATTTCTCTATTGTTTATGCGTTTTCTTTTATTCTCGTGGTGTGAGAATTATGGTTAACTATTTTCCCCTTTGGTTCCTAATTGTTTTAGCAATAAAAGTTTAAAGAAAGGCCGTTGAACCTTCCGGTCTCAATTTTCTTCTCACCTGTGTTGCACCAGTTTTTTCTTTTATAATGTCTTTATTAAAATATTTCCAACAATAAGGACTACAACCCTTATCATGTCCCATTCGGTCCGTTTTCCAACGATGCAAGTCGCTTGCAGCGTTGCCGGTAACCCACCAATGCCAACAAAACATCACTACACCCCCTTCCTCACCGCGTAGCTGCCTCCACCATCCCCTCTCACACAGTGAGAACCGGAGTAGCCGATGATGGGGTGGGTGGGATGGCTGGGGGGAGGCAAGCGATGGAGCGAGGGGGTGGAGGAGGTTGGCCATGTGGCATGGCCAACGGTCCATGGGCAGGGTTAGTCGTCGGGGATTTTTTATTTTCTAAAATTAGTTTTAATGTTGATACTTTTATTCATACTTAAAATATTTTCTAAAAGTACTTTTCTTATCTTTTGGATGTCATATCAGTATAAATCAGTAATATCTTAATAAAATTATACAGAGAATATTTTAAAAATATATTATCAAAACTTAAGATACTTGAACTGAATTTTTTCTTTAGAAATCTTTTTCAGAATACGAAATGAAACTCTAATTGGTGACCATTATATATTATGCTATATATACTATAGCCAGAAAATAAGGAAATAGGAGAGGGTTTTCTTCGTAATTTGGTCAGTGTCCCCTTTTTTGGGGCCGGGTTTCGCTTTTGCGAAATGTCAAATTTTGTATTGCAATTTTTCGTTATTTATCGAAAAAAGGGTAATAGGAGAGGGTTGACATGCATGATGATGATGTGTGAAGTGCACCGCAAAATCATTCAGCATGAGACCATATAGCACGCTATCATATGCATATGCCATGCATCCATTTTTGCAAGGTCAACACTGTGCATGATATCTCTGTTAGTAATATACGATACGAGAATTAAACATGAGCTGGTCGGTTTTGAATGTGATATATATGTATTTGACTAGTATTAGAGTATAAAATTAATCCTAGACTTTTACATAACATCTTAAACTTTTGGAAAAATTGGTTCTCTGATATGGTATCAGAGCATTGGTGACGAAGAGTTCACGGATTTGAATCCGAACAGCCCCTACTTTCAATATGGATATAATTTGAGCACGAGGTATAAGGTGGGCCTGTGCAAATTGCTTCAAACCTAATGGACATTTGCATAAGGGGACGTGTTAAAGTATAAATCCAATAATAGACTTTCGCCCACCATTTTAAGCTTTTGCGTGAGGCATTGGGTTTTTGTCGTTGGAGATCCATGTTTATGAATTACTAGTCAACTCTCAACATGGTGCGCGATATTATCTTTCTTTTTCTTTTTTGGTTGTATTCGCCATTGTGTTTCGGGTATTTATGGACTTTTTGGGGTCTCATTAGAGGATTATAGTTCACCCAAAAGCATAAATTAATAGGTGAAGGTCCAAAACTAGTTTTATACTTTAATATACCCTTTCATGTAAATGCAATTGGGCTTGAAACGTGGATAAGGCACATGCATGCCCATACCATGTTAATATTAGAGTGGAGACTATTGGGATTCGAACGTATGACCTCTCAATCAACAAGGCTCTGATACCATGTCACGAAACAAACTTTCTCAAAATCGAAGCTATATCTCAAAGTGTACACATGTGATTGAATAAGAATTTCAACAGAAGTTGCGAAAGAGAATAAATCAAATATATGGGCATAGTGGTTACTCCACCTAGTACTAGTTGGTACTAGGATAAAATCCTGTTTTGACTTATATACGGATTTCATATATATATATATATATGTCAACTCCATTTTTGCAATGTTGGAATAGGGTTTTATTTTGACCAGTCCCGCTGTCAATCTCTCTTTAACTCTGCCACGGTTCCCTACACTAAGCCTGTCTCTCCTAGTGCTGATATAGCCATATAGTGCCTGTTTCTGTTTCATTTTACATGTTTGTTGTTCTTGCTTTCATGTTTTCTTGGGTGTATAATATTTTGTGTTTTTATTTCCCGAGTTTATTCGGATTCTTTTAAACCTCGCTTGTTCGAGTCGCTTGTTATGCATCGCGACTTTATAGCTAATTATCAAAAAAAAATGCCAACTCCATAAATCGGACTTAAGGCTCTATAAAATTTTAATAGGGACAAAGCATGAGGAAAGACAAAAGTGAAAAGGAGGAGAAAATTGATGGTGAAATCCAAGCAATCTATTTGGGTCTCCACCCACACTAATTCCTCATCAATTTACAGCCTTTTTGTATATGGTAATTAAATGTTGATACTTAGCATCATTATCCATACTGCAATAAAGATTCTCAATCATAGTTTTAACAATTTTACTATTTTGCAAAAACGAGTTATTTACTCCGTTAGTTTTTAATGTTTGTAAGTCTGTTTAAATTGATATCTGATCACTTTTTTTGCTCAAAATAGTTTCTAATGTTTTTAATATTGTTCGAACTGGCCTCTTATCTTTTTTTTTGTTTAAAATAGTTTATGTTTTATTTGGGTTATTGTTATCATTAGAGTAATGATGTGATTTATCATGAATAATAGCCATAAAATTTTACAAAGTTGGGTGGTATCAGCATATTATCCTAATATATATTTTATTATCTTTTGTTATATTTCTCAGGGACTCTACTGTAATTTGCTTTCTTGTTACTCTCCTATATAGTAACATATCAGCAACCCTATTGGATATGCGTTTCATAATTATTTTCTGACAGTTGGTATTAACAATTTTCCCCCAATAACAATATTACATTTTATTTTATAATTACTCTCTCAGGTCGAGGGCTTCGGACACGGCCTTTAGGGTAGCACCCTAAAGGGGTAAGGCTGTGTACATCTCACCCCTCTCAGACGCTGCTCTTGCACGAACCCTTGAGGCACGGATTTTTTGTTGTTGTTGTTGTTGTACATCACCAGATGGAACATCAATTTCCCGTTATATATCTTGCTTGATCAAGTGTGAATCCCATAAAAAAGCACAGATACTAAAAAAATTTTCTTAACGAAACCAACATAAATTTTTAACAAAATAATATTTCCCAGCAAAAATATTTAAAATTTTTTTTTTCCATCGAACCAAATCGAAACCTAATTTTTACCGAATCTAACTACTTTCACACAGAGCAATTTATAACGCATTTATGAAAGTGTCATTGGATACCTATTGTGGGTTGAAGATGATCATCAAATGCAAGAAAAAAAAAATGCACAATTTTCAACTTCTTAGTTTCCCATGATTTACGGTGGAATCCTAGGCCCTTTGTTCTACTCGTGTTAAATTTTACCGAGCCCTTTTAGGCCCGACCTACGGAGTTGGAACATACGAGATCAACATATAAACCCAAGTGGGGTTTCATCCTAAAACCAATTGGCTATAGGTGGAGTAACTTACTAGGCTTATAAGGTGATCTCTTTTCTCTCACAGCTCTAATGTGGGATTCTAATTATTAAGCTCACATGTACAGTTTCAACAACTTGGCTTACTTTGTTACTACTAGGGATGGCAATGGGGCGGGTAAAACCCGTTACTTACGCGTAACCGTCCCGTTTGGAGTGGGTATGGATATAAGTGAGGTGGGTAGCGGGTATGGGTTGGGTGTACCTGCCCCATCCCGCTTTATACCCGCTATATCTGTTTCCTTTTTGTTTGATTAACTTTCAAATTAAAAAATGCGGACTTAAATTTAATTTCCAAATTATTTATCAATTATATTATAAAACAATATATTTGAACTTTCAAAAATACTATCAAATAATTATTATGGGTGGACACGAATAATTGTTTTGTACCCACATTAAAGTGGGTACGAGAAGGATGATGGATACCCGCAGGTCATGGGGTATAGATATGGGTTTGTACCTGTTGGGGCAGGTATGAGTATGCATTTTATATCCGTGGCAGGTAATAAGGTGGATAGGGGTATGGAGGAGGTACCCCCCGTACCCACCCCGCCCTGTTGCCATATCCCTAGTTATTACTAGTACTAAATACAATGAGAAATATTATCGATATCCTTAAAAAAATGGTGATATTATTGTCATGGAAAAGTATTAATGTCAGCACGTTTATGAAAATTTGTAGTTATTATTTATTTTAAATTACATTGCTTTGTTAATTTTTGCCTTGAGAATAACAACATTCTATAAATATATCGACTTTTTGTGTCCAATTTATATCATAAAAAGTTATTAACTTATAAAACATTATATATATTATTAAAAGTTATTAACTTATAAAAAATTATATAATTTTATATTTATAATAGGGTATACAGGGGTGTAAACGAGCCGAGCCGAGCCAAGTCGAGTAGAGCAACCCCTTGTTTGAACTCGAGTCCAATAAGGCTTATTGGGCTCGAGTTCAAGTCGAGCTCTTATCGAGTATTTCTAATCTTTGTTTGAACTCGGTTGGATCAGATTTTGGTATATTCAATATTCGGCTCAGCCCGTTAGACCTATCGAGCCGAGTCAAGCTCATTATCGAGCCCAATAAAGTTCAAAACCCAGCCATGTTCCCAAAGAGTTGAGCTCGTTAATGAGCTGAGGTTTTTAAGTTATTATTGAGCCATTATCAAACCATTTTCGAACTGTTATCAAGCTCATAATGAGCCTTTGACAAGCTCATCTTAAGCCACTTAACGAGTCTTTATCGAACCCTTATCAAACTGTTCGTGAATATTAGCAAGCCGAGCATTCCCCTGTTCGAACTCGGCTCATTAAGTTTATTGAGCCTGCTCGAACTCGGCTTGATAAGCTATCGAGCCTAGCCTTAATCAATTTTGAACACGATTAGTTCATCGAACGTTCGGTTCATTTACATCCCTATACATATAATTAATATTTCAAAATGTATTTCTCTCTAATAAGGGTGGAAAAATCAAGATATGATGACCAAAATATGACAAGAAGATAGAGTTTGAATTTGGGTTTGATATGTTTAACTGCTTATTTATACCTTTCTTCAGAAGGCGTTATTTGCTAATATATATCTAGCAAACCCCTGCTAACTCCAGCGAATCCGTCTTACATTGATTCATGAAGTTACTCCTAATAGGTTGACCATATCAACTCCGATTTCCAGCTATTTTAGTAGATGTGGACTTCTTTAAGAAAAAATTAATAATAGTGCAACTCGGAGGGAGGCATGGAGTTGTATGCATCCCCCAGCCATTCAGTTCAGGAAGGGCTTCTAAGTGAAATAATGTAATTAGAATTCCCTTGCTGTCAATTAATTCGGATTGGGTCAACCACCTATTTTCATTTAACCAGTTTATGTACATATGTCAATTTCTTTGATTGTATAGTACTACTATACCCTCAGGTTGGTGGCACTCGGAAACAACCTCTCTTAAAAGGTAATACTCTAGAGGGGGGAAGGCTAAGTATATCCGCTCCCCCAGACTCTGCTTAGGCGGAAGCTCTTTGGGCACTGTGTATGTTGCTTTTTTATATATAAGTTGGTATGAGATAATTTAAACTACATTTGATCATACGTGAATTTAGTAAATTATTTTAACGCTTATAATTATGTCATGTATTTCTTGCTGGTGCCAATTGCAAAGGTGAATTGTCGTTACACTATGAACAAGTATATAATAAAAAATAGAGTTATTTACGTTAAAGGTTCGTGTACTTTATACATTGTGTCAATTTAATTCTTGTACTTTTAATTGTATCAATTTAGTCCTTCTACAATTTGAAATGTGTCAATTTGGTCATTGGAGAAAATTTTATATCAAGTTTTTAATAAAATTTTTAATAGTTCGGCGACAAATTGGATTAAATTGAGTAAATGGATGAATTTATAATAAGTTATTTGCATCTAATATAATTTTTTCTTTCAAAATTACCACATTAACTCGACTTTAATTTGACCAAAGAACTAAATTGATACATTTTAAATTATTTATTAACTAAATTAATACAATTAAAAGTATAATGATCAAATTGACATAATAAGCAAAGTACAGAGACATCTGACATAAATAAACTTAAAAAATAAATAACCCACATAATTAAATGGTTGACCCATGAATCAGCTTGGCCCCCTGTTTTTAAAACCTTTCAACTTATACAAATACAAGCACGACATAATACGACACATTTATCGGCCATAATAGTGGGACCCCTGCAAATTTAAAAAATACTATGCAAAATTAATTGCAAGATGATACAACAACGACAACAACCCCTTAGTGCCCCGTGGGCTCTCGTATAAACAAAATTTAAAGGATAGATGTACACAGCCTTTTTTCGTCTGGGGGTTGCCCGGAAGGTAATAATTGCAAGATGATGGAGGTAATAATTCACTTGGCCTTGTATTCTGAACACCATAATTTGACATCATCATGGTTATCTAAGTCAAACCCTTTTATGAGCATTTTCAGAGTCATTATACATGCCACCGCAAAGAGGTACAGTATATAATTAACTTTTTTAATAACTTAAACCTGTAAGAGTTAAGTTACGGTAATACATTTAACAGGATATTGAGGTATCATATATATAGAAAAATTAAAAAAAATACAATTACAAGAAAGTCCTTGGGCTAATAATAATATAAACAATTCTATTATCCTAATACGCCCCCTCAATTTGTACTCGGGGGACCAACGTGCAGATTGGCTTTGTGGTAGCGGAAGCAAGCAGTAGCCAACCCTTTCCTAAAAATATCAGCAACCTGCTTGGTAGTAGGAGTAAATCGAATATGGATGTCACCCTTGACAACCTTTTCACGGACATAGTGACAATCGACATCAACATGTTTACTCCGATCATTAAAGATAGGATTTGCAGTAAGGTAAGTGGCAGACACGTTATCACAGTAAATAAGAATCGGACCAGTGTGCCACAGACCCAAATTACGCATCAAGTATCGGATCCTGTCACACTCCGCTACGACTTTGGCAACAACACGATACTCAGACTCAGTGGTAGACTTCGCAACTGTAGGCTGCTTCTTAGCATGCCGGGAGATCAGATTAGGACCAAGGAAGAGAGCGAAACATGTACTACAGCGTCGTGTATTAGGACAACCACCCCAATCAGCATCAGCATAAGCGGTGACTGATGTGTAAGACCCAGGAGTGATGGTGAGACCGTGATCAGGAGTGAGCTTGAGGTATCGCATGATGCGCTTCACCATTTGCCAATGAGACATCGTGGGAGCATGCATGAATTAGGACACACGGTTAACCGCAAAGCTTATGTCGGGATGGGTCATGGTTAAGTACTGGAGTGCACCCACTGCACTGCAAAACTCGGTGGGATTGGCTAGGAGGTCCCCATTGATCAGAGAGGGTTGTGCTCAGGCTGGTATCGGTGTTTGTACAGGTTTGGCCTCAAGTATGTCATGCTTGCGAAGAAGGTCCAGGATATATTTGTGCTGAGAGAGGAAAAGGCCATGGTGGGATCGTTTGGCCTCAATACCGAGGAAATAATGGAGCGGACCGAGGTCTTTCATAGCGACTTGAGTAGATAGGGAGGTGGTTAGTTGACTAAGAAGCGCAAGGTTAGAGCTTGTGAGGATGATATCATTAACATAGAGCAAAAAACACACAATGCTGGTAGGGGAGCGATGAATAAATTGGGAAGGATCTGCCTTACTATAGTAAAGCCCAAGATTGAAGAGGAACATGCTAAATCTATGAAACCAGGCCCGGGGAGCCTGTTTTAAGCCGTACAAGGCTTTGCGTAGTCGGCATACATGCGTAGGGAATGTAGGATGGATGAATCCAGGTGGCAGACGCTTGTACACTTGCTCATTTAAAAAATGATGTAAAAACACGTTTTTCACATCAAGTTGGCGAATGGGCCAGGATTTTGCAACAGCAAGGGCCAGTATGAACATGATAGTTAAGGGTTTTATAACAAGGCTAAACATTTCGGTGTAATCAATACTTTCACACTGATGGAAGCCCTGGGCAATAAGGCGTGCCTTGAAGCGATCGACTGAACCATCAGGTTCATACTTTATCTTATATTTTCGAGAGGACTGACGAGTGAATGTGCTGAAGGCCGCATATTCCGGTGGAAGACCAAAGAGGGCATACTACATTAATTCACGATCCGGGACAGGAGAATCTATGGCAGCAAGGTTATTGGCAATGGTCTTAAGCTCGGTTAGGTAGGGAGTCATAGTTTTGTTATCTTTTCGGAGAGTGACAAGTTGGGAGAGGAGGTCAAATTCTTTGGCAAGGAAGCAGTCACGGAATCTCTTAGCGAGGGCATCCCACATGGCCTTGAAGGTTGGGTGATGGATAACATCATTGAGGACTGGGCAAGCGAGAGCGACCGAGAGACAGGCTCTAATACTCTGATCAATACAAACCCAGGTTTGATGGTCAGGATTAGAGATGAAGGCACCAGTCGGGATTTGAATTTGAGGAGGAGGGCAAGGTAACGAGCCATCAAGAAAGCCCATTAAGCGATGGGCACGAAGGATCATGGAGACTTGTTCATTCCAGGTGTGATAATATGTTGGGATATGAAGTTTAACAGTAACCAGGCTTGTGAAAGGCGATGTGGGAAGGGGAGCCGAGGGGAGGACCGGTTGATGATACCAAGAGAGGGGCACGGCTGGAGAACCGGGAGGGGTGGGAGATAGGCCAGGGATTGAAGATGCATGATCAATACCTGGAGGCATAGAAAGTAAACTCTGAGAGCTGTAATTGGGGAAGGACATACCATGGGTGTACTCGGTAAAGGAAGCAGAGGTGACGACGGGAGCAAGAGAACCAAGAGTCGTGGTATGGGCGGTCGACTGGCGATGGGTTGGGAGGTCGGTGGGAAGAGCCGAGGTTGGAGAGGAGGAGGAGGTTGGGTTGCTAGCCATAGATTCACCAATCGAAGAGGAATACGCGGACTATGCCTCCTGAGATCGTACCGGAGAGAGAAGAGCTGCCGGACGTGGGGAGGAGGAGCAACAGTAGCGCCAGGCGTGGGAGAGGGCTGCGGCGGTGCTTGTGTTGGGGCATGGGGGTTAGGGTTTCGGCCCCCCTTTTTCTTTTCTTTTGTATGTGTGTGTGCGTGTGGTTTTTTTTTTTTTTTTTTTTTTTTTTTTTTTTGAGAGAAGAAGGTATCAAGGGTAAGACTCTGATACCATGCGAGAGTTAAGTTATGGTAACATGCCCAACAAGGTGTTAAGGTATCATATATATACAGAAACCATGGAAAGTACAATTACAAAAAAAGCCCTTGGACTAATAATAATATAAACAACTCTATTATCCTAATAAAACTGATAATAATAGTTTAATAATTGTATTATTCTTCAATTTGCTCCCTTAAGCAAAAGCTTATTAGGCTTTAAGTGTGAATAATACATAGACCCTCTTATACTTTATATGCTTAAAATATACAACAACAAAAAAATCAGTACCTCAAGGGCTCCCGCCAATGCAGGGTCGAGGGGGAGGGAAGTGAGATGTACGCAGCCTTATCCTTTTAGGTTGCTTAAAATATATAATATTTAAAGCAGGGGCCGTTGAGATTCAAACTCACGACCTGTCAGGCAACATGGCTCTAATATCATATCGGAGAATCAACATTTTCAAAAGTTAAAGCTAATATATTTACCTCACAATCAACATGGCTCAGAGAGAGAGGGGGGGGGGGGGGGGGGGGGGGGGGGGGGAATAAGATGTACGCATCCTTACCTTTTCAGTTTGCTTAAAATATACAACAATAACAACAACAACAAACCCAGTGCCTGCAAGGGCTCCAGCAAAAGCAGGGTTTAGGGGAGGTAGATATACGCAGCCTTCCCCCTTCACAAGACTACCCTGAAGAGAGGCTATTTCCAAGAACCCCCAACCTGAGAAGCTGGGGCTATTGAGATTCAAACTCACGGCCTCTTAGTCAACATGGCACTGATATCATATTAACGATCAACTTTTTCAAAAGCTAAAGCTAATAGGTAAAAGTCCAAAATTGGTTTTATATTCTAACACTACATGTGCCTCGACTCTCTCTTCGTCTCAAAAATGTGCTCTTTTCAGGAAATATACACTTTTTCCAAGATCTAAGGTAAACTGATTCGGAAATAAAGCACTTTTAAATAGAAATAATGTTATTTTTCTGTTTTTAAGTATAAGCAGAAAAAAATTATATTTTGTTAAAATTTTTAATGTCAAAGTAAATAGGTGATAAATTTTTATTAAAATATGAGGTGGTGAACCTCATCATAAACAAGGAGATTAAAATTCCCCGCTAGCCAACAACATAATTAAATGTTATGTAGAAGATGGACAGTTAATTATAACGATAAATTGAATTCTAATTAAGAAAATAGGAAGGAGAAACATAAAAAATAAGAAATAAAAAATAAAAAATTAATACTTTTTACAGAAGTTTAAAGAAAATTTTTCTACGAACATTTATTTGGACATAATTTTGAAAATTTGTCATATCATATACAGCAACAACAATAACAATAGACACAGTGCTTCAAGGGCTCCTGCTTAAGCTGGGTCTGGGGGCGGATATATGCAGCCTTACCCCTTCAGGGTGTAACCTGTCAAGAGGTTATTTCCAAGGACACCCAACCTTATAGAGTTGGCAACACGAGGACTTCTTAGGAAGTCACCCATCCTGGTACTACTCTCGCCCAGGCATGCTTAACTTCGGAGTTCTAATATGATCTGGTGCATTAGTGCTTGGTAAATAAACCCTGAATTTGTCATATCTTATGATATACTAAAATTTAATAATTATTTTCTAAATCTTTCTATATTCTATATATTATTGCGAAATCTCCCCTTCTTTGATATTTCTAAAACTTTAAATCTTTTTTTTTTCGATAATTATCTGCAAAGCTGTAGTACATAGCGGGCGTCGACATGGCGAGATCTCAACCATCCCGTAAACTTTAATATTTCTAAAAATTTAGTTGCATTTTTAAATCTTACAATTCTAAAGCACCACATGAAAAGTATTTAAAAATTAAAAAGTAAAAAAAAGATTCATGATATTTAATCAAATAAATAAAATGCAACACCAAAACAAAAAATAAAAAATGCAACTAAATTTTTAACAAAATACAAGATAATTCGAAAATTTTTTACAAAATTTTAAATTTTAAATGTAAATACTCTCCATACATCGTACGAGGTAACACTAGTTAAATGTTAGGTAGAAGATGGACAACAGTTAATTATAACGATAAATTGAATTCTACTGCATTGGGAAAGTCTCGTAACGGTCCAATTTTGGCGCCATTTTATCTGCCATATTCCCTAGTCTTTTGCAAAATAATTGCACATGCAGGCAACTGAATTCCAAACAGATATTACTGGATGGAAAATTATCACTTATTTATCCTAAGTTTTGAGCATTTATTATCTAAATACTCTAATATTTTAATATATATAGTATGGTACCGTAAGGTTTGAATTTTTTATCACCTAGGTACCCTATTTTGGAATTTGATAAATTTCTTTATCACCACATGAAAATCTATCGAATTTTTATAGGAGGGTACATTTTAATATTTTAGGGTATCTAAGTGATAAAAGATTGAAACTTAACGGTACCCGTTTTATATATTGAAACGTCAAAGTGATAAATGGTCAGAGCTCATGTAATTTCCGTTGTTGGATTGAAGTGTTAAAAAGATTGTACATGTGAATCTAGAAAGAATTTCGTATAGGAGTTGTGAGAAAAAAGGGATCACTATATAAGCCTAGTTAGTTATTTTACTTAATGTCAATTGGTCTTATGTTGGAAACCCAATTAGGCTTATATATGAATTTTAGGTATATCAACTCCGTGGGTCGGGCTTAAAGTCTTGGTGAAATTTAACATGAATATGAACAGGGTGTTTGGCCAAAATATAAAAAACATTTTAAAATAAGGTGCATTTTAATAGAGACATAATGTGTGTTTTGTCGAGTTATTTTGGAGTAAATATATGTATTTAGAGACTGATGTAGATAAGGATTGAAATAATCTCATCGGGACGATAAAAAGAGTTTTAGTTATGGTATGATTAGGATTTTATGGTATAGAACTCCGAAGTTAACCGTGCTTGGCCGAGAGTAGTACTAGGATGGGTGACCTCCTAAGAAGTCCTCACCCTTAGGTTGGGGGTACTCAGAAACAACCTCTTTTCAGAAGTAATACCCTGAAGGGGGAAGGCTACGTTCATCCGCCCCCCTAGACCCTGCTTAGGCGGGAGCCCTTAGGGCATTAGGTACTTTAAAAAAAAAGTGTTTAGTTTCATTGAATTATGTAATTAGATTTAGGAATTTGAAGTTATATTATTGTTAGAAGTAGTAGAGTTTGATTTAAAGTATAATTAGTTCTTAGAATTAGATTATTATTATTATTATGAGTAGGATTTTTTTATGTCTATAAATAAGTCATTAGTTTACAGTTTTTGGAAGCTTTTTGATGAATTGAATAATTTTATGAATTTGTTTGAGTTGATCTTTGTAGTTTTTATTTTGAAATAGTTCAATAAAAATTACATAGCTCCTCTTTTAAGTTATTGGTCGGGTATTTGCAGAATGAACGAGTTTTAGCCGATTCCTCTTAATCTGGCATTGTTTGGTATGATCAACAGGTTAGAGGCTCTTTAATCCCAAGATTCCCATTCACGTGCTACATCAGAAACATTTTTGAAAGTGCTTTTAGTAAGGTGTATCGCAATAGCGATGGCGTGCATGTTTGACTAAACTATTTTGGAGCAAAAATGTGTATTTTAATCGAGAAGCACGTTGCTAAGTTGTACGACATTTAATCAGCATATAAAAACGTTTCTAAGTAGAAGAAGAAATTTAAGTTTCCGTTGATTAACTAGTGTTTAAAGTTTAATTAAAACAAAATTAAAAATTTAAAGATAAGACATCCCTCTTATAATTTAGAAAATAATTGTAAAAAATATATAGTAAATTATACATTAGTACTCTGAGTTTCGGTGTAGTAACTTTTTAATCCACAAGCTTTATGAAATTATTTTTTAGTGTAATAATTACATTTATTTGATAAAATAGTCCAATAATAATATAAAATGGTATAAAACTTACCGTTTTGCCGGTAAACATACACTTCCCTCATTATTCTCCCCACCACTTCAAATAAACTGCAAATGTTGTAACACAATTAATGAAGAAGGGTTGAATAAAACATCTAATTGCACTTTTATTGTTAGAGTATAAAACTAATTTTGGGCTTTTGCCCATTAGCTTAAGCTATTGGGGTAGATGGTTCCTTAACATGATATCAGAGCCTTGTTGACCAAAAGGTCACAAATTCGAATCTCAATAGCCTCCACTTTCAATATTAAATCAATTTAAGTAAAATATATGAGGTGGGCCTGTGAACTATCCACGCGTTAAGCCTAATTTGCATTCGTGTGAGGGGGCGTGTTAGAGTATAAAACTATTCCTGAACCTTCACCCATCAGCTTAATCTTTTGGGATAGATGGTTCTTTGACACGTATATATCATTATTTAGACTATTTTATTAAATATATATAATTTTTAAGATCAAATATTATTTCATAAAGTTTGTGGATTTAAAATAGGGTTATTTACATTTTGCTACCCGGACCTTTTTGGTAATTATAAAAGGAACCATGATGTTTTGGAACTATTAAAAAGGACCCTGAGATTTTATCGTATTAATAAAAAGGACCCTCTTCAGCAAATAAGGGAAAATAACTTCCCTTTTAAAACGGAAAAATTATGATTTTGAGTGACCCAAAAACCTTTACAGTAATTATCATACAAATTTAGATCGAATTAAAATAAACCAGATAGCCCAAAAACCTTTCAAAATGGCGTCAGACGGCCGAAGAGGGTCCTTTTTATTAATACGATAAAACGTCGTGGTAATTTTTAATAATTTCAAAACGTCGGAGTTTTTTTTTTGTAACTATCAAAAAAATCAATATAGTAAAATATAAATAATCCGAAAGGATAATTTGCAAATTTTGGAAAAGGACACGAATGGAAGCATGAAAGAAATGCCAAAGTGGGGAGGAAAGTGCAGGGGAGGCCTCAAAGTGCGTACAATTCAGGCAAAGTTATGCTAAAAAGTCATTGCCATTACCCAAAAGTTATCTTACTCATATTTATCGATACGAACCAAAATAAAAGATATACTTAAACTAAAAAAAAGTAGTAAAATATTAAAAATAAGAGATAAGAGAGAAAATATAAAGGAATGACATTTCATTGATTGATTGGATTTTGGATTATAATGATCATATTTATAGAATAACCCTTCTATAAGAGTGGCTCAATATACCTACTATTATATTATCATAATATTAAAGACCTTAATGTGAATAATTATATTTGAATGAATAAGAGGAGTACATGGAGTTCACAATATATAGGCAAACATCAAGAATCAAAAGACTAAGAATACTCCTAGGGTTACATAAGTCAAAGGGCAAAAAGGTAAAGTGCAAAACCCTAGGAATATTCTAGAATATAGTCTAATAGGCCCCCTCAATCTGAGCGGGGTGATAGCACGCGAAGATTGGCCTTGTGTTGAAAGAAACGATCGGCCGCAAGACCTTTGGTGAGAATATCAGCTACCTGCTTTGTGGTTGAAGTGTAGTGAACTTGAAGATCACCCTTGAGGACTTTCTCCCGAACATAGTGGAAGTCAACATCCACGTGCTTGCTACGGTCATTGGACACCTGGTTAGCAGCAAGGTAGGAGGCGGAAACATTGTCACAGTAGACGATGATGGGTCCTGGTTGGCGGATGGCCAGGTCACGCATGATGTACCGAAGCCAGTCACTTTCAGCAGCAGCCTGAGCCACAGCCCGATACTCAGATTTGGTCGTACTTTTGGAAACGGTTATCTGCTTTTTGGCTCGCCAGGAAATGAGGTTTGGTCCAAGGTAGACGGCATAACCAGTGGTAGAGCGACGAGTGTCAGGGCAACCACCCCAGTCAGCATCAGCGAAGGCTGTGATAGTGAGAGTGCGAGCAGGTTGTAGGAGAAGACCATGATCAGGAGTGGATTTGAGATACCGGAGAATACGCTTCACAGCCTGCCAGTGGGGATCACGGGGAGCATGCATGAACTAGGAGACCAGGTCAACAGCATAGCATATGTCAGGACGGGTCATAGTGATGTACTGCAGGGCACCCACTGCGCTCCTATAATCAGTAGGGTCCTCAAGCAGGGCCCCGTCACTCAAAGAGAGATGTGCTCGGGTGGGTAGGGGGGTTTTGACCGGTTTGGCATCACAGAGACCAAGTTTGGTGAAAAGGTCCACAGTGTATTTGTGCTGGGAGAGAAAGAGACCACTAGAATTGCGAGTGGCCTGAATACCAAGAAAGAAGTGTAGCGGGCAAAGATCTTTCATCGAAAACTGAGTCGAGAGGGACTGGATGAGAGACGTGAGGTGCGAGGGGTCAGACCCAGTGAGGATAATGTCATCAACATAGAGGAGGAGACAGGTCAGATGAGAGCGTGTTTTATGGATGAATAGTGAAGGATCAGCCCGACAACAGGTGAAGCCAAGGTGAAGGAGGAACGTATTGAACCGTTGGAACCATGCCCGAGGAGCCTGCTTCAACCCATACAACGCTTTCCGAAGGCGACATACGTGATTAGGAAACTTGGGATGTATGAAGCCTTGTGGTTGTTTCATATAAACTTCTTCCTTAAGGTGACCATGTAGGAATGCATTTTTAACGTCCAACTGCTGTATAGACCAGTTGTATGTTACAGCAAGTGTAAGTATAAAGCGTATGGTGGTTGGTTTAACAACAGGGCTAAAAGTCTCCTTATAATCAAGGCCTTCACGTTGATGAAAGCCTTGAGCAACAAGGCGGGCTTTGAACCGTTCAACCAAGCCATCTGCTTTATATTTCCAAGTACTACCTACAAGGTTTTTCGAGTGGTCATGTGGGACAAGATCCCAAGTGTTGTTAAGAAGTAAGGCATTAAATTCATCAGCCATGGCTTGCCGCCATTGGGGATTTTTAGCGGCCTGCGAGTGACATGTGGGCTCTTGAATTACCGTAATAGATGATAGGGAAAGTGGGTACCGAGTTTTACGGATCCCATCCTTAAGCCTAGTACGCATGGGATGCACATTATGAGTAGGGGAAGGCATAAAAAAAAAAAAACCGACAAACAACGAAATGAAAAGAACAGCGGAAGGAAAAAAAAAGAAAATCAGAGTAATTGCTCTGATACCATGTGAATAATTATATTTGAATGAATAAGAGGAGTACATGGAGTTCACAATATATAGGCAAACATCAAGAATCAAAAGACTAAGAATACCCCTAGGGTTATATAAGTCAAAGGGCAAAAAGGTAAAGTGCAAAACCCTAGGAATATTCTAGAATATAGTCTAATACTTAATACTATAAACCTTAAATGCGTAGTTTGGGAACTTATCATTTATGAAACATCTGTCTATCATATTATTGCAAAAACTCCGCTCCCCATAAACCTTTCCTAAAGTTCTCCATTCTAAGAATTATATAATTATAAGTTATTTCATTATAAAGTGAACTTCTCAAAAAAAAAAAAAAAAAACCACTAAAGCACCTATTGAGGAAAAGAAATATGCCATGATAAAAGAATATATCTTTTAATAAAGAGGTATATTTTTTTATATATTTCTTAGTAAAGAAACATGTCTTTTAGTGAAGAGGCATATCTACTAATAAAGAAACATGTCTATTAATAAAAGGACATGACTATTGGTGCTTTGATGAAAGCCATTACCCTCAAATAACAATCCTAAACAAGTTTTTAAGCATAATAATAATAACAATTATTATTGATGTTGTTATTATCATTAGTATGATAATAACAACAATATTATTATTATTATTATTATTATTATTATTATTATTATTATTATTGATGTTGTTGTTATTATTAGTACTATTATTATTATTATTATTATTATTATTATTATTATTATTATTATTATTATTATTGTTATTATTCTTATTATTAATACTATTATCATTTTTATAATCATAATAATTATTAGTATATTATTATTATTAAATTTATTGGAGAATATTTTGGTAAACTACCTTGTTTATACCCACTCTTACTAATGCATACTAAAATGAGAATAGCTATTTTAGTCTCATTTCTATCTCTATTCTATAATATACCAAACGGAGGACTGAAAATGATTGGGTCAGTCCCACTTTCCAAAAGCTATTCTCATTTCCTCATTATTACTCTCACAAATTCATTCCCGAATACCAAACTGTCCCTAGAGGAAAAGGAGGGGTGGGAGTGGGAATGGACAACCCGTTCCCACGTTTTGGCTGTTTGGTTTGGGGGAGTGAGAATGGAAATAATATAAAAATTATTGTTTTTTATTGTTATTATTATTATTATTATTATTATTATTATCGTTATTGTTATTATTATTATTGTTGTTGTTGTTGGTTTCGTTATTATTATTGTTTCATTGTCATTATTATTTTTGTTTTTATTTTTATTTTAATATAATAATAATATTATTATTATATTGTGATTATTATTATTGTTGTAGTTTTTATTGTTATTGTTGTTGTTGTTATTATTATTATTATATTAAAATTTATTAGAGAGCATTTTGGTAAACTATTTTGTTTATATCCGTTTCTACCAATTCATAACCAAACATGGGAATGATTATTTTAACTCATTCCATCTTTATTCAACATATATACTAAACAGAGGAATGAGAATGACTGGATCATTCCCACTCCCCAAAAGTCATTCTCATTCCTTCATTTTCACTCTCTAAAGCCATTCTCATTCTTTTATTCCCACTCCTACAAATTCATTTCCCCGTACCAAACGGCTCTAGAATATAATGAACTTTTGGATCAAAGAAAAAAAAAAAAAAAACTCTTTTTATTATGTTATATTATTTGCAAATAGAAAAGGGAATCATGAGTATTTTATAAGAATAATTATGTCCCACATGATATTATTTATATGTATTTGATAATTAAGTGGTTTTACTTAACATGTCTCTTTGATATGTTTCTTAGTAAAGATACATGTTTTTTTAATAAAAAGATATATTTACTAATGAAAAACATGTCTATTAACGAGAAGACGTGCCTACTAACGAAAGGACACGACCATTGATGTTTTGTTGGAACACACCCCTTTCTTCTCTATAACTAAGCGTCTGATTCTCTCTTTACCACAACATATAAACACAAGAACATGAAAGATGATTAAAAGTACAGTAATTCATCTTACATTGTACATTAAAGAAAGTGATTGAAAGGGAGAAATCGAATTTTTTCAGTGTCCATACTTAACTGTCAATCAAGGATTGATATTAATTAAAGTATGTTCTTAATCTCAATATGTGAAAATCATAAAGTTCAATATTTATAGGAGCTATAATTTTATACACTAATGTTTATGCATATAATTTAAATTTTACATATTTATAGTATAATATACAACTTATAAAGTAAATGCAATTAATAAAATAAGAAGTATCAAAAAAAAAAAAAAAAATAACAAGACTTAATAGAATTGCAATGTAATAATATAGAAAACTATAAAATACAAATACATCTATACATCGCACGGGATAACACTCTATATATATATATAAACTAGAGACAAAAGGATTTAAATAACGCTTCAATTTACTATAAAACATCCTTTCTTCTTCCATTTCTCTCGCCATTTCATTCTCCTCTCTCTCTCTCTCACAAGAATCAAAATTGATAGATGAACACCTGCGTCAAATTCAAACCCTAAACCTACCAATTTCTTTAATTTCTTCACTTTAATTTCATTTTTCTCCATTCCTCATGGATTAATTCTCATCTAACTAACGTTAATTTTGATTCTGATGGCTAAATTCACCGATTTCGTTCCACAATTCACCGTCGCCGGCGATTTCGTCACCGGAAATTCGAATTCCGATCAAGATTCCACCGGCAATCGTAATTTGATAAACGTTTCTTCCTTGAAGAAGATCAAGAATCTCCGTTGCGAAGAATCGATTAATGAGGAGGAAGATGGATTGAAAACGCCCACGGATCAGACGATTCCGGCGATCCGTGACTGTCCGCCGGCGCCGAAGAAACCGAAGTGTGAAACGATAGTAAGCATAGCAAAACGGCGTCGTTTGGATTCTTGGCCGGCTGTTTTTGTTAGCGATGCCGTTGTAGCGAAGGAGATTGAATCAGCGAAGGAATCTCCAGCGACGGTGAGGGAATCTCCGGGGCCGATGAGGATAGTGGCGGTGAAGAGAGTGAGGACGGTGAAATTGATGAATCTTAGTCTCCCTCCTAGGCATTTGAGATAGGGCTGTACAAATACCGGTCCGGATTCAAAAAGCGGATCGATCTTCGATCCTCAAAAATGACAAGTTTCGGTTTTCGATTTGGGTTGGTCGGTCTTGTTCGGGTTGGGCCCCGTGAACAATCCTAATTGAGGTAGTCACACTTGTACATTTTTTGGGTTAGATTACGAATTAGTGTCACGAGGTTTTGTTTATTAATATTTTAGTTTATAAGCATTATAAAATAAGTTTTTAATTTAAAAGGCACATTTCTTTAAAGAATTTGTTCAAATAATGGTGTAAAATGTAATAAATATAGCTATGCATTCTCTCGCTACGAATCGTAATATTTTGATTGCTAATGAAGAAAGAGTTGGATAAGAAATCTATTTTGTGCCGTTATATACCATTGTATGGACAATTTTATTGAATGTATGAGATTTTTGCGTTAAAATATGATTAATAAAGTTTATGGACTAGAAAAAGGTTATATACCAAACCTTGTCATACTAAAACGTTATTTAGCCCTTTTTTGATAATTAGCTAACTTTGTCGGTCTTAAAATCCTCATTTTGTAATGACGTTGAGCACCGATACAAATTACTAGAAAAGATCTATAAAATATAAATCTTATTCTTAGGTTTTCCTAAAAGTTAAAACGATTTTTTGCATTATTAAAAACAAAAAATTAGGACAATTTTTCGACTTGTATGTGTCATCCTTAGGCAGAGAAAAGACACATAAAAACATAAATTCTCTAAGCAAATTAATGCCTAAGACCCTAATAAGCCCTCTTTTTAAGTAGAGGAATTTTTCCTAACCAAACTCAAATTAATACGAATTTTAAATTAAATTCCTAACTGAAATCAACGATGGTGATTGCAATTCGTGTGCTTTATCTAACAATTCATGTGATCTTTCTAAAATAAATACTAAAAATTAGAAATAAAATTAAATAATTCGATTTAAAATCTAAGCTTTTCTAATTAAGGTGAAACTCTATCTTCCCCTGGCTATACGCCTCCCTTATCCCCATCCCAAGTGTTATAAAAATCTAGAACAAACTGATATACTCAGATACCAATTTGTGAGGAAAAATCTTGATGTGGAAGCGTAAACCCTAATAACTTGATTCGATTCAAATAATATTACTCACACAAACTAGAAGTAAACAAATATATGAGAAAGAAAGAACAAACACGAACACACAAGGATTTACGTGGAAACCCCTCTATAATTGAGAGGGGACAAAACCACGGGCGAAGATGGAGATTCTTTATTGATACTTGAACGGAAGAATTACAACGACACTTCCTCTTGACGAGATCTATGAAAGAATTACAAACCACTTTCTTTTAACTCTCGTAGGGTTTCTCTCCAGACGATGACGGCAGCCTCACTCTTTATTTGGATACTCAAAACCGAACCCTAGCGTTCGTATTTATAGGCACGGGTTTGGGAGGACCTGATCGATTAGCACCGGGCCAATCGATCGGCCCTCTTAAGGCCCAACATCCGGAAAAAAAAAAAACTTAAATCACCCGATCGATCGGGCTTCCCTCCCGATCGATCGATGATCCCTTGGCAAACCATAAACTTAAAACCAGTAATTTGAGACATAATTCTCACACCAAGTAACTTGACAATGCCACCCGCCAAGCTATCTGCCAATTAAAAGGCCGGGTTGCATCATTTTCTCCGGCCTGAAGAGCATTCGCCCTTGAATTCATCAATGGATCTTCTGGGCTATTCTTGCCAAGTTGCGTTTCGTGACACCAGCTTCCAATCCTGCCAAGCTCCATCCTGTCATGCTTGCCTCGGATGTGGATGGATGACCCACTCTGCCAAGATACGGGTTGTAGCTTATGCCGTCGAGGTGTGAACGGCATCATTCTCCCCGGATTGGCTCGAATTCGCCCTCGAATTCGCCAAGGATGCTTCCAAATCATTCTCACCAAATCAAGGGTTGCATCACTCTCGTCAACGTCTAGATTACTCGCCATCCCTACTTAACTATCTACTTCTAGATCAAAAAACCGAAAATATACCATGACTCTATTGATGGATTTGCCATCAACGCACACTTGCCAAGTTCCACTCTTCTCCGACATAAACGAGGTTGGAACCGCTTGAGGGATCAAGTTCTCCTAAGTAGAACTGGCAAAAAGCTTCTCAACTAGGCGTGTAAGCTATGCATACTCCACAAAACTCATTCGGTAAAGTAGTGTTCTCAGTAAGGCGTCTGTTGCCAAACCTATCCGGTCCCAAGCCTTCCTCAACAGCGGCATAGGACTGGATTCTTCCTCTAATATTTTGCCTTGCACCCTAAGCTCCTCTTTGGTAATTTTATAGAAAAAAGTACTTTCTTTAATATTAGTCAAATATTTACAATAATACCATAAGCTCTTCTTTACTGGTTGGTCAAACACAAACTACTTATTTTAAACAATATTTTTTATAAAAATGCTTCATAAAAAGTACTTCTAAAAAAAATATTTTTTTTACAATAATATCAAACGTACCCTTGATCAAATTTGTCACGTCCCGAACTCTTCTCTCTCTCCGACAACAAGGGTGTATATTGTACGCTTTGACTTGATGAAGGGGAGAAAAAAAAAAAAGGACATTGACATTTTCAAAGATTATTATAAGGTGAAAGTACTACATTTATTAAATATAGATACTTAGGATCATTTTAAAAAAAATATTTTTTTCTAAAAAAGTACTTTTTTAAGATTTAAGGACGTTCGACAAGTGTGAAAAAGCACTTTTTTTAAGCATAAGCATAAGCATAAGCAGAAATTTGGTACTTTGCCTTTTAAGCAGAAATAGAAGCAAAAGCTAAATAATTGATGAAGTTTATTACAGGTACGCAAAAATAGAAGCAAAAGCTAAACAATTGAGGAAGTTTATTACAGGTATCTTAAAATTTGTTAATCTATTTAAAAATAATTTATATATTTTACAAATAGTTTATATATTTTAAAAAATATATTTAATATGAAAAAACTATTGTAATAATTAGTAATATGTTTATTATATTTAGAAAATATTTTAGATATTTGAAAAATATATTTTAAATATTTGAAAAAAAACATTTTAATTTTTGTAAAATTAAATATGTGAAAAATATTGAGAGAATATTTTATAAATATTAAAAATTATTTGAAATATTTAAGAAATATTTATATATTTAGAAAATATTTTAAATACAACAACAACAACAACAGTCCCAGTGCCTTGCGGCTCCCGCAAAACGCAGGGTCTGGGGGGGTGGTGTACGCAGCCTTACCCCTTCCGGCAAGAAAAGAGACTGTTGCCGGGGACCCCCAACCTGAAGTAGTAGTTGAGTTAGAAAATATTTTAAATAATAAAAAATATTTTAAATATTTAAAAAATTATATTAAATATTAAGAATTGGTTCATGGCTATTTTTTTCAATTATAAAATACTTCTATTAGTATTCTTTCTAATAATTTTATAGAAAAAAGTATTTTTTTAACATTGGCTAAACACTCACAATAATACTATAAGCACTTTTTTACTGGTTGGCCAAACACAAACAGCTTATTTAAAATAGCACTTTTTGCAAAAGTGCTTTTATAAAAAGTGCTAAAAAAATAATTTTTCATAGCAATTTCAAACATGCTCTTAATTTATTATTGCCTATATTTTTAACACATTTTTACTTATGTGCCAAAATAGAAAGTGATTATAAAAAGTAACATTGAGAGAAAATTCACTTCAATTATCCCAGTATTTGATAACATATTTTAATTATCTTAAAATTTAAAACGTTTTTAAAATATTCTGAATTGGATAACTTATTGTAAAAAGAAGAGAAAATACTAAAAGATAATTTAGCTAAGTATAAAATGTTAATTTATACTTAAAATAATTTTAAAAATTATAAAATGACAAAATTACCCTCCACTATCACTAACGACCTGCCCCCACTACCGTCATTGCTACCGGCCCATCATTGTGACCGAACTTTGCCCACCGCCACTATTACCATCTTAGGCCTCCCTCGTCCTTGACATAGTCACCGTTCCCCCTTCCTCATAAACGCTATTGCTAGAAGATTTCCAACCATCCTCTGCATAGATTTGGAAGTCAAAGGCGGGAAGCTATGCATGCCCGCGATGACAATGATTTGGACGGCCATCAAACAAGTGGAGGCTTGGTGGAGGATGGCGACCGCATGGGGAGGCATAGCAATGGCGCTTCTTGGATGGAGGGAGGTTGACAATGGCGTTCTGAGGGAAGGGGAACTAACGAACGATGATGGTACCTGATTGTCGTTGGTACATTTTCTATCGGTAATGTGAAAGTACAGCTATAGATATTTTTGGTACCTATGGTGTTGTGATATGCTTCTGGTTCCTGTCTCATTTATACTCGTGCCTCCCCAAACAACGATGGTTTGTTATTTTCTTCGCAATAATTGAATTACTAAGCTAGACATGCAGTGAAATGCAAGGTTGCTAGATATGTTCCTTTTCTTAATAACAGAGATTGTACAACCTCCAAATACACTAAGGTGCGAATGGTGACAGTCAAACTAGGAAACTAAACTAAACTAATACACCAACATTTTTAAGAAAATCGTTAAACCATCCAAAATCCCGAATCTTCATCTTTTATCTGCAAAATCATTTAGGTCCTCGACAATATTGTTCCTTCTCGGTCACTACATTGACTATAGAGAGACTAGAAGTATCTTGTAATTTCTTCGCAACACGAGTTTGAGAATAAAATCAAAATAGACTCTTGCCTGTGTTCATAAGCGAATCTTGTAAAAAGAATCAGAGAAGCATATAATGTTAAGAAAAGAACCAAAAATATATTATGTTTACTACATAAATAAGAAAGGCAACATGTTTTGAAAAAGGAGTAAGAACAGTAATATATTTTAAAAAAGAATAAGATGGACACTGGCTACATCATATCTAAGCGAATGATGATGTACCGATCAAAAAAATGATATGATAACTTGAAATATAATATGATGGGTGACATGACAATTGAAAAAATAATGTGACGAATGACATGATAACTATCGCTAAAGTCAATGTCCTTTTTTATCCTTTACTGGAAACATGTTTTCGTTCTTAGTTCTTTTTCAAAACATATTAGCCTTATAATAAATTATATGCCTTTCTTGACCCTCCGAAACAAAGTAACTTTAAATCTTGCATCCTGACTTCGTGGGTCAAGAATAGAGATGACCAATAGGTTGATTTGGACCACATCCCGGTTTGACTCTTTTACTGTATCGGGTTCGATCACGGGTCAAAAAAGACTTTATTTTTACTTGACCCGCTAGCTAAGCCACAACCCGCTTCAACTTGTGTCTGCAGAGTCTCAATCATTGGTTGTAAACGGGTCAGAACTATATCTCTCTTTTTCTCTTTCCACAAGCCTTGTGATTTGTAGTGTCATATATTTAAAAATTTATTTGGTCAAATTATGAAAAGACCTCCTAAATTTTATAATTAAACACAATATATCCTCTAAACTTTTAATTCTATAAAATAGACCCCTAAACTTTCTAATTAAACATAACACACCTCCTACACTTTTAATTTCATAAAATAACCTCTTGAACTTTGTTATTATATATAACACACCCCTAAACTTTACAATTAAACATAATGCACCCCTTATACTTTCAGTTTTAAAAAAATAGCCCTTAAACTTTGTAAATACACACAACTAACCCTGCGAACTTTGTTCATAAATGTAATTCACCCCTTTGATATTAATAAATTTGAAATTAAAATAATTTTAAACAAATTAAAATTTTGGAAAAAGTTTGAAAAACTATAATAATATTTTTTTAACTTGAGAAAAAATAGACCAAAGAGGGCACCAACACGCCGTCACCGGATCCCATTAGAACTCCGAAGTTAAGCGTGCTTGGGCGAGAGTAGTAACGGGATGGGTGACCTCCTGGGACGTCCTCACCCTCAAGTTGGGTGCGTAGGGAAACAGCCTCTCTTCAGGTTAACACCCTGAAGGGGGAAGGCTGCGTATATCAGCGCCCCCCAGACCCTGCGTAGGCGGGAGCCCTTAAGGCACTGAGTATGTTCCTAACTTGAGGAAAAATAGATTAATAAATTTAAAATTTAAAAAAAGTATCAAATTAAAATCATAAATTTTCTAATTTTTTATGAAAGTATAAATTTTCTATTTTTATGTGAAAGATAGAAGTTTTGTGTTTTTAAGAAAAAGATAAGATAATAAATTTTACACAAAATAATTTTTTTAATAAAATATAGTAATAATATCATGAATTTAGAATATAACAAAATATTTTGTAAAATTTTTATAAAAAATATTATAATTTTTTTAAGATGTAATTTCAAGATGAGATTAATAAATTTAAAATTAAAAAATAATACAAAATTCAAATTTTAAAATAAATTGTGAAAATAAATTATTTAAAATATTGAAAAATCAAAGTTAAAAATATTATTATATTTTTTCAAACTTTTTTCAAAAATTATTTTTTTATTTTGAATTTATTAGTGTCTAAGAGGTGTATTACGTTTAGTAACAAAGTTCAGGGAGTGAGTTTTACGTAATAACCAAGTTTAAGGGCTAAACTGAAAGTGTAGAGGATGTATTGTGTTTAATTATAAAGTTCAGGGGATTATTCCATGAAATTAAAAGTGCAAGGGATATGTTGTGTCTAACTATAAAGTTCAAGGGTTGTTTTATGAAATTAAAAGTGCAGGGGGTGTTTTATGTTTAATTATAAAGTTAAGGAGATCTTTCCATGATCTGGCCAATTTATTTTAACAAGTTTTTCTAAGAAGAGTTTTAACAAATTTATTTTTTTAATATCTTATATATGTTTTATGTTATAATATCCTTAAATATTATATTGTATATTTTGCATTTGTTAATAAAATGAAGGTATTATTTACTTAACATTTTGTACATATAAATTTAGTATACTTTAAAAAAGTGATTGAAAATTACAAGTTTTGACACGTTCATAACGATAGGGATTCGGATCTGATTCTACCCATCTGGGTTTGACCGAAGTTAGGCCCACAAGGTGGCCACGGGCCGGGTCCGGCCGGGCCTGGGCCGAGCGGGCCCGGGTTGGCCCTTTTTCGTCAACTTTAAAAAAAAAATTACAAAATTTAAAAAATACAAAGTCGTTTTGTACTAAAATTATTATAATTCATTGATAAATAATACGAGATACAAATACATTTTATCCTAAGCACTAATAATGTTAAATATATGTAATAAAATAAAATATATAATAAGTAATAGTAAATATTAGTAAATAAATAACGTAACAAGTACAAATACAATGCAGTTGGGAGCCTAATATTTAAAAGTACAAATTTATTTATCAAAAAATACAAAATAAAGTAATATAAATTTTTAAAAAAAAAAAATTAGGAGGACTCCCGGGCCTGGGCCTAGGCCCATCAAAAAAGGACCCGACCCGTTGGCCACCACTACCCGCAACCTAATTAGATCCGACCCTCCTTAAGGCACGTCTCATGGGTCAAACCAGGCTACTAGTTTTCCGAAACCTGACCGGACCGGTTCCATCCGTTGCACGGACATGTCTAACTTGAATTTCCCCATCCATGCAACCCGAACCCACGAGTTCAATTATAGGCTGACCTCAGTTGCGCCATCAGCAACCACGATGTATATGCTTGACTCGTGGTTTGGGGTCGACCCATTGGCCATATCTAGTCAAGACTGAAGCCCAAGGCTGGTAAAATTTCACATTCACCCTATTTCATTTGGTCTTTTATTTTGATAATTAGCGACAAAGTCATCATATAAAATAAGCAATTCGTACAAATGAGACTTGCATCAACCTGTATAAAAATGAGGATCAAAACAGAGACAAAAAAGGTACAATAGATCAAGAAAACAACATTACAAGACAAATACAGGCAAAAACTAACCAAAGCTAATCACTCTATTGTTCAACCAATTGTTCAACCACTTTAACCCTCATTGTGAGAAGAAAAATAGCATCTTTCTTCACTTTCAAATGTAAGAAAATACAACAGCTGAGCTCACAACCACGATCCAGTGCCTCAAAGAGGCTCTTGCCTCGGTTAGAGTTTAAAAAGGCTAAAATATATACCATCTTACCCCTTTCGGTGCTATCCTATATAGAGATTATTTTCGAAAGGCTTCCAATCCTTCAAAAAAGAAATCGACTCTTACAAATATTGAAATTTCCTAGTTGTGGAAACAAAAGAATTCTCTCTTTCTAAGTGACTCTTCAACACTCTCCGCCACAAAATTTTAAGTAAAAGAAAGAATTACAACCAACCCAAACCTTGCATTTGCATACCTCTTTGGTTTATTTCCCATATCTCTATATTGCATTTTGAATGTGTATCGATATCATACGGCCTGTTCGGTGTCGTTTTATATTTGCAGCTTTTGATTTATGAGAAACCAAAAAATGGGTTTTCAAAACAAGCTTTTCTTATCTTACGCTTTATGTTTGTAGTTTTTCCTCAAACTTCTGGTAAATCTAATTTTCAAAATCTAGTTTTTAGTTTCTCAAAAACCAAACCGCAAACAAGAAAACAACCAACAAGCCCTTGCTTACATGGGTTCTCCTCCCTATGGAGAATCTGCCACCCGTTTGAGTAAAAACCTCGATCGCTCGATTTTGCTCAGGCGGCAGGCTTATCAATTGAATCAGATTCAAGACCGATCTTCCCTGAGCTTCGGGAACCCATCAAACTAAACGAACCCACGGCGGAGAGTCCCTTGAAACTGCTGCTTCCTTCACTTAAGTTGGAATACCGTCTCGATCTCCTTGTCTTTGAGGAGCTTATATCGACGTCGTCCTTGTTGTTCGTGTTTATCCGGGCCACCACTAAATGGGCGATTTTGCTCCGACAAAATGGGCAAACAGGTGGATTAACTATGGCGTTTGTCGGGTTTGGCTTGTTGTGGCAGCAAAGAGCGAGTGTGCAGTTCGCGCACATTCGGTGCCCACAGTCTTGGACTTCAATTGTACAAACTTGATCAAAACAAATGCAACATAACTCCGTGTCGCTCGCCTGGATAGATAATAAATTACAAATAAATCTCAGCATAATCAATTCTCGTACGTACACTAGTAAGAAGATTACAAATTCCCTTAAGAGGGAGAACAAATGGGGGAAAGAGGGGCCGGATTGTAACCACCAAGTCAGTTCAAGAAGCTCAATTTCTGAGGCCCCTTTTGTTTCCACTGAAAATATTTTCCATCTCAACTTTATTATTTCTTTGCACAATAGACAGAAACTGTTTTTCTCCATCGAGGAAAAACTGACTTCTCCTCAACAAAAGTAGAAAAACATTTCCCTTCATAGAGGGAAGGACGTGTTTTATAGGAATCTCCACGTCATATAATTCACTTGAGCCTCAACTTGGTCAAGCACAAACTCATACAAAATTTAGAGAACAAAACTTGTTCTTTCTTTTTTTTTTTTTTTTTTTTTTTTTGTACGCAAGACAAACTTTTAAGATAGAAATGTTTTCTATTGAAAATATTTTGCGAAGAAAAAGTATCCCTGGAACCGGATGGAGCCCTAATATATAACGTATTGACGCTACATCAATTCACGGTTCGTGGTTATGGTGTCACAAAAGTAGATTATCACATTGCAGTAATAATAATAACATAACAACTGCATCAAAATCCGTTACATAACAACTATGAACTTCGAAACAATGATTGTCATTATGAAAGCCAACGAGGGTCAAGTAGAGGAGTTACCTCTGACATAGTGTCATCAAAACCTGCATCAGAATGTGATGGAGACGAGATCGAGTATGCTGTCCCCTTCAAAATGTTCTTCTCTCTCTCCTTGTTCGTCTCCATTAAAGCTCGCTCAAGGAGAAGCTTGGCCTCTGGGTTGAGTTCACTAATAAACTTCAAAGGCGATGGCCAGACAAGAGGCTCTGCGGCTGAGGGGTTTAACAGCGCTGCGCATACGCGGTGTTTGTGTTTCAATGCAATTGCATACGGTATTCGCCTGAATGGAGAAGTAGCAGAACAGAAGTAATTCAATGATTTGCTAAAGAATGGTATATTTTGATTAGGAATAAAAGCACTTTGCACATAGCATTACAAGACTCGAACTTAGATGCCAATTGAACAAGAGAATTTATCACTTACACATCATGACGTTTCAAAGTATCTTGAAGTTTAAAAATTTTACCACTTAGGTATCCTCTGTCAAATTTCAATAGTTTTTCTTTGGAAAATGCTTAGGTGGGGCATTATTACACTATATATATATCCTCTATCAGCTTTGTATTTTACATTAGGCTACTATGCTCCCATGATGACACGAATCTCAGGTTGAGGGTCCCCAGAAATAGCCTCCCTTCAGGGTAGCACCCTAAAGGGGGAAGGCTGCGTACATCTAACCCACCCCCCCCCCCCCCCCCCCCCCCGACCCTACTTATGCGGGAGCCCTTGGGGCACTGGGACTGTTGTTGTTGTTGTATCGGCATTTGATGTTTCTTTTGCTAGAAAATGTTGACTTATGACATATAATTTCGAAAATATATTGATATCTCCCATCAGAATTAGGTGAATGATTATCATAGTCCGCTGCATTTTCGCTGAAAACACTAACATGCTAATACGTGGTATTGTAATTATATAACACATCAGCATTTTCTGGTGAAAATTGGCTAAATTCTATTAAAAATTCATTGGATTTCAACATAAGGTACCTAGGTGATAACATGTTCCAATCTCAGGTACTAGATTGTAAATATTGAAATGTCAGATTAACCAGATGACAAATGTTCAAACTTCAAGGTACTTGATTGTAAATATTGAAATGTCTGAATAACCATATGATAAGTGTTCAGAGTAACTAAGTGATAAATTCTCTTTGAATGTTTTGGAATGTGAAAGATGAACTCTTTCATTCGTCGAAAAGGGTACGAGAAATGAGATGTAGCGGGAAAAATAGGACATACCCTGATGCATCCCTTTGCAACCGGTCTGCGCCCCATGCCAAGAGTTCGCGGATGCAATCCAGAGATCCCCCTCGAGCCGCCAAATGGAGCGGTGTGCTCCCTGGATATCTGCATATAGTCTCATTGTTTTATTAATCAAAATCAGTGTAACTTCAAGAAATTTAAACATTTAAATGAGAGGGGTTAAACGAGCCGAGTCCAGCCGAGCACCCCCTTTCAAACTTGAGCTCGATAAGGCCTATCAAGTTGGATTTGAGCTAAGCTTTTTTTTTTCGGAACTTTAGGCCCATTGTTTGAACTCGGTTCGAAAAGATATTAGTGTATTCCATACAAGGCTTGACCAGGCTTAACCTATTCATGGCTAGTGGACCTCAAAACGGAGCTAAGCTTGCCAAGGAGTTGAGCTCACCAATGAGCCAAGCCATTTGAGTTACTAACGAGCCATTGATGAACCATTGTTGAGCTAATACCGATTGTTAAGGAGCTTTTATCAAACTCTTCATGAGCCCTTGAACTATTCACGAACGTTAACGAGTCAAGCATCCTAGCTCGAACTCGAGTTGTTAATCCTATTAAGCCTACTTGAACTCGGACCGATAAATTATCGAGGCCTCAAAATGAAAATAAGTGAACCCTAATTGATTTCGAACATGAGTATTCCATCAAACGTTTGATTTACAAATTACATATGTTGTGTAATTACCCATATCCTCCAGTTGAAGCACACACTAAAGCGCCATTGTCCAGCAAGATATGAACACAATCAGGCCATCTTTGACGCGCTGCCAAGTGTAATGGGGTTGCCCCCTTTCCATCCCTAATATTCACGAATCGAGTGTATCCCCTGATTCAAAACAAATAAACTTACTTTGTCAGAGTTTAAAACCATTCACGAGCATTCAACCATCAGCTTAAACTTTGGGAATAGTTGGTTCCTTGATGTGTATGAGAGCAAGTGGATGGTCTCTGGCTCGTATTTAACACACCAAAACAAGGAGGCTGCATTTGAACTCAATGAGTCAAGGGCTTCCCCGGGGGAAGATTCACATGTGAGTGTGAGTTTACTAAAAGCCTCACAATCAAAGTTGTGAGAGAGAAAAGATCATACAAGCCTAGCGGACTGCTTCATCTAATGCCAATTGGTTTTAGAATGAAACCTCTCTTGGACTTACGCGTGGACCTCACATGTCCCAACTTAGTGGGTTTGGCCAAAAGTCCAATGAAATTCAGAAATTCAATGAAAATTTGATGCCAAAACAAGTAATAGAGAAGAATGAATCAAATAAGGAGAGGATAAAGATCATGGAACATACCAAGAAACAGCAACATGAGACGACCGAGCAGAGAAAAGAATGGCTTTAAGGCATTCAGAATGGCCATAATAGGCAGCATAGTGCAAACAAGTTCTTTCCCAAATCGAATCAAACATCAAAATCTGATAAGAATTTCAAATCTTGCTTTAGTCAGTGCCACAACTCAACTAATTCACAATCAATAATGCTCAAAGATTGAATCTTTCCTTGGAACATGTACTTTGAATACAACGTATGCTCAATAAAGAACTGCTGGATTCTACATGCCAATTGGTTAGGAAACGCAACAACTGTACACAATGAAAATTGAACGAGAAAATAGGGAGATTTTATTGCTTTGGAATTGTTATAGAGAATTTTCTTCAATTCACTCTACTCTCTCAAACCCTAGAACGGGTTTATATAGGTGTCCACATGAAACCCTAATCTATTCAGCTGAGATCTCTGAAACGGGCCTGGACCTAAACCAAGGCCCAAAATAGAATTTAGTAAAAAACCCTACTCTCTCAAACCCTATCAAACCGATCCTCCACTCCATTGGATTTGGCTCATAATAGAATAAATCCCGACTCCACACTAGAAGCCCAACACAATTTAGTAAAAAACCTCATAACGGAGTTGTGCGTAAGGGGAGATCAACATATGAGACTAACAGGCTACTCCATCTAATGCTAATTTATTTTGGAATGAAACCTCAAATATGCAAATTATGTAGCTCAGGCCTTAGAGCCAGTGAAATTTCACAAGAAATATCAACAGAAATGGCAAAACGAAAAGAAAAATTCAGCAAAAATTACATTAGCTCCGGCATGAATGAGCTTCTGCACACAGGAAGTTTTACCGTAAATTGCAGCCAGCATCAGAGGAGTCTGAACCAAAAATAAAATCAAATGAATCAATAACCACAATATAGCTACACCAACTAACTTAAAGGTTTTAAACGCTCGGGAATGTTTTATACTGTAAAATTTCCCTGGCATACAAATACCTATACGGTTTGAAGCTTGGGTAGTGCACAGGCTACTGCATACCTAGTTTAGAAGTTATGTTGAAAAGAGAACTTAACAAATCTAGTATACTAAGATACCAATTTGTGGAGGAAAACTTAATGCGGAAGCATAAACCCTGGTAACTTGATTCGATTCAAATAATATGACTCACGCAAAACGAGAAGTAAACAAATATGGAGAAAGAAAGAACAAAACAAGAACACACAATATTTACGTGGAAACCCCTCTACAATCGAGAGGGGAGAAAACCACGGGCGGAGATGGAGGTTCTTTATTAACTGAACGGAAGAATTACAACGACACTTCCCAGAACGAGATATATGGAAGAATTACAATCACTCCCTCTGAACTCTCGTAGCACTCGAATATCTTGGAGGAATTACGAAATCACCTCTTTTTCTTAATGGTGGCTCACATGCTCTTTGATTGGATCTGAATTGGAGAAACTTCTCACCTAAACCGAAACCCTAAGCCCTTATTTATAGAAAATAATTAGGGTCGGCGGAAAACGACTCCCGATCGATCGGCAGCCCCACCACGGCCAAAAATCCGAATCCTTTCCTTAAATCACCCGATCGATCGGCTTCCCCCCCGATCGATCGGTGACCACACGGCAACCCCATATAAAATAAAACAAGTAATCTAAGACATAAACTAACATATGTTAATATAAATATTGAGGACTATTGGGATTTGAACTCATGATCGCTTGATCATAAAGCTCCGACGCTATGTTAAGGAATTAGCTACCCAAAAGCTTAAACTGATTCTTGGGATTAGTTTTATACTCTAACGACTATAATCATATCATTAGGGCCAGTCCCGTGATTTAGGGGCCTAAAACAAATTTTGAACAATGGGCCCCTTTTATCTGTAACGGAAGTGTCCATGTTAGCTTGAACACACCTCAAATAATTCATTTTATTTCTAATACCAACTAATACGTGAGTCCTTTTATATATATATATATATATATATATATATATATATATATAATATATAATTATTATTTCTTCAATTATCAATAGTAATAGACAGTAGAAGTAAAACTCATAATACAATTAAAGTAACCAAGATCAAGCTTTGAAAGTAAAGTAACCAAGCCTTCACCAAATCCGCACCTGTTTATTGCGATTCAACACATCTGCATTCACAGATCGATCCAAAATCCAAGAAAGAACCTAAACCCACAAAAGATGAACAAAACCCCATCAGTAAAAACCCACCAAAACCGCAAAAAATCAATTATCGAGAATTTCATATGTGCATATAGTTCAAAATATTAGTAAGAACAGATCACTACATAAGCTTAGTAAGCTTCATCTAATGCCAATTAATTATAAGATAGAACCCGCTTGTAACTTATATATGAAATTTATTTAATCAAACTCGAATTAAAAAACAGCAAAAACTCAATTATTAAGAATTTCACATGTGTAAATAATTGAAATGTTTCGTATAAGAGTTGTGAGAAAAAAAAAAAAAAAAGACCACACTTAAAGCCAGTTAATTATAAGACAAAACCTCACTTGACTTCTACATGAATTTTATTTATACCAACTCAGTGATCAATCAAAATCGATGAAAAGTTAGAAACCCACATGGATTTGACCCTTGGATCAGTTAACTTCACGCGTGGATATAATTCAAATGTTTATACGAAAAGTTCTAAAAAGAAGATATCAATATATAAGCCTAGTAAGGTCCACCTCGCAAAACCCCACTTGGGCTTACACATAAATCTCACGAATACCAGCACCATGATCAATCAAAATTGATAAAAAATTAGAAACCCACGTGGATCTGACCATTTGCAGCAGCAACATGAAGCAAAGATTGCCGATCATAGCAAAATCTTCGATGTAACACAGACGGATCAGCTTCAACAGCCATCTTGAGAGTGTCCAAGTTCCCCAATTTGACCGCTTCTAAGACCCCATTTCCCCCCTTCGCACAGCAACTTTGTCCCTGACCCATATCTCTGCGGCCGCCGGAGAGGCCCACAGCACCGCCTTTTTGGGATCAGAGCCACCGTGCGCGACAGCGGAGACGGCGGAGATGAGGAAGAAAGGGGAGGGTAGGAGAAAAAGAGAGAATGGAAGTGTGCGCGTTGGCTGTGGATTAAAGCGGGACACGGACCGCGGTCAGCAGCAAGTAGTCAGCTATTTTTTGGGATATTTTATTGTGGAAAATGTTACTGTCACAACAAAATTTTGATTAAATTTTGATTGTAAGAGTAACATCGCTATTTTTAAAAAAAATTTATAACTATTATTATTTACTAGTTTTGTTCCCGTACGATACACGGTAGGTATTTACTGATCAATATATTTTTATACGTGTGATTTTTTGAGTTGAAAAAACTCTGGCCATTTTTTTCCCCCTAAACTTGCCATAGTATAGTGAAAAATACAAAATTTCCAAAGTAGGTCAAATCAGTTGTGTAACTTGCTGAGTTAAATCGTTAACTAAGTTTTCCTATCTGGCAGATACTTTTATGTTCTTTGTTTCTCAAGTCTTACTTGTGTAGTTAGAGAAGCAGGAGCTCAAGCTATTAACAGGTCAAATCTCCTATGTAATATTGTTGCCTAAAATAGAACTTCTCGTGCATTTGTTTATGAGTGCTGTGTTGTGTACATATTACTAATGAATGCCATAAATATGTCATATATGAAACTTACTATTGGATTCTACATATAAACGATAGAATTAGTAATACACACAAAATATTTAAGTGTAAATATGGATGTAGTTTGCTTATATCCAAACATTTTTTACTAAAGTTTAACATATAACATAACATAAAGTAAACCGGGGTTTTTTGTTGGCCACAAAGTAAACATAAGGTGAAAGTTGTTACCGTTTAGATAATACGTTCAATGCTGAACGGCTTTTCTACTATTGAAGGGGAATGAAATTTTTTGGACTTTCTTATTAGAGGGTGGGTGGGGAGCTTTAGAGAAATTTTGATAAGCATGAGGAATTTAAAAAGTGGATTAATGCTTTTTTTGAGTTTGAAGATTTTGGGGATTGATAGACTTTATTATAATGTAAGTAGAGATTTGGATAATATATTTTTTGAAGATGTTAATGTCAAAACTAATTTTACTATTATTAAAACATTGAAATTGAAAATGATAAAATTGTCTTTCTTTAAATGATATTTTCTCATGTAATTTATATAATTTACTAATTACGATAAACATGTAAGAATGTGAGGATTAAAAAAAGGAGAATAAAAAAAGGAAAAATCTAAGAATTTAGAATTTGGTAAATCTGGGTTTGACTGAAGTACATTAACTATTGTTTAAGTGCGAAAAAAATATTGAATTACATTACTTTTATTTGTGTTCAATTAATCTTGGGGGTTATACATTGTAATGATTGCAATGGTGTTATGCATTAATTGTGATACAACCAAGCATTGAATTATATTAAAATTTAGAAATATAGAATTTGTGGACTGTATTTTTTTAGTTCAATTCTCGAAATTTTAATTATTAATTCTGAAAAAAGGGTTTTAGAAATCATTATGCTTTCAATTGTGTAATCTGCAAATAAATATAGTTCGAGGTTTTTTATTTTTAGAACCTGTGACTTTAGTTTGAAGCAAACATTTAAAATTTTAAATAAATATTTTTATATATCTGCACTCGCCTTATTCCAGTGTTGGGTACAGAGCTGATACACCTAACCCATACGCAGTACCCGCTCCACTTATAGACACTCACCTGCCAATTCAGTATCAATGCAGTAACTTTTAAAATCAACCATTCAAAATTCAACGTTTCATATTCTAATCATTAAAAATATAATTCAAGCATTAAAAATTCTCTTTAATTTTTTCATTTTTCTTGGCAAAAGCAAAATAAGAAAAAAAAAATAAAAAGATAAGGATAAGTTTGTGAGGATTGAAAAAAAAAAATTTTAAATGATAAAGATAAGTATGTGAGGATAGAAAAAAAGAAAATAAAAAAAATCTAAAAATTTAGAATTTGGGGATTATATTATATAATTTTTATGCATTTTTTTCTCGTCCATTTTAAGTGAGAAGTCATCATTTACTTTAAATGACATTTTTCAGTTTAAAAAAAGAAAATAAAAGGTAAATAAAATATACTCATAATATAATTTTAGCATTTGTATTCAATTAATTTTAGAGGGTTGTACATTATAAGGATTTAGATAAGGATGAATAAGCATGCTTCAAGTTTTAAGTGTCCAATTTGAATACTACTATTATAAAGATAAAAATTAGTCCATTGAAATTATGGTTTAATTGAATTAGAATTATTTATTTTAATAATTAGAGTATGGGTCTTCTCATGTAATTTATATAATTTACTAATTACGATATCTTAATATAATATTCATTGTGATACAACCAAGTATTGAATTACATAAAAAATTAGAAATATAGAATTTGTGGACTGTATTTTTTAGTTTGAGGCTTTTCATTTTTAGAACCTGTGACTTTTAGTTTGAAGCAAATATTTAAAATTTTAAATAAATATTTTTATATATTCGTACCCGTCTTATACCAGTGTTGGGTACAGAGCCGGTACACCTAACCCATACGCACTACCCGCTCCACTTATAGACACTCACCTGCCAATTCAGTATCAATTTAGTATCTTTTAAAATTAACTATTTAAAATTTAATATTTTATATTCTAATCATTACAAATAGAGTTCAAGCATTAAAAATTCTCTTTAATTTGTTCATTTTTCTTGGCAAAAGTAAAATAAGAAAAAAAATTTAAAAAGATAAGGATAAGTTTGTTAGAATTGAAAAAAAAAAAATTAAAAGGATAAGGATAAGTAAGTGAGGATTGAAAAAAAGAAAATAAAAAAAAAAAAATCTAAAAATTTAGAATTTGGGGTGGGAAGGGTTTTTAGGGGGGTGGAACTTGTGTATATATATATAGTATAGAAGTATAGATGGGAGGTATACTTGATTTTTTCTTATGGACAAAATATGAAAAGTCTTAATTAGAAATTGTTGGAGGTGTAATCAGTATCCTATTCTCGGATTACATAAGAGAAGTATTAAAATAATAATATATTGGCTTAATATTTTCTTTATTATATTCGGTTATCGGAGGCCTTTTTTTTAGAGCCCTTTCTATTTTTTTATAGGTTAAATACGGAAAGTCTTAAATTAAAAATATGTTTTCCTTTTTAATTTTTGGAACTTTAATGAATTAAGTCTTTTCGTACCTTAGTTTTGTTGTGTAATGCGAAGCGAAATGTCGCACTTCGTGGACTAAATACGAAAAATCTTTTTTTTTTTTTTTTTTTTGGGTTATCGGAGGTCTAACCCGCGCCCTATTTCTGGATTACATAAGAAAAGTCTTAAAAAAAATTTACTGCTTTATGCACAAATATACATTTGCCATAGTATAATACTTTGGTTTATATTGATAGAAAAGTTGGTGGTGGGTAATTTTGTGAGTAAGAAATATTGGGATAGCAATAGGCTCCACCTAATAAGAGCGGGTATAGATAACTATTTTATATGTACATTAAAGAGGTACAGGGTAGGTAATAGATACCCACAGGTAATGAGGCAAGTAGGGGTACACACAAATAATTTAAAAGGTACACAATATCTTTATGGTATTTCATATGAATAAGTTTAGGGTCACTTTGATTTTGATTAATGGTATAATTTGAAAGGTCTTTATGATATTTTGTTATCTTATATATCTTCAATGTTTGCCAACCACAATATCTTTATGGTATTTCATATAAATGAGTTTAGAGTCACTTTGATTTTAATTAATGGTATAATTTGAAAGGTCTTTATGGTATTTGTACTATAACAAAATTAATATATTATGACTTTGCTTGGTATACTCAAAATATTGAATGAAATGTTAAAATATGGAGAGATTTACGTGTAATTGTGGTTGGCGAACATTGAACATATATGAGATATCGGAGGCATCGTGGGCAATTTAGGAAGTTTTTAAATCTTAGGTTAAGAAAAGGCCTCTAGAAGAGTATAAAATATGGTTTACTTTATATTTTTCAATCAAAAATTATATTGGATTTTTTTTAATACTTTCTTATATTTTTTTCCTTTTATTTATTTTTGTTTTTTCAATTCCACTCTTAAATACCTTTTTTATCTCCTTTTTTTTTCTTATTTTTGATTTTTGAAGAAAAATTAATAAAATAATTTTGTCACCCTATTATATTGTACAATTTTTTATTAAATAACACGGACTAAAAATAAATAAAATAAATAAAATTTTAATTTAAGACTTTCTGTATTTAATTTATAAAGAAAAATAATCGGCAAAAGAAAAAAGGGAAAATAAATTTCCTATTGAAGACTTAAAATAGAAAATACATTAGTCATATTTTTATTTATGACTTTTACGGTATACTAATAGTTTTCTCACTGAAATTGACTCAATACCCTTTAAGTTTACCATATAAAGATATACATTATTTTCGTGCTATTTGTAACCAAGGAAATGTTCAAAATTCTACTCTTAATATATGAGATACCGAAGGCATTGTGGGCAATATTATAAAAGAAAATAAGTATAGATAATCATACCCGTCCTATTGTCATCCCTAAGTTCACCATATAATGATATACATTATTTTCGTACTATTTATAATCAAGAAAATGTTCAAAATTCTACGCTTAATATATGAGATACCGGAGGCATTGTGAGCGATATTATAAAAGAAAATAAGTATAGATAATCATACCTATCCCATTGTTATTCCTTTGATACGTTGAGATATAGTTATACTACTTTTAGATTAATCTACAAATCAATACCAAAAAAGCAAAATAAGAAAAAAGGAAAAAAACAAAATGAGAAAAAGGGATTAGGGTTAAGGGAGCATTTAAAAAAAAAGAAAAAATCTATAAAAAAAAAATTGGGCATTTGGATGCTTTTTAAGGGGGGGACAACTTCACAATAAGTATATAGTATAGATAAGTTATATTATTATATTTTTTATTAATTTTTGCTCTAATAATCGCAAATCCCCCTTGCATAAGTAGTAGAAAGAAAATGAGGGATAGAGTATTGTTTTCAACCAAAATATTTAGAATTTGATTCCTCCTTTAAACCTCTCCTTAGGAATCCTTAACTTAGCTGACTTCTGTAATATGTGGGTCGCTGTCTGAGCCAGGGTTTATCGGATAATCAGGTTCATCGTTAGCAAAAATAATAGCAAATCCCTTTTATTTTGGGTAAGGTTATTGTCAAAGCAAAATTATTATTACCATAAGAAGATCGTTATTTTCAAGGTAACTTATAACTCTTATTATTCGTAAGTCACATCATCATATCGTTCTATCAATAATAATTTTTGTCTTGCAATAACAATTTCCTTTATTGTTTTTGCAATTAAGAGTTTTTTGGATTTTATAATTATTTATGTTATTAATCTTTGTATTCTAACTAATAAGTTGTTAGTATTAGAATAATATCCCTTAGGATAATATATGTTAGGATAATATCTCTGATCTGTATTTACCCATATATTCTGTATTCATATTATTATATATACGTGCCTCAGCAACCCTATTACATATGCTTCCGTAAACTATTCTCTCACATGGTATCAGAGCATACCTAATCCAAAAAAAAAAAAAAAAAGAAACCTAAGCCCTATCGGCGTCGTCCCCTCTTTCACGCCCTAGATTGGCCAGCGTCGCCATTGTCATGGCGCGGCACCACCGCCTCTGACACTGCTCCCCTTCTCTCCTGTACGTGGGTTTGAATTTGATGTTAAAAATGCGTTTTTACATGGTTTTCTAAATGAGGAGGTATACATGCGACAACCGACTGGTTTTGTACATCCCAAATTTCCTACGCATATTTGCTGTCTGCATAAGGCCTTATATGGCCTGAAACAGGCACATCGGACTTGGTTTCACAGGTTTAGTTCGTTCCTCTACAGTCTTAGGTTCTATTGTAGTAAGGCAGATCCCTCTCTTTTCATTCATCGCTTGCCTACCAGCATTGTGTGTCTTCTTCTATATGTGGATGACATCATCCTAACTGGCTCGCACCCGGATCTCCTCACCAAGTTCATTGCCTCTTTATCCACTCAGTTTGCCATGAAGGACCTTGGCCCGCTTCACTACTATCCTGGTAAAGAAGCGCATTGCTCCCGACATAGTTTGTTTCTTTTACAGCATAAATACACCCTTGACCTTTTGGGCAAACATGACATGCTTGAGGCTAAACCTGTTCAGACTCTCATTCCTGCCGAGTTCGACCTTCCGCGAGTGACGAGGTGCTACTTGAGAATCCCACCATGTTTCGTAGTGTCGTTGGTGCCCTCCAATATCTTACTATGACTCGACCCTCCATCTGCTATACGGTTAACCGTGTATCCCAGTTCATGCATGCTCCAACGGCTTTCCGTTAGCAAATGGTGAAACGTGTCTGGCGATATCTTAAGCTCACTCCTGATCATGGTCTTACGATTACGCTTGGTTTCTGCACTACAGTCATTACCTATGCTGATGCTGATTGGGGTGGGTGTCCTGACACTCGCCGCTTTACCACTGGGTTTGCTCTCTTCCTTGGAACCAATCTCATTTCCTGGCGTGCCAAAAAGCAACCCACAGTTGCTAAGTCCACTACTGAGTCCGAGTACCGTGCCGTGGCCAAGCTTGTAGCTGAGTGTGACTGGATCCGCTATCTCATGCGCAACCTTAGGTTACGCCATTCTAGTCCTATCCTTGTCTATTATGCCACATACCTTGCTGCCAATCCCATTTCCAATGATCGCAGTAAACAGGTCAACGTTGATTTTCACTATGTGCGTGAAAAGGTGGTCAAGAGTGATATCCAGGTTCGATACACGCCTACCACTAAACAGGTTGCTGATATCTGCACAAAAGGATTGGCCACTGATCGCTTCCGCTACCACAAAGCCAATCTGCACGTTGGTCCCCCCGTTCAGATTGAGGGGCGTATTAGGATAATATCCCTTATGATAATATCTATTAGGATCATATCTATGATCTGTATTTATCCGTATATTCTGTATTGATATTATTATATATACGTGCCTCAGCAACCTTATTGGATATACTTCCCTAAACTATTCTCTCACAGTTATTATCAGAGTAATAATTTAATTTACAAAAATTAATAGCCACAAATTTTTTTTAAAATAATGATATTACTCTCACCATAACAACATAACATTATCCTTTATTTATGTTATTAATTTAATTCTCATATTTTTTATTTTGTTAAGTTTAATTCTCATAGAGTTGAATTTTTTAAACCAAATTCAACATTAAATTGGTGTTAATTTTTGACTAAAAGGGTAATAACACATTCACCTTATCTTATAATTACTCAACGCTTCCAAATACCGCGTTTAAGTGGACACGGCTAACAGTGTTGTAGTTCCAACCATAATACTAGATTTTTAAATTTAATAATTTGTAAAGTAATTAAATTTTAAAATTACAAAAATAAAAAAATTCAATTCTCTCTCTGTCTCCGCCCCACAGCTAACAGTGCTGTGATTCCAACCACAACACTGGATCTTTACCCGGAAAGCACTAAGTATGAATTAATATTGCAATTTTAACCATAAATGAAAATTCATTTTAATGTTAGATCTGACGTCATTTTGAAATATTTTTGGGCCATATGATTTATTTCGATTCGATCTGAATTTGCATGATAATTACCGTGAAGGTTTTTGTGCCACTCGGAATCATGATTTTCTCCATTTTGAAAGGCAAGTTATTTACCCTTATTTGCCAGAGAGGGTACAACAATAACAACATTCCCAGTGCCTCAAGGGCTCCCGCAAAAGCGTGGTCTGGGGGGAGTTGATGTACGCAGCCTTCCCTCTCCATGGTGTCAACTTGAAGAGAGGCTATTTCTGAGGACCCCCAACCTGAGAGATATATCTTCATCGCATCATGGTAACCTGTGAGCAATATGGCATGAAAGCAAAAGAGTAAGTCGTAGAATAAAATGAGTAATACAAAGCATAACGCCCTAGAGGAGACTACAAGGCAAAACCTTCCCTTCAAGGCAACTAGTATAAGCAAATAGGCAGATAGTAGACAGATAGACATATAGATAGATAGGTGCATTTGCCGGAGAGGGTCCTTTTTTTATTAATACGATAAAACCTCATGGTCCTTTTTTAATAATTTCAAAACGTCAGGGTTCTTTTTATATTTACTAAAAATGTCATGGTAGTAAAATATAAATAACCCTTAAAATTATTTAAATATAAATCACACATTCCCCCTTAATTATACTTTTTAAGTGTCATGTTTGCTTAATTTAATAGAATGCAACCGGAGTTACAGGGATGGTACCCGGATAAAAGAATTAACAAAGTGCAGATTATCATATAATATTTGAAGTATATTATCAAATTTCAGAATGCTTGAACAAATTTGTTTTTGAATTTTTAAGTATTTGGATGTCTTTGATAAAATTTTTGAAGTTGAAGGGTTAAATTAATTTTAGTTAATAATTTAAGGGTGTCTTTGATGAAATTAAAAATTCGAGGGTCATATTGATTTTGACTAGTAGTTTGAAAAATATAATTATTAATAGAGTATTATGCCTGATATATTTATGATATTATATATTTAGGATATTATATATTTCTATATTTTCCTGTGTATATTTTCTTTTACATATGTGATACATTAGCAATCCTATTGGGCATATGCTCTTAGAATTACTCATACACAGTATTCAATGAAATTAAAAATTCGAGAGGTCACTTTAAATTTGACCAACAATTTGGAGGGCTTCTATGAATATTATCCTAAAAATAAAACAAAATTAATATTTTATTCTAAATTAATAATACAACAACAACAGACACAGTGTCTCAAGCGCTCCCGCACAAGCTGAGTTTAGAAGGGGACCCCTTCAAGGTGTAGCCCTCCCGAGAGACTGTTTCCGAGGACCCCCAACCATATAGGGTTGGCAACACGAGGACTTCCCAGGAGGTCACCCATCCTGGTACTACTCTCGCCTAAGCACGCTTAACTTCGAGGTTCTAATAGGATCCGGTGTATTAATACCTGGTAAATAAATCCTACTTATTCTAAATTAATAGTAATATATGTATACATATTAAATACATAATTAAGCATATTTTTAAATAGCTATAAAGTTGCTCATTAAAATATGTGTGATAATACGGAAAGTGAAAAAAGTTGGAATTAAATTTCAAGCAATACAATGAATATGCTCAATTCAAATTTCAATGACCAAGCAGCCACTATGCAACATAAAAGAAAAATATTAAGGTTGCGTTTGGTTCAATTTCAAAGTTTGTGTTCAAATTGTTTGTTGTATTGTTTGTCATTGTTGGCACTAATGCAACCGGATCCTATTAGAATTTCGAAGTTAAGCGTGCTTAGGTGAGAGTGGTATAAGGATGGGTGACCTCTTACGAAGTTCTTGTGTTGCCAACCCTATATGATTGGGGGTCCTAGAAAACAGTCTCTCGGCAGAATTATACCCTGAAGGGGTAAGGTTGCGTACATCCACCCCTCCCAGGCCCGCTTATGCGGAAGCCCTTGAGGCACTGGGTCTATTGTTGTTGTTGTTGTTGTTGTTGTTTGTCATCTTGTTGTTCTAATGCATACTCGTTGCTTTATAATATCTTTATGCTTGTTATGTGACTATGTTGATATGTGGTGCTATGCTTACTATTACTACTTGAAGCCTGTACGCTTTTTGCTTTTATACTTCTATGATTTTCATACTTGTCGTGCTTTTCAAGTTCTCAGGTTAGGGGTCATCGGAAACAACCTCTCGTTATTGTATCACCCTGAAGGGTAAGGCTGCATACATCATATCCCTCCTAGACCCCGCTTATGAGAAAGTCCTTGAGGCACTGGATATGTTGTTGTTGCCGTTGTTGAAAGTTGTAAAAATGCTATAAATGACTGTAGAATTTACTTTTAGTTGAGAGAAAAAAAAATTTAGATATATATTTTTTTTACAGTTTAAACAAAATGATAAAAAACTTATTTTATAATTAAGTTAAAAAAAGACACAAAAATTTATTTTATAATTTCACATAATTGAATATGCTTTATTCAAATTTCAACGTGGAGCGGAGCTGACGCTCACCAAGTAGTACGCGCCATAGAACAAAAATATTAAATGCGCTTAATTATTTTTTATAGATTTATAAATTTTTATAATATAAATAAGTTAGTGATATTACTAAGGCATTTTTTGTTAAAGTCAGGGAAATAATAAAAATTTTTATAATTTTATTGCGTTAAAATTATTCTGATATTAATAAAAAATACTTTGACAATATTATTATCCTATAAATAAAGATTTTTCTAACATGTGCTAGAGACACATCAATTCCTCATTTAATACTCTTCTCCTTGTTCATGATAATCAAGTAGTTATTACATAATTTTGATCCATAATTAATATAATTATAATTTGATTAGTGGATACTAAATATAATTCAATAAAATTATAAAATATTTTTTACAATTAATGTCATTAAGACAAACCCTATAAATAAATATATAATCAGATATTTTTTTATTTTAGATACCAGTTAAGCGTACTGTTAATTTATTGATTTAATAACCGTTTAATAAATTTGTGAAAATTCAATAACTTACCATCCGTTTAATAAGCTATTGATTACGATTTAAAAAACCCTTAGTTTTTAAGATAATACTTCTTCTAATCAAGATATTTCTCATGCAAAAACGCTGTCAGCATGAGGCCTCACTTCGATACACAAATAAAGCTCCGGAAACACCTGAGCATCAAACTTTAACCTAACTAGTGTTTAGAAAAAATCCTTAACCCACCTAAATCCTCCTTTAGCACCTTTGACAAGCATGACGAGGAGCTGAAATCTATACTAACTTAAGTATTCGATAAATTTATCGTTGACATAAAACTGTATACCAAATTACCAATCTTTGCATTCATGTATTCTTTTAAGCCCATGATTAAGCCTGTGTAGCTATACTGTAAAATTATTACTTTTTGTCAAATTATTTTCTTTTCACATCACCGTGAGGCTACTTTTATTTTAAATTTTTTTTAATTTTACTTCTACTTTTAATTAAAAAATTATTTTTATTTTTTTAAAAACAGTTCTGATTTTATTTGAAAGTGTGTCTATGGGACAAATATTTATAAAAAAAACACACAATAAAATATATACATATTTTTTTTTCAAAAAGGTGCCTCACTACAACAAAAAAGGTAGACTCTCGGCGCTTTTTTTTGCAATTCTCGGCGCAAAAAAGCGCCGAGAATTTCATTGTATTCGCTTAGGACAAGTGCCGAGAAAGAAAACGCCGAGAAAGAAAAGCGCTGAGAATCTCGGCGCTTATAAACACCGAGACTGTATCGGAGCTTATAAGCGCCAAGAATCTCGGCGTTTATAAGCGCCGAGAGTCTCTGCGATTATAATGGCCGATATTTTTCGGCTTTTTTAAATGTCGAGATTTTTCGAGTTTTTTAAATACCCTATTTTCACTTCTTAGCATGGACATTTTACAAACAACATGTATTGCCTATTTATTTGTGTATATTTTCCATACACACACACACACACACACACACACACATATATATATATATATAATTACTTAATAAAAAAATATCAACTAAACTGATAAATTTTTCATAAGACTCCGAATTCGACAATCAAAATATTACAACATTGTCAATGTACTTTGATAGTTCAATACAAAATTTGAGATTTTTTTCACTCCAAATATCAACATAATTAATCTAATATCAACAAAAAAAAAAAAATACAATGCTAACTTAGTCAAGTACATTCCTCACAAATATATCAATCAACCGAATGAGCTTGGCGTGCTTGGAGATGCAAAAAAATTTGAGGGTTCACCGTCACCTGATCCCGATTCATCTCTACCCTGTATAGACAACACAATAATAACATTACTTATGTATAAAATATCAATCTACCAGTTTACTATCACTTAAATCAATAACAATGAGCACATAAAATCATTTATCGGAACCCGTCAACCCTCAAGTGTCCACAATCCCTTTTGGAAGGGAAGTAGGAGTAGATAGAGGGAGGCCTAGGTTGTGCTGCATCTCATGACTTCCTTATCATGTGATTGCCACCTATTTAGTTTGCCTTCCATTCTCATTTCTATCTAGTATGTGCTTGAAGCAAATGAAGAGTCTGCAACATCTTAAGGCGACAATATAGCACATGAGATTCCACTCTCTGCCACATCTTGCAAAGCACAACACACATGATTCAAATTATATCTTGTTATCTAAAGTTAGGCTATTCCTCATATGGGGAATATTGAAAGAGGATTATCAATGAAGATATTAGAGAAAAGATTTAGTAGAAGAAGTGTCAAAACATCCAAAAACCAAACCATCTTATCAAGCAGCAAGACAAGCATATCTGATCCAAAAATTTGCTTCACATGGTAAATTCATATAGTTTCCCAAAAGTACCAACCCCAATGCCGCCTTTTGTCTCAATCATTTACATCATCAATTTCATTATTTACAAAGGATTAGAAAGGCAATTATTTGCATTATAGTACAAACAAATACAAATTAAATAGATTATCTTACCGGATCAGCAACCGATGTAATAATTGCTCGATCTTCTGCTATCATTTCATATGATGCTTGGCCAGAAGAAACAACATCATAGATGGGTAGGAGCCTTCTCATTTGCTGCTTTACATTGGCCAATTCTATTTTCATATTTTGCACTTTGACATGATCACCGGTACGATCGAGTCCCCTTTTCTTTAGTTCACCCCTGACTCCGTATATATCACTCTTCTTCACGCCAAATCCATAGCCTACCGCTTGATAGCCCGGATTTTCCTGTTCATACATTAACTCGGTAAATACTTCCTCCTCGATTTCTGATCGAGGTCTGGAAGAAGATCCAAGTTGAGCCTCAACTATTTCTCTAGCTGTATCCTACAAAGAAGAGAAAAAGATATTAAATACATTTAAATTAAAAGAAATGTGAGATAATAATAAAACCCACCATAAATTCTTGTGAAACCGTGTTCTCAAAAAAGCCACCACTTTTCCTAGTATGAGTTTCCTGGTAAAACTCTATACTGGTGGGCTTCCTCCCTTTGTTAATTTCCTACAATCAACACGTCAACATAAGTCTTAACTAATTTAACAGGTAGATAGTAATAATACACTAAACATATACTGAAATCCTTACAAAACTATCTCTTTTATTCGCAAAACTTGTTGAACCAGTCGTGTGAAACTGATTCTGTTTGGCACGTGCTTCTTTGCCGCATTTACTCTTCTCCTGACATTGGAAATCCACATCAATCCAAGAAAAACTTTACATTCATAATCAATATCAATCTGTTTCCCCCTTTTTGACCAATCAAAAATTACTTAAAAAGAAATTGGTTTACCTTGCCTTGTGGAGAAAACTAAAAATGTATCAAAGTTATCCATTGGTCACGATTAACTCCTCGTGGCATTGTTGCAATAACTTCAGCCTCAGTTTTGTTCCCTTGGCAATATTGCGCTTTCAAACTCGTCTTATAACCCCTTCACATTTTGCCAAGATGCTGTAGTATTGATTTATCAATCAATACATCACTGGGCATTGAAAATTTCTCCTAAAACATAAAATCCAACAATAATATAACAAAAAGGCAAGGGAATAGTAAGAAGGCATAAAGCAGTAGTTGTACTAGTAAGAGAGCAGCCACATTTCAGTGCTATATCAACATTTCACTCGAACAGTAAAATTTGATAGAAGAACCTATTGCCAATTATACTATTGAATTAAATTAACACAATTAAGAGTATAAAACCTTAATTAATACAATGATAAAGTTTAAAAACTTCAGACATACATATTATATCATATATATAAAGTAAACTTCAGACATAAATAATACTTACTCGAATAACCTCAATAGCTTCTGCTTTGGATTGGTCATTCATCATACGCCAATCTCTTACTCCGAGCGGACAAAACCGTCCCGTTTTTGCAACCTCTCCAATAAACCGGATCAACAAATCGCCACCGTTTCTAATTGGTTGGCGTAGGTCATTGAACCGCACAATAATTCTTACACCTTCAGGAAGATGCCATACTTCCTTAACTGGTATCGTCCTTAAGGTACTCAAGTTACCTTGGCCATCTATTAACGATTAAGATATACCATTACTTTTCTAATTGATTGGAAAATTATTACCATAATTAATGCTATAAAATTGAAAACAATTTACCGATAAGTTGAAGTAGCTCCCTCTCATCAAATGGCACGTCAGTAGACCAAACACCAACTTCCCTCACTGGTCCCTCTGCTTCAGATGTTGACGGTCTTGGCTGACTGTCATCACCTCCTTCATGTTCCGGTGTTGCTGTTGAGGACTGCACTGATTTGCCACTTCTAAAAAACCTCCTCATTGTAAATCCATGCTTTTCTAAAAACAAAAGAATTAGTAGATGTATAATTGAACTTACAAAAATAAAATGAGAAGCAAATATGTTCCATAAAACAAATAATCAATAATGAAACAAAGATCATAGACAAAATGAAACAACACGTACAAAGGAAAACTAACATACATGGACAAAATGAAATAACACGTACAAAAGAAAACTAACATACATGGACAAAATGAAACAACACGTAACATTATTTCACAACTTTAAAAAAACAAAGATCAAATCTCGCCTAGATCATACAAGTCCCTAGGTTTAGTCTTAATGACATGATACTATCCCTTTTGCATCTCATCTTGAATATAAAAAACTTGCTTTGCTTGAGATGAGATGACAAATGGATCATCTTTCAACAATCGACCCGTATGCATCAACTTAGAGAAGTTCACACAAGCACCATCATTTCTAAATGTTCTTAAGCCCCTATTTATATCTACTCAATCACAACGAAAAATGACAACTTTATAACTCCCATAATAGTCTAGTTCATATATGTCTGTCAATTTGCTATAGTAAACTTGTCCATCAGCTACGACCATGACCCCAGAATTTTGTGTCCTCATATAGCGTTCACGATCTTCTGTATGAAACTTGTATCCATTAAGGACAAAGCACTTCATTCTTTTAGCATACTGATTTAGCCCACCAGCTAAAGCCCTTCTCAATCGGCCTTCTTCGGTAGTTGCATCAATTTTGTGCACCTTAATAGAATAAAAGGTAGTATCAAAATTAATGGTGAATATATAATATCAACTTCAACATCGAATAAAATATACTGACCTGGTTTTGAAGCCACTCAGAAAACTCTTCAACAATCCACTGATTTTCTAATGTTGCATTAGATCAACCTCTATGGAAATATGCTCGTCGTTTTTCACTTAAAAATTCACTATAATAAGGAAATTATTAGGAGGTTGAACAAAAATAGTTAATATTGACAAAGTTGCTTCTATTAACACTTACTCACGAAGTTCCTTGATTTCATCTAGCTGAAGTAGCACATAATGATGCGCTTGTTCCTTACTTCTCATATCAAGGCGAATAATTTTCTCTTTTCCAATTGCACGACCCCCAGAGTTTAACAAGTATTACCCATACTTGAACTATTATTATCATTTCTTTTAGGTCTATTAAAAATGGTCGCAGCACCTTCTAAGTATCTAGAACAAAATATAATAGTCTCCTCCATGATGTAGCCTTCAGCAATGAACCCTTCTGGCCGCGCCTGGTTACTTACGTATGCTTTCAAATGGGACAAATACCTTTATTACATAAATATAAATAACACGTGAGATCAATTACTGGATGCCAAATATGAGAGATAAAAGTAAATGAAGCATTATCGGCTAACCTTTCAATCGGATACATCCATCTATAGTGAACAGGCCCACCAAGCTTAGCCTCCTCTACTAAATGAATTAGTAGATGAACCATGACTGTGAAAAATGTAGGTAAAAATTCCATCTCCATCTCACAAAGTGTAAGAATAATGTTCGATTGTTGAAGATCGAGCATATTTGGGTCGAGGGTCGTAGAACACAAGTATTTGAAAAAGGAAGACAAGTCTGAAAGCAACTCAATGACTTGTGTGGCATTGGATGCTCGTAAAGCTGCAGGAAGAATATCTTGCATAAGAACATGGTTGTCATGACTCTTAAGGTTTACGAGTTTTCTTTGTTTCAACTTCACACATCTAGAGATGTTAGATCCATATCCATCTGGGACCTTAAGTTTCTATAGAACTCTTAGAAACCGTTCTTTATCATTTGAAGACATATCGTAAGAAGCTGGAGGCATGTACGGATCTCTATTAGGACAAGGTTGTAGCCAAAGATTTGGCTTTATGTTCCTTTCTTCAAGGGCCCTTCTTGCCTTTTCGTCATCTCTAGTCTTTCTCTCCATATGTAATAGCGTCCCCAGAACATTATCACACACATTTTTCTCTATGTGCATGACATCTAGATTATGTCGAAGGAGATTGTACTCCCAATATGGCAAGTTAAAAAATATGCTTTTTTTTCTTCCAAAGCACTTCCTCATTGTCCACTCTTTCTATTGAACTGTCTATGTGGTGCCTTTCTCTTTTCTTCTAACTAGTCTTTTGGGTTTTTTCGTACTTGTAACGAACTTATTCTTGTGCTTTCAAGATATCAGTCCCTGATGCCGGAGTAAGAGCACAAGCATACTCCATTGTCCCATCAAACAATTGACTCTGAGATCGAAAAGGGTGATTATTAGGTAACCATGTACGGTGTCCATTACAGCAAATCTTGCCCCCAAACTTATCAGAATGTGTATGTTCAGTGTAATAAGGACAAGCTGTGCAGCTCTTTGTACTCCAACCAGACAACATAGCATATGCAGGAAAGTCATTGATAGTCCACATTATAGCCCCTTGCATCCTAAAGTTTTGTCCATTATAGGCATCATATGCATCAATACCTTCCCATAACAATTTCAACTCATGCAGCAATGTTGTAGGTACACATCAATGTCAAGTCCAAGGCCCGATTTCCCAGGAATAATCGAAGAAAGAATGAATGACGATTGCTTCATACATAGCCATGGGGGCAAGTTGTACGGGATCAACACCACTGGCCATGTACTATAAGTAGTATTCATAAGACGATACGGATTGAAGCCGTCACTAGCAAGACCAAGCCTAACACTACGAGGATCTGAAGAAAACTCCGGATACCGAGCATCAAATGCACTCCAAGCTAAGCCATCTGTAGGATGCCTTAATTTCCCATCCTTCAAACGGTCTATCTCATGCCATCTCATATCTTCGGCTGTTTTAGATGACATGTATATTCTTTTGAGCCTTGAAATCAAAGAAAAATACCGCATAACCTTAGCGGGCTCTCCTTTCTTGGTTGACATAGTTTCATCACTACAACTGTCATCTTCCTTACCCTTAACTGTCTTCCATCTTGAGGTACCGCATATATGACAACTCTCTTTTTCAGATATTTCACCCCAATACAACATACAATTATTTGGACAAGCATGAATCTTTTCATATCCAAGACCCAACTCATTGATCATTTTCTGAGCTTCATAATAAGATGATGGAAATACCATAATTTGGGGAAATGCATCAACAAGAAGTCTTAGCAACATCGTGAAGGACTCAGCAGACCAACTATGCATACATTTCAAGTGAAGCAAGTGCAAAAGAAATGACAATTTGGAGAATGCGCTATAGCCTGGATATAGTTCTTCATTAGAAGCTTCCAATATCTTCTTATACTTGGCTTTCTCCTCAGGAGATTGGTTGGGTTGTTCAAGAGAAACTTGGTCCGACCAATCATGTTCATCAGATAAATGGGGTTGACTTGTGGAGGGAGGAATACCAACTCCGATACTTTCTCGTAGTAATCCACCAATATCATCTCGACCTGTGGCCCTTCCCTCATTAATATTGGTAGATGTTTGACTATTGCATCTCAATTGTTGAACAATATCTTCTTTTCCATGAAAAATTTATTTCTTATACTTTGGCCAAAAACCCTTAAAAAGGATATGATATTCCACATCTTCTAATGAGAACCATTTGGCTACTTTGCATTTATTACATGGACATCGAGTTTTTCCTTCTATAAGGTTTTCTTTAGCCAACTTAATGAATTCAATGACACCATCAATATAAGCTTGACTAATCCTTGGTTGCGTGATCCAACTCGTATCCATATCTCTAAATATTAAGTAGTGCAATCAAATTACCTAAAAATTGAAAAAAGTTAGAGTTCATAAGACAAATATTTAATCAACCAATCAAAATATATACAAATACAGAAACAAATAATTAATGGGACTTAGGAGAAGTTAGAAATTAAAGTAAGATACATGAGTTCCTTATAATCAATTTTAATCCTCTAATGTGAAGGATCCATCTAAACAAGGGATATAGCAACAAAGTTTTATTTTTCCAAATTTAAAAATTATGAAATCGATATCTAATCTCCCTGACATTAACAAATTGAACTCACAAGTGCCACCAACACATAATTTTAAACATCAATCAAACACAGTAACACAAGAATTTCGTCAAAACAATAATCTTTTGTATAAATCAATTCAAATGATGAGATGCAACGATAGAATCATTCGGACCATAGCATTAAGGATGCGCATGAAGCAGGGGAAAGTGTGAAACGGCGATAATACAAAACTATAATACAACTACTTCAACCAACTCAAATGATATAACACTTGTAGAAGAATAAGCAGTCCAATAAAAATAAAAACCGAAACTAGGGCAAGGACATCACATACTAACAGCAAAGCAAGAGCAACTGTGAAATCGGAAGGTGAGGGTGAGAGGCGAACCCCGGCGGCGACGGTGAGAGGCGACGCGGTTGGAAATCGGGAGGTGAGGGTGAGAGGCGAACGTGGTTGATATTAAAAATATCAAGATTTTGTGGTTGATGTTCCGTCCTCTATAGCTCATCCTCATGACACTCTTTCATCAGCTGACTTAAGTATGGCCTATCCTTTGCCAAATTATGTGTCTAATGCACGATTTACTAACTCTCATTTGGATTTGCTTCAAGCCATCACTTCTAGTAATGAGCCACGAAATGTTGCTCAAGCTGTAGGGTCACAGCATTAGAGAGAAGCAATGGAGAAAGAAATTTCAACGTTGGAACAAAACAAAACGTGGACTCTAGAAGAGTTGCCACCAGGAAAACATGCCATTGACTCAAAATGGGTATACAAAATCAAGTATAAGTCGGATGGTACTACAGAATGATACAAGGCAAGACTAGTTGCCAAAGGTTATACTCAAGTAGAAGGTATAGATTATCATGATACCTTTGCTCCCGTTGCTAAGCTAGTGACAGTTTGTTGTGTTCTTGCAGTTGCAGCAACTAGAAATTGGATAATACATCAGTTAGATGTAAATAATGCTTTTCTCCATGGAGATTTAGATGAAGAGGTTTATATGAAATTGCCTCAATGTTTTGAAAGAAAGCATGCGGGTAAGTTCTGTCGTCTTCGTAAGTCATTTTATGGACTTAAACAAGCCTCTCGTAACTGGAATAAAAAATTCATAAATTTTCTTGTTGGTATGGGTTTTATGCAATCCAAGTCGGATTATTCGTTGTTCACCTTTAGAAAGGGAGCGTTATTTACCGCAATTTTATTATATGTTGATGATGTGGTTATTACCGGAAGTAACTTGAGTCACGTTGAAGAGGTAAAATCTAGATTAAATGTCGAGTTTGGAACTAAAAATCTTGGTCCCATTAAGTATTTTCTTGGAATAGAAGTGGAACAGCCTAAGAGTGGTTTGGCCTTGAATCAACGAAAATATGCTCTTGATATTTTGAGTGAAACAGTCTTCTAGGAGCTGAACCTGTTTCTACTCCAATTGTTTATAACCATCACCTAAGTGATGAGAGAGGGGATCCAGTTGAAGATCCAGGTCAATATAGACGGCTTGTAGGAAAGCTCCTTTATCTTACAATTACTCGTCCAGACATATGTTACGCAGCGCATATTCTCAGTCAATTCATGCATAATCCACGGGTACCGCATTTGGAAGTAGCTTTTCGTATCCTCCGGTATATAAAAGGGACACCGAGTCAAGGAATTTTTCTTCCACATAACTTTGATTTTAACCTGCGTGTCTATTGTGATGCTGACTGGGCAGGTTGTCCTACTAGTAGACGTTCTACTACAAGGTTCGTCGTTTTTCTTGGAGGAACCCCTATTTCTTGGCGTTCTAAGAAATAGTCCGTTGTTTCTTGGTCCTCGGTGAAAGCAGAATATCGTGCCATGGCCACTGTTACTAGCGAGCTGGTTTAAGACGTTTGTTGGTTGATCTCGCGGTCAGCATGAAGGAACCAGCTATTTTATTATGTGATAACCAAGCTGCTCTTCACATAGCAAACAACCCAGTTTTTCATGAATGCACGAAGCATATAGAGATTGATTGTCATTTCAATAGGGAGAAATTATTAGCAAAGGAAATATCGATTTTATTTGTGCGCTCTTGAGAACAAGTGGTGGACATCTTTACTAAAGCGCTTGGCTCACCGTTATTTTCTTCATTTCTTCACAAGTTGGGCATTGTAAATTTACATGCTCCAACTTGAGGGAGAGTCTTGAAAATATAATCTTCTCATATTTTATTTTGTCATTTTTGTACATTTAATTTCCATCTTTGAGCAAGATATAGATGTAAATGCTTGATTTACTTGCCTCGTAACCGTGCATGATTTGGGGGTTTTGATTTTACTCTTTTATGTCATGTAATTATTTACTTAGGATTCTTTCCTTATAAGTGTTAGGTTAATCTTTTGGGATTTCCCTTGTACTTATATAAATTTTGAGTATGATTAGAGAATAATAATCACCCAATTCTCATATTATTTTAAGTGTTCTTCCATTTGTTTGTTTAGCATTGTTGATTTTTTTCAATTGCCATGGGTATATTAGTTATTTTAAACCAAAGAGGGCACCAACATGCTGTCACCAGATCCCATTAGAACTCCAAAGTTAAGCGTGCTTGGGCGAGAGTAGTACCAGGATGGGTGACCTCCTGGGAAGTCCTCACCCTCAGGTTGGGGGCACTGGGAAACATCCTCTCTTCAGGTTAACACCTTGAAGGGGGAAGGCTACGTACATTCCCCCCCCCCCCCCCCCCCCGCGGACCCCGCGTAGGTCGGAGCCCTTGAGGCACTCGGTATGTTCCTTTCCTTTCCTTAGAGTAGTTATTTTAATTGCATTTCATGTGACGTTGTTTCAACTAAACAAATTATAAAATTAAATTATCGAGAAGTTTTATTTTTTTCTATGTAGGCTACCAAATACTTTTATACTACATTATGGGAAGTTGACTATGGAAGTAATTCCTCGGAAGCACAACTTTTTGTAAGAATTTAATTTATTTGGCAACCAAACGAGGCCAAATATATTAAGGCCAAACGTAAAATATCAAATTTATGTAATGTTTTTCAAAAATTTTGTCACATTTAATATTTTATAATAAGAATGTTCAATTGTAATTATATAAAATAAATAGTAGCTTGTGTGTGATATTCGTTGTTTGGTTGGGCAGGGATGGTCCATGCTTTGACTCAAATGCGCATCCATGCGAGCCATTGTCCAAAAGATCTAAAATAGAAAAATATTATTTAAAATGACCCATTTTAAAAAATATTTATTTGAATAACCTTCACATCAGCAAATTTTAAAGATTTAAATATTTTTTGGTACCTCCCTTCCTATGATAATAATTTTAAAGATAATAATTTATGCTAAATGTTATGTAAATAAACGACTATTGTTAGATAATTGTAAGTAAATTAAAAAAATTATATGTAGATAATATTATTTAATATTTAACAAATAACTTAATTTAAATTTTTATTATAAATTATATATATAGTTTAGCTAAAACGTATATTATAAAGCTAAATATAACATAATAATAAAAATATAATTAATGCATTTAATTTAATTAATAATTTATTATAAATGAAATAAAAAATTAAAAAAATGTTTAAAGTGTCAGGTATCCTAAAATAGAAAAATTTAAAATTTGTTGATATGGAGACCATTTGGGAAAATATTTTTTGAAATGAACCATTTTGGATAATATTATTTTATTTTGGGTCATTTTGGGCAATAGTCCATCCGTCTCACGCGATAAATAAAATTATTAATATATTCTATTTTTTAAAATTTATTATTAATTTATAAATATCAAATATATAAATTGTATACATAATATATGTTGAAAATGCTTCAAAATTTTGTACAAAGTTATATCGTCACATTGATAATTTATCATTTGTTCTTAGATGAATGCAGTCATAACTGCATTTTAATGGCGCATCTCATGTAAAGGCCCATTTCTAACGTGACGATGTTATTTTTCATTGATAGTGCTGACATGACAACTGTTTTTATTAATACTATAATAAAATAACAAAAGTACGCTTCAATATTCTTATTCTTATGTTACTAGCACAAATTTTGAGATATTATAATATGTAGAAACTATATATTTGCACTTAATTTATTTAAAAATATAATTATTGAAGGGTAATTTTATCATTTTACTGTTGCATTAATAAAAAAGCATTTGCTACTTCTATTATGTCGACAAAAAACTATGTTGTCACACTGGATAACACAACAAAAACTTAAGAGTTTTTTTATTAATACAATACAAACTTAGGAGCCTTTTTATTAATTCAAAAAAGTCAGGGCCTTTTTATTATTTTTTAAATAGGTTGAGCTACTAAAATATAAATAAACTAGTGTTATCCGGTGTAATGCACAGAAGATGTTCAATTTTATAATCATACTGGAATTTAGTTTAATTTTATAAAAGGTATGATATTATGTACTTTTAAAAATTACATAGCAAAGATATTAAATTTTTTGTTTTTTTTTTTCCTTTTCTATAACCTCGAATATTAAATAACCCTCTCTTAAAATTGCTTATATTGGAGTTTTTTGGTGATACCTCTTTAGAATTGCTTGGATTGGATTTTAGAGGCTTTTAGGGTGGGGATACTTTGAAATATTACATAGTAAAGTTATTGAATTTTTTTTTTTTTCTTATAATCTCGAATATTAAATGACTCTCTCTTAAAATTGCTTATGTTGAAGTTTTTTGGTGACACCTCTTTAAAATTACTTGGATAAATTTTAGAGACTTTTGGAACGGGATACTTTGCTATAATATATAAAAGATTAAAATAAAAAGTAAATTTTATTCGCAGCAGGTTGGCTTTACCAGCTTGCATTTACCTACTCTCTTTAATATTAAGGAGCCTCTAATTCATTGATGATACAAAATGATGTCGGATTAAGAAGGATCGACTAAAACTCATTGATTTTGCTAATAGCCGAGCAATAACCTAAAAGATGAGTTATATAATTTTTATTGAACTATTTCAAAATAAAAACTACAAAGATCAACTCAAACAAAAATTATTCAATTCATCAAAAGCTTCCAAAAACTATAAACTAATGAACTATTTATAGACATACAAAATCCTACTTATAATTAATAACTAATGTTCAATACAAAATGAGATTTACAAAAATTAATAAAATCCGATAATCCAATTACATAAAAAAAAATCACATTTCATCATGATCGAGCGATTTGCAATGATAAATTAGGGTAGTTTTTGAATTGAGTATATTAGACTATATTCTAGAACATTCCTAGAGTTTTGTAGTTTACTCTTTTGTCCTTTGACTTATGTAAACCTAGGGGTATTTTCAGTCTTTTGGTTCTTAATATTTGCCTATATATTGAGGCCTCCCATGTACTCTTTCATTTATTTAAATATAATTATTCACATGGTATCAGAGCAATTAGTCTTATTCTCTTTTTGTTGTTTGTCGTTTTTTTTTTTCTCTCTTTTTATGCAATTGAAGTGTTGAATTCTCTAGTAAGTTACTCCTTTTACTGTTTTTCCTTCGTTCTTTTTCATAATTTATTTGAGTAATGCCTTCTAATCTGAATCGATCCTACGCTAATGCCCTAACCTCCCTCCCCTCCTCCCCCCCCAGCGGCGCCCGCTCGGTGGCAGAGCCCGGCCCTCCCCGTGCCGGTACTCTGCCCACCACCACGGCTCCTAGCCCACCGGGGGTGGTGACCAACACCTCCATTGTCGGAACCACCATCACCGGTGTTTCTTTATCTTGGTCGGTGGATGCCGGTGTCACCATCTCCGGTACTCTACCACCACTTGGGAGGTCATTGTCGAACCTGACACTTAATCTGGGCATCCCGTCATTGTCAAACCCTTTTCCTGCCTTCCCTGCACCCTCGGTCGGTGCTGGTTTCGCCGGACCCACTGTCCGGTGGATTCCGGCCAGCCGATGGTGGCGGTTCTGCCCCGGCACTCTTCCCGACCCTCTCCCATGACGGTGGCGAGGCCAGTGTGGCGCTGTCAGCCACCCCTTTCCCTTCCCTAAACCCTAATTACTTAAATACAAATTACTTCAACCCTAATATCTATAACTATCCCGCTTCTCCAATTGTTCTTCCTTTATCCAATATCACTAGCATTGTCACAATTAAACTTGAATCAACTTCTGATTATGCCCCGTGGAAAGAACAATTTAATATGGTACTACTTGCACACCAATTATTAGGGTTTATTGATGGATCTTACCCCTGTCCCCTCGCTCAAATAACTCTCCCCACAGGATCGACTTATTCTAATCCGGATTACATTACATGGCTACGCACAGATCAGAGTCTTCGATCTTGTATAGCTGCCACTCTCTCCCGCTCTCTTATTAATGATATTGTCCGCTATCCAACTTCCAAAGACATGTGGGATGCCTTAGCTAAGTGTTTTCGGGATCATTCCATGGCTAAGGAGTATGACCTCCAAACTCAACTCATAACCCTACGTAAAGATGGAAAAACCATGGATGCCTACCTTTCTGAACTTAAATCAATTGCCGATGATTTAGCTGCCATTGACTCGCCTGTGTCTGCTAGAGAATTCCAACACTTTGTTATTCATGGGTTACCCCATGAATATGCAGCTTTTGCAACTTTTACCCGATAAACTTCAAAATTGTATTCTTATGATGCGTTAAAATCTGCTTTACTTAATGAGGAAGGTGCCCTCAACCGTAACAATGGCCGTACCAACCCGGACCCCGCCCATGCCATGGTTGCTTCCGGGCAACCCCCCCAACCGAACCACATGAACGGTGGCCGCGGCCGTGGTCATGGTCGGAAGGGGAAAGGGGGCCGTGGGGGCCGCGGTGGCAAGCCACCCCATACTGGCCCACCGTACGGGTCCCACCCCGGGGCGCCATCCTCTAGTGCTTCTTATTCTGTTCGACCTTCGGTCGGTCCCCCCTTCCACTCTAATGTAGGTGTGCTCAGCCCCGCTCCCTAATTTTGTCAGATCTGTTCACAAACTGGTCATACTGCCATTACCTGTCGTCATCGCTTCGACAACTCCTCGTTCCCGGACCCCAGCCAATCCTTCGCTGCCATGACGATGGGAGAACCACATGACTACAACTGGTATCCTGACTCGGGTGCTTCCAACCATATGACGCCGAACCCAGGTATCCTCTATAACCTACTTCCTTATTCTGGTCATAAAGGTGTTCTTGTTGGGAATGGGGCCTTATTGCCTGTAACACATGTGGCTCTACTACAATACCTAAAACACCCCTTCATTTAAACAATGTTATGCTCGTCCCTAATTTAACTCACAACCTTCTGTCGATCAAACAATTATGTCGTGAAAATAAATGTCGAGTTGAATTTGACTCAAACTCTTTTTGTGTTAAGGATCGAGCTACGGGGACACTGCTTCTACAAGTGCCCAGTAATGGACCACTTTATAACTTCTCACCACATGATATTGGGCTCCTTGCACGGGTCACTCACGGTGCATTATGGCATCAGCGACTAGGGCATCTAGGCAACTCTGTTCTTGATACTTTGTGTAAACAACATTTTTGTCCTTCTGTTAAGTTTCTAGATAAATGTTCCTCATGTTGTTTGGGTAAATCTAGAAAACTGCCTTTTGAGCGTGTGCTACATAATACTACCATACCTTTGCAATTTATACATTCTGATGTTTGGCAATCGCCTGTCTCTTCTCATTCCGCATTTAAATACTATGTTCTATTTGTTGATGATTTTTCCCGCTTTACATGGCTCTATCCGATGCGATGCAAATTTGAAGTTTATGACATATTCACCGGTTTCAAAAATTTAGTTGAAAACAAATTTAATCTGAAAATTAAAGTTTTCCAAAGTGATGGTGGGGGTGAATTCGATCATCGGCGCATGAATGCGCTATGCCGGGATGCTGGAATTCAGTTTCGACTATCTTGTCCTGATACCCCCGAACAAAATGGGGTGGCGGAACGTAAGCATCGACATCTATCTGAAATGGCACGGACTCTCTTAATTCACTCAAAACTTCCCTATGAATTTTGGGACGACGCTTTTTGCATGGCATGTTTTACCATAAATCGTCTCCCTACACCAAATCTTTCTAACTTCTCTCCCTTTCAAAAACTCTTTCATACCAACCCTGATTATAATCGTTTTAGAGTCTTTGGGTGTGTTTGTTACCCCAACATCACATCCCGTGCCCCTCATAAGTTAGCCCCTCGGTCCACTCCATGCATTTTTCTCTGGTATGCGGCTCGATATAAAGGTTACCGGTGTTTTGATGTCTTAAATAAACGAATATATGTTAGTAGGCATGTAGTCTTTGATGAATCCAGATTCCCTTATCCTGAACTTGTTAGCTCTGATGTGCCCAAAACTGATGCTTCCCATAATGCACCGTTGGTAATTTGCACTTCCCCTTCCCCGGGTGTTGCATCGGCGTCTCAGGCTCCGGCCCAACCCGCCACAGCACCTCCTGATGGTGGACTACCCCAGCTGGTGCCTGCGGTGCCTCCCGTCCCCGCTAGTGTCGGTACCCCCGGCCCAACTGCCTGCGCAGTCCCTGCCTGCTCTACCCGACGCCGCCCCCCCCCCTCCCGGGTCTCCGGTCCTAGTATCCAGTGACGATATTCCTTCGTCACCTATTCCGAATGTCGAGTCCGACCCTAGTCCCGTGTCTGACCCACCGCCTTCCCCTACTCATAATGTGCATCCCATGCGTACCAGGCTTAAGGATGGGATCTGTAAAACTCGGTACCCACTTTCCCTATCATCTATTACGGTAATTCAAGAGCCCACATGTCACTCGCAGGCTGCTAAAAATCCCTAATGACGGCAAGCCATGGCGGATGAATTTAATGCCTTACTTCTTAACAACACTTGGGATCTTGTCCCACATGACCACTCGAAAAACCTTGTAGGTAGTACTTGGAAATATAAAGTGAAATATAAAGCAGATGGCTTGGTTGAACGGTTCAAAGCCCGCCTCGTTGCTCAAGGCTTTCATCAACGTGAAGGCCTTGATTATAAGGAGACTTTTAGCCCTGTTGTTAAACCAACCACCATACGCTTTATACTTACACTTGCTGTAACATACAACTGGCTATACAGCAGTTGGACATTAAAAATGCATTCCTACATGGTCACCTTAAGGAAAAAGTTTATATGAAACAACCACAAGGCTTCATACATCCAAAGTTTCCTAATCACGTATGTCGCCTTCAGAAAGCGTTGTATGGGTTGAAGCAGGCTCCTCAGGCATGGTTCCAACGGTTCAGTACGTTCCTTCTTAGTCTTGGCTTCGTTTGTTGTCGGGCTGATCCTTCACTATTCATCCATAAAACACGTTCTCAACTGACTTGTCTCCTCCGCTACATTGATGACATTATCCTCACTGGGTCTGACCACTCGCACCTCACGTCTCTCATCCAGTCCCTCTCGACCCAATTTGCGATGAAAGACCTTGGCCCGTTACACTTCTTTCTCGGTATTCAGGCCACCCGCAATTCTAGTGGACTCTTTCTCTCCCAACACAAATACACTGTGAACCTTCTCACCAAACTTGGTCTCTGTGATGTCAAACCGGTCAAAACCCCCCTACCCACCCGAGCATATCTCTCTTTGAGTGACGGGGACCTGCTTGAGGACCCTACTGAGTATAGGAGCGCAGTGAGTGCCTTACAGTACCTCACTATGACCCGTTCTCACATATGCTATGCTGTCAACCTGGTCTCCCAGTTTATGCATGCTCCTCGTGATCCCCACTGGCAAGCTGTGAAGCGTATTCTCCAGTATCTCAAATCCACTCCTGATTATGGTCTCCTCCTACAACCTGCTCGCACTCTCACTATCACAGCCTTCACAGATGCTGACTGGGGTGGTTCTCCTGACACTCGTCGCTCTACCACTAGTTATGCCGTCTACCTTGGACCAAACCTCATTTCCTGGCGAGCCAAAAAGCAGATAACCGTTTCCAAAAGTACGTCCGAATCTGAGTATCGGGCTGTGGCTCAGGCTGTTGCTGAAAGTGACTGGCTTCGGTACATCATGCGCGACCTGGCTATCCGACACCCAGGACCTATCATCGTCTACTGTGACAATGTTTCCGCCTCTTACCTTGCTACTAACCAGGTGTCCAACGATCGTAGCAAGCACATGGATGTTGACTTTCACTATGTTCGGGAGAAAGCCCTCAAGGGTGACCTTCAAGTTCACTACACTCCAACCACAAATCAGGTGGCTAATATTCTCACCAAGGGTCTTGCGGCTGATCGCTTCTTTCAACACAAGGTCAATCTTTGCGTGCTATCACCCCGCTCAGATTGAGGGGGCCTATTAGACTATATTCTAGAACATTCCTAGGGTTTTGCAGTTTACTCTTTTACCCTTTGACTTATGTAACCGTAGGGGTATTTTCAGTCTTTTGGTTCTTGATGTTTGCCTATATATTGAGGCATCCCATGTACTCTTTCATTTATTCAAATATAATTATTCACAGTGTACACCTACCATACTTCCTAGCTCTGCTTCTGTGCTCTCATCTCCCATCTTGATCCTGGCTCTCCCTGTTTTATTTTTAGTGTCTGTAGTCTTCTAGCGTCTAGTGGCTTTATCTGTATTTTGTTTTGCTTTCCTGTTGTATTCTGTTGTTTGTGCTTGTTCTGTTATAGTCGTTGTTTCTGTATGGGTTTCCTAAGTCTCGCTTTGGTGGAGTGACCTGTTTTATACCGCGACTTTGTCTGTAATTATTGAAAAAAAATTGAGTCAAGTCTTTTATGTAGATAATTTGGTTTCAACAATTTCGAAAAATAAGGACACAATTTACCAGGCACTAAGGCACGAATCTCATTAGAACTCTGAAGTTAAGCATGCTTGGGCGAGAGTAGTACCAAGATGGGTGACTTCCTGAGAACTCCTCGTGTTGCCAATCCTATAGGGTTAAGGGTCCTCGGAAATAACCTCTCGATAGGGTTATGCCCTGAAGGGGTAAGGCTGCGTACATCTATCCCTCCCAGACCCCGCTTATGCGGGAGCCCTTAAGACATTGGGTTTGTTGTTGTTGTTGCTATAAAAACACAATTAGTATCGGTTTCTATTTCTCAAATTTGATTTTTGATAAATGAAAAATCAAATAGTAGAGTATATTTTTTTTCTTGCTTTTTATTTGGGCTATTTATATTTTAGTATTATGATATTTTTTGAAAATAATGAAAAGAACTCTAACCTTTTTGAATTATTAAAAAAGCTCCTAAACTTTTATCGTATCAATAAAGAGGCCCCTCTCAAGTGTGATGACGTCATTTTCTATCGATAGAGCTGATGTAACAATTACTTTTTATTAATGCTACAATAAAATGACTTAAAGTACGCTTCAACACCCTTATTATTACTTATAAGCACAAAATTTGAGATATTATGTTATGTAGAAGCTATTTATTTTCACTTAATTGTTTCCAATATAGTTATTAAGGGGTATTTTTATCATTTTACTATAATATTAAAAACACAGCTATCACATCAGCTCTGTCGACTAAAAATGACATCATCACGTTAGAGAGAAACCTTTTTATTAATCTGACAAAAACTTAAGGTTCTTTTTCATTATTACGACAAAAACTTAAGAGCCTTTTTAATAATTCAAAGAGGTCAGGGCCCTTTTTATTATTTTTAAAAATATCGGAGTACTAAAATGTAAATAACCCTTTTCTATTTTCACTGAAAAAATAATTAGAAATAAACAATTAAATGAATTTGGATGCATGGCAAATCCTTTCCTAAAGGGATATCTGTTACAGGAGAAAATGAGTGGATACGAGAATTAGTTGTATTGAGCAGGAAATCAAACAACGGCAACATCGGGTTCAAAATTCTGTTAATTTTGGTTTTTGAATCTGGCGGGGAGCAATTTGGCACGCGAGTAGCACGTGACTTAACTACCTTTCTATTTCCGTAATTTTAATTAAGTTCTTTAATTTCGTTTTATCCTTTTTCCTCTTCATATATAAGCCTAGTGAGATTGTAATGAGGGTTATGATTTTGATGAATGAAACTTCTCTTTCTCCGTCAAGAACTCTCTCTTCTCCCTCTTGATTCTACTTCTTTCTCTCTCTAAATCTCTGTTTCTGGTTCGAGAATTGTGATCAGGACCTATTGAATTAGGATCCTATATCAATATCGTATAACTATCTGCTCTAAGTTGAATCGAAAGTAACGGGAAACTCAAAAGTATGTTCACTAGGGCTGTAAATCAACCAAATGTTCAATGAATTACTCATGTTCAAAATTGATTAGGGCTCGTTTGCGTTCATTATGAGGACTCGTTAGCTTATCGAGTCGAGCTTGAGTAGACTCGATAAGCTTAACGAGCCGAGTTTGAATAGAGGGGTGCTCTGCTCGTTCATGTTCATGAACAGTTTGATAAGAGCTCTTTAAACGACTAGATAAGAGCTCGTTAAAGACTCGTTAAAAGCTCATTAAGAGCTCGTTAACAATGGGTATTGGTTCAAAATGGTTCGATAATGGCTCGATAATAACTTGAAAAGCTCGGCATGGTAGCAAGCTCGACTCGGTTTTGAGCCCAATTGGGCTCGATAACGAGCTCAGCTCGACTCAATAAGCCTAACAAGCGAAGCAAAGGAGGCATGAAGTTTCCTTTCGGTCATGTTTGCCATCATGTTTAGCCCCCACAAGACGAGCCATTAGAGCCGATTCTGACATTTTCAAGGCCCCAAGCAACACTTTCAAATGGGACCCTTCATATACAACAAATTATAAAAATCCTGATCACAAAACTTAGTAATATTAACAATAGGAGCCCCTAAAATTTGGGGCCCTAGGCGGCTGCTTGGTCTTTTGGGGTTAATGTGCGACCTTGCGAGCAACATATGCCAGCTTAAGTTCTGTTTCTAGTCCCACCTATTCTAAAAGCCCTTAGCTCTTATATCAATTAAGTCTTTGTATAATCAGTCAGATCAACCCATTTTTAATGGATAGTCATCGTTTCAAATCTCATATTCAACTTTAATCTCTAGAACTAACCAAAAGGGGACAATATTTTTAACTGTTAACTTTTCAGTCAACAAGATTTAAATATTATGCCAAAAATTCGTTAACCCTAAAAGCTTAAATTAATAAGTAAAGACCCAAATACCAAAAAACATTTAATGTAATAATATTTGATAAACGAAATACATACAAAAGCTAGGTTTTTTTTTCAGGGTTTTATTTACAGAAGATCACCTTAAAAAGTTGTTAGTTTTCACTTAATCACTATAATTTTATAATTCTTCATAAAACCACCTCTACAAGTCTAAAATTTTTCAATCAACCAACTTAAACCACGGTGTTAACTATCCATTAAATATTACATGACTTCGATATGAATTTTGGCTTACATTTTTTTTGTTTATGGAATGTAGTGTGAGTTGAAAATAATCAAGCTGACAATGTATTCACTTTCCCCCTCCGACAATTAGGTTTGATCATGTAGGGGTTTAAAAAGGCAGGATTCAAACCTTGGTGGGTGGGGCCAGAAAATGCTTCGCCACTTAAATACTTTAAAAGTAATGCTTAATGACACTTTAAAATCTATATGAAAGTCACTACTATGTAACAAACAATTAACAATATAATTTAAGTGATCGATTGAATAATGTGACTTTTAGAGGTGGCCGGTTTTCTAAAAACCTAAAAAGTTAGTGAAAAATGACAACTTTTCAAATCAGCTTTCAGTAAAACTTTTTTAAAAGTCAGAATAAAATGTTATTGTTAGGATACTATTTATCTCAAAATTAATATTACTTAGATTTGATTAGGATGAGATATGATTTATATTGAGTTATCTAAATAAGTTTGACTTGATTTGATATTCTAAATTAAATTAGATTTAGATAACTCAACTATAAATAGACGTTGAAAGTTATTGGTTTATGTGTGGAAAAAAAGAGAGAAAAAGATGTAGAAAATAAGGGATTTGTAAAAGGGTACTTTGGGGAGTATCGAGGCAAGGAGAGAGATGAATCAAGAGGTTTTATGATTGAAAGATAATAAGAGTTTTTGTAGCTTCCACTTTCCAAAGCTACGTTTTGAAGGGTTGGTGGCTTGCTGTGAAGAAGCTACACATTAAAAAGGGGTGATGACTCGCTATGCAGTAGTTACACTTTGAGAGGGTTGGTGACTCGCCGTACATCAGTTACACTTTGAGAGGGTTGGTGATTTACTGTGCAATAGTCACAATGACGTTGATGATGATTGTATGGAGTTGGGGGTTATAATTAGAGATTGTAATCCTTAATTTCATAATGGATTGAGGCACCCGTTGGGTACAGTGGTTTTTCCCTCGAATTGAGAGAGTGTTTCCGCGTTAAGATATCGTATGTTGTTTTTCATTGTTTCGTTGATTTTACGCTTCTGCTATGCTTAATTGTGTGAATTTTTCCGACAATCTTATCATACCATACAAGTGTATAATTTACACCAAAAATTGCATAATGTTAGGTTAGGAGCATTTCAATTCTTACACGAAATTTTTTAATACGTTAGACGATCGTAGAAGTAACAACATTTGATTGGAGAGAGTCACCTAATTGGAACACTTTGTATTTTATCTCCTGCAAATATTTTATAATATGGAACATATCCAGTGTCTCAAGGGCTCCCACTTACGCAAGGTTTGGGGGGAGCGGATGTACGCAGCCTTCCCCCTTCAAGGTGTTAACCTGAAGAGAGGCTGTTTTCTAGTGCCCCCAACCTGAGAGTGAGGACTTTCCAGAAGGTCACCCATCCTGGTACTGCTCTCGCCTAAGAACGCAAATATTTTATAATATATAGTTCATATACTCAATTGTTTATGCAACATATTTGAGCTTAGTTGGCTAGAAAAATATAATATGGTTGATAGATTTGGTCACATACATACAAAATGTGGATTGCGACATTCGTCGTAGTGCTTTGATCATCATGAAATATGAGAGATTCCAAGCTAAAGAAGTAAACAGCGTTGTTTTCTTAAAAATTATTTTCCCCTCGGAAACGCATCCGTTCCTTGCCAGTTTCGGGCTGAAAATGGTCGTTTTTCCTATGTGTTTCGAAATTTTTTTTGATCGATTTAGAAATGGGGAGTTGGGGCGGTTGATGTGGAGGTGGTTGTAGGGACGGTCGTTGATGTCAGGGGCATTCAATGGGTGGGTTGAGTTGGGGTGGGTTTGGGGCCAACCCATGAAGACCCAGTAGTTCTGGGTCCAAGACTCACCTACACCCATGATAGACATTTCATTGATTCTGACTCCTGTTCTGGTTCCGACGAGTCTTGAGTAACCCATGATGACCCACGTTCAAACATTTTTCACATGATAAATACAACTATATAAGAGAGCATGCTTTGTTATTATACACAAATCTTTTATAAAATAGCCCCCTAAATTTTGTTATTACACAATACACTCCTTGAACTTTGCAATTAAATACAATACATCCCTTGAATCTTCGATTTCAAAAAATAGCTCCTCAACATTTTATTTACCTACAACACACTCCCGAACTTTGTTAATAAATACAATTCATTCCTCGAACATTAGTAACTTAATAAATTTTTTTTTTTTTTTTTTTTGTTCATTACAGGGGGGAGGGGGGGCATGCCAAGCGTCGAACTGTAGGTTGGGGGGCTGGCACATCAGGCACCCCACCATTATGACCCACACTCACTCAGCGTAACTTCATAAATTCAATGTATATACTTAATTTGAGTTTAATACTACAGTACGTGGTTTTTTTTATTAAATAAGAAAAAATGGGTTATATTTAGGTTAAACGCTAAATTTGATGTATATAGATTATTTAGGTTTAATAACTTAATTTAATAGGTCATGTTTTCAAATTGAATGTGCGTGGAGTGAGTTATCTCTAATATCAAACTTTTAGATGATGTTATTTTTTAAATTAGATAATAATTGGTGAATCATAATTAATTAACTTAAGCGCTAAATTATGTTATTAATTTTAAAAGTTTGATATTAGAAACAATTCAACTCATACACGTCAAATTTAGAAAAGTAACCCCTAAAATTATTTTACTAAACCCCAATCATCACAAAATATCAAATTTAGAGCTAAAATTAAATATAATCACTTTTTCTTATCTAGTACAAAAAAATCCCTAGAACTTTGTTATCAAACGCAAGTCAAGTATAAGGGGTGAATTGTGTCTAATAATAGAGTTTAGGGGTGCGTTGTGTGTAATAATAAATTTTAAGAGGGCTATTTTTTTGAAAATGAAAGTGCATGAAATGTGTTGTGCTTAATTACAAAATTCAAAAAGCTGTTTTATTAAATTAAAAGTGCAAGGAATGTGTTGTATTTAATTGTAAGGTTTAGAGGACTATTTTATAAAATTGAAAGTATACCGAGTGCATAGTATTTAATTATAGAGTTCAAGAAAGGTTTATATATTTTACCCTAAAATTTAAGTTTAGTGTAAATAGATTTTACATGAGATGGGTAATAATGGGCCTCATGGGTTAACCCAATAAAACCCACATGACCCATAGGTAAGCACATACATACCCATTTAGACCCAAATATTTTATGGACCCAACCCAACCCAAATTAAATGAGTTGGATGGATCTTGAATTTACCCAAACTCATGATCACCCCTAATTGACATCACCTATGACGTATGCACTAGGCAGATATGCTTATAGGCACCTAATTGTTAGACTGTCATGCGCTATTGACAATTGGTGTTTGCGAGAGTTACGCCTTGCCATTGGCCACACTCGCGTCACTGGGTCCTTGGTGATGCTCGGGCACTTCGGTTGATGTTCTCATTTTGGTCCAAATGTGAATGTACAATTGATTTCGTATCTGGGTTTTGGGTTCTCTATTTTCATATGAACTCCGAGAGAGAGAGTAAAGGGTGTTACAAGATGGACTTTGTGGTGTTTGAAGCAGTGAAGGCCATGATGCACAAGGGACGATGTTCACAGCATTGTTAATGCAAACCTGTTATTAGGATATAACACATTTGTGTATTATTTATCCTCATTTGTCTTGTACTTATAGCTCTACCTGAACTCTATCTTGTGTATTCTTCCTCTTCAATAAATATGAGTATGGGCTATCATATTAAGTATGCCACTCGATCATAGGGTTTTGCACCTGTTATTAGTGAGTGGAGGTGCCAGATCCTTTTTTCCAACTCCAGGGAGACCGATTCGCAAAAGACCAACCCTCCAGGCTTCATGTGGGATCGGCAAGGGATGTATGCGGTGTTTCGGCCAACTTTATTCGCGGGCCCATAGCAAGTTATCGTTGGTGTTGATGGTGGCAGAGATGAGGGCTTCGGTTGCTAATTTAACCGGTATCAATGGTGGTCGACAGCAAGGGACTAGCACTTGTAATGTTTCAGCTCTCCACTGTTGGCTTCCAATAGGGTCTACTCAGAGGTCCAGAGTGGCTAGTGCTCTGACGACAACGTACTGGCAGTCCTTGACAATATATGGTGGTCGATTATTGTTCTTGGCGACCTGTGCTTTGTTCATAGTGCTTAATCCAAGGTCGAGCATAACATTATGAGCAATATCCAATACTCCAAATGTAGTAGACGTCGCACGATGAAAATCGTGTCTCCTGAAGGCATTTATAGTGTTTCTTTCTTGATTTTTGATATCTAGTACAGCTCGAGTGCCTCCAGAAGTATTTGCATAGGTAACAAGTGTGCTTCCAGCGCATGCTACTAAAGGCTGTGTCAATCAAGGTAATTCGAATATGGCCACCGAGTGTCTCTATGTTACTCCAACCTGTCCATTGCGTCGCCATTGGAGAGTGACAAGCACGTGATGACCAACGTCTTCAAAAAAATACGTGGGCATGGCTACTCAAGCAAAACCAGGCTAAGTGAACATAGTTCATTTCCCTTTTTGTAATAATTTAATCGATGCTCGGCATCTCTACAAAGGGAGGAAAGGAACACAAATGAAATCCTACATACCTGTCGGGCTAAAACTAATAAACACCAACATACTCACACGAGGGGTAGATTTTATGTTCCATTACCAGCTTCAGTAGAAGTTGCTGGAGTTGGTATCATGATTAAGCTCTCAATCTCTCAAGTTAGAGGTCTTGGGTCTCGAGCTCAACTCCCCTTCTCTACGAATTGATGTCCCGGAAAAAAAAAAGATACACCCTTCTTATCAGTGTAAAAAAAATGTTAAACAGTATGAGCAGTTTAATAGGAATCTTTATGAGTCGCAAGATAGAAGCCAATTTCATTGCAGACGAAATACAACTGGGAATTTGGGCAATAATGTCCTTTTCTAGAAACTTCAGAGTGCAACCGGATTCCATTAAAACTCCGAAGTTAAGCGTGCTTGTGCAAAAGTAGCACCAAGATGGATGACCTCCTGGGAAGTCCTCATGTCGCCAACCCTATAAGGTTGGGGGTCCTCGGAAACAGCCTCTCGGCAGGGTTACACTCTGAAGGGGTAAGACTGCGTACATCCACCCCCCCCAGATCCTGCTTATGCGGGAGCCCTTGAGGCACTGGTCTGTTGTTGTTGTTGTAATGTTCTTTTCCAAAAAAATACAGAAAGTAGAAACAAGTAAAAAAACTGAAAATAAAAAACTAAAAACAAGAACTAATCATTTCCAGAATATGATTTTTAGTATCTAAACAACTAAAAACTACAAATAGAAAACATTAGCTTAATGGCAATCTAGTGCAACATGCATCAAAAACTATGCTTATAAGTTGAAACATAACGCTAACTCATTCTTTTATATGCAGTGTCAGTGAAACCTAATACTTTATACCGTCTTGTACTCCCATTCAGTAAGATCCAAGGAGATCCTGTAAGAATCTGTGTTCTTTTTTTTTTTTTTTTTTTTTTTTTTTTTTTACTTTTTTTCTGATAAGTTCAGAAGACATAGGTCCAAGGGGATCAAAAATTAAATGGAGAGTTCAGGTTAAAGAACAGGAGCGGAACACCAGAAATCATAACACTAAAACTCCACAAGGACGTTGAAAAACGTCCCTAAGGAGACAACTACAGAGTCGAGCAGTCGAGCACAGGGGCACCGTTAGCTCACAAGATTATATCTCTGCGGCACTGGATTGAACGAGCTAGAACATGAAATCAGTGGAGGCAACTAAACAAAAGTATCATTAGGCAATAGGGGTATTTTTAAGAAAATTGCTAAATGTATGTATACATATATATATACAAGGTCTATGTGTAAGACCAAGTAAAGATCCATCATAAAATCAGTTGGCATTAGGCATAGTGGCCCACTAGATTTATATGTTGACCTCTTCTTTCTCATCATGACTCTAATATAGGTTCATACACAAAATTAGTTTTTTAATAAGCTATTAACTTCTAAACTTATATACAGATTGGTACCTGTAGCATAGTGAATATGCAACAAACTTAAACTAGGATCAATTATACTTCAATAACACAAGATTTGGGAATATGATTTTTTTGTCCACAAATTTTTGGAATAATTTTTTAGTTCCTTGATCAAAAAAAATTTTAGCTCCTTAATCCGAGGTAAAATAAGCTTTTAGTTTAAATGTCAGCATTTAATATTCACCTTTTTGGTGACATGTTGACGTAAAAAAATAATTCTTTTTTTTTCCCCTAATATACCCAAAAACACCCTTTTCCTTTCCAACCCCTTCCCCATGTGTGGCCAGTAGCAAATATGTCGCATTGTGTTGTGTTCCTGTCACGTGACGGATTCTAAAAAAGAGGCCAACCCAAACATGACTTTGTTTATTAACCAGTTCGTGTCATGGTGCTTGAATATTTGTTCTTTTATTTATGTTTTCTTATTGCGTGCAAAACATTGTATTTTAATAGGACATTCTGTTCTTTTAAAATCTTCAGTCAAGGATCTACGGGTGATTGGACTAAAATAATAAATACCAATAATATATGAACTAAAATTTCGTTTCAAAAGTTGGTGGACTATGAAGAAATTTCTTCAAACCTCAGTGTACAAAAGTATAATTAACCCAAAGATAATTCCAATACTTCTATGTCAAGAGCTGCCCATACTTACATCTATGTGAAGCCGTGACTGCGTGCATGGAAATCTTGATCTCCAGGACTGATCCGTTTGTGAAAGCTCATGGTCTAGGCTTTGATCCGTGCGCGTTGTGATCACTCATGGTCTAGGAGAAGAAGAGCTCCTTGAGGTTGTAGAGAATGCCTTTGTTATATGGATTCCTAAATCTCACATCTGGCGAGGATTGACCTGACCAACAAGTAAGAGTCAGCTCCATCCAGGATGAACACTATTAGTAACTACAACAAATTCAGTGCCTCAGAGGGCTCCCACCAAGACAAGATCTGGGGAGGGTGAGATGTACAAGCAATACCCCTAAAGGATGCTATTCTGAAGGAAGGCTGTTTCTGAAAGCCCCTCAACACTATCATGTTGTCAGACTCAAAATAAGGTTTTTTGCTGTACCGTCTTAAAAGTTCTAATTTTGCGTCAGCTTCAGCGTCTGTTTTAAAAGAGAAGCACTATTTTTACGCTTCTGCTTAAAAGTAGAAAAACTGCTTCTACTTTTATTTAAAGTTGTTTTTGTATTTTGGCCAAACACCTTGGAAAACTCAAAAAAGATCATTTGTGAGTGAAAAAAGCACCATTTTATACCAACGAAAGGCTCGACCATATAGACAGTAAGTATTATTAAATGTGGTGAGCGTAGGCCTTGAAGAATTAGAATGTAAGGTCCACACGTAAGCCAAGCAGGGGCTCATCACAAAGCAATTCCAATTGACTAGAGTAGTCTACTAGACCTATATCCAGACCCTGCTTTGACGGAAGCCCTCCAAGAGGCTAGGTTTATAGTTGTTGTTGTTGCAGTTTGCTAAACTTATATTAATCTATTTTTAATGACAATGTCTATGTAAGACTTCTTTTTTCTTATTAGACTCAGCATGTTGGTAGCTCCATTTCGTCAATAAGAGACAACAGGCAACTTAATGCGACTCTATTTACCTGGTTGAGACTGACCGATGAATTGGAACTCGTGGTATCTCCTCCAGTTCACCTGCATGCACGAGCAAACTCTCACTTTAGCCTAAAAACCATCAAACTGAATGCCCAAATAGGGTCTCTTATTCATGAATGATCCTCCCCATTTTGCATAGAACTCTAAGCTCCAATCACCAAAATGGTTATCTATGTTGACAAGACTTGGGTATGAGAGTCAGAAAAGGTATGCAGCCATAAGCGAATGCTTGGTTATAGTATAACCATTCTTGGTCCTTTATCTAATCTTAAGGCTAAAGGTGCCAACTATCTCAGCTAGTAAAGTCCGTAGAAGGTGGTACTAGGAACCTGGGACCAAATCCCGCCTTCATCCGGACTGAGGGATTTATAGGGTCTAGGGAGGGTTTCCCAATTGGACTTTCTTACTATTTGTTGTGGAAAAAAAAAAAAAAACCCCCCTCAAGGGCATGCGTGTTATTGTTTTATATTTGATGTTTTTGGCTTTTGAGAAACTAAATACCAGGTTTTGAAATGATTTTCTTATTTTGGTTCTCTGCTTTTAGTTTTTACTTAGATTAAGGAAAAAAAAAATAAAAGAAAAAAAAAACCAAAAGAAATTATTTCTAAAATTTTAGTTTTTAGTTTTTGAAAAACTAAAAACTGCAAATATAAAACAATACCAAACAAGTCCTAAGTTGATAGTAGGTTTTTGGACATGGCTCAACGCCTCGTTGATTAAGAGTCATAAATTCGAATACCAACATCCACCTCAAAATCACATAATTTGGGCACAGGTACGAGGTGTACACATGCATTATCCATACTTCAGGACAAATTGGCATTCGCATGAAGGGACTTTGCCCTAGTATAAAACAGTTCACGAGTCTTTACTTAACAGTTTAAGATTTACGAATAGTTCATTCCTCATAGTTATAACCCTTTCTTTTCTTAGTCAGGTTCTAGCATGTTATGATGAGTTCATTTACCAGGCACTAATGCAACCGGATTCCATTAGAACTCCAAAGTTAAACGTGCTTTGGCAAGAGTAATACCAGGATGGGTGCCCTCCCGGGAAGTCCTCGTGTTGTCAACCCTATAACGTTGGGGGTCCTCGAAAACAGCCTCTCGACAGGGTTACACCCTGAAGAGGTAAGGCTGCGTACATCCACCCCTCCCAGACCCCGCTTATGCGGAAGCCCTTCGAGGCACTAGGTCTGTCGTTGTTGTAGCATATTATGAATTTAAATTTCTCAAAACTCACCCATTCATCGGTTGTGATATTGAAGCATACACAATAGATATGCCACATCAAAAAGGGTCCCTACATGTAAACCACAAAGAACTGTTAGTTTCACCAACATGGTCACTGATTTGTCTACAAAGAAAAGCACATTATTCTTAAAACTCTAATGACCTGCCATAGCATTTGAAGAATACAGAAAAGCATTGTGCTCACAGCCAAATTCTTATGTAGATAACCCTGGAAAAGAATACAATAAACATCACACAATCTTAGAACTCTTGGGTGAGTTTACTTTGCGAAATTTTTCTGTTTAGTGTCTTTCCAAGTGCTCTGTATCAAAATGAAAAATTGGAGAACAGTTGGAAAAATTTAGAAAATATAGGAAAAATGACTATTCACAAAACCGGATTAACAAGAAAAAGAGCATTTTCTAAGGACTTGTTCAGTATTTTTTTTTTTTTTTTGTTTGCAATTTTGATTTAGAAACTGAAAAATAGGTTCTGAAAACGATTTATTCTTGTTTTTGATTTTTTGTTCAGTTTTCATTCAAATTAGAGAAAACTGAAAACCAAAATCCAAAGATAAACAATGTACATGGAGTTAACAGTTCATGGAATGCAGTCCTCCGTTGAGATAAAACAATGAATACTTAAAAACATACCTCTGAATTCTTATCCAACGGAATGTGTAGTCTCATGAAAACTGGAAAGCAGGCCACGGGAAACAATATATCAGAACCTCAGAACAAGATTGAAGTTCTGATAGAAGAGTTCTTGCATAAAGCAACAGCTTATTTTGGAGTAAAAGTCACCAACACTTGCTAGAGAAGCATCATGCCAATTGCCATTAATCGCAACAAAAAGTTTTCTAATCATATCCATAAAGGTAATTGGCATTACGTGTGCAAACAAGTGATTCAAAAAGTGTTAAAGAACCAACTATCCAAAAGCTTAAGCTTATGGATGAAGATTCAAGAATGGTTTTATATACTAACATCTTCCCTTATACAAATGCCCATTGAGCTTGAAGCATGAATAGTACACAAGCCCACCTCATACCTTGGAAACTATATTAATATTTAGAGTGGCGGTTGTCCAGATTCGAACTCATGACCTCTTGCTTAATAAGGCTTAGATACCATCTCAAGGAACCAAAAACCTCAAATGCATAGGTTGATGGCCCAGAAATGGTTTTATACTTTAACTTTTCCGATGCCAAGTGAGAACTAATAGTATCTGTAACAGGATATCATAACTTACACTTATGTGCATTCTTCACATAAAAAATCTCTGTTGTGAGAAATCCACCCAATAGAACCACAAAGAGGACCTGATTCCTTTGGCCTGCAAATAAGTATATTCATACTTTCAATAGTTTTAACATGAAAATAAGCTGCAAAAATAATGTATGAAAAGGCTTAAGCCAAATTACAAATATTTAATAAGTGACATAGTGTAAGATTTTAACAATCAAAGGATGATTTTAAACAAGACGCATTGCTATTACCTATGCAGTTTCCAAAAGCAGGGCAATGGTGGTCAAATCTCCTAACACAAGCTTTACAACTTCTACAATATCGCACCCTCCTTGACAAAAAAGAGCTCTAGAAGCAAAAACATTAAGACTGTTGTGCCAAATATAATATTTAAAACTGAAACTTTCAAACATCAATATCAATGACAAGCTTTCCAGCATGGAATCAAATAAAAGGGTGTTAGATAACAGATTTTGAGCTAGTTGTTATGGAGTTAGCCATCACATGATATCTTGTATTTTACTACAAAACATATTCATAAGTATACTTGAGTGTTGAAAACTATCAAAGGGGTATTAAAAATGAATGATCGTATATTAAATTTATTGCAAATACAAGGTTTAAAAGCAATTTATGTTCCCCTAAAAACCAAGTAAGATTGTCAAAACCCGTCGCATAACGTACAGGATATCCCACTTCTTTGACAGTATCATGACCATTACACAATTGCAAACTGCGATTCGACTCCGGGCTCCCAAGTAAGCAACTAAGCATCATGAAACAAGCAAAAAGCAATACACCAAGGGCTAAAATTTATACAACTTTAAGATGAAGAAAAACAAAAATCTACTCTTTCTCCTTGATAATGTGGAAGGCAAAAATTTGACAGTAATTTACCTGTCCAGCAGAGTTTTCTTGGCATGCACCACTAACTGAAGGTAGTAGTTCCTGTACAAGTTTCGCTTCAAGATTATTAGGCATGGCACAGTACTTCACCTGATAAAGTGGTTTAGTTAAGCCTTACAACCTGAGAATCGCCTTCAACTTCATAGATCGAAGCTTCCATACCGGTGTTTAAGCTAGAAGAACCATGGTTGACAAAACCAGGATCACATAGTAACATTCTGCCACCATTGAAATTTCAGTTAGGCTCTATCTGGCACATAATTGGAATTGGACTGTAAAATTGCAATTGCAATTACAATTCCAATTATGCTGGAATTACTAATTTCTTCCCCAACCCAAGGAATTGAAATGTATGATTTTCAGTTGAAACCAAGTCTATGGAATTGGGTAGTGGAATTGTGTTGTAATTCTAACTATAGTAGATAAAACAAACAACAAAATTGGAATTCTAGACACCAATTCCAATATCAGCCCCAATTCCAAACTCCAATACCATGCGTCAAACAGAACCTTAGGATCTTTTCTGGTAGCTAAAAGAGAGAGACCCGTATTGTGATCGGAGGATAACATTGGGATTTACAACAACACAAGCATGTGAAAACAAGCAATTATTACTAATACTGCCATCTTCGAGAAGAAAATGGACAATAGAAGAGTAAGTTTGGATGAGAGCTCACCTGATAAAACCAACCAGAAGCATTACAAGCTCAGCATTGAATATGAGATCAGTGAGTGGTGAAACAGCTGCAAAATGAGACAATTTCTAACATATGACAGAACGGACATAGTGCCCGTTTGGCCAATATCTTTTAAGTAAAAAAGTGTTCTTTCACTAAAAAAAAGCACTTCTTTTAGTTTTTCAAGGTAATATCAAAAACAAGAACCGACCTAGTGCCTCGAAGGCTCCCGCACAAGTAGGGTCTTTGGGTGGGGGGACAAGTACACAGCCTTACCCCTTCAGAGTGTCACCCTAAAGGGAGGTAAATAACAAAGTGCTCTTAACTAGAAGCAAATCTGATTTTCTGATAAATCATACTTTCTCCACCAAATATGCCACGGTAATTCTAAACATCTTCCATCAAGCTTGTAACCATGAAATTTCACCTCAAAGCCATCATCAAAACCAGAGTTTCCGCATATAAAACCATTCATGGGTTTCACCCATCAGCTTAAGCTTTTGATTTCTTGACGTGTATCATAGCCTCGTTGACCAGAGTTCACAAGTTCGAGTCCTAACAATCCCGCTCTAAATATTAATATATTCCAAGTACAAGATATAGGTGAGCCTTCACATTATTCATGCTTCAAGCCCAGTGGGTATTCACAAGTCGAAGTATATTAGAGTATAAAAACATTCGAGTCCACTCTACTACCAATTGGGTTACCCTGTTACTATATGCCATATACCTATTTGGACACGTATCATTATATGTAAGAAAAACAAACTTACTTCTTCGAATTACACCGATATAAACACCCCAAACAAAAACTAAGTTAAAGAAAACAAGAGCGGAAGCCGAAGCTAGAAACCCTAGCAACCGCTTGCAACACTTTCCGAAACCAGCAACTACAACAACCGCCGCACCTGCAAATTCAAAATTTCAAAAACAAAAAATAGCCGTGAGCTCCAAAACAGTAACGAACAACAACCAGGAAGGGAGAGAATGACTCATACCAGAGAGAAATAGTAGAGAGAGGAGAGAGAAAGAAGGAAAGGAGAGAGGAATTAGAAGCAGAGTGAGTTGAGTGATGAAGACGATGATACACGAGATCGTACACCGGCGGATCGATTCCGGCGTCGGAATTAGGGTTTTCCGGTCACCGGAGATCATCGCCATTGTCTCCGGTGAGATTAACCCCAGTTTGGTTCCTGAATTTATCATTTAATAGCAGTTTTTCTTCCAAAAGCCTCCAATTTATTATATTAAATTTTTAGGCCATCACTTTAACTTATCTCCCTTAACGTCTTATTTTATAACTAGTTAAAACGGCAAACAGGGAAAGAATAAAGTAATATATGTCAAATTAAGAGGGATAAATGAGTTACCCTTATTTAATAATTGGATAAAAAGATAAGAATAAAAAGAGTTATTATTAAAATAAGGATAAAAATATTCAAAAACCTTTAAAAATTAACCTTACTTCCAATTTGGGATTAAAAAAATTGGGGATCAAGAGGGATAAATAGACCATTAACCGTTTACGCTTGCCAAATAAGGGTAAGAAATTACCTCCTTTTTACTCTGTTATTAAATAGGGGGTAAACATCCACTCTATTTTTTATTTACATTAATAATATAATTTATTAATTATAGCATGTATTAATTAATTAGCATCACACAGGAAAACTCTAAATTATCATTTAACTATGTTTTTGAGTTTGTCAACTACGTAAAGAAGGATAAACCCTTGTCTTTATTTGGCAAAATTTGTTGAGGTATTCTGTTATTTTCCTTTATCCTCATTTTTTTTTAGATTATTTATATTTTAGTATCCGATATTTTTTTAAAATGATAAAAAGAACTATGATCCTTTTGAATTATTAAAAAAATTCCTAAATTTTGGTTATTATTGGCTGGCCAACCCTAGGCTTCTATGCATCTACGGCGACACGTTTATCAGGTTGGGGGTTCTCGAAAACAACCTCCTTTTAGGGTAATACCTAAAGGGGGAAGGCTGCGTATATATACCCCTAGATCCTGTGTATGCAGGAACCGTTATGGCATTGGAATTGTTGTTGTTGTTGTTGCCCCTAGGTTTTAGTTGTATTAATAAAATGACCCTTAAGTTCTTGTTATATTAATAAAAAGACTCATTTTCGATATCATGAGTTCATTTTCCGTCAATAGAATTGACATATCAACTACTTTTTCATTAATGCTATACTAAAATGACAAAAATACCCTTTAATGACCATAATTTTAAACAAATTAAAGGGAAACTTATAATCTCTATGGAATCTAACATCTTGAATTTCGTGCTTATAAAATAATAAAAAGGGTATTGAGAGGTACTTTTGTCATTTTATTATAACATTACTAAAAAAGTAGTTGCCACATCGATTCTGTCGACAAAAAATGATGTTATCATGCTGGAGATGGACCTTTTTATTAATACGATAAAAACTTAGAAGCATTTTTAATAATTCAAAAAAATTGGGGTTATTTTTATTATTTTTAAAAACGTCAAAATACTAAAATATAAATAACCTTTTTTTTTTTTTTACTTCAATTTTGGGGGTAAAGAGGACAATCTAACTATTTCAAAAAATATTGCACAATTTTGTCTTTATTTCAATTATAACTATTTATTTTTATATTTTTATTTAATTATTAAATAAGGATAAAATCATCTTTACTTATATATATATATATATATATATATATATATATATATATATATATATATATATATATATATATATAAAATTCTAACTATTTCAAAAAATATTGCACAATTTTAATACCAGAAAAATGTTGAAGTGTAACATGATTTTGATAATTGATATATAAGTTACGTCAACGTTTTCAGCAAAAATTGAGCATATTGCCAAAAATTATTTGGATTCTTAATAAAAAATTGATACTTCTCAATTAAAATAAAAATAGAAAGAATTAAAAAAGTCAAATAAAACTATCCTATTAGATCTAAAAATATAAAATTAAAAAAAGTAATTACTTATACAATTAAACAGGCCTGAGTCCATTCAGTTTCTTATATGTCTTATTGGGCTATGGTGGCCCAACAATGATACCAGTTGGGCTGGCAAAGTTGGAGCCTCATTAGAGGGGTAGCAAAAATACCACGTCTTATTAGACCAGGGTGGAGGTGACCAACGTGTCGGGTCGGGTAAAATGACTCGATCTAATTCGATCCATCAAAGGGACAAGTAGACCAGGTCCCTGTAATGGGCCAGATGCCAGGTCTCAACATTTCTGTCAGGTCGAGACTCGGCCCTACATGTGCTAATGACATGGATCGGCCTTTGACCCATGTCTGACATGTTTGACCTGGTAACGACCTATTATGGGGTCGTCGGACCCGTGTCATGACACACAGGTCCCGCTTGTTCAAATATATATATGTAGAGAGTGTCGTTCTTACGAGAGGGTGAGAGAGCGAATCCTAGCCCTTAATTATAATAGACGGTCAAGATTTGTTGAACATTAAAAAAATAACAATTTGCAGCACATACCCCTTCATGGGGTAGAAAGAAAGAAAGGGTAAGAGAGGAAAATTGTTTTATTTTTCAGTACTTAGCAAATTTTAGCCGTAAATTGTTATTTTTTTTCTTAATGTCTAGTAAATCTTGGCTGTCCATTACAATAGAGGATCAAGATTCCTCCCTCTCATGCTCTAACCCGCTCATAAGAACTCCACTATATATATATATTTGTTTATTTTGTATTTTTTATCATTTGTTTTTTTTTTTTTGGGGGGGGGGGGGGGGGGGGGTGGGACAACAATTTTGACAAAGGAAAAAGGAATGCAGTTTTGACCCGATTTTGACCTAATTTTGGCCCATCAGACCAAGACCAGTCTAACTCGACCCATTCTAGACTCTTGTCACTAGCTAGACCGGGTTAATGATTTTTCCCTCCAAGTTAAACGTTGTTGTAAATTGGTTCTTATATATAACAACTATGTCTAAATACTTAGAGTTAAAATGAGTATAATCCTTGAGTTGGCTTGAACATCTCTTAGCCCAACATTTGATAGCCTTTCTAGGCTTTTGGTTATCTCGGACTGACTAGACTTTAAAGAACTGTTGACTTTCATTGACTTAGATTTAGTCAAACATTGACATTTCGTGTAAGACATTTTCATTTCGACGTGCAAGTTTATAACTATGATAAAATTTTCATATTTACACCGATGCAGTCACCTGACCTCCTCGACGCGTAAGCCAATATCTTGTATCAAATGGTAAGATAGACAAAGATTTAAGGCTCTATTTGGTACATGGGATTGGAATTGGAATTCTTATGGAATTGAATTTCCAATGTTTGGTTCATTAAAGGAATTGGAGGTCAGAATTATAAGTACATAATGAATCGAATCATCAAGAGTTTTCGTTCAATTGAGTTGGAGTATTTCGAGTTTTAATTCAACTGCGGTTAAATTTTGGTCGAAGCAGTTCACATTATATTCAAGTTACTATAGTTGGAGCGATTCAATTTGAGTTCAAGTTATTCAATATTCTAGCCAAATCGGGTCGAGTATCGCGTCGGATCACATGGTGTTCAAGTTACCTCGGATTTTTGGTAGTTGAGTTAGGTGTTTTTGGGATTCAGGCTAGTTATGATAGGGTTTGAGTTCATTTAGGTCATTTCAAACTTAAGTCATCTTAGTTTTGGGACAAATGAGTTATATTATTTCAAATTTCAAGTCATTTTAAGCTGAATTTGAGATGGGTGGGATCATTTTGGGTATAAGTCGTATTAAGTTTTTGGATCAATTTGGTTGGGTCATTTTTACTTCGGCTCAGCTTGTTTACATCACATCCAAGTCGCGTAGTTTAATTTTCTGGATTTAAATTATATTGAGTTTCGAGTCAATCGAGTTGGGTCACTTCGGACTTTGAGCTAAGGTGATTTCAATCATTTCAAATTCAAGTCATTCGCGTTAGATGATTTTGAAGTTCGGGTCAAATATTAGGTTGTATTTAAGTACTTAGATTTTAAGTCATCTTAGATTTGGGTTAATCAAGTTGGGTCATTTTGAGTTTTAGGTCAATATGTTTAATATGAAATTGCAAGTCCTTTACCCCACCCCAAGGAATTGAAAAGTATGATTTTCAGTTAAAATTCAATTCTATGAAATTTGACTGTGGAATTATAATTCTAATTTCAGCAGTTGAACCAAACAATAGAATTAAAATTCTAGACTCTAATTTTAGCCGTGGTCCCAATTTCATGCTCCAAATACAGCCTAAGAGTTGGTCCCTTGAAATCTTTATCTTGAATATGAAGGTAACGCCAATAAAGGCCGGCCAGCAATAGGACAAGTACCGAACCTATCTTCCTATTCTGGACATTATTCACATGTCACTCTATGCCAAACCCACTTGTGTCTTCTAGTGTTAATATTTAATATATGTGAAGGTGTGTGTAAACGCATTGAGCTGAGTTGAGCGCTCCCTTGTTTGAACTCAAGCTCGATAAGGGTTATTAAGCTTGAGTTTGAGACGAGCTCTTATCGAGCTTTCGGACCTTTGTTTGAGCTTGGATCATTAAGCTTGTAATTTGATTGATACTCAGCTCGGCTAGTTAGCCTAATCAAGTTGATTCAAGCTCGTCTTTGAGACAAGTCAAGCTCGTTATCATCGAGTTCATAACCCGCTTGTTCAAATCCAGCTCATCAAGCTAATTGAATCTACTTAAACTCAGCTTGATAAGCTATTGAGCTTAAAAAACCATTACGAATGAGCTCTAGTTGACTTTAAAGGCATTCGGTTTGTTACTCCCTACATATAATGTATCATTAGGCATAGTTCCCTCTCTCCTATGCGGAAACCGATTTAAAAAGTGTTGGATTATGGTCCATGAAATTTTACATCTACTATAGGATGTAACATCAGAGCACCAACAAAAAGGGTTACTAGAATTTTTTTTTCGATAATTAGTGACAAAGTCGTAATACATAAAAGGGATGCTAGAACAACTTGTCCTATTGATAATTATAATACGAAAGTTAGAAAGCGAGAGAAAGACCAAGACCATTTTATTTTATTTTTTTATAATAATTGAAGGTTTATTAATAGTAATATGATACATAGACCCTAATAGAACAAGCCAAACCGCCGAGTATACAACGCTAAGGCTAAAAATGAAAGAAACTGGAATCAAAACCCACACACGGACCAGAAAACTAACAAGACATACTACTACACACAACAACCTAACAAACCAAAAAAATCCAGAGACAAACGACTCAAGAGCACCAACAATAAGACCCCAGAGCAAGACACAGAGCAGTAGCAACCGTACAACTCCAAAAAACGGCACCACAAAAGCCCAAAGAACATACGCCTATCGGCAATCAGAAAGAACAGCAGCGCACCCAACTAGAGCAAGGAGCAGAGATAGCCCCCAAGAGATCCAAACAACTCCCAAACAATAGGCGCAAAGGCAGGACAACCAAGAAGGAACCAGCAACACAACCCACCAAAAACACCCAGCCACACAGCAGTTGCCCAACCCCCACCTAAACAAGAAAAGAGAACGAAGAGAACACCACACCAACCAATCTCTCAGACTCCGGAGGAAACCACACAAAGGCCCAAACTATCTCGTAGACCTTATAGTTTCCTTTTCGCGTTATCTTTCATCTTCTTGCTCCTTTTAATAACTCTCTTGATTCCCTTAGCATTTGTCAGTAATTTTTCTATGACTAAGTTGTGCATATCCTTCCAACCTATACCACAGCCTCCTCTATCTGACGAATCTTTCGGGCCTCCCTGTCAACCATTCTATTGCTATCCGTTTTTGATTTGGACTTTGTGATGTCACTTGAAACAATCGATTTTGTAGGTTTCTTAGCACTAGCATCTTTCTTCTTCTTCCGTTTCTTTTTTGCTTCTGTTCCTGTAGCAGAATTCCTTAGTTCTGATTCCTCACTGACATGGACGTCGAACATATTCACAAACCCTAGCTGGAATTCCTCTTCTGAGCAAGAGAAAACACCTTGTAATTAGTATTGCAAATCCGTTAAGGATTGCACATGTAAGTTTAGTAATAATTTCACAAATGAATTATGAGATATAAGAGATCAACATATAAGTATCATAGGTTACTTTACCTAATGATAATTACGTTTTAAGATAGAATCTCACTCGACTTACATATAACTTTTTGTGTATCTTTCGGGTTTCCTCACATAGATACCGATTTTTGTATTGCGATTTAATGATTTCAGATAAGGGGAGGTCCCATTCCAAAGTAACGACAGGTTGCTTAGTCAAAAATGGCAAAATTTGACATGGCGAGAGCCAATGAGCCCAAGTTTGGCAACTTGCTTGTCCTCTCATCTCACACCCCACTTGTCCAGCCTCCCCAGCCCCTCAATTTTATGTAGGAAAACTAATAAAGAGTTGTTTGAGATTTTTTTTTCGATAATTAGCGATAAGGTAAGGCTAGGGGTCCTAGAAAATAGCCTCTTTTTAGGGCAGCCCTTTGAAGGGGGAAGGCTGCGTACATCTATCCTCCCTAGACCCTGCTTTTGGCGGGAGCCCTTGAAGCCACTGGGCCTGTTGAAAAAAAAAAATTAGCGATAAAGTAACAATACAAAGCAAGTAAATCGTACAAATGAGACCTGAGACAACCAGTATAAAAGTGGGGATCAAAATAAAGACAAAAGACAGTACAAAGGACCAAGATTAATATAGGATTACAAGACAAACAAAGGCAAAAATCAACAAACGCTACATGGGTATAACTACCTTTGGATAGGATGGACCAAGAATAAGGGAATGAGCCAATTTGATATTATGATTTTTTTGAGTATTTGTTACTTAGATATTATGACAATTTAATGTATATAATGGGGTGTCACCAGAATTAAAAATTTTATCACTTAAATACTCCGAAATTTTTAAAATTTCGTCAATCAGATCTCCTTTCTACCGAAATTTGATAAGTGGAACGTGAATTCGATAAAATATAAGTATTTTCATTAGAATTTGATTTTTATTGGCAAAAAATTTGATGACGACATAATTTTAGCAATGTATAGATAGCTGCATTAAAATTCAGTGAGCTGTTCTAATTTACTTAATTTTTGAGGAAAACATTTGGCCTCTTTTTTAGTTAATACAACGTTGCAAAGCATAAGCAGCAGAAATTTTTCGGAAGTTTTAATTCTTTTGTTGCAAAAAAATTAGGAGGGAAAAAATAAATTTTAATTTATGAAAAGTTTTATTTTTTATTATGACAACAAAAAACGCATACCAAATTTCTGAAAGGTTCAAAGAATTTAATTCATGTTTTAACTAAATAAGACTTAACTTCGCCCTTACATTTTTATTTTAACTCTTTTGTAAATTTATGCTTCTTGATATCTTTTCTTTTTCTTTTTAAAAGAATAAGATTCAACAACAACAACAGACGTAATGCCTCAAGGGCTCCCGCATAAGCAGGGTTTGGGAGGGGTGGATGTACACAGCCTTACCCCTTCAGGGTGTAACCCTGCCGAGAGGCTGTTTTCGAGGACCCCCAACCTTATAGGGTTGGCAATACGATGACTTCCTAGGAGGTCACCCATCTTGATACTACTCTCATCCAAATACGCTTAACTTCGGAGTTCTAATAGAATCCTGTGCCTTAGTGCCTGATAAATGAACCCTTTTTTTTAAAAGAATAAGATTATATATAATTAAAATTCTTAAGTATCTATAATCTTATTCTTTTTAAAAGAAAAAGATTATATATAATTAAAGTTTTTAAGTACAGGGAATAAAAAAAACCGCTAGTATTCTCTTACCACTATTAGCAAAATACGGTGCAAAAATTAATCGAAATTTAATACATATGTGCTTTATTTGACTATATATACAAAAATATTGGTCAATAATTTGTAGGCTTATTAAAGTAAAGTATAACGTTATTCAAAATAGTGGTAACAGAAACGTAATAGAATGATAGAGTGTAATCAATAATTTTAGGGTTAAAGTGATAATTTTAAGTTGAGACTCTATATATGAGCCTAATAATTAGAATATCACATAGGGGTTGTGAGAGTGAAAAAATTCACTTATAAGCGTAGTAGGTTATTCCACCTATAGTCAATTGATTTTATGATGTAACTCCACTTAAGCTTATATATGGATCTTATGTGTGCCAACTCTGTGAGTTCGGCCTAAAGGCCCAGCGCAATTTAACAAGATACAGAATATGAATATTTGATTTTGTTGTAAATATTGATTATTTTTAATTATCATTTATTTCTTGAAGGGAAAAAAACGAATACATGTTACAATAAGTGTACTGAACGAATAATATTAAAAAATATAAATTTTACCGTATTATTAGTAATGATATATAAAATCCTATTCAAACAAAATAATACAAACAAGTGTCCAAAATATGTATTTAGGGATGTAAATGAGCCGAGCCGGCTCGTCATAAAGCTTAAAAAGCTTGGCTCGTTTAGCTTATGGACTCGAGCCCAAGCTTAGTGAAGCTCGAGCTTGTAGACTCGCGAGCCTAAACGAGCTTAAGAGAGCTTTTTTTTAAATATTGCCCCATATGCCATATTGGAGCCTAAATAAACCGAGCCCGGGCTTAAACGAGCCCAACGAGCCTATGTTGAGCTTAAGTGAGCTAAAATATTGCAAATCTAATTCGAAGTTCGTCGAACTTAGATTGAGCAAAGCCGAGTTCGAGCTTTTGACGAGTCGAGCTCAAACCTGAACTTTCCAAGCTCGGTGAGCTTCGAGCCAAGCTTAATACTAACAAGCCGAATCTTGAGCCTAGCAGGCTCAAGCTCGGCTCCGCTCAAAAACACCTCTATATGTATTATACGTGAATTTTACTGACGGAGTCTCTAACCTGTGAACAGGTTTTGGATGAACGGTGGGGATGGAATCACGAGAATAACGAGGCCGGATCGTGCGGCATTCACATCTGTGGGCCACCATTCATCATTGCTTAACCATCGCCCTCGCCCATGTGCGGCGGACTTTTATTTCCTTAAAAATAAAAATATATTCAGTTTAAAATTTAATTTTAATATTTAATCTATAATTTATCGATGTATTTCTAAAATAAGTAAAAATATAGTTTAATATCTTTTGGTAAGGATGTATGTCTTTTTAAGAAGGAATGTGTTCCTTTATAAATAAATGTATCTTTTTATAAAGAGAGGTGTCTCTTTCAATTGGTACTTGAAAACTATAAATATTCACATCCACTTTCAGGATTGACAGTTAAAAAATAACATTTGATCATTCTCTTCTTCTTGAATATTAGAAATTCTTCCTTCCTACATTCATTCTCGCTTTGTGTAAGGTTACCATTGTATCCTCAGTACTATTTGGATAAGCTCGAAATAAGTATTAAGGAAAGTGGTTCACTACATGTCTTGAAACCAACCGAATAGAACCTGTTTTATTTATATATATTGTATCACTTAAGTAATTCGAATTTTAAACATTTATCATGTAAATATGCTAGTGTTATTAATTAGGTATCTATGAATATTTTGTGACAAAATATGATTTTTTTTGATAAAAGATTATGTTGTGACACTTGATTACAACAATAATGTGCATGTATGTATATATTCCATTAAAATCCAATAAAAAGACATAACTCTGTTACGAATCATAATCGATTAAGATACCCAAGCATAAAAAAATGTAAAGATTATATTGTATTATAGTAAGAAATGGGAGAAATTACACAGAAGAAGGGGGGAGAAACATAAAAAAAATTGGGAGAGAAAAATAGAAACATAACATCACATCATTCTAAGAATGCTCCTTAATGAGCCTCCCGAAGCTTATTTGTAGATAATCAAGACAAAATATCTAATAAAATATATAAACGTAATGGGTGGCCTAAAGGCGGGGCTGATTGGTAGATGGCAGGTAACATTCGGGCAAAGAGTTGGCGAGGCGACTTGATAACGTGGGTGAGCTAGGTACTTGAGATGAATATATACTTGGCGTTACTTGATGATTGGATACTTGGCCGGTGGGATGGATAGGCGAGCTGATGAGTTGGCGTCTTCCTATAATCAATACGCTTAATCCTATATTGGCTCGTATCAAACTCATATTTATTATTACAATTATATATCATATTAATATTTTATAATAAAAATTATATAAATTCTAGTAATAAAATTCACCAAATTTAATATAATGTATCCAAATGATTAAAATTTCAAAATATGTCATTAGAACATGTAAGTAAAAAGAAACAAAGGAACATACCCAATGCCTCAAGGGCAACCGCCTACGCAGGATCTGGGGGGGGGGGGGGGATATATGCAGCCTTCCCCCTTTAGGCTGTTAACCTGAAGAGAGGTTGTATCCCAATGCCCCCAACCTGAGGGTGAGGACTTTCCAGGAGGTCACCCATCCTGGTACTACTCTCACCCAAGCAAGCTTAACTTAGGAGTTCTAATGGGATCCGATGGCGGCGTGTTGGTAAGTAATAAATATCTTGTTAATATCCATTGCATTATTTACCATCAGGGCCTTGCTTTAGTGATAGAGGCAAGTGAGAGAATAAAATATTGCTTTTGGCCAAATAGATTCAGAGTTTAATTTTCTCCTTAAACCTTTTTTTAATGAATTCCTAACTTAATTAATTCATGTAGCTTATAAATCACCGTATATATCAAAGTTTATCAGATAACTAGTTTTTTGGTGAGCAAAATATTCATTGCACTACTCAAAAGATTCACGTGGGCCTTTTGTACTGTGTGGACCTCTGGCTAAGCTGACATCAGTTATCACGGTTCCTCCTACAAGTTGCCTTCGAGCCGTCTTCACTAACAGTGTTATATTGTATGATATACAGATAATGTTTATATTTTTAAATATAATTTATATGTTTCATCTTGAAATTTTATTGAATTTCATAAAATACACAATATTATATACTTTAAAAAATTACATAATAAAAATATTAAATTTTTTTTTTTTTTGTTTATATTAGAGTTTAGAGACTTTTGGTGACACCTTTTTAGAATTACTTGAATTGGAGTTTAGAGACCTTTGGGGGTGGAGATACTTAACAATAATATATAAAAGATTTGCTGACTAAAATATTAGATTTAACTCATATTTTCTTATTTAGTTATATTTTATTTTATTAAGTTAAAAAAAAAAGCAAATAGAAAAAAAAAGTTAAATGTTAATTTATTTTTTATCTTATACATTATTGCAATGTCCCCACTTCTTTCAAAAATCTCCAAACTCTAATTCTAAGCATTATAGGCCGTGACTTTCTTATTAATGAATTCACCCTTACATTTAAGTTGGAGACTTCCATTTTTTTTTAATATATTTGTCGAAGGTTTTGAGTCAACAAACTTTAGGCTAATTTAGCATAACATTTTTTTAAAAATAGTTCAAGGATTGAAATAAATTTCAATAAGAAATTAGTAGTTAGAAGTGATAATTTGATTTCAAACTAACGAGACATGTGGACAAAATATTTTATTTTTTTTTTAAATTGTAAACATCCTCCGTGCATCGCATAGGATAACACTAGTTTATTGTTATTTTTATGAGGGGAATTCAACATGAGAGGGGGAGAGAAAAAAATTAAAGACGAAAAATTGAGGGTGTTTTTTAATATATTGAATTTTAGTTACAATTAGAGATTGTATTTTTAGAATTCTTAGTGAAGGTTTGATACCCAATTGGGTCGTGGTCTTTCCCTCTTGTTAAGAAAGGGTTTTTCACGTTAAATTTTGTGTGCCTGATTTTGTTCAAATTTCGGTTCCGTTTGTGTTCAGTTTTGTGAAATTTTCCAATATAAAAGAGGGTAGAAAGCGATAAAAAGGAGAAGGGTAACGTGTTATTCTATTTTTTATTTAGAAATGTGTAATTAGGAGGGGGTTAAGGATAAAAAGAGGTAAATAAGCTATTCTTATTTGATAATTAAGTAAAAGCGTAAAAATTAAGAGTTATAATTAAAATAAGGGTAAAATGATCCTCAACTTTCAAAAAACTTACCATAATAATCCCCTTGACTTGCCTTGGTTTATACCTCTAATTCTATCCCATCAACGTGGGCCACCCTCCTGCCCCCTTCCTGCGCAGCTCCGGTGTGAGAAGCTTTAGCTATCCATTCGGCTTGCTTCCTCGCCCTATCTTTAGGTTGGTCCAACATCATCATTGAATCTAACTACAATATCGCCGTTGATGTTATCCAATCCCTGGAGTTTGCCCCGTGGGAGATTTACACTGACGTTGATGATGTCGGGACTCTTTTTGATTCAATTTTTGCTTTGTCTTTTTCTTGTATTCCTCGATCTTATTACAAGGCCGCTCATTGGGTTGCTATTGGACGCCTATGCAGCCTTTTTCCCCATGATTGGTAGATTGATATCCCACCATCTTTGTACTCGATTCTATTGAACGACTGAATAATGTAATCTCGCATTCGGGATTTTTGGTGTTAAAAAAAGAAAAAGAAAATCATAGTCAAAGTCTACAAATTTATTATTATTTTTTTCCTCATAATTAATGGTGATATATCCAGGTTATATATAAGTACGTCAGTATTTATGTGGGGTGGGTACGGATATAAGTGGGGCGGATAGTGGGTAAGGGTTAGGTACCCGCCACGGGTATGGGGCGGGTACTGGTATAGTTTTGTACGCGCCTCGCCCCGCTCCATACCTGCCCCGCCCCACTTCATACCTACTATACCAGCTCCATTTTGTACATAGTTAACTTTCAAATAAAAAATACGTGCTTAAATTGAATAACTCAAATTATTTATCAATGTTATAAAAAAAATAATTAATTTTTAAAAATAGTATTAAATAACTAATATGAACGGGTATAGATAATTATTTTCTACGCACATTAGGGAGATTACAAGACAGGTAATGGATACCTGCGGGTAATGGGGCAGGCATGGGTATAGGTTTGTGCCCGCCCCTGTATCCACTTCTTACCTGTGGCGGGTAATGGGGCGAGTACGGGTATGAGATTTGGGTGGCGAGGGGAGGCACCTCCCTTACCCGCCCCGCCCATTGCCATCCCTAAGAGTACTCGATCATGACTCTAGAGAGAGCATGATTAAGGGAGACTGAGAGTTTCTGATAATCAAAAATTAGAAGAATGAAGGCTTACTTGAGAGGAAGACTATATTTATACAGACATAATATCTCTAACCATTACTCCTTACAAAAGGGGTAGAAAACACTCCTGCTACTTTAGTGGGGAAATATCTACTATATCTCAACAATCGAGTTACACGTAGTGGCTGACTAAGTTAGCGTCTAACAGGATATTTATACTTGATATAGTGTTCTCTCCAATCACGTGGGACACGTTATACAAGGAAAGTTTTATGCTCAAATTCTAACGCGGGACAAATGAATTACTTAACTCTTATATATGATACATTATCTATGAAAATTTTCATATTCATCTTCCAATTTAGGATACAAATTTAGAAAAACAACCTGGATTACGAACAGAAAGTTCCAAGTACATCTTCTAGTGTGAGATAACAACTTAGAAAAAGCAATTGGATACTCAATTTTAAGTTTTGAACTATATTTCTATCATGTTTTAGAATTTCAATTTTGTTGTTTGAGTCACTTGTTGAAATTGGAATTACGAGTCAATTTTTCAATTACATGGAAATGGATTTTACCAACATATTATACAGTATAATTGTTTGAGTGGGGAAAAGAATTGCAATTACATATTACCTCGACTAACCTAAGGACCAAAATAATCCAACTTAATTAACCCAAAATTCAAGATATTTCGAGACAAAAACAAAACTAAGAATAGAAAATTAAAACATTTTATGTTCTTTTTTCTGATAATTTAAATACGAGCGTGAGGAAGTACAAAAGTGCAAGGTAAAGTTTGAAGACAAATAATAAAATACACCTAAAGGTAATAGGTTGCCCATATACATACAGGAGTCCCAATTATAAAACATAATTTATAATTTATAGTTTAAATGTTGCGGGAAATTCTTGACATATATTACCATTATTCATAAATTCAAATCTCATTGCCAATATTATTTCATGTGATAGAATTTGTTTTATTTTGGAGTAATAAAATAAGTAAACGTAATGATAGTATAATATATAACAACAACCGTCCCAGCGTCACAAGGGCTCTTGTCGAAGCAAGGTCTGGGGGGTAAGATGTATGCAGTCTTATCCTTTTAGGGTGTTACTCTTAGGGCTGCAAATGAGTCAAGCCTGCTCGCGAGCAAGTTTGACTCGACTCGGATTCGTCTAAGTCGACTCAGCTCACTTAAGGGCGGCTCATTTAAATAAATGAGCCAAATTATATTGAGGCTGACACGGCTCGAAAGGCTCACGAGTCATCTCGTTTATTGGCTCATGAGATGGCTCGTTTATGGGCTCGTGAGCCGAGTCAATTATTAGCTCGCATGTGTAGCTTGCGGAATTGAATTACAGGCACGTTCTTTTTATTTCTAATTTCTATGCATAATTTATTTTATTACCCTTTTCTAGCAATCCAAGTAATAATAATCATAAATGTGTCTAACAAGCCTAATAAATGAGCCTAATAAATAAGCCAAAAAAGTTTAACGAGCCAGCTCGCCAATTAAGCCTAAATGATACTTGTACAAAGCCGGTCTCATTTATTAAACGAGTCAGTCTCATTTAATAAATGAGCCAAGTCGAGCATAGGTATGCGACTCAATTAAATAAATTATATCAATATCGAGCCGGTCTTATTTAGTTATCAAGCTCGATTCAGCTCATTTACAGTCCTAATTACTCTAAAAAAAAGTTGTGTTCGAACAACCCCATATACATATATATATATATATATATATTTTTTTTTTTTTTTCTTTTTAACTAAAAAAAATTTATTTGGTTTTTTTTTTTTTTTTTTTTTTTTTGCTCCGTCCTTGCAACTGCTTAGCTGGACTCAACCTATTCGCTACACCTGTACTCCCATCTCTTTCCCCCTTCCCTTCCTAATATAATCTCGTGTAAAAACACCAATATTGTTTTCGATAATTAGTTACACAGTTACGTTATAAAATAGGCATTTCGTACAAATAAAATTTGAGTCAATTTGTATTAAAATAGGGGTTAAAATAAAGATAAAAGTAATACAATATACGAAAAAAATAAGACTACAGAATAGTCACAGACAAAAATCAAGAGGCACAACAAAAAAACAGCAGCTGTCGGAGAAGATGAACTAGGGACCGAGGAAAGAATTAATGAACCAAAGCTAGAAGTGAGGTTGATAGGGAGCTAGATCGACCAATGCCTTAGTATATTATTCTTAACCACGGTTGATTCATCCCCATCAAAACTTAGTTCAAGCGTTTTTCCGAACTCTCATGTACATTCCGTAGCAAGAAGTTTGTCAACATGTTTAACATTTTCACCCTTCTTCTACAACTTCTTCTTTTTCTGATTATCGGATGACTTGATCGATCTCTTCACGCTACTCTCAAGTAACATATTCTTCAAGAATTCATGTACGTTCCCAATTAGAAAACTGAAAAAAGTTAACATATTTTTAAAAATATCAAAAAGCATTAAAATTTAAAGATATTAATATAAAATAATTTTAAATATTGATAAATACTTAAATGTACATATATACAACAATAACAACAACAAAACCCAGTGCCTTCAAGGGCTCCCGCAAAAGCAGGGTCTGGGGAGGGTAGATGTACGCAACCTTCCCCCTTCATGAAGGGCTACCCTGAAGGGAGGCTGTTTCCGAGGACCCCTAGCCTAAAATATAGGAATTATAATATTACATATATAGATTAGAATTATATATATATATTATAAATATTTTATAAATATCTTTAGAATTTAATTTTTTTTAATGTATATCAAATATAAATTATATATTATATATGTGCTCAGAAAAAAAAATTATATATTATATATATTTGCAAACATAATCCAATACAAGGCCAGCTTTTGTCTGGGATGCAAATCCAGTTCTGATACCTCAGAGTTAAGCCAAGCCATCCGGCTAAACAAGCCGATTTCCACATCAGTTAAGCCGACCCTTCCAAAATCAAAACCGCTAGTTACCTTAACCATAGTTAATCCGCTCAATCAGCCACCACCACTACCCACCTACTCTCTCTCCGGCGCGTGACTCTCAGTCTCCCCCTCCCCCTCCCTCCCTCCCTCCCTCTTTCTCTACCCTTTCCTTCTGTCCCATCGCTCTCACTCAAATTCATCCAGAATTTCTCTCTCCTATCCAATCATAACCTCCAAAAAGATCTCTCAGACCTCGAAGATCTTGCTTTCTTGCTTTGAACTCAACAATGGAGGACGAAAACGGTTACTTATTGCAGAAATTGATCGAAACTATCAATGAAGTTTCTTCAATCTCAGAGTACCATCCGATGGTGAAGAAGCAGTACTGCAACTTAGCTCGAAGATTGAAGCTCTTAACGCCGATGTTTGAAGAAATTAAGGAGAGTAAGGAGCAGTTACCGGAGGATGTAGATGAAGCTCTAGGTTTGTTTAAAGAATCGCTTGAATCAGCTCGAGATTTGGTCCGATTTGGCTGCAATGGAAGCAAGATTTATCTGGTGAGTACTTTGTAGATTTCTCTGTTTTTTTTTTTTCTTGCTGAATTGTTTTGACCGAGAGGAAGAGTTAAGGATAAGATGTACACAAAATTACAAAATGCGACTAGAAAAACATAAAGTAATGGAGTTGTAATTAATAAAGGCAAAAATTATTATTGTTAGAGCATTGCTATAAATTATAAATAATGAAAGCTATAAAATTATCTTAGAAACTAAAATTTTGCTCTGATAATAATAATTTTACCTTAAAGTAATTGTATAAAAGCGCTTTGATTTCTTTGCGAATCAACTAAAGCTATATATCAAAAGCCTTTGAAGCTCTTTGTCAAAGAGCTTCTAAAAAGACCACTTTCTTTCGTAAGAAATTAATTGGTGTATGCTGATTTTTAAACATTCTAGCATTCCTTTCAAGCCAAATATATAAGAGAATCGCAAGCCAAATTAACTGGTTCTTTAAGCTGAGTTTGTTGTATCTGCTTCTTGTTTTTGTGGTTCTTTGGAGCTGTGTTCTTCGTTGACTGAATGAGGTTCTGGAGCTGCTTTGATAATGAATGAGCTGACGAAATGAGGAAGATCAATTTAAAAAAGCTAATCCAATTGACCTGAGTATGCAAAAATTATTATTAGCAGAGCAATTATGTGACTTGTAGTAAATAATAGCCCCAAATTTTCATAAAGTTGCTAGGAGATTAACGTTTTTCCCTGCATGTTATTAATTGTTGAATTAATGAAACTTTTTTGGTTTAAGTTGATCTTTGCGGAGAAGTTAAAATGTGTGCTTAGCAATCCCAACAGTGAAGAAGATGTGAAGAATTAAAGTAGGAAAATATAGAGTAGACAACCGATGATTCATGGTTGCCAACATGTCAGGTATATTGAGGAGAAAAATATAGTATACAAATAGAATAGATGGTAAAGATACATGATGCGTGTCCAAATTAGGTATATGGGCCTATAGTATAAGGGTAGCCTAATAGATAGTATAGTGGGTCCAGTCGGGCGGGGGCATTCTATAAATAGGGGGAGTCATTGTATTGGAAAGGAATTAATGAAATTTTAGTATTTCAGTATTTTAATGCTTTGATTTAGTTTGCAGTCAAATTTCCATTTGTTCGTATTATTACGATTGTATACAATGGAGTCTACAGACGAGTAAGACTGTTGTAGAAGAGTTTCTGTCTAATAAGAGGAGACATTTATATAATTGATGAAGGTTTGATGTGCTTGTTCTGACCTTTAAAAAAGAAGAATTTTACCATGACTGGAATGGGAAAAGGTGATAAATAGTGAGGATGAAAGGGAAATGATGTGAATTTGTGGCCATATCTATGGCACCTTTGGAATCCAATGCTCCTTTTTGAATGGTACTACATAAAAGTTTCCTGACGATTCAAATTTCTGGTATTCAAATTAGTCTCTGAGGGTTGATAAAATGTCATTGAAGTTTGGTGTGGGAATTGGATTCCCTTGTGATGTAGCATAACTTCTCACCCAGAAACAGTGGACTATGGACTAGCTGTATACACCAATATCAAACACAATATCATTAAAATGCTAACTACTCATAATAATAACATAATTTTTAAATCAAAACTCAACACCCCTAACCTCAAAACAAAAATTCAGAAGTAGAGTTTTCGGGTGTTTACCTGCTGCCCGCTGGAGTTGAACGACAACGGGCGTGGCGGATGGGCCGCCACCAGTGGGGCACGATAGTGAGTTGGACTTTGGGGTTGGGGGCCTCACAAGATTAGAAACTACAACAACAACAACAACAACAACAACAGTCCCAGTGCCTTGCGGCTCCTGCAGAAAGTAGGGTCTGGGGGGGTGATGTACGCAGCCTTACCCCTTCCGGCTGGAAAGGAGACTGTTTTCGGGGACCCCCAACCTGAAGTAGTTGAGTGCCTGCAGATAAACCACCAATCAATTACCAATGCATTTTAAAGAAAAAGTAGAAGAAAGGAAGAAGGAGGAGAAGAAGAAGAAGAAGAAGAAGAAGAAGAAGAAGAAGAAGAAGCATCATCAGAGAGTAAGCTAGCCTATAAGTGCTACACTTGAGGTTTTGCCTGCCTAAAGATCTTAGACTACCAGCCACTCCCCGCACTACTCTACTCTGCCACCTCCGCTACGCTTATACTAGCCCTCCAACGTGCCCTATCTAAGGCCATCTCCTCTCTTAGGTTTAGGTGGGTTAGGTCTTGACGAATCGTCTCCAACCAACTCTTCTTTGGTCTGCCCCTCCCTCTTCTGCTTATTGCCGTGTGAAGCTGTTCACACCTCCTGACTGGGGCTGTAGTTGGTCTTCTGCTAACATGTCCAAACCATCTTAGGCGGTGCTCCCTCAATTTATCCTCGATCGAGGCTACACCCAGCTTACCTCGTATCACATCATTCCTAATCCTATCCTTCCTTGTGTGGCCACACATCTAGCGCAGCATCCTCATCTCTGCCACCTTCATCCTCTGTGTTTGATTTTGTTTCATTGGTCGACACTCTGTCCCATATAGCATAGCCGGTCTTACTACCGTCCTATAGTATTTTCCCTTTAACTTTAGCGGGAACTTTCTATTACATAGGACCCCGGGTGCCATCCGCCACTTCTGCCAGCCTACTGTAATCCTGTTGCTGACATCCTCATCCACTTCATCATTCTAGTGTATCATGGATCCTAGATATTTGAAGCTGTCCTTGCTCGGTACGGTTTCTGATTCAATCTTAACCTCCTCGGTGTTGGTCGCGGTGGAATGGTTGAATTTGAATTCCACATACTGGGTTTAGATCTGCTAATCCTTAGACCCCTCGATTCTAATGCACCTCTCCATAGCTCCAGCTTCTCGTTTATGTCCGCTCGGGATTCCCCTACCAGCACTATGTCGTCTGCAAAAAGCATACATCAAGGTACCTCCCCTTGGATATGTCTAGTGAGCTTATCCATCACTAGAATGAACAGGAAGGGACTCAAGGCAGAGCCCCGGTGTACCCCTACTGTAATAGGGAAAGTGTCTGTCTCCCCTTCCCCTGTGCGCACATTAGTATGCACCTCTTCATACATGTCCCTAATGACCCGAATATAAGGCATCGGAATGCCTCTCCTTCCCAACACTCTCCATAGTACCTCTCTTGGCACTCTATCATATGCCTTCTCCAAATCGATGAAGACCATGTGGAGATCCTTTTGTCTTTCCCTGTATTGCTCTATCGTCCGCCGTAAGAGATGAATGGCTTCTATTGTTGATCTCCCAGGTATGAACCCAAACTGGTTTTCGGTCACTTCCGTCTGTTGCCGTAGTCTCTTTTCTATGACTCTCTCCCACAACTTGAGGGTGTGACTCATCAATTTGATCCCCCGGTAATTGGCGCAGCTTTGGATATTGCCCTTGTTCTTGTAGATTGGGACCAGTGTGCTCTTCCGCCATTCTTCCGGCATCTTGTTCTCCATCAAGATTTGGTTAAAGAGTTTTGCTAGCCAGCTAATGCCCCTCTGTCCAAGGCATTTCCATGTCTCAATGGGTATCCCATCTGGACCAACTGCTCTTCCCCTACCCATATGTTTTAGGGCTTCCTTGATCTCCTCTGGAGTAATTCGCTCACAATAGCATTTGTTCCGATCCTCCCCCGTAGTCTGGAGCTCCCCTAAATCTATCTCTGCGCTTCCCTGGTTGTTGAACAGATCATGGAAGTAGGCTTTCCACCTAGCTCTAATTTGATGCCCTTCCACTAGCACCTGCCCATCCTCTCCTTTAATGCATTTTACTTGCCCCAAGTCCCTCGTCTTCCTCTCTCTTGCTCTGGCTATCTTGTATATATCCTTGGCTCCCTCCTTGGTATCCAGCTTCTTGTAAAACTCCTCATATGCTCTTGATTTTGCCTCACTAACCGCTTTCTTCGCTTCGTTCTTGGCTTGCTGATATTGTCGTCTCTTTTCCTCTTCTCTACTACGCTCCCACTCCTTAAACCGGTCTCGTTTCGCTTTAATCTTCTGTTGGACTTCCTCATCCCACCACCATGACTCTCTGTGGGTAATTGTCCCACCTTTTGACTCTCCCAAAACTTCGCGTGCCAAACTCTTAATTTTCTGGGCCAATTCATTCCATATTCGGTTAATATCTCCCTCCCCGTCCCAATCGACCTCTAAATCCGCTCATTCCTTATAGGCTCTATATTTTTCTCCCTTCAAGTCTCTCCAACGGGTATGTCTCTGCACGGGTTTCCTGCTTCTTCTGACCCACTTCTTGACCTTTACATCCGCGCACACCACCCGATGTTGTTTAGATCGGTCCTCTCCTCGGATGACCTTGCAGTCCCTGCATTGTCTTTGTGCCCTCTTCCTTAGTAGTATGTAATCAATCTGAGTCCTCGCCTCTCCGCTTTGATACGTGATGAGATGCTCGTCACGCTTTTTGAAAAAGGTGTTGGCAATTGTGAGCTCATAAATGACCGCGAAGTCCAGGAGGGATTTCCCCTCTGCATTCCTAGTTCCAAATCCGAATCCTCCATGTTGTGTCGTGTAGCCATCCTCTTTCTCGCCAACATGCCCATTGAAGTCCCCACCAATCATCACTTGTTCATCTTCACAAGATTAGAAACTAAACCTCAATATTTTGCCAATATTAAATATTCAATGCAAGGGCCATCGGAGGTCTATATCCCTAGTGAAATAAGTGTGGATTCGCTGCTGCCCAAAAACAAATCTCAATAGTCTCTCTCCAAAATTGCAAATTAATGAATTGCAAAGTTGTATTTAGACATTAGAGGCATGAACTAATCCCTAATATAGTATTGGATGATTAAGAACATAAGTACCAAATCAATTAGGAAAATACGTGCCTAGAAATAAGAAACCAAAAAAAGAAAAAACACTAAATTATCTTATAACTAAAATAATCATAACATATAGCCTCTCGTCTAAGCAGGGTCCGGGGGGTGTACACAGCCTTATCTTTTCAGGGTAGTGCCCTAAAGAAAAGCTGTGTCCGCAGGCCCCAACCCCTGAAAATATCATATCTTCTAGAATTATTAAATTGCTTCCTACATCACCTTGCTTATATGATAAAATACAATTTGCATATTTTCCTTTATCTTGACCATTTTTATGTTAAAGGTCTCTTTTGTTTATTACTATTTCTAGCAGTTCCTTCACGACTTGTCTGGTTATTTGTGAATTTTATGTAGTAATTCCAAGACTAAAAGATTTTGAAACTATGGAATTGACTACCTTCAGTGATATTTGTTAGGCTTCCTGTTGATATTACGCCACATGGTAAATGCATCACAAACTCAATGAATGGACTGCAGTCCGGTTCAGATAGTAATAAGGAAAAAGAGATTCGCTGTTACCTAGGGTTCACTTATCAGGCACTAAAGCACCGGATCCCATTAGAACTTTGAAGTTAAGCGTGCTTGGGCGAGAGTAGTACCAGGATGGGTGACCTCCTGGGAAGTCCTCATGTTGCCAACTCTATAAGGTTGGGGGTCCTCGGAAATAGGTTCTCGGCAGGGTTACACTCTGAAGGGGTAAGGTTGCTTACATCCACCCCTCCTAGACCCCGCTTATACGGGAGCCCTTGAGGCACTGGGTCTGTTGTTGTTGTTTTAGATTCATTGTTGCCTATGGCAACACACTTTTCTTAGTTATAAAAGAAGTTTCTCAGATTATATATTACAAAATACACTTGTAATGGGGTACTTGTGAGATATTTGTAATTAGTTTTTCTTTTTGGACTGCCACGGAGTAGGGTTCTTTTTAGGGTTGGGGGGTCCTTTGGAAGCAACCTCTTTATAGGGAAACACCCTAAGGGGTAAGGCTGCATACATTTTACCCTCCCAAACCCTGTGTTGGTCGGGACCTCTTTGAGGCGCTGGGTTGTTGTTGTTGTAGTTCTTTTTGGACTGCCAAAACATTATCAATGGAAAGGCCAAGTAGTTCTTGAATATTAATAAAAAACTGTGGTATTATCATCTCTGTTTGTTGCCTTTGTACCGCTGCATCACATGGGTTTAGTAATTCCCCCAATGTTTCTATTTTGATTTCGATGCCGCTAATGTTGGGTACTGCTGGGCTGTGCATTACTCTTTGGGGGTTGAGGAAAAAGTTATAAAACTTCTCAATATTTCCTGGTACCTTGAACGTTTGTGTCAACAAAGAAGAATATGCTGGCCCCACGTAATGATTGATTATGAGGACGCCCACCATAGATATAGTAAAAGGAAAAGGGACCAGAAAACCTTGTCGTACGAATGATCACCAATTATGTGCTAGTTATACGACCGCATGTGAGCATGTTCCTCGGCGAGTGCGGGAGAAAGCAGTGAAGAGCTGATGAGTGAGAGCCTTTGAGAGGAACTTGATTCTGACAATCGTACAAGGGGCTAAGATACTTGAAATAATAAGGGTTTTCGGTACCTTGACTATCAGGCACTTGGTTTATTGTTGTTGTTGATACCTTGACTGTGTGTCTCTCTTACCTCCCTTTGGATAACTTTCAGACCGAACTTTGGTTACCTGTTGAAAAATGTTATTTCTCTGTGCCCAGCATCATGCCTGGCATTCATGACTCTTTAAAAGACCTCTGGGACACTTTCTGAACCCATTGTTTTTGTCATAAAGACCTCTGGGACACTTTCTGAACCCATTTTTTTTGTCATAGAGCTTTGTAGATACTGAGGGGAGGATGGTGGTCGCCCTAGAATACATGGTTGGGCAATTACGAATTTGTGTAATAGCTTGTTCACATTTTTCCTTTCTGTAGTTCAATGACATGTACAGTCATTGTCTCAATGAACAATTGTCTTTGAATGAGCGCTGATGCTTTCATGTGACTAATCCATTAGCTGATTTTCATGTCAAAATTACTTCCTGAAGACATTCTAATATTTTTGGCTGAGCTGTTATGCTTTCCTGTGACTTAATTAATCATAGGTTTGTTTTGGATGCGTAGACTTGGATTATAAGTAGCGATAAATGAAACCAACCAAACCTCTATGTCTTGACTCACGGTGCGGGGTCAGTCTCATGAATTGTATGAGGAGAATCTGTGATGAAAAGATCAATATTTTGATAGAAAGAAGATCTAGTTTAAATGCAACTAGACTTTTTGTTTGCCTATAATTATCGTGTCGATGCATTAAAATTGCAATGTTCTTTAGGCCTCCAATTGTTTTGGATCTTATTAAGTATTCTCGCCACTTGTGTTTACTTGATGACACAAGACACCATTACAAGTTTTCAAGAGCAGGAAGCTCCAAGATGTCAGAGTTGGCGAATTGTGGCCTGCGTCATACTGATAGTAACTTATTTAATCTAAACCCACAGACTTATAAACCTTCTTAATCTGAATCAAAAACTAAGGGCATTTTTGCTATGGTTTTATATTTGCAGTTTTTTTTTTTTTTTAGAAACTAAAATCAGGTTTTAAAAACATAATTTTTCTTGTTTTTAGTTTTCTATTTTTAATTTTTACTCTGACTAGGAAAAAACTAAAAACAAACAAGCAAAAAGAAAAAAATGTTTTCAAACTATGGCTTTTAGTTTCTCCAAAACTAAAAATTGCACATAAAAAATTTTACCAAATAGGCCCTAAGTTGAAGGATCCAAACCCAACTAAACTGACCTCACATTAGCCTTTCTGGAAATAACAAACCCAAAGTATTCAGGGCAGTAAGATGACTCAACAAGAGGAATTACGCTTGAAGACCAGCTGAATCAGCCTGGCCTAAACTTGGCTTTAAGTATGTGAGATAAAAATGCCAGAAAATAAGAGAGAACATGACTAGCCTTGGGGTTTTGCTGACATAGCTTTTACTGATTTGCAGAGGGATTAGAGGGCTTTATTACATTAGTTTTTGATTTTTTGGTGTTTGAGGACATCTTGTCCTTAACTTTTTCTACATTCTTTTTCTTATAATAATGTTTCTTTTGTCGATCAAAAGTAAGAGAAAATGTGACTATGTATGACCTAAACCTGAAATGGGAGATCATAGGATAACAGATATCCCTGTGTACTTTAATCTTCCCAATCTTTGGTACTCATACTGAATTCTAATGACAGGTCCTCAAGAAAGAGCAGATCATGAATAAATTCCATGAACTGACAGCTAACTTGGAACAAGCTCTGGATGGAATTCCCTATGAAAAGCTTGACATCTCAGATGAAGTTAGAGAGCAGGTAGAATGATTAATTTTGAAGGCTTGTTATGTCTTCTTCTAAGCATAATGTTAATGTGATTCATTTGAGCCAACGGCCCAGAATATGTTAAGGGCTCTTTTTGAAAAATAATTAAATTATGAGTTCGCTCTTGTCAATATATCATCATTTATAATTCGATAAATAACACTTATGAATGATACATTGTAAATATATATGTATATATATAATAGAAATAACTTGTATATTAGCTGTTATTATAGTATGAAACAGATTATTTGGGTGTGTTTAAGTTAACGTGGACACTTCCATAATTAAAAAAAGGCTCACTGATCAAACTTGCTTTATACCCCTAAAATCACGGGACTAGCCCTGCAAATGCCACATTTACTTCCTTCATTGCTGTCTTTACGTGACACCTATGCGTTGATATCATAGTTGCATGAAGCGGAAGCGAAGTGGTACAGGTATGGAAGTAGGTTTGGGTAGTAGGAATTCGTAGAAGTTTCTGAAGTTGGAAGTATGGAGGGAGCGTTTGTATTGCTTTATAGTGGATATAGAAGAATAATTACGGAAATGTCCGTAATTGAACCCTTAAAATATACATTCCAAAACTAAGTCAATGCTAAACAATAACCAAAAATTTGAGTATAAGATCAATGACTCATGATAATAAGATCAATGAATCATGATAATTATTTTCTTATCAATATGATTAACGATTGTTTGAATCGTGTTTTCATTGAATTTGATGGCTTTTGAAATGCAAATCTGACTTTGAGACTCCGAATTGCGTTTCTAGGTGTGAAGCATTAGCATTTTTTAGGTGTTTCTTGCAACTATGGTTGATATTTCCTGTCTTTAAGTGTTGAGGATGAGAAAATGACGTTGCAATGACTCCCTTCCAGGTCGACCTTGTTTTAGCTCAGTTCAGAAGAGCCAAAGGGAGAACTGACCCCACTGATGAAGACCTCTACGAGGACCTTCTCTCGCTATGCAATAGCACTAACGACACTACTCCCGATCCAGCTATGCTCAAGAGAGTAACCGCCAAGCTCCATTTGACGAGCATCGACGACCTCACACAAGAGTCCCTTGCTCTACATGAAATGGTTAACGAAACTGGTGGCGACCCGGATGAGAGCATAGAGAAAATGTGCATGCTATTGAAGAAAATTAAAGATTACGTTCAGACGGAAAACCCTGACATGGAAGCTTCTGCAAGAGAGAGAAATCAGCCATCCAGTTGCAGTGAACAAAATGGGAGTCAAAATTCTATAATTATACCTGAGGATTTCCGCTGCCCCATTTCATTGGAGCTCATGAAGGATCCAGTCATTGTTTCCACTGGGCAGGTATATTGAGAATGGGTCATTGAGTTCAATGGAAAAAGATTCTTACAGAAAATTTTTCTTTACAAAATATTTTCAATTAGAAATATTCTTTTAGAATAAAATTTATCGTTCTAGTTAAAGAAAATAGTTTCATTATATGAATTTGTATGAGGTTCATGCTTGGCTAAGTTGAGGTTGAAGTGAAGTATAGGATGTGAGATTACGAGGGAGAATGTTTATGTTAAACCCTTTCATCGAGAGGAAGTTTCTTTGACTCAATGGAGAAAAATATTTTTCGTAGTTGTGGTTGTTGCTGTAAATTTATATGAAGAAACAATATAATCGGGATGAAGAATGTTTCTGTAAAACAAACGGCGGCTTTATATTATTTCAAGCATAATCCAGACGCTAATTTCGTTAGAGTGGTTTTTTTCATTGGCGGGTCCTTTTAGCATTCATTTTCTTATGTCCTAAATATCCTCTACCATAAAAAATACTGATCAAGTTTAGTCATGGTAAGAGAGTTTTATTGGCTTTGCTTCATGGTTAAAATCTCCACTTCCTTTCGACTACGTTTTGAGTATGAAGCTCAACAACAGCAAACCCAATGCTTCAAGAGCTCCTGCCAGAGTAGGGTCTGCCCCGCCCCCCCGGGGGGGGGGGGGGGGTGGTTGAAGTTGAGATGTACGTAGCTTTATGCCTTCAAGGTGCTATCCTAAAGGGAGGTTATGTTCGAGGGCGCCCAACCCTAAAAGCAAAATCAAAGCAACAATAAAGCAATAATACACCATGCCCACAAATTGCCCCAATGTTGTGGTCCATGTTTTGAGAATCATGGTGCTACCCTTCAAGGTGCTACTTTTCCTGTGTCTATAATGAAATATGTGAAAGAACTGCAGTTTTCTGGGGTTTGCAACCTTTCATACGGCTGTTCATTTCGGGAGCTGGACAGGAGGAACGCGATTGTTCGGTCCCTTTAACAACTTTCTTGTCTTATCGAGTTGGTTCGAGCAAACTTGATAAGCTTAACGAGCGAGCTCGAATTGGGAGTGTTGGCTCATTAATGCTTGCGAGCAATTTGATAAGGGCTCAAGAGGCAAAAGTTAATAGCTTGTTAGCAGTTTGCATTAGCTCGAAAATTGTCGATTGTAACTTGAATAGATCGGTGCGATGGCGAGCTTGACTCGCTAACAGGCTCACTTGATTATGAGCTTGATTCGGCTCAATAAAGAGCTTTACTTGACTCGATAAACGAGCTCTATTAGCTTGATAGTTAACGAGCTACGCTGAGTCAAGTTGAGAGAGCCAAGTATTAAACATACTAATATTTTATTGAATTGAGCTTGAACAGAGGTTCAAAAGCTAAATAATAGCTTGCCTCTTATCGAGCCTGAGTTCGAATAAGGGAATGCTTTGCTAGACTCAGCTTGTTTACACCCCTATACCTGACACGAAACTTCCAATGTTAAATCAAGCTATTCCTAAATCAATGACCTGTGCGGACATGCACACCTTGTTCCTTGCTTTCATTGTTTCATGGCCATATCATTTGACTGCAGTTTTCCTGCCTTCTCCTGTAGACTTACGAACGTTCCTGCATCGAGAAGTGGATAGAAGCTGGGCACAACACATGCCCGAAGACCCAACAAACGCTCACAAGCTCCACTCTCACTCCTAATTACGTCTTACGAAGCCTTATAGCCCAATGGTGTGAAGCAAACGGTATAGACCCGCCCAAACGTCCTGGCGACTCTCGACTCGGTAAACCCACCTCGTCCTTCTACCCCGCCGAACCCTCCAAGATCGAGACTCTTCTCTTGAAGCTCTCGTCCAGCATCCCTGAAGACCAAAGGTGACGTAATATAACTTGCTAGCCAAAAACAGAACTAAAAAAAAAAAATATAAAATAGACTCAAATCTCCTTGGTTTATTTATTTATTTATAGAAGAATACATTCAAAAGTATTCACTTTTACTTAATCATCATTTTTCAGAAAACCATTTCAAAAACATTTCAATCAACCACCTAATATTGACGTCATTAATGTTTTGTTTGGTTTACATATGCATTTTTGCTTAGGTTATATGTAAAATTAGGGAAAACAAAACAACATAGGTTTTAGCTCAGTCGGTAAAACATTATACTTTTAAGATGGCTCTGTGCACAGATTCTAACCTCTGTACACACAAGTATGTAGAGGGATTTGAAGGGTATATTGCTTTTTCAAGTGAGTTGACACCAACATCTATGTTTTATCTCCTCATTTTTTGTATAAGAAAATATAAAATTACCCGTGTAGCTTCAATGTAAAACTAGTGGCGTTAATGTAGGTGGTTGATTGAAAAAATTTAATTTTTCCAAGGACGGTATTCTGAAAAATTGAAAAGTCATGATGATTAAGTGAAGATGACTACTTATAGAGGTGGTTTATGTAAAAGACCTATATGTTATTGTCTAAAAAAGATATGCTTTAGTATAATTCTATCAAATAGCCTAACAAATAAAGCAACATTCCTAGTGCCCCAAGGACTCCCGCCTATGCAGGGTCGGGGGGGGGATGGATGTAAGCGGCCTTCCCTCTTCAGGGTGCTACCTTGAAGAGAGGCTATTTCCGAGTACCCCCAACTTGAGGGGTGCACAAGGACTTCCAGGAGATCACCCATCTTAGTACTACACTCGCCTAAACACGCTTAACTTCGGAGTTCTAATGGAATCCGATGCTTGCATGGTGGTACCCTCTTAGGTAATTAGTCTAACAAATCTAATAAAATATCACGTCTTCTACAATAACTAAATCTCTTCTTTTGTGCTTGTATCACAAGGTCTGCCGCTGGTGAGATCCGACTCCTCGCTAAACGCAATGCTGATAATCGGGTTGCAATTGCAGAAGCTGGTGTTATCCCGCATCTCGTTGAGCTCCTTTTAACACCAGATTCTCGAACCCAAGAGCATGCAGTTACCGCTCTTCTTAACCTCTCGATACGCGATGATAACAAAGGAAGTATCATAAACTCGGGGGCGGTTCCAGGGATTGTTCATGTTCTTAAAAAGGGTAGCATGGAAGCAAGAGAAAATGCAGCAGCTACACTTTTTAGTCTCTCAGTTTTGGATGAAAATAAGGTCACTATCGGCAGCTCGGGGGCGATCCCGCCTCTTGTGACACTTTTAAATGATGGTACTGAAAGAGGGAAAAAGGATGCTGCAACGGCGCTTTTCAACTTGTGTATATACCAAGGAAATAAAGGAAAAGCCGTTAGGGCCGGGATCGTTCCGATATTGATGAGGCTAATAACTGAGCCGGGAGGTGCGATGATAGACGAGGCCATCGCAATTCTCGCTATCTTAGCGAGCCACCTGGAAGGAAAGGCAGCTATTGGGGCAGCAGAGGCGGTGCCGGTGTTGGTGGATGTGATTGTGAATGGGTCGCCTAGGAACAAAGAGAACGCTGCGGCTGTGCTGGTTCACCTTTGTGCCGGGGATCAACACTATGTGGCTGAAGCCCAGGTGATGTAGTACAACTTGCTATCTTAAGAATATAACCCAATAATATTTCTTCAAAACTAAAATGAATAACAAACAACAACCACCCAGTGCCTCCAAAGGCTCCCGCAAAAGCAGGGTCTGGGGGTAGATGTACGCACTTCCCCCTTCTAAGAGCTACCCTGAAGGGAGGCTGTTTCGGAGGACCCCCAACCTGAGAAGCTGGTCCGCAGTATAACGCATTGTGGCCTAGCAGTAAGAGAGCAACAAAACATAAGCATGGCAAAACACAAGGCGAGCAATACAAACAAACTCAAAGCAAGCCAAAATGGAGATAAGCTCATTTTTTACTTAACCACCACGAATTTTCAATTTTTTAGAAAACTACCTTTAAAAGTTTAAATTTTTTCAGTCTACCACCTATATTAACACTATTTGTTTTTCGGTGCACTACACATACTTTTACATTTTTTATACCAAAACGGACATAAGCTCACATGTTCGTGTCAAGCTCACTTTATAAGGCAATACACTCTTAAATGGTCTCTATGTGCATATTCGAATCCCATTAAATGCTTGTGTAGAGAGAGACAAACCTATATATAGAGCCACCTTAATAATATAATGCAATCTTGTTAAAACCGACATGTGTTATGCTTTCCCTGATTTTATGTATAGACCAAGTAAAATCACATGTGTAACCCAAATGGAATAAAAAAAAACTTTAATATATTGGTTAAGATAAGATAAAATATTACGTTAAATAGGAAACTACTTCTATAGAAATAAGAATTTAACTATAAAACAAACATTTTGCTGCATCCTATTCGAATTTCTTAACAAAAACAAATAAGATGACTTAAATTAACAAATATTCTAAAATCAGTCAGTCTCATCTTGTGTGTTGTATCATCAGGAGTTCGGTGTGATGGGGCCACTTGTGGAGATGGCTCAGAATGGCACTGAAAGAGGGAAGCGGAAGGCTGCACAGTTACTCGAGCGTATGAACCGGTACGCTGAGCAGCAAAAACAAGCCCAGGAACAAGCTGAGGCTCTAGCTCAGACACATATTGCTGGTGACAGCTGAGGTTCGTTTTTCGTCTTGTTTTGGGGGAGTTTATCACTTAGGTATCTTGAGATTTGAGCACATTTATCTCATGGGTACCCTTACGTTTCAATCTATACGATAAGGTACTCTGAGGTTTAAGAATTTATCACTTTAGTATCTTGAAGTTTTAAAATTTTATCAATTAAGTGTCTTTAGATATTCGTTGAGAAAGGTTGACGTAAAACATAATTGTATAATCCTTTATCAAAATGTAACGATTTTTGTGCCAAAAAATGCTGACATTACACATGGTTTAGGCAATATATGGGTATCTTCTCGTTGTAATCTATTGAATTTTGCCAAAAACATAGATATAACTCATCGGCATGTTCTTTTACTGTGTTCAAAAGGGGGAAAAAAAAAAAGCGCGTGTTCTTAAGCTTGATGAAAAATTCACCTTATTCCAGTATAGGTTTACCTAAGCGAAAATTTTGAAACCTCGGTGTAAGGTACTTAAGTGATAAACATTGGAACCTCAGGGTATCGAAATGATAATTTCCCTATTTTTTTGGTTTTCTGTTTCGGTCTTGCATTGAAGCATTCAGAGTAATAGGCCTGATTGACCATGGAAGGAAGAAGATAATCTTCCAGTTAGTGAATATACTTTAATTATTTGGGGGGAGATGCTAATTATATACTTTGAAGAACATCACAGGGACAAAAAAGGAGGGTGTTTTGTCAAAAAAAAAAAAAAAAGTGTAGAAAATGGGTAAAATGTGGATTGTGTTGGGAGTTGGTTTTTAATTGAAATTAGATGTAACAATTGTAAAATTGTATGGCCTCTAATTGTTATTCTAAGTTCTTTATGGAAAATATATATATATATATATATATATATATATATATATATATATATATATATATATATATATATAATTTATATGTTTTGTGGTTGATGTTAGAGTATAAAATCAATCTTGAGCCTTCACCCATAAGCTTAAGCTTTTGGGATAGATGGTTCTTTGACATGGTAGCAGAGCCTTGATGACCAAGAGGTCAAGAGTTCGAATCTCAACAGCCCCCACTTTTAATATTAAAACAATTAAGCACAAGGTATGAGATGGGTCTGTGCACTGTTCACGCTTCAAACCCAAACGTGCATTTGAGTGAGGGGGCATGTTAGAGTATAAAACCAATCTTGGGCCTTCACCTATCAGCTTAAGCTTTTGGGATAGATGGTTCCTTGACAGTTGAAGTAAAAGTGCTTACTTTAGAAGTATTTACTCTATTGGTTCCTAATATTTGTAAGTTTATTTAAATTGATTTGTTCTCTTTTCTTTTGTTCAAAATAGTTCCTATTGTTTGCAAGCTTGTTCAAGTTGGTCCTTCATCTTTTTTTAGTTTTTGTTTGGAATAGTCTTTAACGTTTTATCTTATTGACAAAATTAGTCTCTCGTCTAATGTTCAAAATTAAGTAAAAGTTAAAAGATTAGGGACTGGTTTTGTCATAAAATAAATCGCGATAGATTATTCTTAACAAAAATAAAAGATGAGGATCGATTTAAACAAATTTACAAATATGGAGGACTCTTTCAAACGAAGGAAATACGATGGACTAATTTGGAATTGTAAAGGTAGAATTTCGGATCATTTTTATGTCTTTTTTTTTTTGTGCAAGATTTGTTTATCTCGTACTCATTTAAGTGAATCTTTTATATTTCTATGTGGAGTGAGCGTTAAGATTAACGCTCTGTTTGTTTCGATGGAAGTCTTTAAATAATTAAAATTTGACTAATAATAAACTCTTACAATATAACACTACGGAGTTCTTTTTTTGAGAAGATTGTTCAATTATTTTTGTTTATAGAATTACTATTTTTTTTGTAAGTTAGAATTATTTTATACTATAATATGTATCGTTGAATAACATACCTTAAATAAGCAAACTGAATAGAATAATTTGTATTTACTAAATAAATTGTCATACCTAATATTAACCTATTAATAAAATAAAGGGATATTTACGTTAAAGTCTTTGTAGCTTGCTCATTGTGTCAATTTAATCCTTTTGCAATTCAAATTGTGTCAATTTGGTTTTTAGAGTAAAATTCATGTTAAATCATTAATGAAAATTTTAATGAGTCGGTCGCAGGTTGAATTAAATTGGGTCAATGAGTGAATTTACAGTGAGTTACGTACATCCAACATTTTTTTTTGATAGACAGTGAAGAACTTGTAATATAAAACCGACATCCCACCAAGGGGACCCGAGGAGCTCCAAAGGGAGCAAGAAAGCGAAAAACTACAAACCAAAAGATGAATACAAAAAATTAAAAAGCAGTAGGACAACATTTAACAACACCACCCAAGGAAGGCCCAACTAATGACTAGGGGTGTAAATGAGCTGAGCTGGCTGACAGCCCTTGCGAGCCGGCTTGTTTAGTTTATCAAGCCGAGCCCAAGCCTTGTGAAGCTCGAGCTCGTAGGCTTGCGAGCCTAACAGACTTTTTTTAAGTATAATATATTTGCTTAAATATTATCCAATGAAGCCATATTGGAGCATAAATGAGCCGAGCTCGAGCTTAAATGAGCTTGAGCGAGTCTATATTGAGCTTAAATGAGCCAAAATATTGCAAACCTAATTGAAGCTCATCGAGCTTAGATCGAGCCGAGCCGAGCCCAAGCTTTTGGTGAGCCAAGCTCGAGCTCGAGCCTGAACTTTCAAAGCTCGGCGAGCTTCTAGCGGGGCTTAAAGCTAAAGAGCCAAACTCGGGCTCGGGCTCGGGCTCGGGCTCGGGCTCGGCTTGACTCAAATACACCCCTACTAATGACCAAACTCTTGATTCAGTCGATATTTCTAGTGATGTCATCCGCTAAGTAAGGGAACTCATTATACTAAACTTTGACCCAAAACTCAAGTGTTAGTTTAATGCACCAAGATACATCATTTTCCAACCATCGCTCTTCTTGGAAGACAATATTGTTTCCGATACACCAAATGATCCAAACTATCACAAAGAATAGAGTGAACCATGTCTTCTTTTGGAATCTATCCACCACATGGCAAGAGAGCCGTTGTTCAAATAGGTCTCTAATGTTGTGCAGCATGCATGTATCTAATATGACTGTGCGGTTAAAAATTACATCATTTACTTAACTTGAATTTAAACAAATGACTAAATCGACACAATATTAATTATAATGACTAAATTGACATGACTGAAAGTACAAAGACTGAATTGACACAATTAAACAAGTATAGAGATCTTTGGTGTAAATAATCGTCAAAGAAAATAAGCCTATTAATTAACAACCTTCGTTAAGCTTATTTGGTCAAAGTTCATCATGCCCTGCTTGAATATAATGCTTGAGTAGTTTGATTAGATTGATGGTCTGGGTTTTCTTCTTACCCACTAATAGGAGTCAATGCCCGAATGGCGAGGAGCGAATATGAACCATTAGATCTAAACTAATAGCCCGTATTTCAAAATTGTTTTTAATCCTCTCATTAGAGTTCTAAGCCCAGATTTTAAAATTACTTTCATATCTCTCATCAGAGTCAATGGCTCTGAATTTCTTGATTTAGATTTGATACAAATAGGGATGCAAATAATCCGACCGTGACAAGAAAGGGAGAAATTCGACCAGAGGGTGCCGGGGACCCAGATCCAACTACAAGAATTAAAGGATTCCATTAGGATTTTTAGTTTAATTAGGATTAGATATTTCGTTTAATTATAACTAGGGTTTTAATTAGGTTTTTTTTAACTGAATTATGTAATTAGATTTAGAGTTTTTGTGTTATATTAGATTCAGACTGGGTCTTTGAGTTATATTAGGTTTGTTTTGTATTTTCGAATTGTATTAGAAATAGCCTTTGTTTAGTTACCTATAAATAAGAGTTAGATTTATGCCTCAAATTCTTATATTTAAGCACGAGGGATGCAGGGAGTACCCCGATCGATCGGAGCCCCCCCGATCGATCGGGAGCCAAAATTACACGCTAGTATATATACGTGCCGTAGGGTTATGTATTGAGTATCCAATTCAAAGAGTAAGCGCCACCGTCATCATAGAGAGAGAGAGAGAGAGAGAAGTGATTGTAATTTTTCTATTCTCAAATTAATAAAAGTCTCCATCTCTGCCGGTGGTTTTCTCCCCTTTCGATTGAAGAGGGATTTCCACGTAAATCATTGTATTATTATTTTTCGTTCTCTTTTATCTGTATTACTTCTCGTTTGTCATAGTATTTGTTTCGAATTAAGTACTTGGGATTCCGCAGAAGAGGAAGGGATTAGGAGAATTTTTTATTTTTTTTTTTGAACCCATAAAAAAAGGGGTCACTCTTAACCTGTCCATTATAATGGACGGTCAAAATTTACTCCTCTCACCTTCTCCTAGGAAATTTACATATATATATATATATATATATATATATATAGGGGACAAGGAATAATGCATAAATGAATGTGATGTAGGTATGATTGGAATCTTGAATATAGCTGCCTTGAATTGAGTGTGATGTTTGTAGTCCAATTGACTTTGGGATTTTGGTTTTCACATGAACAAATACAATAACATCATTTTCTATCTATCTAATAAACTCAAATGATTTATATTCTTTTAATCATGTCGATAACATTATCCTTTTATAACCTAACGATTTTTAAGAATACAAAATGATACCGTTTTCCTAAACAAATGACCAAGGCACTTCTCGTAGTTTGCCTAGTTGGCGAGGCCCCCCCCAGACCACATGACCAGTTGACTGTCCAACTGAAAAACGCTTAAAAATGCTTGGCTGTGCATCATGGCCTTTGAGGTTCCAATACTGTACATATATATATATATGTATGAGTTGTTAGGTTTAATATAATGGTTATACTATTCACTTTCAAGCATGAGGTTTTGAATTTAAAACTCATTTTGCCTCTAAAAACAAACACTAACTTGAATGTCTGAGAAACTATAACCCCTCTGTTTATCTCCTATATATTATTTATTCTACAGGTCTTCAGGCATCTAAAAATCGAAGCTTATCTTGTAAAAGATTCGTTTCGATACAAAAGATACTTATATATTATAAAGTATTTTTTTTTTTTTAGGCTTTTGTAAGAGGGAGGAGCACAGAGAAAGTGAAAGCTGCAGCGCCGCAGGGCACAGGGGTTTAGTTGTTGTGGGGAATTGGAGCTTACCAATATTCATTCTTACTTGGGTTTTGTTTTTGGATCCATTCAAGCAACTCTATAATATCTCAACAAGTAGTCTGATTTGTTGGAAAAAATAATACAAGCTGTTAGGTTTATGTCTCAAAATTATTTGGCGCATTAAGAAGGAGGGCCGTGAAGACCCCGATCGATCGGGTGAAGCTCGATCGATCGGGAATGTTACGTAAACAAGGGACGCTTACAGAGAGGCGGCCGATCGATCGGTGAGGAACCGATCGATCGGGAATCAGGGCTATTGCGCATCTATAAATACGGACGTGGGTACGTCATATTTTTCATCCAAGTCAAAAGAGAGGCTTTCCCTTTGCGGCGCCGCAACCAAAGAATATTGAGCGTGTGAGATTATTGTAATTCTTCTTCTTCTTTTGCTCAATAATAAAAGCTCCGATCTTCGCCCGTGGTTTTCTCCCCTTTCGATTGTAAAGGGGTTTCCACGTAAATTCTTGTGTCTATTATTTCGTTTCTCTTTTAGTCCGATTGTTTCTCGTTATTGTCGTGGTATTTGATTCGATTGAGATCCGAGTATATTGTTTATTTCCGAACAAATTGGTATCAGAGCTTGGTTCTTCGAATTGATACAATGGCATCAGGTATTAAAACCGAGGTTGAGAAATTCAATGGTCAGGGAAGCTTTAGCTTATGGCAGGTCCGTGTGAAAGGACTCTTGACTCAGAACGGCTTGAAGAGAGCACTGGAGGGGAAAGAGAAGAAACTAGAAACGTTGACCGAGGCACAATGGGAAAAGTTGGATGAGAAGGCTCTCACGGCTATACAGATGTGTTTGGCTGACGATGTTTTGTCAGAGGTATTGGAGATTAAAACCGCAAAGGAGTTATGGGAGAAATTGTTAGACATGTTTTGCCACAAGTCAGTCTCCAACGAACTTGCAGTGAAACAGCGGTTGAACACTTTTCGTATGTCAGAAGGTATATCTCTTAAAAACCATCTTAGCGAATTTACCTCAATTATTCATGAATTAAAGGCTTTGAATGATGTCCCTAAGGACGAGGATCAAGCTATGATATTACCGTGTTCGCTCTCTAATGCGTATAAGGGCTTCGTAGAAAGCATGATATACGAGGGTAGGCCGACTATTACTATTGATGAAGTAAAAAGAAACCTAGTGAGTAAAGAACGGGTAGATAAGGAATTATCTGACTCAGTGAATGACTCGGGTAGTGGCTTACATGTGAGAGGTCGATCAGAACATAGGGGATCCAATGGTGGGAATAAGTCTAGGTCCAAATCTAGACATAAGAACCTGTCGTGTCACTATTGTCACAAAAAGGGGCACATGAAGAAAGACTGTTACAGATATAAGAATAAATCAAAAGAGGTTAACAGGGGTGACCAGGGTAAAGACAAGTCCGCTGAGGCTAGTGTTGTAGAGGAAGATAGTGAAGGGGAATTTCTATTAGTTGCTGATTCTCAGTACAGGTCCATAGATAAGTGGGTCATGGATTTGGGTTGTTCGTTTCATGTTACTCCAAACAGAGACTGGTTCTTCACGTATAAGTCTATACAAGGTGGGGTTGTCTTGATGGGTAATGATGCTGCTTGTAAGGTAGTGGGTGTTGGAACAGTCCGTGTGAGAATGTATGATGGAACTATTAGAACCTTAAGTGATGTTCGTCACGTCCCGGATTTGAAAAAGAACTTGATTTCTCTAGATACCCTTGAATCTAATGGGTACAAGTACACTGCTGAAGGTGGAGTCATGCGGGTCAGTAAGGGTGCGTTAATTGTGATGAAAGAAAATAGGGTTGGTACTTTGTATGAGCTTGCAGGTACAACCGTGACAGTGCAGTTGCTGTTTCCACATCTGCTATGACAGATGCAGAGATCACAAGACTACGGCACATGAGAATGGGTCATATTGGTGACAAAGCATTGTCTGAGCTGAGTAAAATGGGACTTCTTTGTGGTCAGTCAACAGGACTGATGGAATTCCGTGAGCACTGTATTTATGGGAAGCAGAAGAGAGTCAGCTTCAAGGCAGCAGTGCATCAGACCAAAGGAACGTTAGACTACATACATTCTGATCTGTGAGGACCTTCCAGAGTGGCTTCTAAAGGTGGGTCCATGTATCTTCTAACGTTGACTGATGACTACTCACGTAAAGTTTGGGTCTATTTTCTTAAGCAGAAAAATGAAGTGTATGATATCTTCAAGAAGTGGAAAGTTCTGCTTGAAAAACAGACAAGGAAGCCGATCAAGAGGTTGAGGACTGATAATGGTCTTGAGTTTGTCGAAGGGGAATTCACTAAATTATGTGAAGATCAGGGCATAGTCAGACACAGGACATGTACAGGTCGACCTCAGCAGAATGAAGTGGCTGAAGGGTTAAATAGGACGTTACTTGAGAAGGCTCGTTGTATGCTTTCAAATGCAGGTTTAAAGAGAGAATGGTGGGCAGAAGCAATTAGCATGGCTTGCTACCTTGTGAACAAGACACCGCATTCTTCATTACAGATGAAGACTCCTGAAGAGGTATGATCTGGTTCAACTTCTGATTATTCTCAGATCAAAGTTTTTAGTTGTCCTGCATATGCATATGTTAGTGATGGAAAGCTGGAGCCTAGGGCCAAGAAGTACATCTTTCTTGGTTATACGTCAGGTGTGAAGGGATATAGATTGTGGGATCCATGTGTTCAGAAGTTTCTGACTAGTAGAGATGTTACTTTCGATGAGTCTGCTCTACTCAATCCGCCACACACACCCTCCATTGACAGAGATAATGTTCAGGTTAAGACACCTGATGATACAGAGATACAGTCATATTAGCAGATTGTTCAGCTTGAGAGTATTCCAGCACCTCAGGTACGGGTTTCTGATGTTGTTACTGATAATGTAGAAACAGGTCAGCAGGTGGAGAATATTACTATAGCTGGTGGTAGACCGAGGCGACAGATCAGGCCTCCTGAGAGATATGGGTATGAGGAGATGATTGCCTATGCCCTCTCTACTGCTGAAACGTTAGATGACAGTGAGCCGACTTCGTATACAGAGGCTGTATCGAGATCAGATGCTGAGAAGTGGCTCGTTGCTATGAATGAAGAGATGCTGTCTCTTCATAAGAATCAGACTTGGGAATTGGTGAAGCCTCCTACAGGGAAAAGACTGGTTGGATGCAAATGGGTCTTCAAGAGAAAAGAGGGCATTCTTGGAGTGGAAGATGGGAGATACAAGGCACGTTTGGTAGCTAAAGGCTACAGTCAGGTGCAAGGTATTGATTTTCATGATATTTTCTCACCTGTAGTTAGACACACTTCGATTCGTGCATTATTGTCTTTGGTTGCCATGCATGATTTTGAATTTGAACAATTGGATGTCAAAACTGCATTCTTGCATGGTGAACTAGAAGAGAGTATCTTTATGCATCAGCCTGAGGGTTTTGTTGTTGAAGGAAAAGAAGATCATGTGTGTTTGCTTAGACGGTCTTTATATGGTTTAAAGCAATTTCCTAGACAGTGGTATAGGAGATTTGATCAGTTCATGACAAGTCATGATTACATCAGGAGTAAGTACGACAGTTATGTGTACTTTAGAAAGACAGATTCAGGCTTTATTTATTTGCTTTTGTACGTTGATGATATGTTGATTGCAGCACGAGATATGAAAGATGTCGATGACTTGAAATCAATGCTGAAGAGTGAATTTGAGCTGAAGGATCTTGGAGCAGCTAAGAAGATATTAGGCATGGAAATTCATAGAGACCGAGAAGCTGAAAAATTATACTTGTCTCAGGAGAAGTATATTGAGAAGGTGTTAGACATGTTTCATATGAAGGATGCTAGCCCGGTTAGCACGCCCTTAGCAGCTCATTTCAGACTCTCAGCGTTAGATTCGCCTCAGACTGAGGAGGACATCAGGTACATGTTTCAGATTCCTTATTCTAGTGCAGTGGGCAGTATTATGTATGCAATGGTCTGTATGCGTCCAGATATTGCTTTTGCTGTGAGCAGAGTTAGTAGGTACATTGCGAATCCCGGCAGAGAACATTGGCATTCAGTAAAGTGGATTCTCAGGTATCTTCGTGGAACCTCTGATTTGCGTTTTGAATATGGGAAAAGTAAGTGCTGTTTGGTTGGGTATGTAAATTCTGACTATGGTGGAGACCTTGATAAGAGGAAGTCCACTTCAGGGTATGTGTTTTGTTTAGGTGACACAGCTATCAGTTGGAGAGTGTGTTTGCAGCCTGTTATAGCACAATCTACTACCGAGACCGAGTACATGGCAGTAACAGAAGCGTTCAAAGAAGCCGTCTAGTTGAGAGGATTGATCAGTGAAATCAGTGTCGAGCAGGGGATAGTTAGAGTATACTGTGATAGTCAGTCCGCTATTCATCTAGCGAAAGATCAGATGACTCATCATGACCGAACGAAACATATTGATGTGAAGCATCACTTTATCAGAGATCTGATTGACGAGCAGAAGGTGGAGTTGAGGAAGATTGGGACTGAAGATAACCCAGCTGACATGTTCACAAAAGTTCGACCAGGAAGCAAGTTCGAGCATTGCTCGAATTTGGTGGGTCTTTCAGTTTGATGTATGTTAGCCTCGGTTGAGGGGGCGTTTTGTGGAGAAGGTGGAGTTGTTTTATTGTTGATGTTGATTTTGAGCCAATGTGGAGATTTGTTAGGTTTATGTCTCAAAATTACTTGGTGCATTAATAAGAAGGGCCGTGAAGACCTCGATCAATCGGGAATGTTACGTAAACAAGGAACGCTTACAGAGAGGCGGCCAATTGATCGGGACCCTCCGATCGATTGGGAATCAGGGTTATCGCGCATCTATAAATACGGATGTGGGTACGTCATATTTTTCATCCAAGTCAAAAGAGAGGCTTTGCCTTTGCGGCGCCGCAACCAAAGAATATTGAGTGTGTGAGATTATTGTAATTCTTCTTCTTCTTTTGTTCAATAATAAAAGCTCCGATCTTCGCCCGTGGTTTTCTCCCTTTTCGATTGTAAAGGGGTTTCCACGTAAATTTTTGTGTCTATTGTTTCGTTTCTCTTTTAGTCCGATTGTTTCTCGTTATTGTCGTGGTATTTGATTCGATTGAGATCCGAGTATATTGTTTATTTTCGCACACAAGCTAATCTTTAATTTTATGGGGGAGTTGTACCTCATATTGAAAAAATAGTGTGGGTGATCCTTTTCTTAAAAGGTATATTTATTTTTTGGATAATATTTTAATCGCGCTTATTTACTAGTCGTTTACCGTTACTAGCCGTTTAGGGTTATTAAAATTGTGACAGTTGAGAATTTATTTATAATATAGTTGGTGCAATTTATTACGTCCGTTTATAGCTGTTAGAATTCATTACAACTGATGACTTAATGCCTGTTACCGTTTATAGCCGTTGGAATTCATTGCACCCGGTTGTTTTTAATGCTTGTTATCGTTTTCTATGCTATATATATGATATCAGCTATAACAATCAAAATGAACACTCTCAGCCTCTCTCTGACTCTCATTCAAGGTACTCCTACCCGGTAATTAAAGAGTGCACGTTAAGAGTCGGATTGCGTTAATCCTGGAGGAGGGCCGCCAATTATGTTGTGTGCATTGGAGCAGCGGAGAAATCATCTTTTAGGACGGTGGCATTTACCACAGCGTGATATCATTGTTTTGTAAGATCTTTCTAATTGCCCTCTCTTTCGTTGCTGTATTGGAATATGTGCCAACTTTCCAACACTTATATCCGGTGAAGTTCTACGCATTGATTTAGGGTTTTTGCTGGCGTTTATTTCATGTTTTTGTGTCCCTTTCTTGGCTCAATGAAAACAAGAATTAAGCTGCTGGAAACATTGTTCTGTGATGTAATTTCCTAGCAATCTAAAAGATCGGTTATTTCGGACAAGGACGGGAGTGGACCAGACCAACTGTACATTTGTTACGAATCAAGCTCCAAATCCGAATCTAACTCAAGATCAATGGGCCAATCAATAGATTTAGATCCAAAACATAAAGATTATATTATATTAACTAAAGAAAGGGGGAGAAATGCATAGAGGAATGGGGAGAAACATAGACAGAATTAGGAGGGAGAGAGAGAAAGATCATATTGATCGTCAACATCTAAGCACAAGAAAACCAACTACAATATCTAATTCTATTTATACAAGTAGATAACTAAGGATAGATGATGTGCCACCCCACATCAACAATGAGTCCGCAATGACGTGGCATAGGGGAAGACCGAGAACTAAATTGGCGCACTGAACTCAGGAATATTCGTATCAACATTGGTCCGGTCTTTGGTCTTAATATGTGTGCTTAATTAGTTTTTGGGATGACCGATTTGGATCGGCCATACATCGGTCCTGTCTTTGGTCCTAATATATGGGCTTAATCAATTTTTGGTTTTGTTTGGTTTTGTCCAAGATCGAAAAACTCGAAGACCAGATCAACGATTAATCAATATTAATTTCACATTAAATATTTTGGGTACATAATTTTAATATATAATTAATATATATTACATGTATCTATAAATATTAAATCCTAGAAAATTAAATATTTATTTTTTTACTATTTAATAATTATATAAATATCTTGTATAATTATCTTTAAGTTATATGTATATTGTGCAAATTATATAGTTATCATTACTTTTTAATTTTTAACTTTCTTCTTAAAATTGCATTTGCTAGATAAAATATCGGTCCAAAGCGGTCCAAACCGGCTTCTAACTGGGCTTGGAGTGGATTGACCTGGTTTTAACCAATTTGGCCCTTGATCTCATAATTTGATGTAGTTCGGTCTTCAGTCCAGTCGTTCAATTCGGCCTTGGACCAATGTGCAGCCCCATCAACAACACCATCAACATGTGCGGGAGGGAAGAGATGAGCTTCAAACCCAATAGCACGTACTTGGGAATGAGTTATCTAACCATTACAATGAATCTAAAAGCTCATTTTTCTTTTGTTTTGATTGGAGGGGTCCGGTAGGTGTGGCTACTTCAATCGTATACTCAGTCTTGCTCTTGTAGGTGTATTTGTCATTTTCTCTTTTTCACACTTTGTGTGTGCCTTTCGCGTTTCCTTCCGAAGATGCTGACTTTTGTATTGTGAGTGTTTCCTGCGCTTGTCGCAATTTATCGAAAATAATAATAATAACCCTGAAGGTTCACCAGCATCTAAAGGAGGGGAAGATGAGTTTCAAATTTAATACTACGCTCCCCGAAAATGTTAGGATTAGCCTTGTTTATGGAGGGGACTTGATGCATGCCCAAATCTGACCTAATATCTTTTACGTGCACCAAGATTTGTGCGCATGAAACGTTATATAATAAATTGTAAAGTTTTTTAAAAGGGTAAAATGTTGTAATAATGCCGTAAATAGGGCTACAACCACTAAGAATTATAAATAAGTTTTAAACCGAAGACCTTATACTTGGAGAATGAGTAGTCTAACTACACCAAGCCCTAGCTCGAGATGTTATGTAACCGTGATCGAATTTCCAATACTGACATAATATTGGAGTATGATTTGATATTGATTTTTTCAAACAAATAAATAATTTGAAATTTAAGTTTTTATTAGTATTCATACATAGCATTGCATTGTTTGTAAGCATGAAAGCCCTTTCGCACTGAATGCAGTTTATTACTGCTATTAATAAAAGGAATTTCCTAACATGTGTCCACATATATTAAATACATTTATATGTATTAATTTTTTACTAAATTATTCGAACATTAAAAATAAAAAATATTATTTTTGTATGCATTAATAAATTGCAAAAATATAATTCAATAAATGTTCCTTAACATACGCCCTAAAAGGAATTCAAAGTAGGTGTAATTAATGGGTTTTAACAAACCGTTGTTGATTTTTTTTTTTTTTGCCAAAAAGCAAGCGCAAATTCAATATTTGTCAAAAATCTGGACAAACAGTATCAAAATATGCAAAAATAAAAGCCAAAAATCCCTATACACTTAATCTAGCAAACGGTACTCCAAAAAACAAAGCTTATAAACAGAACCTAAATCATAAAATTGACCCGGTACCAAACTAATTTTTGAATTTTCCTTATCACCCAACTTTGACATCTGTTTAACTCCTTGAAGATTTTTTCATTCCTGATTGTCTAGATCATATGAGTTGTCGCAGCAAAATATGCCCGCTTAACGTGCGAATCAAATAACCGACTTCGAAACTTCTTACCAAAACATGCCCGCTTAAGATGTGAATCAAATAACCATTGTTGAATTTATCATACTATAAAATCATTACTTTTTTTATAATATTATTTAAATTTAATTTCTACAATTAATTTTTTATAATATACATGAGAATTGAGACATGCATTTTCATTTTAAAGTATTTTAAATTTTGTTCCTATAATTTGAAAAACAATCACTATATTTCTACTTTACTCTAAATACAGAAAAATAAATTTATTTTATTTAAAACCTCTTTATATGTAAGTGAAATATCCAAAAAAATATATTCTTACCAAAAGAATAATTTTTCAAAATAACACGACTAACCAATTAACTAATACAGTAGCTGTATTAAAGTAATTTGTGTTGGGACATTCCAAAATTGAAAAACGAGTTCTCCACTTCTCAAGTTGTAAAATTGAATTTTCGAATAATTTTCTAGTTTTTCGTATCTCTTGAAAAATATTCCAAAAGCACTAGAAAATTTTTTATTTTTCAAAGCCCTAATTTTCTTTAAAAAAAAAGACTAAAATAAACAGTTAATCAACTCATCGACTTCTTATTGTAATTTGAGTTGCGAACATTTCAAAAATGTAAAAACTGTTTTCCAACTTCTTTAGCAGCAAAATCAAGGTTTGGATAACCCACCAGGGTCTTGTCTCAATGGTAAGAGACAAATGAAGGGATAGAGTGTTACTTAGGCCAAAAGATATCACGGGTTTGATTCCCTTCTTGAACCTCTCTCGAGGAATCCCTGGCTTAACTGGCTCATGTGATGTGTGGGTCGCTGCACGGGTCGGGGTTTACCAAGTAACCGGGTTCCTCGTTGCTAAAAAAAAAAACAAAAAAAGGTTTCGAACAATGTTTCTAATTTTTCAAGCATTCTGAAAAATTCTCAAAAACTAATTACATATTAGTACCCCGAGATACGGTGTCAATAACTTTTTAATCCAAAAATTTTGTGAAATAATTTTTTAGTTGAAAAATTGCGTGTATTTAATAAATTAATTCAAATAATGATATAAAAAGTATAAAACATGCCGTTATCTGTTGGTAACTCCACCTATTCTCATCATCCGACACACGAGTCGCAATGTTGTGATAGATCTAATGAAGAAGAGCTTTATTTACACCCTTACAAACTACAGTTTAGACTATTTAATTATACATGCAACATTTGAACAAAAAATTATTTCACAAAGTTTTTAAACTAAAAAAATTAATATATTAAATTTTAAGATACTTATATATAATTTACCCTTTTTTATTTTTTAACAATTAATCTAAAAGTCACACAACTATATGTCAATATACCAAAAAATAATCCAACTCTATTTTTTAACCAAAAAATAACCCAACTCTTACTTTTCTATCAAAAAATAACCCAACTCTAACTTTTTTACCAAAAAATAATCCAACTCCAACTTTTCTACCAAAAAATAGCCAAACTCTAAAATTAATCTAAAAATAATCCAACCCTAAAAATTTGATTTAAAAAATACTGAATTATGATGCTCCAACAGTATATTTTTCTTCTATATATTTTTGGTTTGGCTTGTTTTCTAGGCGGTCTCATTCAGTAAATGAGCTGAGCGAGCACAGATATGCGGCTCAGTTAGATAAATGATACCAATATCGAGCTTGTCTCATTTAGTTAATGAGTAGAGCCGAGCCGATCAAGTTGTGGTTCGACTCGGCTCATTTGCAGCTTTAGTTCTTTGATTTTATTCCTCGATTGTTTTGCTTGTTCTTTGCCCCGAGATATTGCCTTTTTTTGGGGTTGTGCTCAATTGTCAAAAAGATGTATTTTTAGTTTGGTTAGGTGAGAAAAGAAATCAAACCAAACAAAAAATACATAGAAGAAAAATATATTGTCGGAGCATCATACCACATGTCATGCTTAGCCATAAATTCAGTATTTTTAAAATTAATTTTAGAGTTTCGTTATTTTTTAGTGTAAAAGTTAGAATTGATTTATTTTTTGGTAAAAAAGTTAGAGTTGGGTTATTTTTTGGTATAAAAGTCAGAGTTAGGTTAATTTTGGTTTTTTTTCCAATAAATTACGACAAAATCGGGAAACAAGTAGACCACTCGCTAGGTGAGGCCTGAGTCCAACCGTAACAAAACGGGGACCAAAAACAACCAAAACAAAACAAAAAGATACCAACAGGAACAAAACGCTCGCCTCAAACACGACACATCAAACACTGAGCACAAAATCAAACAAGACACGGGAGACAGAAAAAATAATGCGTTAAAAAATAGAGTTGAATTATTTTTTAATATATTGACATATAATTAAATTATTTTTAGATTAATTATTATTTATGTTTTTGGAAAAAAAGAGTAATAAATGAAGTAAGTAAGCGTTGTTTATTGTAAATTGTGCTGGGGACAAAAGATGGACATGGACAGCATCAAAATCTACACCCTCTTTTTTTTTATTTCCTTTTCCTTTTTCTTTATCTTTCCTTTTTTACTTTTGCTTTTTCTACCTGGCCCCTCTCCTTATGTATCTTGTTTTTAGCATTATGTTACAGTATAAATCAATCTCGAATCTTCACTTTTAAGTTTAAACTTTACGAAAAAATAATTTTTTGATATGGTATTAGATTATTATTGACCAAAAAGTCACGAGTTCGAATCCTAATAATCCTCACTTTCAATATTAGCATAGTACCAGAGTTTTGTTACGTATAAAATCAATTTTAAACTTTCACCCTTAAGTTTAAGCTTTTAAAAAAGATAATTTCTTGATATGGTATCAGATTCTCGTTCTGAGAAGGTGAATTTTGAGCCACACCTTTGATTATAGGGAGAAAGGGATGACGAAGATGATGCCAGCAATCAAATTAGTGATCCGGAACTTTCATTCTCACAGGAGTCACGCCAGACCCATGGAGTTGATACACATAAGATCCACATGCAAGTTTAATCCTAAAACTAATTGGCGATAGGTGAAGTAACCCATTAGATTTATAAATTGACCTATTCACTCCCACAACACCAATGTGAAATTCTTATACTAAACTCATATGTTACATATATGTATGTATTTAGCAACGCTTTAACTCTACCCGAAAAATCGACTTAAAAGCTGTGATGGTTGTCTTAATGTATAAGTCGACACGTGTAAATATGGCCAAAGGTTGTGGGATATTCAACACATCCTTGTTTGGAATACGAAATTAAAGAACAAAGACAAATTAACTAGAAAAACAAAAAATGATGCAAGATTTACGTGCTTGACCATTTATGTATCTTTTGGCCTAGCTTTTTTAGATTCTACTGGTGTTTTGCCCGTAAAAAAGCGTTGCTTGATAAATGAAAGCTGTTTTTATAATTTTAAGCAAAAATATGAATATAATATTGTTCTTTAAAGTAGAATTAGAAGTAGAAACAAAAGCTAAAATTTTTTTAGACGAAATACAATAGTGATAGTACTTCTCGCGAAAGTACTTCTAAAACCAACAATTTTTTCACGGATTGACCAAATTTACCCTATAGAGTCGTAGAAATGTTTAATATCTCTCTACAGGAAGAGTATAAAAGCGTTATTTTCTCACATAACAACCCAAACAAAACTTAAGAAAACATTTATAACCAATCACAAACCTTAGAGCGCCATTCATCGAAAACTAATTTAGATTTGGCCCAATCCTCAGTTCATATGACATTGACCCATTATAGAATAAAATTAGTGTCCACGTAGAAAACCCAAGAAATCCCATCATGTGCATGCAGTATGGACCATACCAAACAATTACAAATACCAACTTTTAGGACACGTAAATCGACAACCGACCCTATCTCTAGTATGTCATGGACCTGGGCATGGGAGGCACGTGGGTCAATTGTGATGATCTCATTACACTGAGCATTGCTGTCAGGGTGCCAGTTATGTCATGTTCAAAGATAGTGTCATGGACAAGGCGTAGCGTGTCATGGAAGCACGATCATAGCTAGGATGTGTTAGTAACGTCGGTTTTTAGGGTTGTATTAGCCTAATCCTAGTATACATAGCAATGTAACTCTTGTAATCATCATTCCAACAATTATAAATACAAACTCACTCTATTCTCATCTCGTAACTCTCTCTCTCTCTTCTCAAATTCTTCAAATTCTTTCTCATTTCGTACTCTAATACTTCTATCTTTCTTTCTTACCTCAAATCTCGTCACGTGCAGTATGGACTACACCAAACAACTACAGATACCGACTTTCAAGACACATAAATCAACAACTGACCTTATCTCTCGTGCTATATCAGCTGATATTGTTCCTAACTCCACCTGAAAAATCGAGATAAACGGATTCGAATCAAATTGAGAATGCTATAGCAAATTTGCTAGGACCAAAATGGAAAAAGAGAAAATGATCTTTTTGTATATACTTTTTTAGTTACGTGAATTTGAATCAAGTTTGAACGTAAAAGAGAGAAAATAAATAATAATAAATAAATTACCAAAAAAATAATTAATGTTTAATCATTAAAAATAAAGCAGGGAACAGATCGACCAGAGGGGACCCATTAGCTATACAAATGAAAAGAGTAGGGTACTATGAACTATATGCTACATCATAATTTCTTATTAATTATTATTTAATTATTAACTGTAAGAATTTATTAGGATAAATTATATATTAATATTTTAAGATTTAATGTATTAATTTTTTAATTTATAAACTTTGTTAAATAATTTTTTAGTCTAAAATATTATATATATTTAATAATATAGTACGAGTAATGATATGAAAGAATGAAAGAGGGGCGTGTTTTGTACTCTTACACATCGTTATTTGGATTATTTTGTTAAATATATTAACTTTTTTTTACAAAAAAATTATTTTTCAAAGTTCGTGGACTAAAAAATTAATATACAAGGTTTAACTAGTGTAAATTTTAAAAGGGTTTTTTTCCTTCTAAAAATTATTTGAATTTTAGGTGCAATTTTAAACAATTATCAAAATTTTTAATGTCACACTTTAATATGATACTATTAACATTTGTTAGTTTTAGCTGACTTGATATTTAGAAAATATGTTTCACATATATAAAAATTATATTTTTCAATATCTACAAATTAAAAATATATTCGAAATATTAAAGTATTTAAAAATTATTTCAGATGTAAGTTCGAATTTAAAAAAAATTATTTTCTCTTTTTATTTTCAAAATCTATATTAGCAAAAATCAATGGATATTAACAACATCAACAATAAGATATAATTTTAAAAAATTTTAAAAAATTTAGACCTGACAATAAAATAATTAGAAAATCTAAGTAATTTTTAAACCGCACCTAAAATTTAGGTGATTTTTAGTTAAAGCCCAATTTAAAAATATAAAATGACAATAAGAATTTTCTTTTTAAACTAAGTTTTTAATTTTTTTTCAATAATTAAATTTAGTTTTAAATTCCTCAAATAATAAACTGCGAAAATATTAAAATTTTGAAAAACTAAAATAAAGTAAAATGGAGAATATTAAATTCCGTTAAATAGACTCAATTATCAAGGATTGGCAGTAAGATAATGATGAGTTTACCCAGATCCCATTCTTAGCTGATAATTCTCCTCACCACATTTCGAGAAAGATAAATGCCATTTATTTTTTTTGAACATTATAAATGCCATTGTAATAGAGGGTGACGTTTTTATGCGATCGTGAGATCGTGAAAAGGGTAAATTTTAACTTTTTATTTTAATAGACGGTCCAGATTTATTAGACATTAAAAAATATAACAATTTACGGCTTATACTCCTTCATGGGGTAGAAAGAAAGAAGAGGTAAAGGAGGAAAATTATTTTTTTCAATACTCAACAAATCTTGCCGTAAATTACAATAGAGAGTTAGGATCCGCCCCTCTCATAACAACGCCACTATACATATATATATATATATATATTGATAAATTTATATAACATAATTAATTTTTTTTTATCATATTATTAAAAGTATTTAATTTATACGAGAATAATATCGTGAAATTTTAGAAGTATAAAGTAAGCTTTGATCGGTGAATCTTTTTACACACTGAAGTATCTATTTTATATTGTAATATTAACTAAGTCATTTGTATTTAAATGTTTGTATATATTTATGATGTTATACACGTGTTATTTTCTTCAATTATGCATGATCGTACGCAGGAAAATTAAACTTTAAACAATTACTTGGATTATGTGACATCTAGAGAGTCGGATGTTGGGTCAAAATTTGGTGTGAACACCTCCCTTACTCCCCGGACGATATTACAAGGAACCTGAGCTGCGTTATAAGTTGGATCAGACAGTGACTTAGTGATGTAAAGCTTTATTGAAGCTCGGAGTTCTGTGTTACGCTTGTCCATCTTTTGTGAGTGCGCGTGTCTTTGTACTGTGTCTTTACACTGTTATCGAGAAAATAATCTGGACAGATCCTAATAAAATATATATTATAAGGTAATATATAATACTTTAATTTAAGTAAGTAATGTGAGTGGGCTAGTAAAAATATAGTGTAAGGGGGGAGGAAATGCATGCATGGTTTTGAGTGTAAATTTGGCGTTATCGATGAAGCTCTCTTTTCAGTTAGGTTAGGCCATTTTAGTACTTCTTTCTTAGATTTTTCTTCTTCTTTTCCTTTTTCTTCTACTATCAAACAAACATGTCTTCACACCCATTTTTCTATCGGTTTTTTCGATAATTAATGAGGGAACTCACGATATAAAAACTGATACATCTTTTTATCGTATTTGCATCACGTTTCTATGTATTGATTATGTCTTTTTCTGGTATAGGACAGCGTACAAAATACGGTATAGAGAGGTAAAAGTAACTCTAGTAGAAAAGGTATGGGATCTGTTTTTGAAAGATTTTCGGACGAGAGATTACTGCACCAGAAGAAAGAACTAGAAATATTGAGTGCATCAGGAGTTTTCGATTAGGGCATGCAGCTGTAGGAGAGATTCTTGGTAACTTTTGCTTCGGATTTTCATGTTTTTATATTCTTGTTTTTTTGGGTATTTATCACACTTTATGTGGTTTTTCAGATCCCACTTCTGTGGAGTGCAGGCTTGTACTGTGACTATTGAAAAAAAATTAAATTTATCACACTTTGAGCTCTTTGCATTTTGAATACCAATTTTTATTTGAACGTAAGGAGAATACATGCTGGGAGATCAATCTAGTAATGAAACTCTCTAATATATCGAAACAAAGTTCCATCAATTACCCAATTTGTAGTTTCGTTTCCCTTCTCTATACACATGCTTATTAAGGTGACATTGTGGAACTGAGTTAGGGAAATAATGAATTTTCAAATAGGTATTACGGCTCCAAAGCCATGTGAATCGTCTCTCGGGTACCTTATATAAAGAGTCCGTTATCCCCTACTAACTGAATTCTTATAAAATTCAACTCCAAGTCCTTGTTAATGCCATCCCTTTCTGCAGTAGCTTCCGTTACTAAAACTGAAAAATTTTCTGAATATGTGACTATTTGTCTTACATCAAACCACTACTTGCAAGCTTCAATTACCATCTATCGAAAAACATTGCATGAAAATTATAAATAACGTCTAATCAAATGGGATTGCCATACACCCCTTCGTACACAATATTCACTATCTTAAGTAATTATTAAACGTTGATATTACGGGCTTAAATATTAAGTATATATTGAGCCTAATTCTGATATGGTATTGAAATCATACTAGACCTAATTTTGTTTAGAAAATTGACTTACTATAAAAGAAATGCTTTTACTGTATAAGTTATTTTGGACACAGAAAAAAATGACTTTCATTCAAAAAGCAAAGAGCTCAAAACAAAAGCATAAAAAGCCAAATTTGAAAGAACGAAATAGCAAAAAAATAAAAATAAAAAAAATGCATAAACTAAACTACATAGAAGGATCACCAGAAAACGAACACCCAAAAGAAAAACAATAACTAACCGAAATAGATAAATAAGATAATTGAAAAGAAGTCAACTTAGGGAACAAGAAATGAAACAAAAAAAAGGAATGAATTAACGCTTATTAATTCAAAGGTCAGAATATATAAACTTCACATAAACTTACACCTAGTTAAATAACGTCTCCTTAATCAAGGTAAAACTGGTACACGAGATTTTTTATAAAAAAAAAGAAGAAAGTAATTTCATGGAGATCCTCGAACTATTGTTGAAAATGAAAAACTCCCTTAACTTTTTTCATTACACCTTCAAAACCATTAATTCTTAGCAATTAAACCCATTTATTGAAATTCTATCAAGTTTGACCTATTTAAGTTCTAAAATAACATACACATCGCCTAAATAGTTTATCTTAGATACTTCATATCACATCACATGATACTTAGTGATTTTAGTTGTTAACATAGTTAAAAAATGGACGGAATTACAATACTAGAGGGTCTAACTAAAACGATTTAATAGTTCAACAGTTGTGCGATGAAACTAAAAGCGAAGAGTCGCTTTGATTTCAAACAACAGTTTAGAGGATCTCCGTAATAATTATCCCAAAAAATCACTATCACAACAAACATGCAAGCTAGCTTACCATTTCTTTGGGGCACTTAAACATTCTTCATCACTTGGAAGCTTTACTTGCACTTCCTCCACAGCCCTAATCCACCAATTTCTACACAAGCCCATATGTTAGATTTCACCGAAAAACGATATGAGATGATATTTTATCTAACTCCACCAGTTAAACCGACTTAAACCCAATTTTTTTATACTGAAAAAAAGTACAATTTTTGCCCACATGTCCATGAGGGAAAGGACCTCATACTTCAGATAAGAAGTTCTAACTGCTATACCAACCAATTTGACTCGACTTAAACCCGAGTTCAACCCAAAAAAACCCGAAAAATCATAGGAAATGCTGATGGGCATGAGAAGAAGAATTAAGCCCTGAAATATCTGACCACATACTACTGGTGTTTGTACTAATTGTACCTCCCCCTGTCCCCCAAAACTGATTACTGTTACTAATATTACTATTATTATTATCATTGTTGTTGTTATTATTATTATTACTGTTCCCATTATTTCCTGACATGCCCATCAATTGTTTCTGAAAATTAAATTGGCCCTCCTCCATTTTCACTTGGCCAAGTTGAGATATCAACCCGGATGAAATTTTTGATCTTATAATCTCACCTGGACTTACGATTCCGCCATAAGAGCCCAGACCCAGTTCGTTTTTTGAACTATTGTTGTCGATTGCTTCCTCGTTTTGAAATGGGTATAGCCCGCTGTTAGCAGCAACTGATGAAGACGAGGGTATTTCGAACCCTGCTAAGAAATTTGGAAAATTTTGTGTAGGGTTCATCCTCCAATTTTCTAATCCGGATAAGAAATTAGGGTTATTGTTTGTCGATGAGTAATCGATAGGGTTGAAGTTTGAGATACCCAGATGGGTTAGGTTTTGTAGGGAAGCAGCCATTAATGAAATTGGAGTGTTTGTTTGTGGAAGGTGGTGGATATCGGAGATCATCATCGGGGAGGTTGTACAGGTGGCGCCACCTGTAGTGGTGGGAGATTGCCCATCGAGGGTGGATTTTGCGGTGGTGGCAGCAGTGGATCGGGACTTGCTTCGTTTGTTGCGACGACACCCGCCTCCAACGGGAACGTTCCTCAGTGCCCCGCCACGGGTCCAGTACCGCCTGCAGGTCTTGCAGAAGTGGCGCGGCTGAGAGAGGCTGTAGTTGTTGAAGTAGCAGAACTTGGTGTTAGTCGAGTCGCATCTGGGGCACTTTAGCGGTGCCTCCGGTGGCGGGATCTTGGCTAGCCTGGCTTTTTCTGCCATTGAATTAGGCCTTATTGATGTCGTTGGTGCCATCCCAACACCACCTCCACCACCAACAACCATCCCGATATGTGGCGGCGGAGCGGCGGGGCCAGGTGGTGGTGGTAGAATTTGTGGGTTTTCATTGTTTCCACTAGTACTTCCACCTTGTTGCTGAAAAAAAAAACCCACAAAAAATAAGAAAAACCCACAAAAAAATAAGGAAAACCCACAAAGCTTAGCTAAAAAAAAAAAAAATACAAGAGCCAAATAAATATTACAAAAAAAAAACCCATTAAGATGAGTATATTCAAAAAAAATATAAAAGGTTTAGATAAGAATAATATAAGAATATGAATCAAAATCTAATTCTTCTAACTTTTATGAAGAAGCTGCATATGCCTATCAAGAGTTACTTATTCCGTTAGATTTTAACGTTTATCAGTTTCTTCAAATCACTACCGTATCTTTTAACTTTTTTTTTTTAACTTTACTTAGTGTTGATTACTAACGGTGAATCAATTTGGTTACAAAATAAAACATTAAAAAGACCATCTTAAACCTAAAAAAAAAAACAAAATAAACGACGAATTTGAATAATCATACAAACAAAAATTGAAGAGAAAAACTCAAAAAGAAACAAACCTGGGGATGATGTTGCCAATTGGGAGGATCTAAATAGAGAGGAAGAGAGGAAAAAACCATATTTATTAGCCTCTATATATATATATTTTTCGATAATCTTTCTTTTTTTCTCTTTTTTGGGTGCCTTATTCTTCTTTTGTAAAGTTTGATACTTAGTTTCTTTGGAAAAATACGAGGGTGGTAGCGACGGTGGCGATGGCGGTTGTGTGGTGGGAGTACCGGAGAATCAAAGAAAGAGGAGTACAAGAAGAAGAGGGAGAAAAAGAAAGAGAGAAGAAGAGAGAAAGCAAAGTTAGAGAGGGGAAGAGCTTTTGGGTGCATTATGCTCTTTTTATTCCATCTCTTTTTGTTATTATTAAATTATAATTAGGGTTTTTTTTTTTGGTGGGGGTGGGGGAATAAGTTCCTTAACAACGAAGCTGCTTAGTGGGGTTATTATGCATTTGATTTAGACTTGTATATGTACGTCTGTTTGTTTATATTTGTTATTACTGTGTACTGTTGGTTGCTTGTTACTTGCTGCTCATGCCGTGTATTGTTGTTCCGTAGTGCTCTATACCTTTTTGCTGTTGCTTTTTTGCTTGTTGTTGTTTTTATGCTTTTCAGGTTAAGGGTCATCGGAAATAGCCTCTCTTTATGGTAGGTAAGGCTGTGTGCATCTCACTCCCTCAAGACCATGCACTGGCGGGGGTATGCTGTTGTTGTTGTTGCTGTCGGATTTAGATAAAAGTTTAAGTTAATTTTGGTAAATGATGTTTGAATGATAAAATTTTTAAACTTTAAAATACGGTACAGTAAATATGAAACAACATATAATAGAGTACCTAAATGATAAATGATCAAAATTAACAGAAACTTAAAGAGGAAAAGGGGAACAGTGGTGGTGGTGGTGGGTGGGCTATGCTTTAGCTAAATGAGGGGTGGCTCCTCCTGCATGGAAAAGATAGTAAAAATATGTACGATGATTGATGTGTCCCCCCTTCTTAGCCTTAGGGCATTATTGGTGGGATCTTCTTTCCTAATTCAAATTCCATATGAAGCCACACCTCTTCTTTTTTTTTTTTTTTCGATAATTAGTGTGAGAACTCGTGATATAAAAATCGGCATCTCATAGAAGGAGACCTGAAAAACGTACATACAGTATGAAAAAGGGAAAGAATGACATAAAAACACTCGTTAAAATTATCCGAGAAGCGAACAGCTAAAAGTCTAACAAAAAAACTTACTTATACATCTAGTACAAAAAATAAGAAATATAGTCAAACAGTACAGAAAACAGTCCTCTCAAAAAAATTCTGGCGTAGATAAGTAACATCTACTGCAGAAGCTTATTACGCCTAAGGGAAATAAAAGTAGTGGTAGAAAATGATCTAAAAGAGCTAAGCATGTGGGAGTCTAGTCCGAGCACCAGGCCAATTGCATGAAAACTCCCAAAAATGATACGGGTTAAGGACTCCGCATATCAGTCTATTAAGAATCATATATTAGATCTATTAAGGTGTGGTTCTTTATGCTTTTTGTTAATTTTTGGGTTGTATAGACTACTAGAAGTATGGTGGTGTTCGAGAGTTAGAAGTGTTATCACTTGAAATTTTAAATTGAGCTTTGGTGTCTGGTTTAGGGCACCACGGCTTAACTTTGAAAATACAGGTCAAATTGCTAGAAATATTGGGTGCTTTGTGAGTTGGCATGAGTGCAGGCGTCCAAGTTTTTAGGATGTTTTGTTTCTGGTTTCGAGAGCTACTCCTTTTTTGCTGTGTTGTGTTTCTCTCTTTTCCCTCTTTTTTGGGCTTTCTTGAGCTCCTCTTTGGCGGATGGTTGATTTTCGTATCGAGAGTTTTCTCTGTAATTATATATATACCAATTCAGCATTTTCCATATACTTTCGCTTCGATTACTTCTTTCTTAAAGTAATGTGCAAAATAAAAAGTTCTTGCAACTTTGGACCTATCCGCCTATTTGGTAGTATTTTTCTGTGTTTAATTATTATTTTTGAAAAACTAAAAAGTTAAATTTGGAAATGACTTTTAATTTCATTTCATGGCTTTAAACTCTAGTTTTTAGTGTTTTCCTAGTGAGTTTAATATCTTGTCTGTAAACCTGGACTTCCTTGTATTTATCGATGGTTACCCCAATGAGCCCCGGAGTTTCGAATACAGAAAAGTTTAATTAGGGAGTCAGAGCCAATGAGGCAAGCACTACACAGCTCAGGGGCATCATCTATGGTCTAGTTCTTTTTCTGCTTTGTTGTTTCGGTTGGTGCGGTTTAGATGTCCCCCTTGATTGCTTATTTACTTTGGTGTGGTATTTGGGGTATGGTGGAAGCTAATACATTTTTGTCTTTGAGCGTTTTGGGTTGCCAGTTATGACGTTCATAGGTCTTTCTTGTTATTTTTCCTTTTCACGAGAAAATCTTTTATATGGATTAAGTTAGTAAAATCCCTTTTTACGATGTTTTTGTTCTATAGATTTGTATGGGTGTACGTTAGCTTAAATTAAGGTTAAAGTGAGAATTTAGTATCAAGGATAAAAAAAAAAAGAATATTTTGGTTGAAAATGAATCATATAGTACAAGAAAAATTAGAGTGAAAACAAAAAGTTGATAACAACAAAAAGCATAAAAATAAAACCAACGCGAAATCAGGTTGTATTTAGAGTTGGCAAAATATGACCCGTCCTGATGATCCAACCCATTTGACCCGCTACCCGACTTTCTGATTTATTGGGACCCGAACCCAGAAATGAACCAACCTGAATTTGACCCTACCCGAACTTGACCCCACCCAAGCCAACCTGAAAACCGATATGACCTGACCCGAATAAGACATGGCACAAGTTTGACCCGACCCGTGATAACCTGAGACCCGAACAGGACTGACCTATAATCCAAAGTGTCCTAAATAGAAATATGATTTTTTATAGGACTGGCATGTGCACTTTTTGGATCTCTTCGTGAGATGTCATTTTTTGTTTTGCTAATTATAAAAAATAAAAAAAAAATTATCAAAGATAAATTTTTGGATCTCTTCGTGAGACGTTTGTTTTTGTTTTGCTAATTATCTAGTTGGTTGGACATCTTTGGTTCGATTAGTCTTTGGAATTTAGGTTCGGCTTGAGGTTGTAAGCTCGGTGCAGCTCTTTCTCATTCCCCCCAGTTGTTGCAGCTTGTGTTTTTCATTGTTTCGAAGCTTGGTCACTGTTTTCATGCTGCAAGGTTTTTGGGTCGTTTCTGTTTTTGGTTCGGTTTGCTTCTGTTTTCTGGAGGTGGGGTGGGGGTGTTCCTGATTTTTGTGCAGGTAGATGCTGGCGCAGGTGGTTTCATTTTCCAAGTCTATTGCATTGTTGGGAGGTTTTCCTTTTTTGCGCTTTTTGTCGTGTTTTTGTTTTGAGCTTTATTTTAGGGCCCTTTGAGTTGCCAGTTTGTATTGAGCTTTACTACATAATTATCGGAAAAAAAAACTTGAAAAAGAAACCATCATTTTAACATAAAATTATTTTTATTTATTTAATAAAAAAAAGTAAAGATATTAACAAGAAAATATACCAATCAGGTGCTTTAAGTATTTGCAATTATGGACCCACAAAATGTAGCACACGATTGAGTAGTTAAAAGCATATGATGAGTCAAAGAAATCAAAGTGAATATGCAAAAATTATTAGCATAAAACAAAATTCACCCTTAACTTCTTCAATTAATGAATGCTTCTTTGTTTAACTTTATCTACTTTTTTCCTTTCTTGCTTTTTCCTTCTTTCTTGGTCAAAATTTAGTAAAAGTTGTGTTTGATTTACTCTTAATTATAAAGTTTTTGTACTGACATGATGATTATCTGCGCTGATAACTGTAAAGAAGTGTCTGGTCCAAACTTTTTGTTCTAAATGCGCGTTGATTCTCTGAGCTGATAACCGTGAAGAAGGGTATGATCCAAACTTCTTTGTACTAAATGTTGATTATTTGAGCTGATGATGACTTTAAACAAGGATACGATCTAAACCTTTTGTACTAAATGTTGATTATCTGAGCTGATGGCTGTAAAGAAAGATATGATCATAGCTCTTGTTACTTGAGAAAGGTATACTACCATTGGTAGAACAATACTTGGAGATTATCTGGGTATGTAGATTGATTCTTCATTAATGTAAGATAACGGTCTAACTAGAGTGTCCATGAGTACTTCAAAATAAGAAATAGATGCCTGCATAATTTGTTGTTAATGGAGCAAATAGTGTCAAGTATCCCAATTCTCACCAAGTTCTTTTTTCGTTTGATCTCTCTAGAAGAGTTAACGAAACCAAAATCTCAATTTCTAGATGAAATAGATTGCACCAGAATCTTGCGAAATATTCTATGATTAGGCTACAAGAGGCCATACTTTTAACCTTGTAAAGGTGTTAGTTGAGAAATCACCCTCAAGATCATATGGGCATGTCAAGACATCCTCGACAAAATGACGAAGTATAGTGTCCTACAAGTAATGAATGATCACTAGGAGGAGCTTAATTTCCCAGAAAAATAAACCATGGTGCAAATACGTGTTTTATGATGGAGTGTTTTTTCTTTGTGGAGATGGAAAACAGTCTTGGGTATTGTCCTTGTTCGGAGAGTTTCCTATCCACCTATCTAGCCAAAAGAGGCATGGTTGCCACATCCAACATGGTATCGTAACCTTGGAGTTAAGATAGAGTTCATGGGTTCAAACATTTTGAACCACATAAATGACATTTTTGAAGGCCATTTTTGTGACACTGAGTTAAATCAGGAGGCGAGTCATTGGTGAGACCCGTATTTGGCCTAAGTAATTCTTTTACGTGGGGATAAATCCTTGATTCTGAAGCTGTTATCACTTGATGAGGTACGTGGAGTCACGTTGTATAGGTTTGGGATGCCTAGTTTCCCTAGGTATTTTGGTAACTTTGGGGCATTCTATTTGACTAGTGCTTATTTCCTAGACTCGGAGCATCTCCCGTCCAGAGAAATAGTCATAATTTGGACAATCCACTTTACAACTTTGGAAGGTATTTTGAAAATCAAAAGGTAATAGAGTGGAAGGCTTGACAGGAGATAATTCATTAGAGTTAGGCGGCCACCAAGTGAGAGGATATTGAGTTTTCACGAGCCTATGTGGTGGTTTGGGACTAAAGGTCTGGTTAAATTTTAACATGGTATCAGAAGAGGTAAACGATCCCATGCTCTTATTTGACGCACAGCGTCCTTGTCAAAAGGGGTGCATTTGTATTTAGTGCTCCGAGTGCCTCTCCAGTATGTTTGATCCAATTGGATCGGAGAAGGCGAGGAGTACGATTAAATGAGATTCACATGAGATGGGGAGTATTGGGAAACCACACGTGTGAGTTAAGGATCTCACATTGGCATCGTGAGAGCGAAAATATCAATATATAAGTTTAGTGTGTTACTCTTCCTATTACCAATTAATTTTAGGATAGATCCCCACTTGGGCTTATATGTGGATTTCATTGTGCTAACTCCATACCATCGCAATATAGAGGTTGAAAGGATCCAAGTAGTCCTGCAAGTAAAAAACAGATGCCAGCACGATTTGTTGCTTGAAGAGCAAACTGGACAAGAAATATGATTAGTGTCAAATATCCCAGGTCTGACTAGTCTCTTCTTTATTTTTTCAATAAATAGCACCGAAGCGTAATAAAAAACAAGTGCACTCGCAAGAACGAAGCCTGAACTAGCCCAAACTGATCAGCAAACAAGAAAACTGAAAAGAAACAAAGAAAACAAGGAAAAAGAAAAATCCAGAAACCTCAAAAGAAAAAATGCGACCCCAAACCAAACAACCCATGAGGGAACAAACGAAGAACCAGCTCCAAACAAAAAAAACCAACTACGAAACCTCAGAAGCATGCAAGGAAAACCCAAACACAACTGCAAGGAACACCCAGGAGGACGAAAAAGGCCCCAAAGCACAAAAACAAAGAAAGCAGAAGGGGTAGAGAAGAGAAAAACGAAACTTAGCTCCCAAAATCAAAGGCAGAAACCTTGAAGAGCCACACCAACACAATCAAAGAACAGCCAAAGCACTACAACGACTTATCCCAAGACCAAGAGAAAGGCCTACTCCGGATCAGTTCAACGGGTTAGATTTCTTCTTGGATTGTCTCTTCTTCTTCCTTTTCTATAGATTTGGGGCTCTTTCACAAATGGATGTCATAAACTCATGAATCTCATTCTCCGGACCATTAAAATCTAGCCCAAGCTTTTTACCAAGATTTTATGCCCTCGTCGCTTTGTCAAGGTTTTCTAGTTGAGGGTTTGTGGTTGTCTGACAGAAATCTATATTTAGCTTCTCAAGAATGGCTAACCAAGCCAATAGCGCAATCCCAGGAGAAATAAGGCCGTACTAGATTCCTTTTACCTGATCTATGGTAGGGTTACATGAAGCAATAATTGCAGTCATATAAAGTATACCCAAATCCATGCTGCCATGTCCATACGTCACAGAAAAGGGGCAGAGATTTGGTGCCTATAAGTCATGGCTCAACAACAGCCGAAGCTCAGCTCCGCGTGGATCAAATAAGTCGTGAAGCCACCTTAGAATCCATTGCTAAGTGATATCGTCCAAAAACCCCACGTGCTTTATGATGGAGCGTTATTGTGTGGACCCGACTGGGGTTCATTATTCTAACGAACCAAGTACAAACATGCTATTATCTTATCAAATCGGGTTCAGAAAAGGGTTTCAAAACTCATCAAATGCTTGAACTCGAACTCGAACTTAATAAGATTTATCGAGCACGAGTATCAAAGACAACTTGAAATGAAATAATAGAAAACTTTATATCCAAAGTTATCAAAACGAGGGAGTCAAGTCTATATCTCACACCATTATCATACTTTCAATATGATTGGCAATGCATAAAGCTAAGCAACGAGACCACATGCACCATGCATTTTTTTTATTTTTTATTTTTTATTCTTACATTATTGACGTTAATAAAAAATATGCATGCATGTCTATTGAGTGGCAAAAATTACGTCATCGTGTGCATTTTTTTCCTGATAAATAACGAGCAAAAACTCACAATATAAGATAGGGCGCGCTTGCTACCAGTGAGTCGGAATTGGAAGGGGTATCGGCAGTCGAAGAAACACCGGCAACACTCCCTCACTCCTCGTCTCCGACATACCCGGGAACCCAATCTCAGTGGGACCACCCGTTGCCACTAGCTTGTGTTCCGGAGAATACTTCGCCAGCTACCAGAGAATCGGAAATGGAAGGGGCATCTATAGTTGAAGAAACGCCGAAACCATTCCCTCTATTACGGTGTATGGAGGCAGCGACTGATGGCTTAAATGAGAACCCTTTGGATAATGACACAAATTTGGACAGTCAAAATGAGAACTCAGGACAAGAACCAGCTGATGAAGGGCTTATTGTTGATTTAAGCCCTTTCTTTTGTTCCAACCATAAATCAAATGACTCCAACCAAGCACAAAAAACAAGTACACCCTTCCAGCAGTGCAAAAAAAAAGGCCCCAAAATGGACATGGAGACAGCAAAAAAAGCATGGAGAAGGGGGAAAAGGCTTGGTTTGAGATTCCAAGGAACGGAGGATGAAGTTGCTAGATTAATTTGCAGGGTCCACCAATATGATCCAACAGTTAACCCCCGGAAGAAGAAGAAGAGTCGGATACCCATCCCTCCTGGGAAGATGTCCATGCGACTGATGGCTTAAGTTCCTAGTGTTTTTGGTTTGGCTTCGGTTTTCTGCTCTTGGGGTGCTTCCTTGCGTCTGCTGGTGCGGGTGGGCTCCCTGTCTGGTTTTTCTCTTTCTTCGTTTTTGTTTGGTGTGGTGGGGGTCTTTTTGCTTTCTTTTTCTTTGGTTCTCGTTGACTGGGCTTTTTGGGTTTCGGTCGATGTTTGGTTTTTTTTGGTTCGGCTTTGGGTGCTTGCTCTTCTTTTCCAGGTTGAGGTTGCCTTGTGTTGGTCGTTCAGCTGGTTGTTCTTTTCTGCGGCGGTGCTGTTTGTCTTTGGTTGCTAGTGTGAGGTGTTGCTGGTTTTATTGTCCCTGTGGGTGGCAGTTTTGAGTTGCTCGGTTTGCTGGTTGTTCTCTGGTGTTTTGGCTTGTTCACAGGGGGCTTTGGTGCTGCAGGTCTAGGCTTGTTTTTGTTTTGGTTGGGTGGTTGTTGTCTTTTTTGCGCTGCTGTTTGTGCTTTTGTTCTGTTGCTTTGTTTCGGGGCCCTCTGGGTCGCCCGTTTGTGTTGAGCTTTGCTCTGAATTATAAAAAAAAAGGGTGCGCTTGCTAAACATAGGGCCCTAGGACAAAAGCCGAACAAGCTGTGTACACATATTATGGGGTTATTTACTTCAAATGTTCATGTACTTTTTGTTTAATATATTATGGGGTTATTTACAAATATTATGAGCTTGGCTCGGTTTTAAACTTGATTGAGCTTGATAATGAGCTCGACTCAACTCAATAAGCCTAATGAGCCTAGCCGAGCCGCTCGATAAGAGCTTGGCTCGAACTCGAGCTCGATAAGCCTTATCGAACTCGAGTTCGAGCAAGGGGTGCTTGGCTTGGCTCGGCTCTTTTACGCTCAGTGTCATAATATTGCAGTTTGTATGTGAGATCCGAGAAATTACAAGAGGTTAATGGATTTACCAACAAATAATGCTGAGTTTTACAACATTTCACACTGTTATTTGGATTAAAATATTATTTTATAAAATTTATAGATTAAAAAACTTAATACATTAAATTTCAGAGTACTAATATAAAATTGAGTGTTATTTTCGGGACCATGTGAAGACGACATAAAATCAAAGTGGGGGATGATGACAGGCTACTGGAAGATGCCAAGGTCCCGTGTACTCCTTTCTACTTTCTTGGTTATCATTACTTATAAGTAATTACTCTCCATTTTTTATTTTTTTTATTTAATAAATTTTTTTTTAACTGAAAAACACCTAATATTTAGGTACTATTTTAAAAAATTATCTAAACATTTTAATTTTTTAATATTACACCTAAATGTTTCAAAAATCTAAAATTTATTTAGTTTTAGTTAAAAATCCTATATATATATGATAGCGCCCATTATGAGGTGTCTCAGTTAGCGGCGTCTCCTGCCTATGGGGTCTTCGCCCAGGGTTCAGAAGTTCAATTCTCGCTGAGGATATACTCATGACTTACTTGCTTATGGGGCCTTGTGGGCTATTCTCATGGGCCGGGGTAGGTTGGGGCAACCCAATCCCTCGTTACCAAAAAAAAAATGATAGCGTTCTTATGAGAGCATGAGAGGAGTCAATCCTGCCCCTCCATTGTAATGAACTCCCCAAGTTTGTTAGAAACTAAAGAAAAATAACAATTTATGGCCAAGATTCGTTGAGTATTGAAAAAAAAAACAATTTCCTTCCTTTACCTCTTCTTTCTTTCTGCCCCATGAAGGGATATGAGCTATAAATTTTTTTTTTTTAATGTTTAAAAAATCTTGGCCGTTCATTACGTTGGAGGGCTAGAATTTGCCTCTCTCATAAAAATACCACTATATATATATATAATTTCTATCTGCCAAAAAAATTTTTTTTTTTTTTTTCTCTCTTCCTTAACCTTTTTATTTTATTTTATTTTTTAAATTATTAAACCAACCTCAATGATTGATGGTGATGAATTATAATACAGCAATCTATGGGAAAGCCCTACTTAATGTAAAAATTGGTATTGGAAAATGACTCCTTCTTAAAGCTATTGCCCATTCAATCAAAACTAAGATTTCCTTAATATTTATACTGATATAACTAACTGACAATGGGTGGAGTAACTTTCCGAACATATATCGTGGCCTTTATTTCACACCTCCATCGATGTGGGACATATCAGATATCTCAAGAAATACGCAATTTACATTGTGTTAGTTTAATATTGAAGTAAAACTAGTGTTAAGCTGGTGGCACAAGTTTTAATTGCCAGGTCGCATGTGAGTGTAAATTGGGCCATTTTTTTTATAAATAGCAAAAGATTGCAATATAGAATCCAGTATTTCGCAAGAGCAAAACCTGAACCACACAGGCTGACCAACGAAGGGAGGAGTGTAAATTGGGTCATAGAGGTGTGATTAAGATCAAGTCACTTGGATATGAAATGGCCGAAATGGAGGGGTTAAAAATTACGCTATTAGCTTAAATTCTATTTCACGATATTATATATAAAACTAAGTTGATCCAATGTAAGTGACTTACTTGATGGAATTAAAAATAAAAATAGTAAATTAATATAATAGAAAAATTAAATACCCTAATTTATACTGATAAAAAGATTTACACACTCTTGATAAGGAGAACAATATAAGAGCTGAATAAGACGACTACAAAACTAGCCCAGTAGTACTACACCCATAGGCATAAAGTGCTGCAGATGGATCCTCGAGTTGTGCTCGTGCTAAATGATTTACACAATAACGTAATTCATAATTATGCTAATGCATGGATACCAAAATTAGGTAAAGATCACATGCTTAAAAGCTCTTATTGTTCTAAAAAGCTGTTTAGTGAACCACAAATTTCGTAGGGGCTTCATGTATGGAGGAAGCTTCTTATGTTTTGGCCCATCTGTAAAGCTAGGCGCCATTGCTGTCGGGCTTTGATCGTGGTATGTAACTGGGTTTCAGTCGTCATATTTTGGGATTTTGTTATTGTTTCTGTTTTGATTTGCTTCACTTTTATTTCTTCCACAAGGAAGAAATGAGCTAGGACTTTGTTTCATTTAATAGAAATTATTTTTTTTTTCTAAAATATCTATTTTCTTTAAATATTTTACCTAGAAATATTTTTTCTTCTAAATTTTCTTCTTTGTAACTTTGAAAAATCAAATCGATATTCGTATTTTGTCTACTCGAAGTTGAAGCCAAATTGAGAAATATAAGATTATATTAGAAAATATTTTCTCTGTGATGGAAAACGACTTTGTCGTGATTTTGACTTCGTATTAGAAAATAATAAAATGGGATGGAAAATAATTCTTCCAAAATAACAAAGTTTGCAATTTGGGTTTGGAGCTCAGTTCTCTTCTTCTTTTTTTTCCTTTTTCAGATATTGGTGGTTCTATTTAAGACAGTGTCGTAGCTATTATAAGAAATTGTATTAGATGCTAATCTCGCGTATTCTTATTCCTATTACTTTCAGTTGATTCATTACATCAAAAATAGTTATTTTTTATTTAACCATTATAACTGACTAATTTTTCAAAGAATCAGATTTAAAAGTTTAAATATTTTCAATCAACTATGTAGATTAACTCAATTAGTATTTCATTTAGGTTACACGTGTGATTTTGCTTAAGTTATATATGAAACTAGGAAAAACCTAACACATGTCCGTTTAACTAAGTTGGTAAAGTATTATATTGTTATGTGTCAGTTTGAATCGCTATACACACAAGAAAGTAGTGGATTTGAACATATACATTGAAACCATTCAAGGATAACACCGTTTTACTACCTGGCAATCGGGTCGGGTTAGATCGGGTCAGGTTCAGTGTCAAAATCGGGTTGGGTCAGACTTGGGTCAGGTTATCCTCGGGTCGGGTCAGTCTCAGGTTGGGTCAATGTCGGGTCAGGTCAATCTCAGGTTAGGTTAATCTCGGGTCTGGTCATCCTTGGGTCGGATAGGACTTCAGTTTGATTCTTCAGAATGTTTGATAATATATTTATTAGACCTTAAAAATTATTACTAAAACTATGATATAAATGACTATAATTAGTTTATTATACGGATTCTATGATAAGTTAGACTTCTATTTTGGTCATTTTGGGTTATAGGACAGGTTTGGCTCAGATCTTAAGTCATAAGGGGTTGGGTCTAATCCAGGTTGGATCATTTTGAGTTTCAGGTCAGCTCGGGTCAGGTGAAGTTCAGGCCGAGTCAAATTCGGGTCAATTCATTTTCGAATTCGGGTCCCAATAAATTTAAAATTTTTCAGGTTATACTCATGTCAGATAGCGGGTCAAATGGGTCAGGTAACATTTTTCCAGCTCTAGTTTTACTAAGTGAGTTGTCATCATTATGTGTATTCCCCGTTCCCCGATAATTAAAGATTTTTGCTGCTAACAGGGGCCGAACCCGCGACCTAAAAATCAAGCACGGATGCCCTTACCATTAGACCAACAAACTACCTATGTGTTTATCTCCCATTATTTGTATAAGAAAATAGAAAATTTCATGTGTCGCGTCAACCAAAAACTAACAACGTCAATATTTTTTTTTCCGATAATTAGCAAAAGAGTCGGAAAACATAACAGGCAACTTGAATAAATGAGCCATGAATCAACCCATGCAAAAAACAGAACAAACAAGAATACAAGCAAAAATAAGTAAACACTAAGAGCGTCAAACAATACGAGAAAGGACCGGACAAAATAAAACACAGGAATATCGGACACTCAAGCCCCTAATCTATCGAAGGAAAGGACTCAGCATAAGCGGATTATAGCTGTCAAAACCTAACCCTAGTATTTTCCCTATCTCCAATATGTGTTCAACATCAAGTATCTTACCGGCATCTTTAACAATATCGCCCCTTTTTATTATATTCCTCTTTTTTTTAAAAAAAAAATCTACACTTTTAGAAATACAACAACAACAACAACAATAACCCAGTGCCTCAAGGGCTCCCGCAAAAGCGGAGTCTAGGAAGGGTAAATGTACGCAACCTGCCCAAAAGGGAGGCTGTTTCCCATGACCCCCAACCTGAAATAATTTTTAGAAATAATTTTTTAAAAAATTAAAAAAATTATGATTAAGTGAATATAATTATTTTTTAAGATGACTTTTAGTAAAAAAAAAAAATAATAATAATAAAATTCATATTTAAATCATGGATAGAAGTCGTTATTCTGGGTGATTCCTTTCTCATTTATGTGACACAAGACATTATTAACTGACAAAGACAAATCTTTTTATTATTTTATTATTTTTATTTTTGGCCTTTTCCGGTCGCAAAATTAACGGAGAAAAAATTGGGCATAAACTTACCTGAAGGGATCAAGTCATCCTTAATTTTTACAAATTTTTTTTGTTTTGGATAATTAGCGACAAAGTCGTAATACATAATAGGTGACTCAAACAAGCGAAGCCTAACAAAACCAGAATAAACTTGAAAAAAAAAAAAACACAAAAAAAGGAAAACAACAAACTGATCCGGAGTTAGTCTTTCTCGTGGCCTTAGGGATTCTTTCTGTTGCCTCCGCTGTTTCTTCGGTTGTGGTGGTGTTGCTCTTCAGGTTTCCGCTTGGCTTTAGGTGTTTTATATCATCTTTCTATCTTTTGCCCTTCTGTTTTACTTGTTTTTGTGCTATAGGGCTTTTTCGTCCTCTCGGGTATTCCTTTTTTTTTGTCTGGGTGGCTTGTGCTTGCTCTCGTGGTTTCGTAGTCGGCTTCTTGGTGTTTCCGGGGGGGGGGGTCCTTGTTTCGTTCTTTGTGGTTTGATTTGGTTCGGGTTTGGGTTTTTCCTTTTGTGGTTTTTGAATTTTCTTTTTCTTTGTCTTTTTGTCTTTTTGGGTTTCTCGTAAGTCGTTCGGTTTCTGCTAGTTCAGGCCTCGCTCTTGCAAGTATGCCTGTTTTGTATTGTGCTTTGGTGCTATTTATCAAAAAAAGGAAAACAACAAATAGGCCCTAATTTTCACAAATATTTCCAAATTTTTAAGGAAGTTGTCGTTGTTATGATAAAAATTATTATTGTTACAATAATGTTGTGACTTATAAATGATGTGAGCTATAAAATTATCTTAAAAATTATCATTTTATTTTGTTAATAACAATTTTGCTTTGGTAATAACATTAAACTTTTTAAAAGTCTGTACAAAATTTAGGAGTTGAATATAATACAATTAATAAATCAAACAGCTATTTAAGAAGAAGAAGAAGATATCTTGTATTTTGAAAATTCTATCATCCGGGTATTCTGAGGTTTAAAAATTTATCACTTAGGTACTTTTATATGTTATATGGTTAATTTTTTTAAAAACAACTGTTTTTCACTAGAAAATACTGATGAGGTTGATATAGGATGTATTGGATAGGATCGTTCTTTGTAATTGAATCTCGTAATCTTGTAATTGTTGTACTAGTTATATAGGCAGACATATTACTTGTAAGTACTAACTAGTTGTTAATTGGTTATGTTAGTTAACAACTCATGTTAGTTGGTTGTGTTAGTTAGCAACTCATATAAATAGCTTTGGAATGTATGTAGAGAATTATGAATGAAAGATAACAAACTTCTCGATTCTCCTTCTAATTCTTGACTCTCTCTCTTTCCTTCCTTTCTTCTTCTTTTATCAATTCTTATCAAAAACTTCTAATTCCCGATCGCACAAGATACATCGGTATCAGAGGTACACGATTATACTATAGAATATATATGAGATATATCATTCTTTCTAGCAAAAAGTCAAGGCAGTGCAATAAAATGTCACTAGATTCTAATGAAAGCTATTTATCTAGAGCCAAAATCACTCGTCATGTTGTTTTGTTCTGCCACCGCATCGCTAATTATTGAAAAAAAAATGGTTCTTATATAAACATATATATATATATATGGTGACAAAAGACCGAAACTTAAGATGTCCAAGTGATAAATTTCCAACTAAATATAAGATAAATATATGTGGACTAAAAGTAACCAACTTTAATATTTAACATATCAATTTTTCTGGTCCACGAATTATATGAAATCTTATTAACTTTGATTAAATTGATTAAACGAAGGGTAATATTATTGTTAGGGCAAAATTGTTATTGTTATTTTATAATTTTTATTATTTTTAAGCTATATTATTGCTCTAATAATAATAATTTTTGCTCTAACAGTAACAATTCCATCAATAAAACGCTAATGTAAGGAGTCGCAATCAATAAGAATAAAGAAGGAAACCTATGGTGGGTAACATTTCATTCACTAGTTACTATCTTGCCTAGCCTTTGTCCTTGACTTATTTGTTCTTGTTTTCACAATTAGACTTATGTATCACATTCACTATAAATAGGGCTCCTCATCGGTCCAAACCCAAACCGGACTGGACCAGATCGGTCTGGATCGAAGATAGGAACTTGTCTTTTTTGAGAACCGAAGGCCTTGATACCACATGGAAAGAACTTAGGGGAAGAACAAATCTTTAGAATATACAAGCCATTTGTTGACGAAAGCTCTACTAATAACAAAATCCAAATTCTACCGTAATCTTAGCCGTACTAAGTAAATTACAAAATTCTACGCACAAAACTGAGTATAGCTTGAACTTTGATTCCTCCATCTAAAAAGAAGCAGCGTACAAATTCTAGATCAAACTCTGACTCTCTCTTCTACAAGATGACCCTCTCTTGAATGTGGACTTTGATCTCGCCCTTTTATAGTATTAACAGGAACACCCTACTTGCTCAGTCATTTAGCGAGTAAACCTTCGCTGATCTCCTTTGATGCACATACTTGGATATGCATTATCCTCCATGGGTTAAGAAAAATTTCCCCTCAAATTTTTGCCTTCTTCTCCTTCCTTGTTCTTACCAAATTATGGAATGAGGTGCTGACATGGAAGATGTCGAAGATGCAAATGTTACTTAGTCTTGATCTTCCCAATCACGGTTAATGGTCAGATTTTTTGGATGGAAAGTTTGTTGTACTCCCAAGCTGGATGCCTTTCTCGATTTAGAATTGACCAAACTTGATTTCTCTTGTCAAATTCAACTGGCCTCCTTCGCTTATCTATGGTCACTTTATAATGTTCAATCACTTGTTTTTATCGTTTTTCTGGTTTGTTGATAGATATGATTGAGGTTCAGAATGAAGTCTCTAGCTTTTCAATGTATCCGAGTGAGATTCAACAATGGAGAAAGGTCTAGTGAGGAATAAGGAAGAAATTAGTACACGACGAGGAACAAAGTGGTGTATTATAGTTGACTGAATAATTGAAGGCAAACTCTGTCAACTACAACTTTTGATCCCATAACTTCATGTTTTCTTCCACGAGGCTAGGCAATAAGTTCCTTAGAGAAAGATTCATGACCTCCATCTGTGGATGATGCACAGTTACGAAGCCCAAGGAAGTGATAGTTGACCGTCATAAGCACCTTCAAAAGTGATTGACGAAGCAAATATCTTTATCTGAGATAGTGGATATGGGCGAGTCGTGCAATGGATAGACCACTCAGAAGTAGAGTTAGGAGATAGAGATTGCATTTCCTAGCTTTCTTCAATGCTATAAGGTGTTTGTATTAGAAAATCAATCAACTAACGTGAAGATGAAATCTACATCCTGTTATGTTCGTGGCAGCCCCAGCATAAAATCCATACGTATACTATTCCATGTATGAATTAGAATCGGCAATAACATGTATAGCCTTATCTTGCTCGTTATCCCCTTAGACCCTTGGTGAATCGGACATCTTTGAATGAACCGATTTGCTTGCCAATGTAAAAAAAAGGCACGTTATAAGAACTGGCCACTAGCTAATAGGTTTAGGATGCGTTCGGTTTAGCTTATTTTAACTTATCTTTTTTCAACTTTTGTGTTTTAATAAGATCTCTATCTTTTTATAGTAAAGTGTTTGGTTGTACAATACATAAAGATCCTTTTTACAGAATAAAATGTTTAGATACAAGGTTAAAGGAAAAACTTATTTATTATAATTACCAAAATAATTTAATAATATAAACCAATTAATAATAGTAGATAGGAAAGAATCATAATAATAATTAGTCATAGTAGTAAAGAGTGGTGAGTGTAGCGATCCACACCCGTAGAAGGGGTGATGGTTGGTGGGGGCGGGGGATGGCAAGTAAAAGTAGGTCATAGAGCTGAAAATTTAATATCAATATAGTCTCTTTAAAGCATTTTTTTGAAATAAACTACAAAAAAGATTCATTTTTTTTTAATTTAGTTATAAAACTTTCTTTTATCTTTTTATTTAGATTGTGAAAAAAAATGTAGAAAAATCTTTTCTATCAACCAAATGCCTGCCTTACAGTTAGATGTTTTTTATAACTTTAAACTGTTAAAAACACTGAATCAAACACAGATTAAATATATAAAAAAAAGTTCTCTAGAGATCATTTAATTAAGATTTCAAAAAATAGAAAGTAATATTCAAGAAATATTAATTCAAGATTAAGTTTAGGCAAAGAAATCTTTGTCATATGCCCATGCATGAGATGCACCATTAACATCACATGCATGCATGCATCCACCAACTAACCCATGTCCAATAATATCATCAATATCTATATTATATCTAGATACTTAGCACAAAAGTCGCGATTTAAATAGTCGGCTTAAAAGTGAGCATTAGAAAAGACAGAATAAAACCATAATACAACTCGAGAAAATAAGCATACATAAAACTACAGACAATGCTACCACTGGAAAGAATAAGGCAAGGATCAGGAATAGGAAGGTGATAAGCCGATGTACAAAAACCGAGGGAAACAAAGCAGCCACCACTATCGATTGGTCACCATCAAATCTGAGCCCAAGATTCTTATCGAAGTCCCATGCTTGCTCCATTGTTAGAAGATTTTCAGCTTCTTTAACATTTTTACCTCTTTTCCCGAAAATCCACCTCCTTTGAGTACCCGAGGGCTCAACAGCCCTCTTTTAGCTACTTCTAGGTGACACGCCCTTTAGAAATTCTAACATGTCCCACTTTACTTGCTCTTTTTTCTTATACTTTTGTATATCTTACGCTTTAGTACTTGCTAACTCTTCTTTAATAATATAATGTTAGAAGTCTGCTGTCTCACCACTACTTTAATTAATTCTTCTCAGTCCATATTTGTAATAAAAATAACAATAAAATAAAATAAAAAACAAATTATACAATTAATGAATTTTAAAATACGTCCAAAGTTGTAAGAAATTTATTTGTGGGCATGAAATTAAAAGGGGAGACAAATAAAGAAAAATCACACAGATGTTAAAATATGTATGGCGATTGTGAGTGCGCTTATTTTGTATAACCTTATACGTTATTTATTGAAAAAAAAAGTATCTATTATGATTGAACTCATAATTTATGCTTAATAAAGAGCTATCTTAATCACTGTATCGAAACTCATCTTTTTCATAGGTCATTTTTTGGTTTCATATTTTGTTTGTTTAGACTTTATACTGTGTCATTATAAAATATATTCTAATAAAGAAATATACAGGATTCTTACACCTGAAGTCCTTATATTTTGCATACAGTATTAGTTTAGTTTTCTTAATTGTGTCAATTTAGTCCAAGGTCAAGTTGAAGTTAAGTTAGTAAAGTAATTCCTAACGTACGATCATGTTGATACAAAGTAAAACTAAGAGTTACCACTTTCCAAACACTAATGAGTTGTACAGACAGATCCATTTATTACTGAATAGAAGACCCTGGAAAATTGATTTCCAATACTATTTACAAATCTAGAACTAGATTGTCGTTACCGCATGCTCCCCAGTTACCATCCGAGTTATTGCCTTCAGTTGCTAATCATAGGCAAAGTTCAGCGATTTTAGCCTGGTTTTCAGTTGCTAATCATAGGCAAAGTTCAGCGACTTTAGCCTGGTTTTGACAATGATGCATATCTGGCTTAGGCATTAAAGTTATACTCTCTTTTTTTCCTCCTCTTATACCTGTTGGAGGACTTTGTCAGGTAACAGATTTCTTCATCTTAATTATCAAAACGAATGTTGATATAAGTAACTTAATGTAAACCGACACGTTAACCCAATTTAAATCAACCAGTAACCAAACTATATTAAAAAATTTATTGTTAATCTATCGAAAAAAGGTTTGTATAGGTACTAAATTAACACAATTAAAAGTATGAATATCAAACTGACACAATGAATAAAGTACATAGGCATATGATGGTGATGATGCCGATATGATTGAGCTTTTTGCAAGGTTGGAGTAGGGCTTTATTTTGACCAGTTTCTCCAGCTCTGTCATGGTTTGCCATCCTCTCTTACGCCGAGCCCGTCTCTCCCAGTGCTGATATAACCTTGTAGTGTCTGTTTGTTGTTTTTCTTTTTTGATAAATCAAGAGCAAAAACGCTCAGTACAATCCGGCGCCCCAACTTGGGACCCGAGTAGAACTCAAAACAAACAAAAGACAAGCAAAAAATCAGCCAACAAGGACAAATACAGAGCATTAACAAAGACAAAGTACAGAGTATTAGCTTGATAAAATGTTGGCCTCTAGAAGAACCCCAAAAGCTCAGGCAAAAATCTCGTACCAAAACCAATCTGTGCGGCAAGGGGGAGGGGAGGTAAGAGACTACTCAAGACACCAGAGTTTCAGTACGAGACGGACTCCATAGATTGCGGACTTGGCGACCATGATTTGAAGCACTCCACATTTCGAGCTGAATCGGTAGGTGAGTACGGGAACGAGTCACACCATGCTTTCACCCACAAACCAACTTGATATTTTTCTATTTTCTTGAGTTTCTATTTTGTGTTTCTTTTTTTCGAGTTTATTCAGGTTTTCTTAAGCCGCGCTTGTTCGAGTCGCCTATTATGTATTGCAACTTTGTCGCTAATTATTGAAAAAAAAAAAAAAAAAAAAGACATTCCACGCAAATAACCCAAAAATTGATTAATTTATATTACTTTATATAATTCAACCATACTTTAGCATATCAAAGAGCAACCAACAAATGCTTATTATAATTAGGTAACATGCAGAGAATACTAATCAAACTTAGTTAATGGAATCACGTGTTCATAAATTCATATTAAAAAAGAAAATAATATAATAAAATAAAGTTTCTTTTTTTGTGGCACTTAAAATAAAACAAAGTTTTTTTACCAATGAAATAAAAAAAGAAAAATTATCACTTAAATATCCTAAGCTAGGTAACATAATATTTTAATGTATATAATGGGGTACTCTAAAGTTTGAATTTTTCTATTACTTAATTTAAGAAATTTTGTACGAATCTGACCAATCTTATATAAAAATGTTGATTTAGTATATAATTATGCTAATGTATAAAATTCATGTCTATATTTTATGTAAAAATTCAATAAATTATGATATAAAGTATTTATATGTAGCGAAAAACATGGTCGTGGCAACATTGTTGCTTAAAAAATTATCAAATTTCAATAAAATACTATATATTATCGAAATTATGTTCCACTTCAACATTTTGTAACAAAAATATTTTGAATTTCAGCAGAAGGATATCTAATTGATAAAATAATAAAAAGCTTCAGGTAACCTAAATAATAAAATTTTTAAACCTTAAAATACCATATTGTATATATTGAAATGTCATGATATAAATGTTAGAGTATAAAACTATTCCTGGGCCTTTCCTGTCACCTTAAGTTTTTGGGACAAATGGTTCCTTGATATGGTATCAGAGCTTTCTTGACCAAGAGGTCATAAGTTCGATTCTCAACAGCCTCCACTTTCAGTATTAAAAGCAATTTAAGTACAAGATACGAGGTGGGCATGTGTACTTCACCCATCAGCTTAGACTTTTAAAAACAATGGTTCCTCGATAATAAATACCAAATCTTAAAATAACCAAGTGATAATTTTCTATTGGGGTATAACCAAAAGTATCTAAACTCCAACATAAGCCATTTTAAGAGATGATTATTTAATATTCGTTTTTATAGGAAAGAAAGAAAAAAATTCAATATCTTTACTATGTAATTTTGCAAAGTATATAATTTCGTATCTTTGTTAAAATTTAATAAAATTCCAATATGATTATATATAAATCATATTTAAAAATATAAACATCCTCCGTACATTGCACTGGACAATACTAATTTTATATAATATAACATTGAGAGGATTATTTCAATAGAAGAAAAACTTCTCTAAGTTCTCTAGTTCTTATACAAAATACTTGTTATTTTTCTTCAAATATCTCTGAGTTTGTCTTTTTATTATAGTAAAATAAAGAGGGTTAAAGGAAGTCAGGTGTTCGAGGCTGAGTGCCAACAAAGAAGATTGGAGAATGTACTTGAATTAAAAGAAGGTTTTAGGTGGTGTAGGAATCTAATTCCCTGACACAATTTCAACTCTTTTTCTTTTTATTTTATTTTTATTTTTATTTTTCTAATTTTTATTTTATAAAAAGCATTCTCTCTCTCTCTCTCTCTCTCTCTCTCTCCATACCTTCCTGTAGATATATAGTTGGAAAGTTGGCAACCTCGCAGCTTTATCTCTTATCTTTCATCACTTTCCCCTGCAGCCAATGACAATTTAAATCGGTAAAATATGACACGATACGATGATAAGATATTGATATCTTTTGCTTCCTTTACAGAGTGTGAGAATTAAAACTGGTAAAATATAGCACAGTATGAAAATAAGAGTTTTCTTTTGGTAACGAGGGATTGTATTGTCCTAGCCAACCCTGGCCCATGACGAGGCCAACAATCTCCAGAAGTATATTCTTAGTGAGAATTGAACTCCTGACCCCTAAACGATAATCGCATGAGTAGGAGAAGCCACCAACTGAAACGCCATCATGATGGGCGAGATAAGATGTTGATACGGTATTGTAGATAACGGGTTTGGGTAAGTTTTATATATGGGTTGGGATGATTTTGGTTGACATGTTTAACTCGTTTAGGTTTCAGTTGGGTCAAGTTGTTTTCAACCCGCTTAACCCTTTTATTTAATTTTTGTCAAGTTATTTGAGTTACAAATTAATATTATTTCATATACTCTTATATATGGCGTGTGTTGCGAGATAATTTATATTATGTTTGGCCATGCCATTTTGATGATTTATTCTAAGAGATATAAATTCGTTATTTATGCATTGCTTGTATATATGCACGGCAACATGTTTGTAAATTAACGAATTAATATGTAATAAAAAACTCATATAGGTTTTTTTTCCAATAAATAGCGAATAAACATAGTATAAAACTCGGCATTCCAAAAAAGCGGAACCCAAAAGAAAACTCGTATAGTTAAATAGTAACTCATGGGTTATCCATTTATCAATTGGGTTAGGTAGGGGTTGAGATTAGGTAGTGGTTGAGGATAACTAACCCATTAAACGGGTCGATTTTATATATGTAAACCTATTAAACTAGGCTTAAGCAAACAGAACAGATACGTGAACAATTCATGAAATGTTTTAGCATATAAAACATTTCTTATTAGTTTAAACTTTCAAAATAGTTAGTTTGGAAACAAGGTACTGATCGAGAGGTCGCGAGTTAAAACCCTAGGAGCCTTCAGCCCCTTTTAGTACTAATATAATTTATGCACCATACAGACATAACTGACATTCATGTGAGAAGGCCTGTCAGTTCATAAAATAATTCTTAAACATTTACCTATTAGTTTAAGCTTTTTAAATAGTTGATCTGTTCACTAGATTTATGAAGGATTCTTATATTTATGGGTGTAATATGAATTTAACTACTAGAAAACTTTAATTTAGAGACAGATAATATCATTGTTAATCCTCCTCTAAATTAAATTAGAGACGGAATAGACACGATGAAAAGCTGTCTACTCTGTCTTTAATCCTTATCTAATTATATGCAACATCGTTCATCCATCTCTATTTCATCTCTAATTAGAGATGGCATACTTCGTCTCCAAATTAAAGTTTTCTAGTAGCATGGATCACCTTATTCTTCGTGCTGGTTTAGGTTACTTAGAACATTGTAAATAAAACTTTATTTGAGGATGGTCGATTGGATGAGAAGAAAACTTTTGGAGCATCAAGATGAGAGTCGATTTCCGGATTAAGACTTGATGTAAAGATCTTCCCTACTCCCCTGAAGAAATTGCTCCCCTGCTGTTCTTCCTTTCTATTTTTTGATTTCTCCCTTGCTTCGTTTCTTTCTGTTTTCCTTTTCAATTTAGAGCTTCTGTGCTTGTGAGCGGTACTAAAAACTTGTATCAAACCCTTAGCTAGAACCCAAATCAGAGGTTTAGTAGTCGGCGGAAGAAGACACCTGGTGGTTGGCGTTTGTAAAGGAATCATCCATTTAGCTTCTTATGTTCTAAGAGTTGGTAACAATTGTGATCCTTTTGGCTTTTCTTCTTTCATGAATTGGTGTGAGTATAGGCGTCTAAGTTTTTTGAGGTATGGTGTTGTACTTCAGGAGTTGGCATAGTGTTAGGCGTCTAGATGTTTTAGGGTTTTATTACTATGTAGTCTTATCCAACACCCAGTACCCCGTCCTCGAAAGAAACCAATTACAAAACAAACTAAAGAAAAACACCCTGCATAGAAACCGCAACCTCAAATTTACTTAAAGCAGCTAAACATAGCACACCGAATATGCCTCACATGAGGGCATATGAAATTCTTTTCAAGCACCTCAATTATGATCAAATTATCCCTCTCAATGTGAATTCTACGAAAATTCATATTGATACACTTCTGAACACCATCTCTAATTGTCTAGACCTCCGCTATGTCGAGCCTAATAGGAGATGTAGCTCAGATTGATGGGGTCTACTTTGAGGTGTCCCAAATAATATCATTTTTGGCGCTCATGCCTTCCTTGGAGGTTTATGCTAAGAAAGGTATCATTTGATTTAGCTTTTTCCTGTTTCAAGAATTGTTAAAAGTGTGATCCATTTGGCTTTTCTTATTTCAAGAGTTAGTGTAGGTATAGGCGTCTAGGTATTTGGGCTATGTTGTTCCACTTCAGAAGTTGGCATGGTGATAGGCGTTTGGGTGTTTTGGGGTTTTTTGCAATGGTTTTTTTAACTTTTTCCCCACTATTTGTGATTTTTTTGGGGCCTCACTTCGATTGGTGCACCGGTTGGGCATTATACTGAGAGTTATCTCTCCAATTATCATAAGAAAATTGTAACAAATTATCTTAGCATTGTCACTCTTGTCTTATTTAGGGGTCTATGCCTAGAAAGATGTTATTCATTTCACTTTTTGTGTTTCGGGACTTTAGTGGGGGTTTTTAGGTGTTTAGGTTTTGTAGGGTAAAGTTGTTAAACTTCAGGAGTTGGCGTGGTGGTAGGCGTCTAGATATTATGAGTTTGTTGCTATGATTTTTTCCCTCACTCTTGTGAGCTTTCTTGAGCTTCGGTTCGATGGTTCATTGGTTTTGTATTGAGAGTAATCTTTCTAATTATCGAAAAAATATAATAAACTATCACAAAGTTTATGTTGTTAGACACTAGAACCATGAATGATATCATACTCTGTATCAACTTGGTTATCCACAAATAAAACTAGGCATCATATTGTTAAAGTACTTCACATGTGAATCCAGTAAAAATCTCACATTGAAGTTCTACGGCAAAAAAGATCAATATATAAGCCTAATAGAGTACTGATGTGCCTCATTTTTACATATTATATTTCTCATTCCTGCGACTTATTCGGCTTTTACATGTGTGTTTTGTTGTAATCTAGGCACATTTACGCTTGGAATGCATCAGAGGAAACAAAGGTTGAAAAGTGGTGAAATTAGGCATATCTTAGGCATATTTGAAGATTATTTTGTGAAACCCTACCACGTGGGCAAAAGAAGGACCCATCGGGTCATAATTCGGTAACCCAAATACATTTCGTAGCGTCTCGGTTTGTAATCGATCAATTGGCATGAAAAATCGATCGATCAGCAGCCCATAGTAGGACGAATCCTACAGTGGACCAGCCGAGTGATTGGCCAACAGTGTCGATCGATCACCAACCTGCAGTAGGCTAGCTGATCGATCAGCACTATACCTACAACGCAACTACTAGGTCATGTTGCAGGTAAAAATAAAGAGGGGGAGACCTTAATTTTGGATCTTTTTGGCCTCGTCTCCTTCCCGAAGCCGCTACAACATTCAAGGATTCTCAAGTGCTGAAGCGCGAGTGATCAAAATGCTGGGAGGATCAAAGCTCGGATCAACCTCAACGCAAATTGAGGGAGTCTCCGCTTTTCTAATTTTATTTTATTGTTTCTTTCTTTAGTGATTTTAATGATGTGTAGAACTCCTATGGAGGAGTATACTCTTTTAGTTTAGAGATGAAGGACGGATAGCCGTGTGTATCCCAGATTTGTATTTTACTTTGATGATGATTTAGTTATGCTATTTTTGCACCCTTGAGGGGAATTAGTAATGATTGCTTGGCGTTTCTTCGTATGTGCTTATAGCCATATTTAGATATCCAACTTTTTAACGATTGTCTACGAACTTGTAGCCCAGACTATATCATAACATGTTTTCACACATGGTTAGAGTTGAGGTTGTACCTAACCCTGAACACAATATTTGTATAAGTTAATACTGAATTATGAGCAAGAAAGGAATTAAGTAGTGCCAATGGAATAACCTATGCTTCAATTAGGGTGATAGGATAGATTATACCTTTAGACTAATTTATTATCCTAAGTCCTAATTTAAATATTAACCCAGGTTTAGAGCTTGTAGCCTAAGCACTTTAAATCATTGTCCTAAACAAAATATAATAATGGGATACAAACTAAGTTACCCTGAATTCATTCTCTAAACTAACCTCAATCGAATTGACACCCTTTTAACTGTTTTAATTGCCTTAGCTTAGTTAATCACTCGACTCAACCAACAAAAACCAAATTCCAACTGATCATTAATTACTAAGTCCAACTTAACATCGATTCCTTATGGACAGGACACCTGTATACCCGACAAAGCTACGACAATCTCGTACTTTTGCAGTTAGATAGTTTTAAAACACATCAACTACTATAGCAAATGTCAATTGATTTTAGAATGAAGCCAACATGACTTATATGTGAATCTCTTATGCTCCAAGTTCGTGAGGCGAACCTTAAGGCCTAATGAAATTTAACGTACACAGAAACCGAAGCAGCAACTGAAAATGGGCAACGATAGTAGGATGAGATTTTCTAGAGCATTAAATGGAAACAAGCTTCCAGACTAATTCTTGGTGTGAGGTCTTTCTATACTCACCTGATGAAATAGCCAGAAATACTGAATGCATCAAGAGCTGGTCAGGGAATCGCAGGATTCTAGGTTCTAATTATTTTTTTAAATCGGATTGGAACATTTACGTGTACCACCTTTTTGCTTTTTGGTACTTTCCTTTGCTGTTTGTTCTTCATTTGTGTTCATTGCTTTTCGGTCCTGCAAATGCTAGACGCTACTTTTCATTTCAGGTCTCGTGCTGGCAAGTGCGCCTGTGTTGTAAAGCGTTCCAACGCTATTTATAAAAAATAAAAAAAACAAAATATAATAAGGTAACATGACATATAAGATTTAATTATGGAAGTAGCTAGGATGCTCAACTTTTAAGAATAGATCATATGATAAAGGGGCATTTAATAGGGACAAAAGCCCTACAAATATATGTATAAATTATATAAAAGATCATATATTATGCATGTATAAGCATATTACATATTCTTAGTGGCAGAAAACATGGGCTCTATTTCTGCATGGGGGCCTTATCTCGTTTATATTTTTATAATCCTACTTTTTTGCATGGGAATATACCCTAATTTTAGCGCTTTTTAGGGTAATATTATTATTAGAGAAAAATTATTATTATCAGAACAAAATCGTAGTTTTCGAGTTAATTTGGTGTCTTTCATTGTTTATAAGTTACATAATTGTTCTGATAATAACAACTTTTACTCTGGCAATAATAACTCTAACATGTTGAGCAATTAACCCTACACTTAATAGATAAATATCCTTAATTATGTAGTGAATTTAAGGAAAAAAATTATTAATTTATGAATACGAATTAATTTAAGATATGCATGTATTATTTTTGTTTTCAAGTACTGGTCTCTCAAAAATAATTTTTAAAAAAAATAGTTTATCCATGTTTTTGGTTTTCATCAAAGAGTGAAAAATATTTAAAATAGAAAACATAAATAAGAAAAATATATTTTTAAATGTAGTGTTTTTTTTTTATTATTATTTGTAAATAGCATAAAACACCATACAGACCCCGCATTCCAAAAAAGGAACCCGAACGACCTGGAAGTGGCTGCACACAAGAAAAGTAAAGAAATGCAAACGCAAAACAATACTAAAATCGACTTTTTATATTGCTTTTCATAATGATCCAATATCATATTATTTGGTACATAAATTTAGTATATTTAGCATTTACCGAACATATTACATCAGGCTTTGCCATGACATTTTTGAGACCTCAATTAAAGTTTCAAATGGTGTTCCAAAGAAAAAAAGTAAAGTTTCAAATATATCTCTTCATAAATATTAATATTTTTCTTAATAACATAATACAAATACAACAAATTATAAAAATTTTCATCATAAAAGTTAGGATTATTTACGCCAAAGGTCTTTATACTTTGCCTATTGTGTCAATTTGGTCCATAGAGTAAAATTTTATGTTAAGTTATTGATAAAATTTTTAACGATTCGGCTTAGTTTGGGTTAAATTAAATAAATGAGTGAATTTGTTGTGGATTACTGTCAAAAATTGCAGCATAACTGTAATTTGATAATTGAGACTAAATTGACACAATTTAGATATTACAAGGACTAAATTGAACTAATTAAAAGTACATACACTAAATTGATACGCTGACAAAAGTACAGGGATTTTTGGTGCAAATAACACTAAAATTTATTAATATAAACAATTGACACTTTAAAAATCATATTCTTAAAATTTGGGGATCCCAAGCAATTGTTTGAGGTTATTTCTGGCTCAGTTTACATAAAATAAAACTAAAAAGAATATTGATTTTTGTGTGTTTTTGGTTATTTAAAATGAGATAATATGTAAAGTCACATGCTGATGCAATACCCGACATATTGTTTCTTCATGCAGAAACTTCTGGAGTCTGTTCTTGTATTGTAATTTATTTTGAGATTGCCATTTGTGATGTCGTAGTACAAAAACCGACATTCTATCAGAGTAGGACCCGAGGACTATCGGGTAGGACAAAAGTCTACCCAACAAAACGAAAACAAGATGCATAAACTACCACATAGCAAAAACTAAAGTGTAATGGTGGATTTCTTGGGGAGGGTGCGAGTTATGTATCGTTAGAAATTTTCATGGCAAGTTCAGAAAAGGTGTGGTCCTCGAGTTTTAGGTTAAGTTTTGGTGTTTGTTTTTTTATGTCTTAGACCTTAGTGCCTTAGGAGTTTCTGTTAGTGTAGGCTTTTCGTTCTAGGAGCTTTTTCTCTTTTGATTCTTTTTTGTCTTGCTCTTGTGGGTTTTCTCGGGCTTCACTTTCGTGGGTAGGCCGGTTTTGTATCAAGAGTTTTCTCTATTTATTAAAAAAAATATATAAGGTACTTTATATTTGTATAATTAGTTTTATCATGATCATATCTTATTATAGTTCACATATTAATTTCAAATTGTGTTTCAAGATTTGGTTTTCTCTTTTGCTTGGCTTTGATTTTGGTGTGCTGTTGTTTTCTCTTTTTTTCGTTTATGTTTGGATGTATCCATTCAAATTTTGGTCATCTTGGGTTTTAAATAAACTCAAGTCTAATTGGGTCGGGTTGATCCATTCAAGCTCGGGTCACTTTTGGTGTGTATCTATACTTGGGCCGGGTTGGGTTCAGGTCAAGTTATTTTGGGTTTGGGTGACTTTAATTTATTGTCGTCTTGGGTTAGGTTGTACAGGTTTCAGACTATCATAATTCTACTATTTGATGCCTTGGTAGCATGAGCTATTTATCAAGTTTAATGCGCATTTCAAATAATTTTGGTCTTTATCTATATACTTATTGTATTATCGATATAAGTGTTTGATGATGGCTTATTAAGTAATTATTGGAAAAAAAAAAAAAATCTCTCATTAAGTTAAGTTGTACTCATGAGAAGTAATAACTATAATTACATTTAAAAACCTTAGGTTAATTCAAGTTCTCGGTTGGGTTGGTTTCGATTTCAAGTCATTTTGGGTTGGGTAGGTTTAGGTCAATGGTGAGTCAAGTCAGGTCAAATTAAGACTCGAGTTCTTTTTCAGGTCACCCAAAAAATGGGCCGGGTTATTTTTAGGTCGTATCATCTCAACTTCAAGTTCAATTATTTAAGATAAATTCTCGATTCGAGTTGGATTTATTTATAGGTTTTTCGGGTTAATTTTTGGGGTCGGGCTGAATTTTACACTTCTAGGCTTAGTCCCTCAAATAATCATTAATCTAAACTTGTAAAACATAATTTTTGCTATTTAAGATAATTTTTTTCCGATAAAATATGAAAATTAATTAGTATTAAAATATATGTATTAAATATTATAAAATTCAGGATAACAATTAACAAATATCAAATCTAATGATATGGGCTTTTCATCTGCAATAATTACTCAGTACTAAAGATGGCAAGCCCAAATTTACTTATGGGCCGTAAGATGGGCCTTGGTTCCCCGTTCTCTTACAGCCCAAAATCTGTTTCTTTTTCGGTAAATAAAAAACGAAAACTTTTGAACCCAAAAAAAAAAAAAAAAAAACCTCCGTCGAGCCAGCTTGTGCAGCAATGACAATAATCTCGTGTCTCAAAGAGACTCCTGCCAAGGTCAGATCTAGGGAGGGTACGACAAGACATACAGAGTCTTATCCTTATAGGGTGCTACCCTATAGAGAGAGTGTTTTCGGACGTCGAGCCAGCTTGTTATTTAACTTGATTTAAACACCAATCATTAGGGCGCATTTTGTCAGGTGAGTCTGTGCTGTTAGATTTGATGTAATAGTTAGGCTATCCACCTTTAAGCATAAAGCCTTAATTTCAAACTCATCTCCTCCATCCTCCGGACGTTGGTCGCCTTATTCGGATATTGTGTACTTTCTTACCATTTAAAAGGAATTTGTCAAGCGAGCCCAATTTGACCAGGTCAAGCTCAGGGTTAACATCTTATGATTCAAAACAAACCAAACTTACACAAAGTTATGAGTTCAGTTGAATTCAAGTCTTGATTAGCAAAGCTGAAGAACATAGAATTATTCAAGAGTCTTCAACCAAAAATTTAAACTTTGGGGAATAAAACAATACACCACCATTTGAACATCAAATTTGAATCGTTTCTTCACAAGCTCGAGACCTTTTCTTGTTTGAAGAAAGAGGGATGTCTCTTTGTAGTTACAACTTCATAAACAAGAAAAGAAAACGGTCACATCAAAACGTGCTAAGGAACTCAAAAGCATAGGGGACTTGGTACAACCAAAGCCAACCAGTTATGAAGCAGTCTTAGCCTTTGTATATATTAGAGTATCTAGATCTACATCTATTATAGTTGTTGATTATCATTTATATGCTGCTACTATTTCCAGATCTACATCTTGTATTATCTAGTTAGGGTTACTTTGGTCTTTTCACTACTATTGTATTATATACGTAGTTTTGCTAACATTGGCATCTCTACATGTAGCAACAAAACTAGCGGTTTTGAATCTCATAAACCATTTTATAATTTAGAAACCCAATCCTAATCTTAATTATCTCAAATTAAACCTCAATCTTAATAAATAATTAAATCACAGCAAATTATATCTTTCTCTTTCATGATTTTCAAATCCAATTTTGAAGCAATTTTGGGAATGGTTCTGGAGATTAGGCTTGTCTTTCTTATTTTTGGACGTTTCTTGTTATTCTCCTTTTTTCACACTTTTTGAGCGGTGTTCTTCAGGTTTCTTGCTTAAAACGTCAGCTTTTCTATCGCAAGTTTATCTTCACTTATCGAAAAAAAATTCCTTGGTAGAAGGGGAGTTTGAAAGAAAAATTAGGGCCGGACCACAAATAGGATAGAAGAAGAGACCGTCTTTCCCTACACCGAGCCCCGTCTCTCCCATTGTTGATATAGCCTTGTAGTGCCTGTTTGTTGTTTCCCTGTTTTCTTGAGTAACTGTTTTGTGTTTCTTTTTCCCAAGTCTATTGGGGTTCTCTTGACCCTCGCTTGTTCGAGTTACCTATTATGTATTGCGACTTTGTCGCTAATGATTGAAAAAAAAACCGACAGAAGAAGAGACGCAGTTAAATTGACCACTCTTGCTGAGTCTTGGGTCCTTCCAAGTCTCACATGCTGTCATGTTCTCTGCCACCCCCACTTGTACTACTATTCTTCGGCCTTATTTTGTTAAGAGTTTTACATGTGAGTTTAGTAAAAATTTTATGTAAAAATTTTAAGAGATGTTAGATCAATATATAAGTTTAGTAGGCCACTGATTTTAGGATGGAACCCTGCTTAAGCTTATATTTGTACACAAACCTTATATGTTCTAACTTCATGGATCGGGACTGAGGTTGGAGTGGGTGGATGATCTCAAGCTTTTGTAACACAAGGGTGCTTATGAATTTTAGCGCGAAAGGCGTGTTGGATCCAATTGGGCATGACTTCCAATTAGATAGGACAAGGCTCGGGGTGCAATTCATGAAGGCACCCATATTACAGTATTGACAGAGAAAATAAGCTTAGTGGGTTACTTCACTTAGGCCTCGTTTGGTTGACACGTGAATTAAATTCCTGCAGGAAGTTGTATTTTTCTGGAATTCAATTCCTACGTCTAGGACGGAGGTAAAATATGTTTGGTTGCCAGGGTGGGAAATAGAACTTCCTTCGGGATATTAGTTAAAAACGAAGGAATTATAACTTACCTAGAGGGGGTTAGATAAGTTACTTCTTGCATTCTGCCCACTTCCTGCAAAATCAAACAAGAGCTTAAATCCGCACCACCATGAAATTATGCTTCCCGCATATACTTCTTGCTCACCAAATGAGGCCTTAATACCAATATGTTTTAGAATAGAAGTCTACCTGAACTTACATATGAACCTTATATATTTCAAGTCCACGGTCAGGTTTAAGGCTTGCTGAAATTTAACAGATTGAATTAAAAAATATCTTTTAGATGTTTTTAACTCGAAAGTATTTTTAAAAGACATTCTTTTATCTAGTCTAAAAAATCGATTCAATTATACAAATTTGTATGAGATTTGTGTTTATTACATTTGGTGTTGAAGCGAGGTTGTGAATAAGGAATTATGACATAAAACGTTTCCTACTAATATAAAATTGTTGGAAAAATTCACACAATCAAGCATAGCAGAAGTGTAAAATTAACGAAAATAACAAAAAACAACACACCAAATTTACCTCGAAACCCTCTCTCAACTAGAAAAAAAAAAAACCACAGGACCCAACATGTGCCTCAATCAAGTATGAAATTAAGGATTACAATCTCTAATTATGACCCCAACCCCATACAATCATCAATAATCAATCATTAGCATCAATATAACTATTACACGGTAAGTCACCAATCTTCTTAAAGTGTAGCTCCTTTACGACTAGTCACGAGCCCTCCTCAATAGCTTCTACACGGCGAGCCATCAACCTTTTCACAACATAGCTTTGGATAGAGAAAGCTACAAACTCTCAGCAATGCCTCTTAATTAAGATACCTATCAACATCAATCTCGTACTCTCCCCTCGTTGAACCCTCACATCTTTTCTTACTTTTCTTCACACCTCTCAAACCTTAACCATAACCGCTATTTATAATTTAGTTATCAGATTAGGTAAGTAAACTATATCAGATATCCTCCTAAATCATATCTAAATCAAATCAAATCAATATTAATTTTGAGATAAATGATATCCTAACCAAAGTCAATTACATTTTATATTATAATATAGCCATCAATACGGTGAGGTGAAGAACCCAAACAAACCAAATAGTTGTTTGGAGACCCCAATTTATTAAAGGCTTTGTTTTTATTCCGATCCAAGTCTTACATACAATGGTATTTCTTACAAGATGAGCAAACGGTTAAAAGAGTCCGCAAATTGTTCCCATGGAAGACCTGTCCGATGCTTAAGTTAACATAGGTGTAATGATACAGCATAGGACAAGAATAGCCCGATTGAGGCATGTAACAAGAATGCAAAATCCTTTCCAATGATGGATTCCTCCAAAAGAGATATGCAAATGACAGGTGCGGATAAACTTTGATTAGAAGTAGGACTAGTTCTTAGAGTTAAATTATTATTAGAAGTAGAGTGTTTTATGCCTATAAATAGGCAATTAATTTATAGTTTTGGAAAAAAAAAATTGATTATTTTTTGAATTAATTTTACATTATTTTACTTGAATTGTTCTTTGAAACCACGTTAGTAACCATCACAAGTACATCACAATTGTACCAATTCCATTAACCAAGCTTGAAATTCGGAACAGTTAAACGGATTTTTTTCAATATTTTGACCTTTTTGCTCTTAATTATCAAAATATATATATTTTTGGACATTTTAATTCGATATTCCGGTTATCGATTTTGTTAATGCCCTGGTCAATAGACCGCTAATGGTTGAGAAATTTTCAAATTTTTTTGAAAATAAAGAGCTTGCCCGTAGAGATCGGGTTGGGTTTGAATAGAAAGACACAAGCCTATAATCAACAAAACATGTTAAATATATTCAATTTTATATAATCTATATGATTAATAATAGTATAATATTATTAATTATAGAAAAATAAAAAAAATTATCATTAAATAAATTAATTTTTTTCAATATATGTACTAAATTTATAATTAAAACACATATGCCTTGTTTGATTGCCACGTAAATTGAATTCCTATGACAAATATTTTCTAAGAATTCAACTTGCTAGGAAAATGTCTCAAAATTCCTTTGAAGTTTAAGTAGGAATGCCGTGAGGAGACCGATCGATCGAGTGAAGCTCGATCGATAGGGAATGTTACGTAAGTTTGCGACGCCTGCAGTAAGCTCGCTGATTGATCGGGATCCCCCGATCGATTGGGAACCGCCTTTCCATGCGGGTATATATACGGACGGAGGGTTACGTCATTTATCATCCAATTATTCTTGAGTATTTTTCCAGTGGCACCGCAACCGCGAGAGAGAGAGAGAGAGAGAGAAAGAGTGATTGTAATGCTTCTTTTCGATTCAATAATAAAAGCTTCAATCTTCTCACGTGGTTTTCTCCCCTTTCGATTGTAAACGGGTTTCCACGTATATCCTTATGTCGTTTGTTTCTTTTCTCTTTTAGTCCATTTACTTCTCCTATTATCGTAGTATTTGATTCGAATTGCATACCGGGAGTTATAGTTTTTCGCACAAATTGGTATCAAAGCCTAATTATTCGAATTGGTACAATGGCATTAGGTATTAAGACCGAGGTAGAGAAGTTCGGAGGTCAAGGAAGCTTTAGCTTAGGGCAAGTCCGTGTGAAAGGACTCTTGACTCAGAATGGCTTGAAGAAAGCAATGGAGGGGAAAGAGAAGAAACCTGAGACTATGATCGAGGCACAGTGGGAAAAGTTGGATGATAAGACTCTCACAGCAATACAGATGTGTTTAGTAGATGATGTTTTGACAGAGGTCTTGGAGATGAAAACCGTAAAGGAGTTATGGGAGAAATTACTAGACATGTTTTGCCACAAGTCAGTCTCTAACAAACTCGCAGTGAAGCGTCGGTTATTCACTTTCCGTATGACAGAAGGTACATCTTTTAAAAACCATCTTAGCGAGTTTACTTCTATCATACAAGAATTAAAGGAATTAAATAATGTCCCTAAGGACGAGGACCAAGCTATGTTATTACTGTGTTCACTCTCTAATTCGTATAAGGGCTTTGTAGAAAGCATGATTTACGAGGGTAGGCCGACCATTACCGTTGATGAGGTGAAAAGAAATCTTGTGAGTAAAGAACGGGTAGATAGGGAGTTATCTGACTCGGTGAATGACTCAGGTAGTGGTCTGCATGTGAGAGGTAGAACAGAACATAGGGGATTCGATGGTGGAAAAAAGTCTAGGTCTAAATCTAGACATAAGAACCTGTCGTGCCATTACCGTCATAAGAAAGGGCATATAAAGAAGAACTCTTATAAATATAAAAATAAATTGAAAGAAGATAACAGGAGTGGCCAGAGCAAAGATAAGTCCACTGAGGCCAGTGTTGTAGGGGATGATAGTGATGGGGAGTTTCTTTTAGTTGCTGATTCTCAGTCTAGGTCCAAGGATAAGTGGGTCATGGATTTGGGTTGTTCATATCACGTTAGTCCAAATAGAGACTGATTTTCCACGTATAAGTCTATACAGGGTGGAGTTGTTTTGATGGGTAACGACGCTGCTTGTAAAGTTGTGGGGATTGGGACAATTCATGTGAGGATGTTTGATGGGGCTATTAGAACTTTGAGTGATGTACGTCACGTCCCGGAGTTGAAGAAAAACTTGATTTCTTTTGGTACCCTTGAGTCTAGTGGATACAAGTATACTGCTGAAGGTGGAGTCATGCGGGTCAGTAAGGGTGCCTTAGTTGTGATGAAAGGGAAAAGGGTGGGTACTTTATATGAGCTTGCAGGTACTACCGTGACAAGTTCAGTTGTTGTTTCCATATCTACTATGACAGATGCAGAGATCACGAGATTGTGGCACATTGGTGATAAGGCATTATCTGAGTTGAGTAAAAAGGGACTGCTTTGTGGTCAGTCAACAGGACTGATGGAATTCTGTGTGCACTGCATGTATGGGAAGCATAAGAGAGGCAGCTTCAAGCCAGCAGTGCATCAGACAAAGGGAACGTTAGATTATATATACATTCTGATTCGTGGGGACCTTCCAGAGTGGCTTCTAAAGGTGGGTCCAAGTATCTTCTAACGTTTACTGGTGATTATTCACGTAAAGTTCGGATCTATTTTCTGAAGCAGAAGAATGAAGTATATGATGTCTTCAAGAAATGGAAGATTTTGCTTGAAAAATAGACAGGGAAGCCGATAAAGAGGTTGAGGACTGATAATGGTCTTAAGTTTGTTGAAGGTGACTTCACTAGGTCTTGTGAAGATCAGGGTATAGTCAGACACAGGATATGTACACATCGACCTCATCAAAATGGTGCAGCTGAAAGATTGAACAGGACGTTACTTGAGAAGGCTCAATGTATGCTTTCAACTGTAGGCTTGAAAAGAGAATGGTGGGTAGAAGCAGTTAGCATGGCTTGCTACCTTGTGAACAAGACACCGCATTCTTCATTGCAGATGAAGACACCTGAAGAAGTATGGTCCGGTTCTACTTCTGATCATTCTCAGATTAAAGTATTTGGTTGTCCTGCATATGCTTATGTTAATGATGGAAAGCTGGAGACTAGGGCCAAGAAATGCATGTTTCTTGGTTATTCGTCAGGTGTGAAGGGATATAGGTTGTGGGATCCCAGTGCTCAGAAATTTCTGACTAGTCGAGATGTTACCTTTGATGAGTCTGCTCCACTACATCCGCCACACACGCCCTCCATTGATAATGATTCAGTTGAGGTTGAGATACCTGATGTTACACAGATACAGTTAGATCAACAGGTCGTTTAACTAGAGAGTATTTCGGCACCTCAGGTAAGGGTTTCTGATGTTGTTGATAATGCAGAAACAGGTCAGCGGGTAGAGAATAATACTATAGCTGGTGATAGACCGAGGCGACAGATCAGGCCTCCAGAGAAATATGGGTATGAGGAGCTGATTGCTTATGCCCTTACTACTGCTAAGTCTTTAGATAACAGTGAGCCGACTTCGTATTCAGAGGCTGTATCGAGATCAAATGCTGAGAAGTGGCTCGTTGCTATGAATGAAAAGATGCAGTCTCTTCATAAGAACCAGACATGGGAATTGGTGAAGCCTCAAGCAGGGAAAAGACTGATTGACTGCAAATGGATCTTCAAAAGAAAGGAGGGCATTCATGGAGTTGAAAATGAACGATACAAGACACGTTTGGTAGCTAAAGGATACAGTCAGGTACATAGTGTTAATTTTCATGATATATTTTTACCTGTAGTTAGACATACTTCTATTTGTGCGCTTTTGTCTTTAGTAGCCATGCATGACTTAGAGCTTGAGCAGTTAAATGTAAAGACTGCATTTTTATATGGTGAGCTAGAAGAGAGTATCTATATGCAACAACAACAATAATAACAATAATAAAATTTTAGTTTTAATTCCATTCTCGTTCACACATTTTCAAACTCAAACCTCTTCTAAATTGCCCATTCCCACTCTCATCCCTCGTACCAAACAGTCTCTTTTAAGTCTATGTATAAGATTAGGAGTGGTAGTAGTATTAGAAAGTGGGGTGGGCAAAAGTGGTGTGAGTACGATTGACAAATGTTGTTTTATTTAGGTTAAAGCTCATTAAACCCCACCACACCTCCCTTTTTCTTTTTTCTTTCTTTTTGAAAATGACTTTCCCAATATAATAATAATATCATCTTCCTTCAAATTCAAATTTCAAAATACTTCGATATAAAAATAAAAATAATAACATTTTAAATACTGAAAGTAAAAGATTCTCAGTGCTCCAAAAGCTCTCGCCTAAGCAGGGTCTAGGGGGTGGATATATACAGCCTTTTCCCTTTAAGGTGCTACCTTAAAATGAGGCTGTTTTCGAAAACCATCAACCTGAAGAGTGCAACAGGAGGACTTCACAGGAGATCATCCATTTTGGTACGACTCTCGGCAAAGCACGCTTAATTTCGGAGTTTAATAGGATTCGGTGCTTGCGTATTGGTACTCTCTTAGATTTTCAAAATCGACTTTAATGACATGAAAAATTGAAGGATCTATTAATATTTGTAAACAAAGTTTCTTATTCATTATTATTTAATTTTTGTAATTTTATTTAAATTAGTTTATAAATTCTTAAAATAATTACTTATATTTTATTTTATAATAAAATTAATCTTATATCTTTTAAAAATTTGGATTACTTACGGAATTTGATAATTCTTTTTCAGTACATAAACTTTATATTTCATTTTCTTAATTCACCAATTAAAATATAATAATGTTTTATTCTAAAATTTGAATGTAGCATTAGGTTTTCGGGTATGACATTATTTTTTCAGTATATGATATCAACTTTTTAGCATATGATGCTATATTTTCGTCATATATTATGTCGTCGCTGTAAAATCTACCCAAGAAACCACTAGCAGTTGCCCTAAAAGACTTTCACCATAACCGAGGACTAAATTTTAGGTTTCGAGACTGATGGTCTCCCAAAACAACCTATTTATGGCTAGAATTATTACAGGTTGGATTAGCAAGGCGACTTTTAGATTCCCGAGTGTTATGATTGTAGAGGATTATGACAGGGTTCTTTTGCCATGGTATCTGACAGAGGAAAAAGCAAGGAGAGCAAAATAGTGAGAGATAGAGTGTGAGTGAAACACGGTTGGAATACCGCTATTCTTATAGTAAATCTATTGTTTCTCTCGCTCCGTGGATGAAGGCATCGGCCAAACTACTTAAATTATGGTGTCTCAAAATTTTCCCCTAATCTCAAAATTAAGAGTAGGGGTAATTCGAGCGGAGCCCGAGCCTGTTTTCATTAAGCTCAGCTCGATGCTCGCCAAGCTCAGAAAGTTCGAGCTCGAGCTCGGCTTGTCCAAAGCTCGGGCTCGGCTCGGCTCGATCTAAGCTGGACGAGCTCGAATTAAGCTTGGAATATTTTGGCTCAATCTAGGCTCGTTTAAGCTTGGGCTCAACTCATTTAGGCTCAAATTTGGCTTCATTGCTCATATTTAATCAAAAATATTATATTAAGAAAAACTTGTTTGGGCTTGTTTAAGCTTGCAAGCTTACGAGCTCGAGCTTGAGCTTCACTAGGCTCGGGCTTGGCTCAGCTCGAGCTCAAAGCAAGCCAAACCTTTCGAGCTTTATAGCCGGCTCGGCTCATTTATACCCCTAGTCTTAACAATAAAACTCAAATACAAAAGTTATGGACTAAAATATAGGAAATTTTTATTATCATAGCAAAAAATACTAATTCCAAGACAATTAAAAAAGAAAGAGCTAATTTAATAATAATAAATTGGCCCGACATTAACGTTTTTCGTCCTGACAATATCATTGGCCGGAATATAATTTTACAAAATATTTGGATAGTGAGGTGTAACTTTACTAATATCAATTAACAAATAAAAAAACTAATTTGGTTAGATGAAACATGAAGATTATTTTGACATAACACCTAATACATACTGTTGAAGTAAGCCATGCTTTTTATTTTCCATAATTAGTGAAAAAATCGTGAACGAAATTCGATGTCCCACAAAGGCGGAACCCGAGACCACACATGGATGGGAAGAGAGGGCATAACTAAGGGGTTTGTCTTTACTATTTAAAAACAAAAAAGCGATATTATCACTTTTTTCCGATAAATATCGGCAAAACCGAAGAACAAACAGGCAACTCGAAAAGACGAGGCCTAAGCCACCCCGTAAACGGAAGTGGGAACAAAAAGAGACCAGAAAAAACAAAGGACAAACAGGCACCAGAAACAAAAACAAAACACCCGAACACAACACAAATAGACACCACGCACAGGCTCGACAACGTAGCTCGAGGTTTGAGTATTTATTGCCTACGTATCCTAACATTTTAATATTACAATGCGATACCCTGAAGTTTGAATTTTTTACACCTAGTTACCTTATGTTGGAATTTGATGAATTTTTGTTCAAATCTGACCAATATTATATAAAAATGCTGATTTATTACATGAATATAGTAAATTTAAAATTTATGTCAATATTTTTGGTAAAAGTTCAACGAATTACAATAAAATGTTCACAAAATTTTGATTTAAACTACATATATATAGGCAAAATCATGTATTGGTTCATCATTTTTTGGTTAAAAAAATCTCTAATTCGAAATCATATTCCACTAATTCCGGTAGAAAGAGTATCCAATTGATAAAAATTCAAAAACTTGAGGGGTATTTAAGTAATAAAAATTTTGAGCCTCAAAATAGTTCATTATATATATTAAAATATTAGAATATCTAAATAATAAATAATCAAATTTTAACGTACCATAAGTCATACAGGAGCCGCCTAGTGAAAGGCACTCTTGTTCTTCCCTTTTTGTTTGTTTAAAATTTAAAATTTAAAATTTAAAAAGTCGTTAAAAGGTGGCAAGTACGAGAGAGCATCTTCACTTGTTGGTTAGTTCATTAGCCACTCATCTCTATCTTGACTCTTTCGTACATTTCAAAATACCGCATGGAAATTTAAATAAGAGAAAACATTACTTAAGTATTCGGATATTTTAATATATATAATGAAGTACTTTAAATTTTATATATTTTATTACTTAGATAACCTTAGGTTTTAAAATTTTTCAATTAGATACCATTTTGTCAAAAATTTGATAGATTTTTGTTTTAAAATGCTAAAATGGAACATTGAGGATTTATTAGTATCTTAATTAGAATTTCTATAATTTTTTTTTTGAAAAATGTAAAAATGGCATATAATTGTGGTAATTTTTAGGTAGTTTACATTAACTTTAGGTGAATATTTTATCACTATTGGTTGAAATTTTGATGAAATATTAGTATTAACTTATATATATTATCGTATTTATATACTATATCAACATTTTTTTTTGTACAAAATAGATTAAATTCTTACAAAAATTCATTAAATTCTAACAAAGGGTACCTAGATGATAAAACTTTCAAACCTCGGGGGCACTCCATTGTATATATTGAAATTTTGGGGTATCTAAATGATAAATGCTTAAATCTCAGGGTGCCTAAATGATAATTTTTAGTATTTTTTTTTTCTTTTGATTATTTATGGCAAAGGTCCATATATTTTAACTATTGTGCCAATTTCGCTCTTGTACTTTTAATTGTGTCAATTTGGTCCCTTCATTATGTATATTATGTCAATTTGGTCCTTAGAACAAAACTTATGTTAAGTTGTCGATGAAATTTCTAATGATTCGGCTATGGGTTGGGTTAAGTTTAGTCAATAGGTGGATTTATAGTGGATTATTTGTATCTAACATGATTATATCATTAAAATTTGTATTATTAACTTAACTAAAATTTGATATTTGACTAAATTGACACAATTAAAAGTACAATGACTAAATCGACACAATAGGTAAAATATAGGGACATTTGATGTAAATAACCTTTTTTGTTTTGATTATTGGCATTAGCGCTTAGCATCATGCCAAGTTGCGATTTATAAGACGGATAAAGTTCGGTATGCCCATAAGCATCACAAAAAAGATTTAAACAAAAAAGCCACATACAGAATAGGGAACTAATTTAGTGAGGTTGAACATCCAGATGATCAGAATAGAACAACAGCAGCAACAGACCCAATGTCTCAAAGGCTTCCACATAAGCAGGGTCTGGTAGGGGCAGATGATCAGAATAGAACGCACAATTTTACTTGACCGTGTCAACGACGTCTGTACTTGCTTAACACTCTTGATCACGGGCTCTATTCCAACCGGACACGCCACAAGACACTAATCTAGACACTTTAAAAAACCGCTTCAATGACTCACGCTAAAACCTAGAGAAGATCCGGACACCACCAAATCCAGGAGAAAGGCGGAGCAAATTACCAAAAACCTCAAACAATGAATTCTTATACAGTACCTCCTCACCGTCCTACAGTATTGCAACGGCCGATGCACCACAAATAACCCATTGTAAGAAATTGACCAAAGCAAAAGGAAAGAAGAAGACACGGAATAGGAATAAGAATAAGAAGAGTTTTACAGCTGAACAACTTCTCAAAGGGGAAAAAAAAACATGGGAAACTGGGAAGAAGCTCGGGTTGGCTTTTCATGGCGATGAATCTCTCATGATCGAGCGTTTTGCCATGGTGGACTAGGGTGAGACTTGCAGTGGCTTTCTCCCTCAGGTCTCTGTTGGTGCTGTTGTGCTCCTTTCTTACTCAATTTCTCGTCTGGCCTTCTTTCAGTTCGATTGCAGGGTTGTGTCCAGTCTTGTTTTTGTTTTTCCTGTTCCTGTTGTCCTTCCCTTTTTTTTTTTGCTTGATCGGATTTTCTTGCCACCTTCCGTTTACAGGGTGTTTAAGGCTCGCTTGTTGAGGTCCCTGGTTTGTTCTTCGGCTTCGCCGACATATATCGGGGAAAAAAAAAAGAATATCGATAAGTGGAGATAATTTCTTTAAAAGTTTAACGACAAATATAGGACAGAATTTACAAAATCTAATACGATATGAGCTTAGCCTTGACTGCAATGAGTCAAGCCCACTACTGATAAGCTAAGTTCCTATCCTTAACTTTTTTTTTCTCTTTCTGTATATTATGGGTGAGTCGTCAATTATATCTGCGTTACTCAACTATCCAATTTGTTTTGAAATGGAGAATCAGCTCTAAATACTCAAAAAAAAAAAAAAAAAGAGGAAAACTAGATAAGAATGCAAAAGGTGGAACGATCGACAAACAGCTCTGTCCTTATACCCTTCAAAATCGTTATAACAGTAAAAACAAAAAACAAAAAAAAAGCAATAGACAGATTATCGAAAGACAGCTCCATTTAAAGTGTCGTTAACAAGGATAGAATGGAATCGAAATGAAAGAAATTAGGCCCACAAGAGTACAACAAAATGGGGCAGGGAATTCAAAAGCAACAAGAGAATTATTTTTATACTGCAAATTGTATAGAACTATATAGTAAAAATAATAATAAACGGAACATACCCAGTGCCTCAAGGGCTAGCTCCTGCCTACGTAGGGTCTGGGGTGAGCGGATGTACGCAGCCTTCCCCCTTTAGGGTGTTAACCTGAAGAGAGATTGTTTCCCAGTGCTCCCAACCTGAGGGTGAGGACTTCCCAGGAGATCACCCACCCTGGTACTATTCTCGCTCAAGCACGTTTAACTTTGAAGTTTTAATAAAATTCGGTAACTGTGTATTGGTGCCCTCTTTAGTCATAGTAAAAATAATAATAATGTCAATTAAATACACATTTGGTGTTTTGTGCATCATGATTTTGATGTGGCATCCACTGTGCACATGCCCTGTTTCACGGATAATAATTAGGGACTTTACTTGAATATTAAGTTGTTCTATTATATACAATAACATACTATAATATTTGAAAATTTTATCACTTAGATATTTTTTACGAGAATCTCATGAAGTTTGTGTATGTAGATCTTTTTTTTGATAATAGTGACAAAGTCGCAGTGCAACACGCACTTCGTACAAACGAAACCTGATTCTACCCGCAGCAAAATGGGGAACAAAAGAAAGACAAAAAAAAAAAAAAAAAAAAAAAAACCGTGGATTAAAGAAACGGGATTATAAGACAAAACACAGGCAAAACAACTAACAGGGATTAAAAGACCACAAGCACTTCTAGACAGTATAGACCAGGAAAAAGGGAATGATCCAGTGTACTGGAACTGGGACTGAGGTTAACAGGGAAATAGATTGACCAATACCCTAATTCGTCATGGCAATGCACTCAATTACAGTCGATTTATAACTATGAAAGTTCAGGCCAAGCTTTTTCCCAATCTCTAACATACGCCTTTCACTAAGAGTAGGCTTGACCCTTCTTCACCGGCTTCTTCTTTTTTTTGCTATGAGTAGGCTTGACCAATCTGCTCACGCCACTCTTAAGTGACATATGTTTAAGGAATTCATATAGATCCCGCTTTGCTTATTCTTGACAAAGATTAGATGTTGAGGTAACATATCATTCTAATATATATATATATATATATTTTCCGATAATTAAGTACAACGGCAACCCCACAAAATGGCACAAGACCGAGACGGCCAAAGCAGAGGAATACAACTCAAAACATGAGCAAAAGAAGACAAACAAAATAAAACATAAATAAACAAAATAAAACATAAATAAACAAAAAAAAATATAGAACTTCCAGTATCATCAACATGAGCAGATAGTCCGCAGTAGTCCTCCACTGTTGAAGTTGTTTCCCATTTTAACATTTTCAACCAAAATCATCGGATTCTAACAATAATTCATTGATTTAGGCTGAGACCGCCTACGTGAAATTTTCTTTTTAAATATTAAGATATCTGTACGTACCATGTAAGAGTAAGACTACATAAATTTCACCCCTAGATCTCGCCTTGACGGGAGCCTTCTAGACACTGAATTTGTTGTTGTTCTTGATTGGATGAAATTTAAATTTAGAATCACTTGTATGTTTAACAGTAGCTATGTTTATCTGGTGACAAAACATTGCCAGCTAGTAGGACTTGTTTTTACGTAACGGGAATACAACTTTCTTAAACAGGGACACCAACCTTTCTACGAAAAAAAGACAGTGAGTTTCAAATCCAAGATCGTTTTGCTTAAGAGTTTATAACTTAATTACTATATCAACTCCAACGGCCGGCCAAAACATGCTAAGGATACAATCATTAAGAGAGAGCTTTTTCTACAAGAACGAAGGATCCTACTGATGCAATCATCTCGGTGACATATACTGTCAAGGAACCAACTTTCCCACAAACTTGAGTTGTTGGATGAAAGCCCGTGTTTGATTTTATACTCTAACATGCCCCCGGACACAAATGCCCATTGGACTTAGAATGTGGATTTTGTACGGCCAGCCTTATACCTTAAGCTTAATTATATTATATTGAAATGGGGGCAGTTTAGATTAGAACTCGTGACCTTTTGGTCAACAAGGCTCTGATACAATGTTAAGGAATCAACTTTTCCAAAATTTTAAGCTGATAGGTAAAAACCAAGATTAATTTTATAATCTTAACACATGCAATTAGTCAGAAAATTTTATACTGACATTGTAACCAGTAATTGAATGGTAACATTAGAAATGACCAGCCAAAGAAATGGTGCAGAGCAGTGTGGATAGCGTGGACCATGTCAAACAACTGCAGACACCAATATCAGAGGCTTAAAAGATAAAAACTGAACCTAGCTCTGATATCCTCTTGAAACATACCAGGCCTAACCTTACTTGAAAAACTGAGTTTCTAAGAAAGCAATAAGAACAACAAACCCAATGCATCAAGGGCTCCCGGCAATGCAGGATTTGGGGGTTGGGATGTACGCAGCCTTTCCCCTTCAGGGTGCCACTCTAAAGAAAAACTGTATCCGAGAACCTCCAATCTGAAAGCATAAAAGCAAAAACAACAGTACAAAGAGGGTACAAAGCAGCAATACAATAAGCAATAGAGCAACACACTCAACTTAAATAAAGGAGATTCCAATCTCTTTCATACACTAACTTGCTACTGCATTCAACAAGTTTGATACAAGGATGTATTATACAGAAAATCCTTCAAAAAAAATAAAAATAAATAGAGTTATCTATACTAAAAATATATGTACTTTTCTTTTTATGTCAATTTAGTCCTTATACTTGGTCCTTGTATAATTAAAATTGTTTCAATTTAGTCCAACGGTGAAAATTGAAGTTAACGACATAATGTTTAATAGTTTGATCATGGAAAATACAATGATCCAATAAAAACCAACCCGTTTACTCAATTCAAACTCACTTGTCACCGGAGCATTTAAAATCTTGTCACCGACTTAATGCCAATTAATTGATGCAAAGTAAATGGTATATAGACTAAATTGACACAATTAAAAGTATAAAGTCTTAATTGACATAATAGAAAAAATACAGTGACTTTTCGCTAAAAAAACCCGAAAAAGAAACAAAAAACAAAGGCTCACTTTACACTAATCCATGAACATCTATTTCAAATCTTGTCTAAAGTCCCCTAGATACATAGACAAGTGATGGAGAATGCAGCAGCCCTACACGTCACTCGGATTCAATCCCGACTAGGGACTTGCAGCTACCCTTTACAGGGAATTTAAGGGATATTTCCGCTCCCCCCTCCCCCTTCCCCGAGGCATTACCGATCTAAAAGAAAATTTCAATTCTTGTCTGAAAGTTTTGAACTGGGGCTCAATGATGCAGGAGGAGAAGAAGCCAATGGAAGTACCTGCGATGAACTTGAATACTGCTGAATTTCCCTCTCTTTATTCTTCCCAGAAACAAATTTTTCTTCACAATTTTTATGCAAAATCCCACTTTTCTGAGCCTCTTGAAGCAACTTTCTATACAACTTTTCTTCAGCATCTCTCAAGAACTTGAACTTCGGAGGCGGCGAATATCGCAACCTATCAAGCTCAACCTCCATGGATGACATCGATTCGAAGAGCGGGTTGACCCCCTGCTTGACGTATGAGCCCAAAGGGTCCAAAGAGTCCTTAAAATCCGCACAAAGTTTCAATTTTGGTGAACTTAATGGGCTAAGATGAGGTGTTTCAACACCAACAATCATGTCACTTAAACTCTTTGTTCTTGACCCTTTTCTACTCCTTTCACCCCTTGATTTCCCATCATCGGACTCCAAATCTTCCCTTGTTTCTTCCTTAATTGTAAAGAGAAATCTTGGTGGGCAATTCAGATTATGAACCCTAATGATTTCTGACTCCAAAGTGTCATCTTTTTCTAAGGGTTTGATCAAAAGATCTTTGCTTGATCCTAATTCGACATCTGGGTCATGCTGATTTGCATCTGGGTTTGTCAAATTTGTGTTATTCGAAGTGGGTTTGGTTCTACAAAAGAGATAGAAAAGTTCTTTTGCATGATTGCTATAATCTTGTTCAATTGTTCTGTTAGTGTTGATTCTTTGCTTCCACCACAACAAATAGTATAGCTCTGCAACAAGTGCTAACAAAAGACACCCAAAAACTGAGCTCAAGAGCATCCCTAATCCTCTGAAAATGGTCATTTTATGGTAAATTTTTCTCCTTTTTTGGTGAAAAAATCACTGAAATTTCACATTTTTTTGCAAAGGTGTTCAATTTTACCTGCCCACTTGACTCACGAGACTTATATATTGATCTTTTTTTCTCTCACAACTCCACTATAATTTTGCTAGACTCGCATGTGGAGAGCTAGACCCAAAAACTGTAAAATGTATGCAACCTTACCCCACAGAGTGCCTCGTAGATGCTCCCGTCATGGCAGAGTTTGGAGGTAAGATGTACGCAATCTTACCCCTACAGAGTGTCCGTCTCTAAATTTGCTAATACTATGAATTACAAGAACCGGGTAGAATCTAGGAAGTGAAAATTTTGGGAATAAAAAGTTAGGGGTTGCCTTTAAAGTTCAAATTTTCAAAGAGCCGAAAGAGGAAGGGCTAGAAAGAAGATGAGAAAGTGAAGGGGGGAGAGAGAGAGAGAGAGAGTGTGAAACTTGAAGTGAGGTTGAGAGGGTTAGGTGGAAGAAGCAGGAAAAGGAGAAGATGAGTGAAGACATTTCCATATTAAAGGTATTTTATATATGTTATATGAATTAGATTAGATTTATACAAAAAGTTATATTTTTTAAAAATTTAATTTTTTTCTTAACTTTTTAAAAAGTAGGTAAAAATATTAATTACTAGGATGAAAAATAAAATTTTCTTAAAAGATTAGTTAAAAATGAAGAAAATAGAACTTACTTAGAGGGTTAGATAAGCTACTTCTTGCATTTTGAAGCAATTGAAACTACATTCTGCCTACTTCCTTACAACCAAACAAAATTTCAAATTTATACTTCCCGTGAATTATCATATTGTAGTGTATATATAATAAAATATACAACTCTCATATTTTTTTTTTATTAGAATTATCATATTATTCTATAATATATATATATACACATATATTTAAAAAAAAAAATCCATAATATATGTATAATTACTCCTCCGGCAACTCGTGTGTCACACGAGGGCAGCTCACATGGGCCAGCAAAATCATGGGCCACCAAAATCAAATAAGTAATATTTTTATTATTGGTTATTATATTTTATTCATTTTATTATTTAGTTTTTATTTTTTTATTATGTGCATTAAGAAAAAATAATTAACTAAATATAATAAAAATATAATTTTAATTTCATGGATAATAAAGTCACCTTAAAAAGTTGACATGTTTCATACCACTAACACAATTTTTAATTTTTTTAAAAATTATTTTCAAAAGTCCAAAAGTTTTCAATCAACCACTTAAAAAAAGTCCGTTAAATATGACTTGAAGTATCTAAACCAAAAAAGCATTTTTGACTCCCTTTCTCTATCGAGGTTGTAATCTCATGTCTTTTAAATCCCCCCGGGATCAAGTCTAGGTGGGGATGGGACTGGTGAATGCTTTACCATCTTGAGTGGTTTCGTTCTCGTGCTTTATGTGCCCTCAAAACATTAAAAAAGTAAACTAAAATCCTCGTGAAAATCACATATTATTAGAGTATAAAATTAATTTTAAGCCTTCACACACCAGCTTAAATTTTTAGGACAGTTGGTTCATTAACATTGTATCAAAGCCTAGTTGTCCAAAGAGGTCACAAGTTCGAATCCCATTAGCCCCCATTTTTAATATTAATATAATTGAAGCACAAAGTCTGAGATTGTGCAATACCCACGTTTTAAGCTCAATGGGCATTTGCGTGAGAGAGCATGTTAAAGTATAATACCAGTATTGGGTCTTCACCTATCAACTTCAACTTTTGGAACAATTGGTTCCTTGACGTATATAATTAAAAAGTTGTATAATTAAGTGAAAAATAACAACTTTTTAAGGCCATTTTATATTTTTAAAAAAGTACAATTAAAAATAAAATATGAAGAAAAAAGTTAAATATTAGATAAAAAGGTAGGTAATTAACTACAACAACAACAACAACAACAATAGAACTAGTACGTCAAGGGCTCCCGCCTAATCGGGGTTTGAAGAAGTGGATATACACAGCCTTACCCCTTTAGGGTGTAACCATGTCAAGAGGCTGTTTCTGAGGACCCCGAACCTTATAGGGTTGGCAACACGAGGACTTCTCCGGAGGACATCTATCCTGATATTACTCTCGTCCAAACACACTATATTTCGAAGTTCTAATGGGATCCTGGTAAATGAACCCTTGGTAGGTAATTAACTAATTATCACTATTCATTAAAATTGTGAAAAAAGATCGCCACGCGGGAAAGCCCACTGGGCTCATTAGGCAACTTTGTTAATTTTTATTTTATAAATAAATAGAAGAAACTTTATTACTTGGTTATAATAATATTTATTTTGTTTAATTCAAATATTTTAATAGATATAACAAGGTCTTTTCTGTTTTTAGTTTAATTTTTGTTGACAAATTTACCATAAAACTTGTTTTCGCGTTTTTACAAGAATCTGGTGACTTCTCGTTAACATAAAATATGATTTCAACACTATTTCTTATCTAAGTATTTTAAAGTTTTAAAATTATATCAACCAGGTACTCGTAGTCAAAATTCAATAGATTTTCGTTTAAAAACTGTAAAGTGAAATATTATTTCTGTAAAGTGAAACATTATTTCAATAATATATTAGTATTTTTATTAGAATTTGATAATTTTTTAAATCAAAAATTCTAAATTGACACATAATTTCAGCACTATTTAAGAAGTTTACATCGACATTCGGTAAATATTTACCACAATTTGATGATTTTTTGTTGAAAAAATTGCCATGACTTATATATATCAGCATCTTTTGCATAAAATTGGTCATATTCTTACAAAAATTTATTAAATTCTAACATAAGGTATTTTTGTGAAAAATACTAAAATATGAGGATAGTTTATTATATATAATAAAATAAAAGGATATATAGGTGATAAATACTTAAATCTGAATAGCTAGGTGAGAAAAAAAGTATAGTTCGAAATGTGTAATATTTGGGTTGGGCCTACCTTTGACATTTAAAACATTTGCAGGCCCAAGGCTAAGAGCTAATAGCCACCTTTAAAAAATAATTACTTTTCATTTAACTATCATAACTTTTATTTTTTCTCTGAAACGGCGGTGTAGTTTTCAAATCCCACTTTTGCGGGGTACCTATTTTTGTATTGCAACTGCTGTATAATTGGTTCCTAAATGACTTAACTATATCGATTATTAATGTAGTCAAGTAGTGTTCAAGTGCTGTAGATCAAAGGATGTAATATTGAGTGGCATGTGTTGTAAATATTAATATGTAAAGAGGTAGATATTAATTAGTTTAAATCAGATCATAATGTAAGATGACCAAATTGCCCCTGCCCATTTGTGATGTTTACCTGACCGTGCCCCTGCCCGTGCGTTTAACCAATGCTGCCAGAAGCTTCCATTGGAAGCTACCCAGATCTGTTAAATTTTGGCTGACAAGCGTCAGCCATTCCGTGCGTCACTTTGTGTTTCTTTTGGACAAATCTGGACCGTTGCTGCGTTGCTGTTGAATGGCTGAGATTGGCTCGGAGGCTTTGCCACGGATTGTACTTGTGTGTGCTTATATCAGGGCAACCCTTTTAGGGTTCCCGCACAGATACTTCATTTTTCTCCCTTTTTCATCAGCCACCGCTTCTCTCTCTCTTTTCTGAGGCGATCTTGAGGCGATTGAAGGCGATCCTCCTAATCCGTGGGTGTGAAGGCTTCCTAGTCCAGATCTTGGTAGTTTAGAGCGTTGAGAAGCCTTTGTTGGCTTCTTTTGTGAGTATTTCTTCCTTAACGCTTTTGTTTTTGTTCGGTTAGGGTTTCTACCTTAGAAGCTTGAAAAATCTGTCTGTATTAAGTTGTATTTGCTGTTCTTTGGCCTGTAATATCTTGAACTTGACTAATAGTGGATAGACTTCCTTAGAAATAGGGAACCGTGGAGTAGGTCCTTATTATAAGGCTGAACCACGTAAAATCTTGGTGTTGTCGTTGTGTGTTTGAGCAGATTTTCATTATTTGATATTTTCTATACTGCAGTTACAGGTTCATAGTTAGATCAGAAACTTTATAACGTATTGTCAAAGTTTTCTTTAAGATCTAAAAGTTTTTAACTAAAACTCAACAGCAACTTTTCACTAACTATCGGAAAAAACTTTTTTGATTTTCAGAAAAATCATCTTCAAAAGTTTTAAGTATTTTCAACCGGCCATGTTCCTTGACATCATTAGTATTTCGTTTGGTTAAACATATGAGTTTGCATATGTTATATATATTAGGAAAAACATAACACATGTTGGTTTTACTTCAGTTGATAAAATATTATACTGTTAAGGTGACTCAATCTATAGGTTAAAATCTCTATGCACGCATGGTTGTAATGGGACCTGAACATGCATATAGAGACCATTTAAGACAATATTGTTTTACTGAAAGAGGTGACACCAACATATATGTTCATCTCCCCAGTTTTGCATAAGAAAAAGTTAAATTAAGCATGTAAACTTAATGCAAAATTAATGGTGTTAATGAATGTGGTTGATTGAAAACAATTCAAACTTATAAAGATGATTTTTGAAAAATTGAAGTAGTTAAGTAAAAATGACTAAAAGGTAATTTCATGTAAAAAATGACATGAGATTATAACGAAAAATAAAAGATGGTTTTAATTGACACACTTAATCGCATAGTGAGCTTACCTTAGCTTTTGAAACGGACAGTCTTCCTATGCCTGTGATGAGAAAACGCGTCATAAATGGGTGATAAGGTACTGAACTAATTAAAAGATGCTACGATCTATTTGGAGTTAGTATACTGGTCAAGTTTTTAACTTCCTAACAGTTAAAGATTTTAGGTTTAAAGCTCATCTCCTGTTCATCAAGAATAGATGTCCCTATTTAGGTACAAAGTAATATTTTTCTTATCAATATAAAAGATGTTATATTACACAAAACGAAAATGAAAAATATTAAGTGACCAAATAGATTTTTTTTTTGTGTAAAACCCTTTTTAATCTGGACCCAAAATCTAACGATAAAATCTAGTATTACAATATTTAATGATAGTTTGAATCCAATATACTCAAAACTCCGTACATACGTATAGTTCAATAATTATTTGTATGTGATTAGAAAACTCAAAGTTGGGAGGGATATAATTCATTCAAATAACCCACTATTCGTAGATCTCACATTGTATCTTAGTCCTATTGACCAAAGCAACTCAAGAAGCATCGAGGAAGTTCTCGTATGCTTCCAACTCATATCCGGACTCAAGATCAACGTCACAATATCCGCCATCATCTCCACAGGTGTGATCGAGGGGTGGACACATGCAATGGCGCAAGTTCTGGTTTGCGAGGTGGCTTCCTTAACTATAAAATACTTTGGAACACCTCTAGGGCTAATCTGAAACCTAAAGAAATTTGGAACATGATTTTTGAAAGAATCGAGCATAAGCGAGTTGGATGGAAGGCAAAACCTATATCTCGAGCAGAAAGTTTAGTATTGCTAAAAGCAGTCTCTAAGTAGTTGCCCATGTATTATTTATCATTGTTTAAGATGCTGAAGGAAGTGGCAACATACATTGTGAAGATCCTTCTTGGGTAGTAGCCTTGAACGAGCAAGCTAAATCCCAATTGAACGAGAGGTCATTTGAAGACCTCAAGCACTTAGAAGCTTAGAGTTGTAGATGTCTCAATTGAAAAAGTGGCCGTGCTCTTCAAATGATGCTGCAATACTTATGAAGGCCAGTGTAATACAACCACACACGATCTAAAAACTTGAATGAAAAGCGCATGATACTTGGACCAACATCGTTAATTCCCTTACCTTTGCAATTACGAGCGAAGACATACCAATGTTGACTACCTATAATAAACTATGCACGGAGAGGATTGGCGCCTCTAAAATGAAAATCCTTGTTTGGATGATGCTATTGAAAAATGTGAATACAAAAGTCAGATTACATTAATTTTTTTAGAAGCACCTAAAGATGTAGACCACTTCTTCGTTGTGTGCGACATAATATGGGTCGTATAGGCCCATATTGTGGATAGTTGGGAGCAAAATTGTTTCATTCCCGAGTTGCTAGGATCTCAATTCGAGCTTTAGATTACATATATTAATCAATCGAAGTATGTTTCAGGAAAAAAAAGGGTGTGGATATCACTTTTTTTACCATTGTGCGGACGGTCTGGAGCAAAAGAAACAAGAAAGTGTTTAAGGATAGAGACTTTGACTTTGAGAACACGTTTTGAAGCATTGGAATGAGAATCGCCTTTTGGATCAAAGCTAGCTATGGCAATTAAACCCGAATTCATCGAATATCTATCAAATCCGATCCATTTATGATGGATTTGGATGTGCAAAATGACTTTTAAATGGATTTGGATTTGAATGTTGATAAATGGGTTTTTGGTCGGGTTGGATTTGGATGGCATCAAATCCAACCCAGACTCGATCCAAATCCAATCCGAAATTATATTTAGTGTATAAAGATTATTGGTTAATATTATATTACTATAATTATATATATTAATAAAAAAAGAAAAAGAACGTAATGGTTACTCCAAATATTAACTTTTAAGGTATAATAAATACATTATTGTTATATATATTAATAATAGAGTTATAGTATTATAATTTTTCTAGAGCTTAAATAGGTTATAGATTTAGGTTAGATATCCGTTCCACCCGATAGATTTGATTTGGGTTGAATTTTTATAAAATAAATATTTTTTTTGGATTCGGGTTGGGTTGAGTTTTTTCTGGGTTAGATCTGGATGGAGGCACCCGACCTAAATCCGACCATTGTCATTCCTAATCAAGGCTTAAATCCAAAACAAGACAAGAAGTCGCAAGCTCAAATGTCCCCATTCATTTATTTTAATTTATTTTGTGGGTAGGTCAGCGCAGGGGAAGGGGGGGATACCCTTTAAAATCCCCATAAAGGAGAGCCACAAGTACCATAATAGAGATTCAAACCCAGGTGACATGTAAGACCGCCGATATTCTCTATCACTAGGCTTTGTCGCTAGAGGACGTCCCCATTCATTTATCGTTGTAGTTCTTATCAATCTTAAGCAAAATTATTTAGTGCCAGTATGCTTTTTCCAAGAAGAAGCTAATTTACTCTCTTAAGATTTACACAATTCAAAATTAACTTAGAGCTTGATTGATATCATTTTCAGTACAATTTTGACTTATAAAAATTAAAAATCAGACTTTGAAAATGAGATTTTTTTTTCATTTTCTATTTTTAATTCCACTTAAATTAAAAAAAAATAAAAAAGGAAAACATTATTGTTGAAAATATAATTTTAATTTATAAAAAAACAAACAACATAAGACAATACCAAAAAGATCCTTGGAACTTGAGATGGATAGAGGTGTGAAAGAAAAACCCCTTGTGAATAAGATGCCTAATTTATCAGACAACTGTAAATTTAATAATTGAATTTCTATAAGAAGTTAATATTTTAAAATTTTAATTTTTGTGTTAATTTTTTAAGAAGTGCATAAAAGATATTTGGTTGTCGGAATGAAAAATAGAACTTCCTTTAAAAAGCAAGTTAAAAACGAAAGAATTCATTATAACTTACATGGGAGGGCTAGGTAAGCCATTTTCCGCATTTTGAAGAAATTGAAAATTACAAAACAATTTCTCTTTCCTATATTCTCCCAACTTTCTGCCAAACCAAACAAGAGCCCAAATCTGTACTCTCCATGAATTTCTACTTTTTGCGTTTATTTTCTGCATATCAAACGAGGCCTTAGTTCTTGTTTAGAAAACACAAAAATTTAATTTTTCTAAAAATTTATATTTTTTATAAATTCAATTATTGTGTCAATTTTTCATTAAGTATATACAAAATATTTGGTTGTAAAGATGAGAAATAGAACTTCCAAAAGGAGGTTACGTAAAAATAAAGGAATTAAAAATTACTTTAGAGGAGCGAAATAAGTTACTTTCTACTTTTAAAAAAATTAAAAATTGTTAAGTAATTTTCACTTATCATGTTCTACAAATTTCCTGTAAGCAAACAAAAAGGTAAATGTTCACTTTTTATGAATTTCGATTTACTAAGTTTATTTTTAGTAACCACACACGGCTTTATAGTTGAAGAAAATCTTATGAATTTCGATTTCCTGAACTTAATTTCGAAGGGGCTCGTATAATTTGCGTATTATATATCAACTCATACAATTGCATTTTAGCTTTCATATACATTAATATACAGAAGAAAAAAATAAAATTTTATTGCAAACAAAATTGCTTGGCAGTCGATGGTTCTACTAGGTGTTTGATCATATCAGGGGGTTTTAGGCCAAGTCCCCTGTCTTTTCCTCTCATGCTCTCTCAGTTCGTCATCTATCCCGCTTCGAGGCCACCGCTCTCAGTGCTATTTTAGACATGTGGTGCCTATTATTGTTCTTTTTTTTTTTTTTTTTTTTTTTTGTTTTTTTTTTTTTTTTGTTTCTGCCCTGCTTTTCTATTTTCTTGTTTCTATTTTCCAATTTTTCCGGGTTATCTTGCTTGCTTGAGTCGCCTGTTTATATTGCGAGGGGTTTCTACTATTTTAGACATGGGTTTGGTGTTTGTTTCTATATGTCACAGGACTTAGTGTCTTAAGAATTTCTGCTAGTATAGGCTTTTAGATCTAGGAGCTATTTCTTTTTTTATTCTTTATTTTTGTCTCACTCTTGTGGGCTTTCTCGGGCTTCACTTTTATGGGTATGTCAATTTTGTATAAAAAGTTTTCTTTTTAATTATCGGGAAAAAAAAGGTACCGCAGCAGTGCCACCTCTACCCTTAAATTTGCTTAGTTAACCAAATTGACGTTTCATTTTTCTCACAAATCTCTTTTTCAACCAAAATTAAATTAAATTAATTAGATTTCAGTGTTTACAATTTTCTATGACTTTGGAAGTCCAAAACCCTAGGCTATACCTACAAATACTCACATTTTTTTTTTATTGGTAATAGGGCAATAAGCTCCAAACCACGGGTCACAAATGTGTCGTGTCGAGTCGTGTTCGTGTTCGTGTTATACGAAGGGTCTTAGAAATAAAGTCAACTGAACCCGACCCATTAATTATACGGGGTAGGAACTGTCAACCCTGACCCAACTCGATCATTTAACGGGTAACTCACAGGCTACCCATTTAATTATATCGGTGATTTTTTCCAATAACTGCTTTTTTTCTAACTTACAAACATGTCAATAATACACCTGATGGTTGATACTAGCAATAAATACATTACATATTTATAATAAACTATCAAATTAATATTACTAAATATATTTAAATTATCTTATGTGGAATATAAGGAAAAATGAACATACCCAATGCCTCAAGGGCTCCCACCTACGCAAGGTCTGGGGGGGCGGATGTATGCAGCCTTCCCCCTTCAGGGTGCTAACCTGAAGAGGGGCTGTTTTCCAGTGCCCCCAACCTGAGGGTGAGGATTTCCCAGGAAGTCACCCATCCTGGCACTACTCTTGCCCAAGCACGCTTAACTTCGGAATATGTTACCCAATATCTATATATAATAACAATAATGGACCATTACCTAATATAATCATATAAACAGGTCTAGCAGGTTGAAAACAGGTTAAATGGGTCGGACCCAAATTTAACCCAAATATCGAAACGGTTTGAACAGTTCGACCCAAATTCAATCCGGCTTCAAAAACCCGAACCCAAACCCGCTATTTTAGTGTCGTGTTATCTTGTCATGTCAGATTTTGCCAGGTCTACTCCAAACCCACTTCACAAGGCAGGTCAGACAGTTAGTTCCTGTTAAAGTGTAAAACCAATCACGGGCTTCATCCATCAGCTTATAAGTTCTGGGCGGTAGTTGTTTTCTTAATGTTGTCAACGAAGTACGATTGGTAATACCATTAGAGGATAAAACTAATACTCGACCTTCACTCATTAGCGTAAGTTTATAGGATAGTTAGTTCCTTAACATATTGAATAAGGTCACGAGTTCAAATCTCTAGAGCCTCTACTTTCAATATTAACATTTAGGTATAAGATACGATGTAGGTCTATGCAATATCTATAATTTAAGCACAACGGGCTTTTGCGTGAGGGGTCATGTTAAAACACAAAACTAATCTGAGATGTTCACCCATCAGCTAAATTTTTGAGATAAATGGTTCCTGATGCAGCTGCACCCTAGCTTTTGGCGGCTTACGGGGCGGATGGATCTTAGCGGGTTGGCATTGGTGAGATGGGACGTTTGGCAGGATTGGGAGAGAGAGGCGGAAATGGATGAACTGGCATTAGGAGTTTACATCAATTAGGAAAGCTTAATTTAAATTAGATGTAATTATTTATCTTTTAATTTTAGTCTTTTATTTTAGATGAAATAACTTCTCTATTTAAAGATAAATACACAGATTGCTAGATGAGTACATGAATAATTAATATCCACTGTTGATCTTTAGAGAGAGCTTTTATTTTAATTTTTATTTATTTTATTTAATTTGAGTCCAACTAGGAAGTCTCCTCTATTTAAAGAGAGAGCTGACTATGGTTTTATTCGTTCAATTTTTATATAGATTTTTATCCTTTTATGTATTCTTTCTTATTCTCAAGTTGTGAGAATTAAGAATAGACCTTTACCCTTTATTCTTAATTGTTTGTGCAGTCAAAATTTAAAAGAAGGTTGTCGAACCTTCCGTTTTCCTAATTTTCTTTTATGGGTTGCATCATGACAAATAACTGTATATCGCCTAAATCATGTTTTACTTCAATATTTTTCAAAAAGGAAATCATCAAATTCTTATAGATGATACCTATACAGAATCATATTACACATAAAAAAACGAGTATTTCTACCAAATTTCGACAAAGGATATATGATTATCAGTAGATGTTTATAAATTTCAAGATACCAAATTAAAACAATCTTTGCATCACGGAAAACACATTTTACATAGTAAAACATCATAGTATCTATGTCATAAATGTTAAAATTTCAAAATATTTAAATAACGAATTCTCTAAAATAATTTATTAAATTTGAATGGTTATACAGAGTATTTGGCTATCTCCGGTTTAGCCGACTTGCATTTCTGTCAATGAATGTCTATTCTCCCCTCCTACTTCTGGCCCTTTTCAGTGGTGGTGTAGTCATCTACCGCTTTTAATGTCACCTATAGTTTTCTTGTATTCCTGCTTTTTAGATTTTGATGTTTTTATTTTGTTTCTTTCTAATGCCGCTTTTATACAAGGTGGCTCGGGGCTCGCTTTTACGAATGTGCCTCTTTTATATCACGATTTTTGTCTAGGGAAAAAAGATATAGTAATTTGCTATATAAGACTCATGACAAATATACCCTTTGATTGGGCTAAGCTGCAACCCCCATTGTTTTCTGTTTAGTCATTCATATTCACGCTCATTCCCGAGGTCCCGAATTCTATGGGGTCGGATATAATCCCAAGCAATCCAAACAACCGCTTGGACCCACCGAATTTTTGAAACTATGATTTTTAAAGTATCAATTGTTAATTTTGTGATTGTAATTTTTTATAATATGTTATATATGAAAGGCCTCATTTGAAAATTTTGCTTAGGGAGCCGAAAATGTCAAGACCGACTCTGTTCACCTAGCGGGGGTATTTTTATACTTTCCTATTTTTAAAAGGTGTGGCAATTAGACGTTACCCGCCATGTTTTCAGAGATGTCTGAGCTCCACAACCCTATACGCATGTCAAACACCCTCAACCCTCTCTCTCTCTCTCTCTCTCTCTTGCCCTTCTTTGACTTCTTGTTTATTATTTCCACAAAAGATAGAAAAGGGTAAATTACATTGATGCGGAACAGAAACGTAACGTTCGCATTGAGCATGACAAATCTAGAGAATAAGTTCGGAATCCACTTCCGAATAAGTTCGGAATCCACCGGAAGTAGGGCTGCAAATGAGCCAAGCCGGCTCACGAGGCGGTTTGACTTGGCTCTTTAAGGGCTCAGCTCGGGTTCTACTAAGCCGACTTGGCTTGTTTAAGGTGGCTTATTTAAATAAATGACTCAAATCAAACCGAGGCCGACTCGGCTCGAAAGGCTTATGAGCTGGCTCGATTAGTGGCTTGCATGTCTAGATTGCGGAATTGAATAGCATATATGTTCTTTTAATTTTTAGTTTCCACATGTGATTTATTTTATTACGCTTTTCTTGCAATCCAAATAACAATAATTATAAATAAGTCTAACAAGCCTAATAAATAGGCTTACAAGCCAGATAAATGAGCCTAATGAGCTAACAAAGCTCAACGAGCCAGCTTACCAAATAATCAAGCATAAATGATACCGATACTGAGCTGATCTCATTTAGTTAACAAGCCGGTCTTATTTAGTAAATAAGCGAGCCAAGCACAAATATGCGGCTCGATTAGATAAATGATACCAATACTGAGTTTGTCTCATTTAGTTAATCGGCTTATTTGTAGCCCTAACCGGAAGTCTTACATAGCAAAAGGAGGTTTCCATCCCAGAACCAATTACACTACAACAAAAGAGGGTAAATCTCAGGGCTTTTTTTTTGGAATTCTCGGTGCAAAAAAGCACCGAGAATTTCATTATCGGCGCTTAGGACAAGTGCGGGAGAAAAAAAACGCCGAAAAATAAAAGCGCCGAGAACGCCGATACTCTATCGGCGCTTATAAACGCTGATATTTTTCAACTTTTTTTATTATCGAGATTTTTTGAGTTTTTTAAATACCCTATTTTTACTTCTTAGCATGGATATTTAACAAACAGCCTGTATTGTCTATTTATTTGTACATATTTTCCACACACACACACACACACACATATATATATATATATATATAAAATTACTTAATAAAAAAATATCAACTAAACTGATAAATTTTTCATAAGATTCTGAATTCAACAATCAAAATATTACATCATTGTCAATGTACTTTGATAGTTCAATACAAAATTTGAGATTTTTTCCACTCCAAATATCAACATAATTAATCTATAACCAAAAAAATATATATATACAATGCTAACTTAGTCAAGTATATTCTTCACAAATATATCAATCAACCGAATGAGCTTGGCGTGCTTGGAGATGCAAAAAAATTTGGGGATTCACCGTCACCTGATCCCGATTCATCTCTACCCTGTATAGACAACACAATAGATTTAGTATATCTAATCCAAAATTTTGCTTCACATGGTAAATTCATATAGTTTCCCAAAAGTACCAACCCCAATGCCACATTTTGTCTTAATCATTCACATCATCAATTTCATTATTTACAAAGGATTAGAAAGGCGATTATTTGCATTATAGTACAAACAAATACAAATTAAATAGATTATCTTACCGGATCAGCAACCGCAGTAATAATTGCTCGACCTTCTGCTATCATTTTATATGATGCTTGGCCAGAAGAAACAGCATCATAGATGGGTAGGAGCCTTCTCATTCGCTGCTTTACATTGGCCAATTCTATTTTCATATTTTGTAATTCGACATGATCACCGGTACAGTCAAGTCCCTTTTTCTTTAGTTCATCCCTGACTCCGTATATATCACTCCTCTTCACGCCAAATCCATAGCCTACCGCTCGATAGCCCGGATTTTCCTGTTCATACATTAGCTCTGCAAATACTTCCTCCTCGATTTCTGATCGAGGTCTGGAAGAAGATCCAAGTCGAGCCTCAACTATTTCTCTAGCTGTATCCTACAAAGAAGAGAAAAAGACATTAAATACATTTAAATTAAAAGAAATGTGAGATAATAATAAAACCCACCATAAATTCTTGTGAAACCGTGTTCTCAAAAAAGACACCACTTTTCCTGATAAAACTCTATACTGGTGGGCTTCCTCCCTTTATTAATTTCCTACAATCAACACGTCAACATAAGTCTTAACTAATTTAACAGGTAGATAGTAATAATACACTAAACATATACTGAAGTCCTTACAAAACTATCTCTTTTATTGGCATAACTTGTTGAACCAGTCGTGTGAAACTGATTCTGCTTGGCATGTGCTCCTTTGCCGCATTTACTCTTCTCCTGACATTGGAAATCAACATCAATCCAAAAAAAACTTTACATTCATAATTAATATCAATCTGCTTCCCCCTTTTTGACTAATCAAAAATTACTTAAAAAGAAATTGTTTTACCTTGCCTTGTGGAGAAAACAAAAAATGTACCAAAGTTATCCATTGGTCACGATTAACTCCTCGTGGCACTGTTGCAATAACTTCAGCCTCAGTTTTGTTCCCTTGGCAATATTGCGCTTTCAAGCTCGTCTTATAACCCCTCCACATTTTGCCAAGATGCTGTAGTATTGATTTATCAATCAATACATCACTGGGCATTGAAAATTTTTCCTAAAACATAAAATCCAACAATAATGTCAAAAAAAGGCAAGGGAATAGTAAGAAGGCATAAAGCAGTAGTTGTACTAGTAAGAGAGCAACCACATTTCAGTGCTATATCCAAATTTCACTCGAACAGTAAAATTTGATAGAAGAACCTATTGACAATTATACTATTGAATTAAATTAACACAATTAAGAGTATAAAACCTTAATTAATACAATGATAAAGTTCAAAAACTTCAGACATACATATTATATCATATATATAAAGTAAACTTCAGACATAAATAATACTTACTCGGATAACCTCAATAGCTTCTGCTTTGTATTGGTCATTCATCGTACACCAATCTCTTACTCCGAGCGGACAAAACAGTCCCGTTTTTGCAACCTCTCCAATAAACCGAATCAACAAATCGCCACCCTTTCTAATTGGTTGGCGTAGGTCATTGAACAGCACAATAATTCTTACACCTTCAGGAAGATGCCATACTTCCTTAACTGGTATCGTCCTTAAGGTACTCAAGTTACCTTGGCCATCTATTAACGATTAAGATATACTATTACTTTTCTAATTGATTGAAAAATTATTACCATAATTAATGCTATAAAATTGAAAACATTTACCGATAAGTTGAAGTAGCTCCCTCTCATCAAATGGCACGTCAGTGGACCAAACACCAGCTTCCCTGACTGGTCCCTCTGCTTCAGATGTTGACGGTCTTGGCCGACTGTCATCACCTCCTTCATTTTCCGGTGTTGCTGTTGAGGACTGCACTGATTTGCCACTTCTAAAAAACCTCATCATTGTGAATCCATGCTTTTTCCAAAAACAAAAGAATTAGTAGATGTATAATAGAACGTACAAAAATAAAATGAGAAGCAAATATGTTCCGTAAAACAAATAATCAATAATGAAACAAAGATCATGGACAAAATGAAACAACATGTACAAAAGAAAACTAACATACATGGACAAAATAAAACAACACGTACAAAAGAAAACTAACATACATGGAGGGAGGAATATCAACTCCGATACTTTCTCGTAGTAATCTACCAATATCATCTCGCCCTATGGCCCTTCCCTCATTATTATTGGTAGATGTTTGACTATTGCATCTCAATTGTTGAACAATATCTTCTTTTCCATGAAAAATCCATTTCTTATACTTTGGCCAAAAACCCTTAAAAAGGATATGATATTCCACATTTTCTAATGAGAACCATTTGGCTACTTTGCATTTATTACATGGACATCGAGTTTTTCCTTCTATAAGGTTTTCTTTAGCCAACTTAATGAATTCAATGACACCATCAATATAAGCTTGACTAATCCTTGGTTGCGTGATCCAACTCGTATCCATATCTCTAAATATTAAGTAGTGCAATCAAATTACCTAAAAATTGAAAAAAGATAGAGTTCATAAGACAAATATTTAATCAACCAATCAAAATATATACAAATACAAAAACAAATAATTAATGGGACTTAGGAGAAGTTAAAAATTAAAGTAAGATACATGAGTTCCTTATAATCAATTTTAATCCTCTAATGTGAAGGATCCATCTAAACAAGGGATACAGCAACAAAGTTTTATTTTTCCAAATTTAAAAATTATGAAATCGATATCTAATCTCCCTGACATTAACAAATTGAACTCACAAGCGCCACCAACACATAATTTTAAACATCAATCAAACACAGTAACACAAGAATTTCGTCAAAATAACAATTTTTTGTATTAATCAATTGAAATGATGAGATGCAACGATAGAATCATTCGAACCATAGCATTAAGGATGCGCATGAAGCAGGGGAAAGTGTGAAACGGCGATAATACAAAACTATAATAAAACTACTTCGACCAACTCAAATGATATAACACTTGTAGAAGAATAAGCAGTCCAATAAAAATAAAAACCGAAACTAGGGCAAGGACATCACATACTAACAGCAAAGCAAGAGCAACTGTGAAATCGGAAGGTGAGGGTGAGAGACGAACGCTGGCGGCGACGGTGAGAGGCGAACCCGGGCGGCGACGGTGAGAGGAGAACGCCGGCGGCGACGCGGTTGGAAATCGGGTGGTGAGGGTGAGAGACAAACGTGCTTTGCGAGGGCGAGGGTGAGAGACGAGGGTTAGGGTTTGCGGGAGGTGAGAGCGAGAGACGACGGTGAGAGCGCGAGAAATGAGGGTTAGGGTTTGTTCGGGGTATTTATACCCGGCGAGAATCTCGGCGCTTATAAGCGGCGAGAATCTCGGCGTTTATAAGCGCCGATATTTTTTGCGTCGTTTAAAAACGCCGAGAATTTTTGACGCTTTGTCTCGACGCATTTAAACGCCGAGATTTCTCGACATTTGTATAAACGCCGATAATTATGCGCCGAGAATTGCCCTTTTTTGTTGTAGTGTTAGCAATAGTTAGAGTAGCTCCTTAAGTATATAAATATTTTCTCTTCTAGTTCACTGATGTGCGATTCCACTTTTCTCCTTTTTTTGACTTGTATTAGGAAGAGAAGAGAACCTAGGGTTTCTTCGAAGGACTGTACATAATCCGAAGCGATCCAAACAACTACTTGAGACCATCCAAATTTTAAGGCCCCGAATTTTTTTGAGATTATAGTTTTTAAAATATCAATTATTAATATTAATAAGTTTTGTTATTAAAATTTTTACACTTTGTTGTATATGAGGGGCCTTATTTAAAATTTGTTGCCTGGGGCTCCGGAAATGTCAAGATCGGACCCTGATTTCTTGTATTGAATAATTGGAAAATGAGGGATACAACGAACTACAATGAATATTTATAGGCAAAATAAAGAAAACCCTAAAGCACGAAATTACAAAATGCCAATAACAACGCAAAATTAAAAAAATACCATTAAACTATACATAAAATATAAAAGTGGCCCAAAAACACGTTTAAGCAAAAACCAACAGATATTAACGGTGTTAACATGAAGGTGTGACATTAAAAAATTTAAAAAGTTTAGATTGTTTTTTTTTTAAGAATTAGAAAATTTAGGTAATATTTTAAAATCATAAAATTTAATAATTTTTAGTTTAAAAAAACCTTTTTTCTTTTTTTAATCTTCAAACTCCACAACACTTCCCCTATAAAACCCTGACCCACAAGACCCATGCATAATAACCCTCACACAGCACCACACCCCATGGAAGGAGAGGCACCTGGCGACGGTGGAGACAATGGAGGGGCGGGGACGAGGTGGAACCCGACAAAGGACCAAATAGCCATCCTAGAGACCATATACAAGGAGGGCATAAGGACCCCGAGCGCCGAGCAAATTCAGCAGATTACGGCTAGGCTTAGGGCCTATGGCCACATTGAGGGAAAGAACGTGTTTTACTGGTTTCAAAATCACAAGGCTCGACATCGCCAAAAGCAACGCCAAGAGCGCTTGGCGTTTCTCAACTGCCTTGGCGCTGGTTTTCACCACCACCATCGGCATCCTCCGCTTTTACATGGCGGTGCTGACCTAGGTTCTCATTTTTCTTATCCCAGCGGTAAAATCACAACACTCATTTCTGGTTTCATATTCTAACATGTCCATTCATGCAAACGCGTATTAGGCTTAAGCAAGAATAATGCACTCACCCACCTCAAATCTTATGTTGGAATTATATATTAATATCAGGTGGGTTATCGGAGTTTGAACCCGTAATCTCTTCGTTAATAAGGCTCTGATACGATTCAAGGAACTAAATATCTCAAAAGCTTAAGTTAATGTGTAAAGGCAATGAATTGTTTTATTCTCGGATAATAAGATTTTAGTGTAGTTAGATTTTTGATATTGTATGTTATGTACTCTATAGAGTAGATTATTCTAATCAATCGGTTTTAAATGAAACTTTACTCTACTTAAACTTATATGTGAACCTTATATATATACTAACTTTAAGAGTCCGGTCAAAGAGCCCGTGATATTCGATTCATATGATACTAAAGCCATATTAACATAGACATTACTAGAGTTTTTTTCCAAATCCTTATAGTCTCCACTATTAATATTAACATAATTTCACCAATCGTTTACTTTTACACGGTGCTCCTGGCCCGGCTTCCCGTCTTCCTTGCCCTAGTGGGATTTTATATATATTTTTTTTAAACACGAGGAAAGGAGTACAATATTGTTTTAAGAATATTGACCAATACAGGGGGATAAATTTCGAACCTAAGATCCTATATGTTGATTGCAATACTGCTTTAAGAAGGGACATATAACTAAAAATGCATGTTACAAGATGTGTATTATATGGCTAATATATATAAAAAAAATCGTATTTTACTATTTATTGGTATTGATACATAAACACTCTTTTCAAAAATGAAAAATGCAAATACGTGATTAATATGCCAATTATATGGGTATTTTTAGTAACTATCGCATCGTGAATCGTTATGTTCTTTCTCAATTCCAAATTACTGGTATTCTCACAAAGAGCTTATTGTCGGGTAGATTCAATGAGCTTCATTACAATCTGGCCGTTGGTTCCCCCTCTTAGATAAAGGAGGGATGCTAGTGTATTATGTTTACGGACTTTATGTTATGCATTCTCATGTATTGATCTTGTATCGACTATATATAAGTGTCCTTCAAGCCTTGGTGAGTATTGGGTGTTTTAGTTTTCGGTGTCTATAAGTTGGCCTTGGATGGCCGTAGCTGGGGTCTTTTTTGTGATTTTCTCCTTCTTCATACTCTTTGTGTATTTTCGGGTCTCTCCTTCGAGACACTGACTTTTATATTACAAGTTCTCTAGCTAATTATCGAAAAAAAGCGTTAGTCAGAGCTAAACTTCCTCACTTTTACTCTTCTAGGGTAAATAACCGTATTGACCCTTTTTCCTTTTTTTTTTTGCAGTGACGTACAACCCATACGGGTACAACTACCAACACCCGAACAACAACTTCACCTTCTATAACTCTCAATACAAAACCGATCGGCCCTGCAGGTCCACCGTAAGGAACCCTGCACCACCATCACATGAAGAAGGTGAGAAGCATGGGAAGAAGGTGGGGGTGAAGACACTGAATCTTTTCCCGCTTCACCCTACTGGGATTTTAGATCACAAGTTTATTAATAATAATAATGTTAGTGATTTTAGTTCTTTTTGTTTTTCTGATGTTGATGATTGTAATCGGGGTAGCCCTAATTCATCTTCCGGTCACAGAAACGACGTCGCTTAGGATCTATAGGGTAAAGAAGTTCAAATGGGTAAATTTTGCGAGCATTAAAAAGGGCGTGATGTTTGTTATAGATTGTGGGCAGGGGCGACGTGTTTTCAAAAAGGAATTCAAAATGATAATGATAATAAAATTTATTGATTTAGTTAGGAGCTATATCGTGTCTTGTTTTTGATTGTCACATCATTTTTTTGATTATTTTAATGTACCTAAAGATATTTTTGTTATAAAAAAATATGTTATTTTTCTATGTATATAGTTAAAATTATACCTTTTTGTGATTATATTTCTAAATTATAATTTTCTTTTTAAAAAAAAACCTAGAAAGAGTGATTTTATGAATGCTTTTTCTTATTTTTATTTTTTATTTTCAATTTTGAGAAGTATTTGAAAAAAAAATAAAACTATAACTGAAATTAGAAGAATTTTATCTTTCAAAAATCTTATTTTTAATTTCTTAAAAGTTAAAATGTAATTATCGGATTGTTATTCACATGTTTTTCTAATAAATTGCAAACGGGAATCGAAGAAAAATTTCTTATTGAAAATTGAAACATTCAATTGAACCATGAATCTTAGTTTTCAAATAAGAAAACTAACATGATGATATTACTGCTGGGATAATACTATTATCAAAGTAAAATTGTTATTGACAGAGCAAAATTATTATTTTCAAGGCAATTTTATATCTCTCATTGTTTATATGTTACATCATGCTCTAAAAATAACAATTTTTGACCATACAATAATACCTCCCTAATGTAATTGTATGTAGTTTTCTTACATGGCAATAAACTTTTGATTGAATTTTTGTATACAAAGATTAATAATGTACAACAACAATAATAACACTGGATCCTGATCCGAAATGCGCATTCCCCGTGGTCCTTAGTTATCTCTCTAGTCTTGAGCCCAAGTTGTAGAACATGGCAAAGGCAGGTGAGATTTCCTCGGGTTTGCCAATGTTGTGCTCTTAGTATTCAGAATTTTCTTTTAATATGTAGTTTTCTTTCTATTGCTTAGCCTTTGTTGTAGTTGCTTTTTAGTGATTATCTCGTTTGTATCACTTGAGAATTTTTTCCTCTTAATTATTCAAAAAACAACAATAACAACATCTCAGTACCTCAAATATGTTTCGACCAAGATAGGGTCTGGAAATCATAAAATATAGGTAGTTTTACCACTATGGGATACTATATTTTACAGAAATTGTTTCCAAAGGATTATTAACAGAACAATGATATGACTTACAAGAAACGAAACTCACAAAATTATCTTTAAAATAATAATTTTATCATAATAACAATATTACTCTTTTATATATTAAAATATAACAATATCTAAATGATAAATAATTAATCTCAAAAAATATGCACTAGGTGAGTTTCTTTTTTTGATGGCAATCCACCGCATTGGCTAAGAGTGTGGAGCATACTAGGCAAGATCCGATGCATTTGTTTTTAACCGATGTACCATGCATTTTGCCATATTAAGTAACTTTTATTCATATATATGAAGCGATATGTATATAAATAATTTAAAAGTTACTAAATATAGCAGAATAATGATGCGTTTGTGAAAACAAATGCACTGAATTCTTGTCCCGAGCATACATACATACATATAAGATAAAGGCAAGAAGTGGTACTAATTTTGAGGAAATTTGCACACCCTTGGAAAATGGACCTAAGTTTTTATTTTCTCTGGATAATTAAAAGGAATATAGGCAGTAATAACAAAGCAAAATAAAGAAATAAAATGAAATCTCAAGAAGAAAACCACGAGTTAGAACCGCAACATGGACAAGGCAAAGCAATGCATGCCGGCTTTGCCCATGGTCTGTGACTGGAATCGTTATTGTGAAGATAGCAGTCTAAATAACGTATTGAACGGGCAATCTTTGTCTTGGTCTGAGAATAAAATTACAAATTAATCTACGAGACTCCTCCGTACACTGTTGAATGACTTCAGTGGGACCAACAATAGCTTGAAACCGCATGATAAGCTTTATATTATAAGTGTAAAATGCAAACATGCATGCATTGGATATGGATGGCAGTAGAATGTGTGAGAATTTTTGCATGTTCCCAAGTCATTAGGGGGAGTGAGAGAGAGAGAGAGTCAAACTCTGATGCATATTGGCTTTATATATAGCCTAGCCCAGCTATACATAATTTTTTTTAACGGTACAGACAAATCTTTCATACGGGTATTCAAAGCATCGGCACGAGAAAGGAGGAGGAGGTTCCTATGCGAAGAAAAAACCCTCCACATAATGCGAGAAGAAACCCCATGGCCTGCATTTGTTAACCAATATGCCGATCACTTTGCTTCTCTATGAAAGAGACTTGAACATATACTGAGCGCTTAAGAAATCAATGTCATTCAGAATAGCAATTATTAAGGATCCAACTTTTCCAACAGCTTAAACCTATGGGTGAAGGCCCAGCAATAATTTTATGCTCTAACATGACTTCTCACGCGAATGTCAATTACCTCATAATGTATGCTTAAATTGTTTTAATATTGAAAATGGGGGCAGTTGAGATTCGAACTCATAACCTTTTAGTCAACATGGCTCTGATACCATGTTAAGAAACCAACTTTTTCAAAAGTTTAAATTAATGGATGAAGGTCCAGCAGTAGTTTTATACTCTAATAGTAATGATGTCCGGTTGAACTGTTATGGTCAGTATGTGCCAACTGATCGGGGAAGACCTAATATATAATTTTAAAAGAGCCTACAAGGGATGGGGTGTAAAGTAGAGATTGAGTAGTCAAGAAAAGGGGGAGCAGCCAATGGAGAGAGGATACAGGAAGGTTGGAAATTGTGTTGAAGTAGTAGGCTTAGGTTTGGTGGTGCATGCCTCCTCTTATTTGGTTATTGCTTCAGATTTTGTGTTTCTTTCCTTGTTCACATAATCATAAAGCTCTTTCTTAATAATATAATCCACTTTTGTCGGGGGTGTATATATATATATATATATATATATATTTATTTGTCGATGTATTTTTAAAATAAAAATTGTGAATGAAGTGTTTAAAGTTGGTCCCAAAGATTATTCTAGATGTTTTCAAATGTATTGGGATGTGTGTCAACACACAACCCTACAGAACAGTGCTACAGAGGTGTGTGTCGACACACAGTGCCCGTGTGTCGACACGCAAACTTACAGGACGCAAGCGCAGATCTGTGTGTCGACACACAGCTCCTATATGTCGACACACAGAGTGGTTTTTTAACAATTTTCGGGCGATAACTTCTGACCTTTGGCCCCTCTTTTTGGGGTGTGTTTTGGGACGTGTCTTTTCACAATTTTCCTATAAATATCCCCTTGCTCTGTTTGTTATATAAGGACGAAAAAAGATGTGAATTTTTATGTTATGAATACCTTGTAAAGGAAGAACAAAAACATGTGAAGAACTTGTTGTGTTCTTGGGTTTTTTCTTGTGTTTTTATGTGAGAGTTTCAAAACTTCAAATCTCCTCCCTTTACATACGCTCTTCTTCATTTTGGTTAGTTGTTCCATCCTCGAGGATATTTCGTATACCGAAATAAAACCTTAAGGAAAGTGATTACACACCTCACAACCTGAGATCTTTCGGTTACCTGATTGCAAAATCGATTTTGCAAGTATATTCTCGAATTTGCACAAACAATATATATATATATAAGGTGGCATTCTTGTGAGAGGGTGAGAGCGTGAGAGGAGTGAATCCTGGCCCTCTATTGTAATGGACAACAAAGATTTCTTGAACATTAAAAAAATAATAATTTACAGCTCATACTACTTCATGAGGCAGAAAGAAATAAAGGGTGAGGGAGGAAAATTATTTTTTCTTTTTTAGTGCTCAGTAAATCTTGGTCATAAATTGTTATTTCTTTTAATGTTCAATAAATTTTGGTCGTCTATTATAATGGAGAGTCAGGATTTACCCCTTTCACCCTCTCATAAAAATGCGACTATATATATATATATATATATATATATATATATATATATATATATATATATTATATGGCACAATTCTTATAAGAAGGTGAGAGGGACTTGGCCATCCATGGACGGCTGAAATTAGCCCATGTTTTATAAATTTAAAAAAAAGATTATCCATCCCCCCAACGCTTCCTTTCTCTCTCTCTCTCTCTCTCTCAACCCGCTACCCGCCGCCACTGACCATCACCACCCGCCAGCACAACCCGCCACAGCCAACCAACTCCTGCCACCCACCCACCGACGCCACCGGCCACCGGCCACCGGCCACCGCTGTCCCTTCTTTTCTTCTCTCATCCCCATAAACCTTCACCCCCATCGCCCACCACCACCACCACCGCCATCGCTGCCACTGCCGTCTGCCGCTCCTCCTTCTCTCTCTCTTCTGGTAGCCCTTTCTCTCCCTTACTAGAATAGAGAGAGAAGAGGGGCGGCGGACGGAAGTGGCAGCGGTGGGTGTCGAGGGTGAAGGTTTATGGGGTGAGAGAGAGGGTATCGGAAGAGAGAAACAAAGGTGGGACTGCGGTGGTGGTGACTAGCGTCGGCGGTGACTGTTGACGAGGGTCGGCAGTGGCTGGGGTAGCGGTGTTGGCCCTTCGGTGGGGGCGGCAGAGGCCTGTGGTGGGGTGGGAGAGAAAAGAAGGGTTGGGGGGAGGGAAGGGAGAGATGGAATGAATAAATTTTTTTTAATTTATAAAATAGGGGCTAATCTCAAACATCCATTGTAATAAATGGTCAAGATTGGCACCTCTCAATCTCTCACCTTCTCATATGAATTGAGGGAGAGAGCGTGAGAGGGACAAATCTTGACCCTCTATTGTAATGGATGGCCAAGATTTGTTGAACATTAAAAAAATAACAATTTACGGCCTTCATGGGGTAGAAAGAAAGAAGGGATAAGGGAGAAAAAATATATTTTTTTTTTAAATACTCAACAAACCTTGGCCGTAAATTGTTATTTTTTTATTAATGTCCAACACATTTTGGCCGTCTATTATAATAAAGGGTCAGAATTTGCCCCTTATACGCTCTCGCCCTCTCATATATATATATATATACACATAGCCTATGGGACAAACACACTTCAAATCCCAATATTTGGGGTTTTTTCTTTTACTAATATGCAATGGGTTAAGCTACTAAATTGGATTTGATTGGTTGGGCATCCATTGCAGATGACAATGGACTGGATAAAATCGGTTACCCATGGGTACCTGTTTTTTTTTTTAGAGTGAGTACAGGTGCAAGTGAGGTAGACATTAGATATGATTACTGTGGAATGTTGACTATTAGTCAATAAGTTAGCTAATTATCTTATATGTTAAGATAATGCTTTTTTTTTTTTTTTTTGGTAACTAAGATAATGTTGTACAGTATTATCTAACTATGAAGTCGATTTAAATGAGGATTGTGACTTGATGCTTAAAAATAGACCCTCTTTTCTTTCATTATTCATGTATTTTTTCTTTGATTAAAAATTAATATAACTCTTCATATTCAACTTCTCTCTAAAGTTACCATTATAGACTCTATGTTTTGGTGATGTGGAAAACTAGAGGACTTTCGGTGGCCCTCTTAGGCAATTCTACACGACTCAAGGTGATCTACCAAAGACATCCCTGATCCAATTGAATAATCGAGGTATTCTATAAACTTTGTATTTGTATTTACCTATATTTTCCTCTAGTTAGGATACACCTAGAAACACTCACCACAGGTATTGAAAGCGTTAGCGAACTCCTTCACCTTATAACCATTGAATACTCACATATTTCCTACAACTATGGATTGTGGAACACCAAACTTACAAAAGGTATATTTTCTGATGAAGTCCTACGTATTTTGTTGTCTAATGTTCTTATGTGCCTTGGCTTCAACCCGCTTGGAAAAGTAGTACATGGCCACCAAAATTTACCAGTGGCGTTTACTTGAAAGGGGATTCACTTGTCGTATATGATGTCCATAGCCCAACCATGGAATGACCATGGTTTGACTATTGTGTGCATTTTAGCTGTAGACACCCGAGGAACATGACTATGCTTCTTACAAGCTCAATAACACTTGACATATTTGATGCAGTCACTTATCATTGAGGGCCAATAGTAGCCATTGCGTCTTGTTAGCTTGTGCAGCTACCCACTTGTTCCTTGCCAGATGGGAGCCACATATTCCCTCATGGGCCTTGACCTTGACTAAGATGTCATCATCGTACTCTTGGTACTTAAGAAGGATGCCACTGTCATCCTTCTTTTGTAGCTCACCTACATTATCCATGTGATGTTTGTGCACTGTCATTTTGAACCTCTTATTCTTCCTAAATTGTTATATAAGAATTTTCAAAGTATTCGATGATAAGCTTTCTCTAATCCTCATAATTTGTAGCTGGAGTTGATGTTGCTTCAAAACACTTGGCCATGACTTGTTTATTGCTCAAGATATTAGATATGAAGGCCGTAGACTCTTTGAATTATGTTCCTAGTAACCTATAGCCTGAGGCTAACTTGGCAAGGTCATTGGTTGCTTCGTTTTTGGTTTGAGGTGTGAATTCAATTCTTACCTCACTAAATTTGTTTATAAGGGCTTGAACTTTGAGAGATACATATTCGTTCTATCACTCAAGCACTAGAACTATCTAATCACTACAACTACGAATCACCTGTATTCTCAATGTGGGTGACTTGTATCTTGGGCAGGGTCTCAAGTCCTATAACTCAAGCCTCATACTCATCTTATTGTTTGAACAACCTATAATAAAGGTGATTTTCAACAATTTCCAACCATTAACACTTCTTGCTCAAAGGAGCTTACCGGTTCCGAGTTAGGACGGTTCATAGGAATGCTATTTTTGCTTTTTCAAAATTTTGAGACAGATAGACTATCAATCTGGATCAATGCTAAGCTCACTCACTTAATCTTCCTCTAATTCGAGGTTTACGTGGCATATGCATCAAACTATCACAATCAAATTAATCATCAAGGCCAAGAAATAGAGCATTAACTTGCTAAGGTAATCAATACATCAGCTATAAGCGTTGGATATTCGTTCTTAGAAGTGGCTGCATTCAAGGCTGCATTCAAGTCTACAAAGTCAATGCATAATCTTATCTTGCCATTTTGTTTAATCGCTAGCACTATATTGGCCAACCACTCAACAATCAACACACTTGGCAGTTCGAATGAATTTGGCTCGAGGAGTCTCTCAGTTTTCTCCTTAACCTTCTCAATCACATCATAGGACATCAGTCTCAATGACTAGATGATAGGCCTGGCTTAAGGCTTGATTGGGAGCTTGCGCTCGACTAGCTTCTTGTCCAATCTTGACATCTCATTGTGCTCCCAAGTAAAGCGATTCTTGAACTCCAGTAGAAACCTAATGTAATCACTGCACACCACAAATCCATTTTATATTATAGTATTAGTTGATATGCATGTCGCTTAAGTATATATGCGTTTATAGCTATGAGTGGTTATTTCGTTAGTTAAAAATGGGGCCTCAAGCAATTGCTTCAGTTGCTTTGGTCTTGACCGGCATGGTCGTCTTATGAGCAAATTAATTATTTATTACTTTTTATAATCCGTTGATTTTCTATCATATTATTAGATAATGATTCTTGGATATATTTAGCAATTTCTCAATTCGCTACGAAAGCGCCTAGCAATTTCGGTTACTTTGCCACACTATATGTCAAGTCATTTTTTTGATTACCACATCATCACTCTTGTCATGGATAATAAAGTTGATGTCCTTTTCCCTTCTTTTTCAAAATATGTTGTCAATATTCTACAATGAAAATATGCTATTGTTCTTTGAAATGTCGTAAATTTATAGTACTTTTGGTTGTTTACATGCTTGCATATCTGATATTGTTTTATTTGACTTAGATTTTATAAATATTATTCCGTTTTTGCTTCTTGGGGGCTTTTCGGAAACAACTTCCCTCCGAGGTAAGATTGCGCATATTGTAGAAAAATAAGATGCAAAGACACAATATTGGAATGACACTTTTTCACTTGTATTTTCTATACTCAAAATTACACATACAAAACATTTACTTAAAAGGAAGAACTAGAAAGCTAAAAAGGGAACGATTCTTCCCCATGATTGAGAGGGAAGGAACCGGCAGCCAAGGAGGAGATTGGGAGGGGAGGAATATCCCTTTCTCATTCTTTCCTTAATTTACATGATTAAATTGCCTATTTTGCTACACATGTACAAAAATAAGTATAATACAAAAAATAGTATTTAACACTCCCCCTCAAGTTGGAGCGTGAAGATTAATCATGCCCAACTTGCGAAGAAAACTTAAGTAACTAGCACTAGCTAAAGCTTTTGTAAAAACATCGGCAATCTGATTGGTAGAGCGAACATAGGATGTGGCGATCTCCCCTCCAAGCAGCTTTTCTCGAATAAAGTGGCAATCAATCTCGATATGTTTGGTTCTCTCATGAACCACTGGATTAGAAGCTATGTGAAGAGCTGCCTGATTATCACAATATAACATAGTAGGATCGTTAGTAAGGATAAGAAGAACAGATAACAAACGTCGCAACCACACGATTTCTCTTGTAGTGGTGGCCATTGACCGATACTCAGCCTCAGCCGGAGAGTGGGAAACAACTGTTTGCTTCTTGGATCTCCATGAAATGGGTGCGTATCCTAGAAATATGACATAACCTGTAGTTGATCGTCTCGTAGTAGGACAACCTGCCCAATCGGAATCACAGAACTCATGCTGTTTCAAGTCACTAGTAGACGGTAAAAATATCCCTTGTCCCGGTGTTCCCTTCAAATACCTTAGAAGTCTCATGACAGCATCAAATTGGGGTTGTCGTGGATCATGTATGAACCGACTCAAAATATGAACAGCATAACAAATATCAGGCCGAGTGATTGTCAAATATAACAATCTACCAACGAGACGTCTATACCGACCCTGGTCTTCAAACACTTCCCCACTCAATTTGCTAATTCATGATTTACTATAATAGGTGTAGAAACAGGTTTCGAACCTAACATCCCTACTTCACCAAGAATGTCTAAAGTGTACTTGCGTTGGTTCAACATAACCCCTTCTGGTGAACGAGCCACTTCTATCCCCAAAAAATATTTTGCTGGTCCCAAGTCCTTTATCCCAAAAAATTTGTTTAGTATACCCTTCACTTCAGAGATGTGACTCATGTTATTACCGGTTATAATGACATCATCCATATATATGAGCACGGTGGTCAATACGTTTTTATGAAAATAAGTGAAAAGGGAATAATCTAGCTTGGATTGACAAAGCCGGCAGACCTTTCCTTTGTTTTGGTGCTCAAAACGTAAAGGAAGTTTCATGTACACTTCCTCGTCAAGGTCCCCATGTAAGAAAGCATTATTAACATCAAGTTGGTGAATTATCCAACTACGAGCTGCTGCAACTGCTAACACACATCTAACGGTTACTAATTTTGCAACAGGTGCGAAAGTATCATGATAATCTATACCTTCCACTTGTGTATACCCCTTAGCCACCAAACGGGCCTTGTATTGTTCAACAGTCTCGTCTGATTTGTACTTCACCTTGTATACCCACTTTGAATCTACGGCCTTCTTCCCATGTGGCAAATCTTCCAAGGTCCAGGTTTGATTTTCTTCCAGTGCGTAAATCTCCTTTTCCATAGCATCTCTCCAATGCTCATGTTGAACGGCCAGCTGAAAAGTCTTTGGCTCATCACATGATGTGATGGCGTTTAAAACTGTCACGTAAGCGTTAGAAAATTGTGCATTAGAGATAAAATTTGAGATGGGATAGAGAATACCCGAATTAGCTGACGAATCAGGCGCATTGGGATGGGTCATGGAAGAAGGCAAGTCACAAACATGATCATGATATCTGACCGGTATGGTGCGAATGCGATCACTTCTTCTTGCCACTATCTCGGAACCCGGTTTTGGACTAATAGCAATATCGGAATCTGGACCCGGTTTTGGACTAATATCAATGTCGGTTGGGACTACAGATACCGGGTCCGCCGATCCCGATTCTGGGATCTGGGTGCCAACCGGTTCGGTTGACTCGGTCCCTTTCTGGTTTGGTTCATCCTCATATAAAATATCCGTTGGGATTTCAATCTCATTATCAAAAACAGATTTCTCTTCAGTTGAGTTTGCATAAGGAAAAATATCCTTATAAAACCGAACATTCCTAGATAACACTATTTTATTACTTTCAAGACAATACACTTTATATCCTTTTTTGCCATGAGGATAACCTATAAAGATGGCAGGTTGCGCTCTACTATCAAATTTATCACCTGTTTTCACATGATAATAACATAAACAACCAAAAAGTCGCAAGTGTTCGTAAACCGGTTGTTTACTCAATAAAATCTCATACAGACTCTTGTTTTTCAGTGCAGCAGATGGAGTCAGGTTAATAATATAAGCTGCTATCAAAATACACTCAGCCCAAAATCTTTTTGGAAGATTGGCTTGGAACCGAAGAGCTCTCCCAACTTCTAAAAGGTGTTTGTGCTTACGCTCTACCACTCCATTTTGTTGTGGAGTTCCTGTCATGGAAGATTGTGTCTGAATTTCATGCTTGGCATAAAAGTCCAATAACGGGCCTGCCTTGAATTCCTGTTCATTATCACTCCGAACTTGTTTGACCTGTAAACCAAATTGAGTTCCAGCCATACAACAAAAATCCCTAAGAATGTAAGGGGTTAGGGATTTGTCTCTCATCAGAAAAACTCATGTACACCGACTAAAATTATCAACAATCATAAGAAAGTATCGAGCTCCGGTTAAAGATTCCATACTATAAGGACCCCAAATGTCGTAATGTATAACATCAAAACAAGCAAAAGTCTCGGTAACAGATAAAGGAAAGGGCAATCATGCCTGTTTGGCACAGTGACAAACATCACAAACAACATTCGAGTTCTCAATATCCAAAAATAGAAAAGTAGATAATTTAGAAATCGGAGCATGTCCCAATCGGTGATGCCATAACACCGTCTTACTTCGGCCTTGGACCGTGAGAGCTTTGACCGTCCCATCTTGCGTCGTCAAGAAGTACAACCCATCCCTTTGCCTACCTGCTCTAATCAGCTTCTTCGAGCGTAGGTCCTGTATGTAACAAAAGGAGGGGTAAAAGGTTAACGCACAATTTCTATTTCTAGTTAATCTACTCACGGACAAAAGATTGTAGTGAAAACCAGGAACATATAACACCCTCAAGCACAATATTGCTTGAAATCTGAACTTTTCCTGCATGAGTTACCGTCAGTTGTGACCCATTTGGTAGTCTCACCGATCCTACCGATGTATTGTCGACAATATCAAACATAACACTCAACGTAGAAACCATGTGATCAGACACTCCAGTGTCGATAATCCAAGTGTAAGATAAGCATTTGACCTCACCTCTGAGATTTATGCTAAGTGATCTTGTAAAGGGTCCAAGTAATGCTAAAAGTTGTTGGTATTGACACGGAGAAAGACCTATGATGGGACTCTCCCCACTTTTTTCGGTCGACTGCTGGGCAACCGCTGCCCCGTTTCGGGCTCCACCACTCGAATTCTTGATTCTCCAACCTGGGGGATATCCAACAAGCTCGAAACATCGATCTTTAGTATGTCCCTGCTTCTTACAATGAGTACACGTGGGACGGTTAGAGCAACGATTAAAGTTGCCTGTATTGGGGGAGGGACTACCAGCCGCGGCTGCGGTTGGTGTTGACGCAGTGAAGGCTGCGGCTTTTGGGACCAAATTTGTCCCAGCTACCACCAACTGTTGCTCCTCCTCTTGACACAAAACTGAGTATGCATTTCCCACAGTGGGTAATGGTTTGGTGTTCATTAATTGGGATCTAACAGTTGAAAAAGGAGCATCTAAACCCATGACCAAGTCTAGTAATCGCTCCATATCACGGATGGCCAAAAAAGCTTGGCCTGAACCGCAAGTACAAGGTGGTATGGCAACTAAGGTGTAGAGTTCATCCCACAAAGCTCTCAATCTGGTAAAATAATCAAAAATTGGCATATTTGCCTGCTTTAGTTGAGAAATTTTGCGCTTAATTTCATAAACGAGGGGAATGTTGCCTTGGGAAAAACGCTTATTTAAGTCCAACCATATATCTCGGGAAGACTCGAAATAAGCAATACTATCATGAATCTCCTTAGAGACTGAATTTATAATCCATGAGGACACCATGGAGTCGCAAGCACTCCAGTTTTCGAAATCAGGAGAATCCTCCTTTGGCCTATCAATTGTTCCATCCAAAAAACTGATCTTGTGTTTTGCTTTAAAAACCCTGAGAATTGCGCGCCGCCACGCTAGAAAATTTTGCCTAGTTAAAACATCTTTAACAAAGGTTAACCCTGGATGATCCGAGGGATGAAGATAGTAGGGTGAGCTCACATCAAGAGCTCCCCCTATGTTGATAATTTGTCATTGTTTTTGGCTAGTATTTCACCCGATATTATGAAAAAAATAGCAAAAAAATCACAAATAAAACAAGTAAATATGAAGGGAAAAAATTCTCACAGTGGGAGAAGCGTGCGTGTTGTTGAGCGCGGAAGAATCGGGTTTGCAGAATCAAGCCCGCTCTGATACCATGTAGAAAAATGAGATGCAAAGACACAATATTGGAAGGACACTTCTTCACTTCTATTTTCTATATTCAAAATTACACATACAAAATATCTACTTAAAAGGAAGAACTAGAAAGCTAGAAAGGGAAAGATTCTTCCCCTTGATTGAGGGGGAAGGAAACGACAGCCAAGGAGGAGAATGGGGGGGAAATATCCCTTTCTCATTCTTTCCTTAATTTACATGATTAAATTGCTTATTTTGCTACACATGTACAAAAATAAGTATAATACAAAAAATAGTATTTAACATATTTCTTAATTTTTCTAGACCCTGCCTCGATGGGAATCTCCTTCGAGGCATTGTTGTTATAGTATTTTTGGTTCTTTTTTGATATATAATTTCGTTTTAAGATACTTTTTCTATATGATTAAAAAGGGACGTGGGCCCTGCTACTGGGCTTCTAAAACAATCGTCTCTGAATTGGCCCAAAGATGGGTATGCTGAGGCCCAATTAGCAACCAGCAGAAGGAAAGCCCAGGCCCATATTACAGACACAATACAACATAGTTGTTTACTCATTATTTTTTAAGTTATTTATGCCAAAGGTCCTTACACTTTATTCATTATCTTAATTTAGTCATTGTACTTTTAATTGTGTCAATTTTGTCCTCATACTTGGAGTTTTTTTTACCCAAATAGCACATTTTCAAAAGAAAAAAAAAAAAAACCAAAATGGCATGGTTCAAAAAATATTTACCAAAATGACACGGTTTACGATAGCTTCTTCCTCGTATGCCGTTTAAAATGGCGTATGACCCGAATATGGAGAACCTATGTTGTTTGTAATGGCGTCCTTTGGTCAAATTTAAGTTAAGTTAATAATGTAATTTTAAACAATAAAATTATATTAGAGGTAAGTAACTTATTATAAATTCATCCATTTATTCAATTTAACTCAACTTGTGGGCAAACCATTAAATATTTAATATAAATTTTTCTCAAATGACCAAATTGAAGCATTTAGAATTGTATAGGGACTAAATTAATACAATTAAAAGTACGAGAACTAAATTGATACAATGGACAAACTACAAGAATTTTTGACGTAAATAACCTTATTTTTTTAGGTATTTGGTGACAAATACTATATAACATTAAAATATTAAAAGTTAATTTTATTATAAAATAAAATATGAGAGATTGTTTTAGCAAATTAAAAAAAAAAAGAAGTGACCAATTAAATCAAGTTAGAAGTATTAGATTTTAACATAGTAAACAATATATACAAAATAAGTTTACCTAAATTTTCTTTTGGTTCAAAAAATAAGTGTACCTAAACTACAATAAGAACGTATAGTACTAAGTGACGTAATAACTTTATATTATAACCATTTTCCCTTAAAATGCTAAATAATCGAATTCGTATATATAATTTATATACTTAATAATATAATAGAGAACTATTAAATTTTTTTTTGGACCAAAAAAATAATTTGAACATGGAGAACTATTAAATTATGAGAAATATTAAATTAATTTTTTTTATCATATCCATTGCATTTAACGTAATATATTTTTTGCATATTATAATTTTTTTTGAACAACAACAACAACAACAAGAGCTTTCACATAGGCAGGATTTGGGAGATAGATGTATGCAACCTTCTTTCTTTAAGGTGCTATCTTGAAGGGAGGTTGTTTCTGACGACCCCCAACCTGAAGAGCGTGTCGTCAGAAAAGCATCGAACCAAAAGTCGTCGACACTGACTTTTATACTATAAAACGTGAAACATGAGAAAATATAAAAGTAGTTAGCATAAACAAATTGTTAAGAACGTTATTATAGGCGCAATAATAAGACTTGTAATAAATAATGACTATGGAATTTGTAAAATTACTCTTGATAATAGTACTTTATTTTGACAATTTATATATATATGTTTGTGTATTTTGTTCATTGTATCAATTTAATCATTGTATTTTTAATTGCGTCAATTTAATATCTCTACTATTTAAGTCCATTTAGTAAAATTATCAAATTCAAGGAAATTTAACAATGTAATTTTTAAGGAAAAAGCTAAAAACCACAATAAAAAAAAGGACACGAAAAAGCCTCGAGAAGGGATTTGAACCCAAGCCATCACGTGTTTTGGGCTCTCTGTCCCCATCTGTGCTCCCATTATCTTATTGATTCTCTTGGAGAATAAAAAATTTATACTTTATTATAATAGCGCCCTCTCGTGTCCATTCGCATCCCATTTTCTCGTGATGTATAGCACTGCTCGAGTTGGTTTAAATTGAGGGTGAATTTTGTAGTAGATTACTTACATTTAACATGATTGTACCATTAAAAATTGAGCAGTGCCACATGCCACGAGAAAATGAGATATAAATGGACACGAGAGAGCGCTATTATAATAAAATATAAATTTTTTATTCTCCCAAGAGAATCAATAAGACAATGGGAGCACAGATAGAGACGGAGAGCCCAAAACATGCGACGACCTGGGTTCAAATCCCTTCTTGTGGCTTTTTTGTGCCCTTTTTTTGTGTTTTTTTAGCTTTTTCCATAAATAATATATAGGGTTATTTACATTTTACTACCCTGACCTTTTTGGTAATTATAAAAAGAATCCTGATGTTTTGAAATTATTAAAAAGGACCTCGAGGTTTTATCGTATTAATAAAAAGGACCCTCTCCGATAAATAAGGGTAAATGACTTGCCTTTCAAAAAGGAGAAAATCATCAAAACGGAGAAAATCATGATTCTGAGTAGCCCAAAAACCTTCACGGTAATTATTATGCAATTATAGATCGAATCGAAATAAACCAAATGGCCCAAAAACCTCTCAAAATGACTTCAGATGGCTGGAAAGGGTCCTTTTTATTAAAACGATAAAATCTCGGAGTCCTTTTTAATAATTTTAAAATGTCAGGATCTTTTTTATAATTACCAAAAAGGCCAAAATAGTAAAATATAAATAGGTCTAATATATATATATATATATATATATATATTATCAGTAGAAAAATCACTCCAAATCTCATCCCTTCATCACTTTGCTCACCTTCACACATCCCGTCCTCCTCTCTCTCTCTCTCTGACATACATATGATAATCTGAAGCTCGATTTCATCCAACAATGGCGAAAACCCTAATTTCATCTCCCTTATTCATTGGAACTCACCTTCCTTCACTTTCTCGCCATAGTCTTCTCCCTCTACCTTATCGTACCAAGCTCACCAGAGTCAAATTCAGCTTAAATGAAATTCCTCCTCTCACTTCTTTCAATTCTTCTTCTTCCATCGATTTCAACGCGATCGTGAATAGAGCTGAGAGTCTCTTCTACACTTTGGCTGACGCTGCCGTCTCCGCCTCCCCTGCAGCCGATGCCGTCGACTCCGGCGGTGCCAGCGCTGCCGTACAGAAGAACGGGGGGTGGTTTGGGTTCATTGCTGATTCCTTGGAGGTTGTCTTGAAGGTATGCTCAACTCATTCCGTACTTTGCCATGTTAGTGTTTAAAATCAATCACGGCGTTTATCCTTCGGCTTAAAATTTAGGGATGGTATCCACCTCTCTCTAACCTAGAGTTAAGCAATTAAAACCGAGTAGCTAGATTGTCCTTTTTAAAGCTTAGCGGAAGTTAGATAGTAGATATTGGGGGAAAAAAGATGAAGAAGTTGAGGGAGAGAGAATAGTGAAGGAGAGGAAGAATTTCATTAACATTGAATCGTAACTTTCAATGCAAATATAATCCCCTATTTACAGATGGGGAGAGGATAACTAACTCATATTGTAATAACGTAATAAAAGGGGAAAATAACTTAGCTTATCATTCAAATAAAGCTATCTATTAAAATATTATTAATTGCTTGTTTAACACATAATTAATTTATTTTTCCTATAACGAAGAGGTCCCAAGTTGGGATCCCAACCGGCCCTACTTTCAATCCACCGGCTCTGACATTTTCGGGACCAAAATAAATATCCTAAATTGAGCCCTTAATATATAACAATATTTATTTTTAACATAAATATTAATATAATAAATAATAAAAATCTGAATTCTAGAACTTATTATTAACAATCACTATAAAAATAAAATAAGAAACTTTACCTGAGATTGTCTTTGGGGATCCAAACGGTTGCTTGGATTGTTTGGAGTTATGTTCAATCTTAATTTCAACACAAAATATGAGGCAAGTGTGTGCATTTATCTACACTTTAAGTTCAATGGGTATTTGCACGAGGGGATGTGAGAGTATAAAACAGCAATTACATATCAGTCTATGTTTTGGAATGGTTCCGCGACGTGCCATTTCTATGATCAAATTGGAGCGGCGTTTAGATTTAATTTTCATGACAATATTAAGAGATGGAGAATTTTGCTTCTGGTCCGAATTAGGTCTTGCTTAGTTGCAGTTAGTCAAGTAAATATTCAAACGGTTCTCTGATACAGACTAAAGGAGGTTCCATCCCAAAACCAATTGGCAATGGGTGGAGTAGCCCCTCTAGTATATAAAGTGGTACATTTTGTGTCTTCCCACCGATGTGGGATACTTATTTTTCCTTTTTAGCTCTTTTTTGGGCTGTAAGAAACCACCACGCTCCGCAACCGTCGTCCTCGACGGCTGTCACTCTAGGTAGCTTCACTCTGAGTAGGTAGCCCTTTTCTCTGGACAGCTTCACTCTACTCTAGGTAGCCCTCTCCTAGGTAGCCCTTTTCCCCCTGGACGGCTTCACTCTAGGTAGCTTCACTCTGAGTTAGGTAGCCCTTTTCTCAGGACGGCTTCACTCTACTCTAGGTAGTCCTCTCCTAGGTAGCCCTTTCCGAAACTTAGGCCCGTTATAAGTGGTTTGTCCAGTACGGCCATCGGGCACGGTCCGTCCCATACCGGACCGAGCACGACTCCGGAGCAAGGTCCGTCCCATACCAAACCCGAGCCCCTTGGAATCAATCCGAGGATCGACGGCTTTGATACCAATGATACAGACTAAAGGAGGTTCCATCCCAAAACCAATTGGCAATGGGTGGAGTAGCCCCTCTAGTATATAAATTGGTACATTTTGTGTCATCCCACCGATGTGGGATACTTATTCTTCCTTTTTAGCTCTTTTTTGGGTTGTAACATTCTCACGGCATATATTTGTGTATTTTGTGCAATTTGTTAATTTAATCTTTCTAAATTTAGTTGTGTCAATTTAATATTTGTAATTTTGATTATGTCAATTTAGTTTATTTGGAGTATATATCGTGTCGATTTAACTTTAAGTTGAATACCATATTTTTATGGTGGGAACACAAATGGGTTTAAATTGGATCAATGGAACGTTTGTATTGGGTTACTTGTATATGACACTAATTTTACCATGAACTTAGTTTTAGTTTTACTATAAGATGAAACTGACTCAACTTAAATTGTGTAGAAATTAAATTGACACAGTCCAAAGACCTTCTCCGTGAATAACCCGTAGTATAATGGTTGACTTAAGAATAGTGGCGGACGCACGTTGGACGTACCGGGGTGCATAGACACCGCAACTTTGCTACTCGATCTTTAGAAGCGTATATATGTTGAGTACTAAAACGGCAGAAAATATTATATATAATTACTTGTGAACCCACAGCATAAGTCCTTGTGTAGTCCAGTGGTGAAGGCTCTTAACCTCTTGCCCGGAGGTCGCGTGTTCGATTCTGGCCGGATGCAAGTTCCCTCATTTTAGCACTTTGCTTTCTTTATTTTCATATACTTTGGATTGTGGACTCGTTTCGATTATCATAAGACCGGGTAGCTTTTTAGCATTCTTTTATTCCTAACACTAAAAATAACATTAATTTTTTAAAAATTATCTTATTTAGATATTAATATAATTTTATTTTATCATTTATATATATATATATATATATATATATATATATATATATATGTTTGTGTATATATATATATATATATATACACACATTCTTGGTTTTTATATTTTTTATTTATTTATTTTTACTAAACATGGATCCTGCATTGACAAACTTCTAGATCCACCACTGCTTAAGAATATGTTCATTCTTTTACTACAGTTTCTAAAGGATGGATTAAGTGGAGTCCATATTCCTTATTCATACGGATTTGCAATCATATTGCTTACGGTCCTGGTGAAGATCGCAACTTTTCCATTGACAAAGCAGCAGGTACTACGCAACTTTTCTATATTACTGAACTGATTTCTAGTCACGGCACAGCTTATTTATTTGAAATTATTTTTCTCGTTTTTGTAATCAGGAAATGTTATATCATTCTTATACAAGTTCATTTAGTTATAGAAGTAGTTGCCACCGAGACCTAGTTGCTTCTCGGTGTGCAAGGAGTCTGGCAAGGGAGCAAGGGTATGGATACGAGATATGACATGATACCAATATAAAGGCACGTGATTTTTCAAAAAATTAGGACACAACACCTTGTGGACGTGTGGCTTCAAAATTATGCATGGACCTATTGGTCTTCTCAAAAGTTGGGTCTATCGCTTATCTTAAAAGACCTTAGAAAATGACCCAATGTAATGTTCAATAGTTAGCCCACCAAAAACATGTTACACGTGCTTGTACGCGTCGGAAGTGTGTCGTAAATTCAAAATAATAGAAAAAAGATGGAGACTTTTTTCATGTATTGGAAACATATCAGAATGTGTCGGAAGTGTGCTGGTGTTTGATATGTGTTCGACACTAAGACTCTGGGGATAGAAGAGTGTCTGTGCTTCATAGGTTTCTAGTAATGACGACAATCATTAGATTATAAGAAACATGCGGATGTCGTTTGTGAAACATTTGGTTAAAGGGAGAGATGGTTCCTAAACTTGGTAGATTATCCTTATCAGAGAAAATGGAGTACTTTATTTTCAGGTTATCAGGGACAGAATGCTGCAGCCTTTCGGGTGCTCAAAATGCAAATAAGCTTCTGACGAAGTGAGAAGCCTTACATTGTAGGATATAAAGAGCAGTCATATGGAAGAATGAATATGAATCATCAAAAGAATGTGTTTTTGATAATGTTTATGAGTGATGGATATTCCTCATTATATGCATGTATTTATTGGTTTTATATGTATATGAGGCGTCGAATTTGGATGTAGAAGAGACACAACTTTTTGAGAAATCATGGAAGAAATTTTAGGGACGAAGGGAGGAAGCAGGTGGAGTATAAGAAGGAAAAGAATGTTTTTTTCTTTGCTAATGCTATCAGGGTGGTTTGGATATTTTAAACATGAGCAGGGTAATTAAGTTAGTAGGATCATGGAACAAATCCCGGTTGCAGTTTCATAGAAGCAAGTTTTATGGCCGTTACATAATGGTCCGCATGTTATGATGATTTGGGTCTTCTTTTGAGGAAAGTCGTTTCTTAAGCTTTATGTGGGTAAAAAAAAAAAAGTTGAACATGAAACCATACAACCATTAATTTTAATACCCACAATAGTTTTCGAGATGGAAAATATTTATGAGTATGTTCTGATGAATAAAATGCATCACATATCTATTACGGTGGCGATTATAAAGGTACTATCACATAATAACCAATCTCATGACGGTTTGCTCAAAATCTGTTATTAGGTAAACACCCTTTATTTCCTTCCACTGGTAGGATGGAAGTGAGACATTACACCAAGTTCAAAAGTTTATTGTCACTGTGTTCCATGGAGATGCTAGATTATATTCTGCTAGGTTGACTTGGAAATAATCGTGGATGAACGTGCATTCCTTTTTCATGATAAATTCTTATGAAGTTGGTTGGTCCAAACGTACACCAAATGCTGCTCCACAATTCTATCATATATAAGACTGTCCTGTTTGGCTCAACTGTACCAAAGAGGGTACTAACATGCTGTCACCGGATCCCTTAGAACTCTGAAGTTAAGCGTGCTTGGGGAGAGTAGTACCAGGATGGGTGACTTTCTGTGAAGTCCTCACCATCAGGTTGGGGGCACTAGGAAACAACCTTTCTTCAGGTTAACACCCTGAAGGGGGAAGGCTGTGTACGTCCGCCCCCCTAGACCCTGCGTAGGCGGGAGCCCTTGAGACACTGGGTATGATCCTTATGTTCCTGTTCCTATTTGGCTCAACTGTGGAAAAAACTGTTTGTTTCAAAAGTCTTTTTTGAAGTAGCACTTTTGTAAAAAGTGCTTTCGATGGTGGGTGCATCTATGTCTAAAATAGTTTCAGTTTTTGCTTTTGCTTCTATTTTAAAGGAAAAACACTATTTGTTATTACTTAAAAGCAGGAAAAAAACAAATATTTCTATTTGGAATCACTTTTCCATGTAGGAAAACACTCTCAAATCTTGAAAATAGTGTTTTTTCCCCTTGAAAAACTCTTCTTTTCAGAAAAGGAGTTTGGCCAGTCTTGTTCACTTTTTAAAGTGACGGCTTCTGATATATGATTTTGGAGCTTCTGGTAGATGATTTTTCTTATATTGTAGGTCGAATCAACGTTAGCAATGCAGAATCTTCAACCTAAGATCAAAGCCATACAAGAAAGATATGCTGGAAATCAGGTAATTTGCGTTGTTAGTTGTTCCCTGTCTGCTTCTAGATCAGTCTATCGCTTGGAATGTCAGATAGATAATCCATTCACTTGTTATTATACTGCAGTGAATAATTGATCATAGAAAAGCGTAAATTACATGACAATACCTTGAGATTTATTTTCTTAATTTTTTAGTTCATAAACTTTACGAAATAATGTTTAGTCCAGAAGTTACATGTTTTTAGTAAAATAGTTCTAATGACAACGTAAAAGGGTGTAAAACTTGCGTTATTTATTACACTACTAATGAAGAAGAGTTGGATGAGAGGCCTATTTTATATCCTTACATATCGCTATGTGGACTATTTTATTAAATATATGTTATTTTCGGACTAAAATTACTTCATAAAGTTTGTGAACTAAAGAAATTAATACATTAAATATCAGGGTACTAATGTGTAATTTATCCTAAAGAAAGTAGTTGTAAATAATTTCAAAATCTGAAATCATTATGTTGTCTTCTCTAGGAAAGAATACAACTGGAGACATCACGTCTTTATAGACAGGCAGGGGTTAATCCTTTGGCAGGTGAGTTTAGTTTCTTGGTTAGAGACTTTTTGCTTATCTGAGATTTTTCGATACTTATATACTGGAACTAGTTATTTTTGCCCTATGTCTGGTTCGTTTTTCCTTTCATCATTAGCACTGTGCACAGCCTCAATGCAAAGCTTAGGTTTTGCAGCTAGTGTTCCACATTGTCCCTCAATAGGGACACTAACAGTTAGAGGATCACGGGATGAGCTTCAAATCCAAGACCCCTCTCGCTTGGGGTGGGGTTTAGAAGAAACGAATCAAAAGAACAATGAAAAATTTAAAGAGAAAAAGAAACAACAAACAAGATTTACATGATTCGGCCAATTGTGCCTATTTCTACAGAATTGCAAGGATTTTCACCAATTTTGGGAAGAGTATAGAGAAAATTTTTTTTTTCGCTCATAGTTTTCTTTCAAATCCTAAGCAGGATTTTTATAGCCACACAAGATAAATCCTAGCCTCCTCAATACAATACCTCAGATGCCCTTTGGCCCATAAACAAGCCCAAAAGGATCGGGCCTATTAGTCCAATCCTCCGCTCCATAGACATTGGCTCATTACAGTAAAACCAGGCTCCATACAGGAAGCCTAGCAGTGGGTAGCTTAACCACTGCAATAAATCTAATAGCTCGTCTAGTAGCTAGTGTACCATAAGGCATTAAGCCAAGTGTTTTGAATCTTCTGATATATGTCCAGCTTTTCCTTGATTACGCTGAAGGCTGTGTTGTGTCTTGATGAAACATATGGAGCTGGGCTCGCATGGTAACCACGTCATGGTCTCTCAACTGAGCTGGAGCTAGAACTTACTACTGTCATGGCTTTGAGTCAGATACTTACTGTATTTCCTTTGTGTTGGGTCCAACATATATTTTTTTAGTCTTAGCTTTTGATGGGTCAAAAACAAAAAGAAAAGGGGAAAAGAAAAAAAGAAAAGAAAAGAAAAGAAAGACGGAAAAAGAGGCTTAGGTTGAGAGAGGAAGTACTTGTGGGGGGAGTACAAAACTGAGAGAGAGAGAAGAAAAAGGCGGAAGATTAAAGAGAAGAAAAGAGAGGATAACATAGAGATATATTGGAGTCTACTGAATTTAGTAAATAGTTACACATTACAATTCTAAAACTCATAGTGAGAGTTTGATATCCGATTGAGTTGTGGGTTTTCCATCTAATTGAAAGAGAGTTTCCACATTAATTTCGCTTTCCTAGTACTTGTTTCTGATTTTTCCCAACACTCCAGGACCATATGATCCTTTTGCACATTTCTTTCGTTTTCTTTCATTTAAGAGGATTCAAATGTCATAACTCCAGAAATTTGTATGTTTCGACTTAACTGAATACTGTTTATAGGACTCATATAATGCAACCTCTGTCTTCACTCTTTCCTTTCTCCCTAGTTACACACTTTTCCTACAGTGTTATATTGCCAAACTGCAGTTTGAAATCATTACATTTTGCCCTCATAAAACAGGTTGCTTTCCAACTTTGGCTACAATACCGGTCTTTATAGGTTTATATCAAGCACTTTCCAATGTGGCAAATGAGGTGACTATGCTTCTGATTGTTTATTATCAATAAAGTCATTTTTATTCCTGATTGACTTTCAAACTGCTGATAACATTCTTCCTCTCTTAATATAAGTTCTTTTTTGATAAAAAGTTTTCGAACTGCTGATTATCTGACCCTTTTGCTTCTAGGGACTGCTGACAGAGGGATTTTTCTGGATTCCGTCTTTAGGTGGACCAACTACAATTGCTGCTCGACAAACTGGTTCTGGAATTTCCTGGCTTATTCCCTTTGTGGTAATATTATCGTAAATTGATAAAGTTGTCCTGCATCTTATCGTCTTTTGAAATTCATACGCTTCCATACTGTTTACATTCATTCCTTACACTGGTCTCCATAATTACGTCGACCCAATCCTTGCACTTACCTCATAAACTTGTGCGGTCAATAAATAGCATTTTATATCAGCATTTGATCTATGACTGAACCAAGATTCTCACGTAAGCTAAAAACCCAGAAACTGCAGGCTTACAGACTCACCTACAATCCTTATAAAATTTTCATTAAACAAGTCAGTGTTTTCATGATTAGGAAAATATAGGGCAGAATATGAGGCTGATGAGGACTGTCATGAGTTGCTTGGATCTGCCTTAAGAGAAATAATTTATGTCCTGCATCGTGTCACTGAGATGAGAAAGGAGAGTCAATACCGTCTAGCAGCTGATAGACAAGGCTCTGCTATTATTTCTTTCCCTCCCCCTTGTAGTGATCTATATAAATGGTCATGTTGAGAATAGGTTGACTCACCAAAAATTAATATCGAGATTAGGTGCCTAATTTTTATTATCACCTCCCTTATTTCCTTGGTTTGTCCAACCAAAGGCCAAAGTGGATTCATGGGGTCCGATCTATAGTCTTGTTTACCATGAAACGACCTCATTAGAGCAGGTGGCCAATGATCTAAAAAAAGTCCTTCAACATCGTATCTTTCTACTAGTCCTGGTCCTAGCTTACTAACACAGTCAAAAATTTATATTTCACCAGATTGAATGCTTTTCCTTGTTGCTGTAATTGTCTACCATTCTTCTTGACATAAAACCACGAAATTGGTAGATTGCTTGGGTTCATCATTGGGGCTTTTGAGCTTTTACATGATTGTTTGCTACTGTTGCATTAAATTGCCTTCTTTTCTTCTGATGCAATACTTGTTGAGCTTACCGGTAGAGCATGGTTTAATGGGCCTTGTTTCATGAAATTGAGGATTGGGCAATCCGGTTTAGACCCTTATCACACTAGGGTTTAGTGTGTGGCTCTATATATACTTGTCAATGTTGTGACAGCTATGTACCACAAAAAATTGCCTCATGTACTATTCTCAAATAGAAATTACTTTGCTCCTACTCTATAGATGTAGGCTTCAGCCAAACCACGTAAATTTCAGTGTTTTTTATTTTACTCCTCAATCGCTTTTGTTCTTGATTGCTATTTCAATTAAGGGTTTGCTGCTTGTGGATGATCCTAACAATCTTTGTGCATCCACCCTGCAGGATGGACATCCACCATTGGGCTGGCATGATACTGCAGCCTACCTTGTATTACCTGTTCTTCTTGTTGTTTCCCAATATGTTTCAATGGAGCTCATGAAGCCTCCCCAGGTAATGATCTTTCCTTCTTTTTGCGCTCTTTCCTTGAGAATTCTGCCTTCCAAGAATTCCAACATGCAAAAACTCGTTTTGTTTTGTCAGACTGACCCATCTCAGAAGAATTCTCTTCTCATCCTCAAGTTCCTTCCTTTTATGATTGGTTACTTCTCGCTGTCGGTCCCTTCAGGATTGTCCATATACTGGTTTGTCTCTGGATTCCATTTTTATTTTTTGAGTATTTCAAGCATCATTTTGGAAGAAAAAGCTGCATATAACCTTCAACACTTGTATAAACTTTAGCACTTAGCAATGATCTGGCTGTTTTGAGCATTGACGGTATTCATATCATACTTTGAGCAGGCAAAGCCATGATGTTTAAGGAAAATTGGCATGATATATTGCTTTCCAATTATGTTTTCAAGGTTATTTACCCTAAAAGTCCTGATTTTCTCATTGTGCAATTAATCCTTATAATTTTAAGGGAAATCATCACTTAGATACCTTGAGGTTTGGTCATTTATCACTTAGGCACTCTGACATTTCAATATATACAATGAGTACCCTGAGGTTTCAAAATTTATCACTTAAGTATCCTATGTGAGAATTTGGTGAATTTTTGTGAAAATTCGAATATTTTTCATCATTAAATGTTGATGCGATACATGATTACAATAATATGTACGAGTTATATTAATTTTTTCAATGAAAATCAAACAGAATAAAAAAAAAAAAAAAAAACATCACTGAATTATGACGGAAGATATTGGCATATTAGTGAAATAATGTGGTATGTTAGCATTTTACGATAGAAAATTATGACAATATGATAGACAACACCTATATATTGCTATAACTATATCCTATGTTAGCAATTTTTAATAAAAATCTATATAATTTTGAAAAATGATACCTAATTGATAAAATTTTTAAACTTCGGGTTACCTAAGTGATAAATTTTTTAAATCTTAGGGTGCCTCATTGTATATATTGAAACATTTGGGTACCTAAGTGATAAATCCTTAAACCTCAAGGTATCTAAGTGATAAATTCCTAATTTTGATTAAAATTGTGTCAATTTAGTCTAATAGTGTCAAATTGAAGTTAAGCTAATGACGTAGTTTTTAATGATATAATTATGTTAGATGCAAGTGACCTAACACAAACCCACTTGTTAACCCAATTTAAACCAACCAGTGATCGGACCTTTAAAAATTTAATTGCTAAATTTCGAGGACCCAATGGACACAAGATAACTTATGGGGCATTGGATTGAAACAAATAAAAGTATGAAGACTAAATTGATACAGTGGGCAAAGTGTCGACTGAAATTCTGGGTCATCAAGATGGATACTTTTTATGAGTCTGACTAAGAAAGAACAAATAGAATCATTTTGTTTGGTAATCCTTCCATGATAGTTGTTTCTAAATGGCAGAATTTAGAGTAATTGCAAACCTGCTTTTGTTGGTTAGGTTTACAAATAATGTCCTCAGCACCGCTCAGCAAGTGTGGTTACGCAATTTAGGCGGTGCAAAGCCTGCAGTAAGTGAGGACGCCAATGGAATTATCAGTGCAGGACGAGCAAAACGATCAGTGTCACAGCCTGAACGTGCCGGTGATAGGTTTGTTTAACATCTTTTGAGTTCGTAAATTTCATTTGATTTTTATCTGCTTGGTGGCGTCCTAATATTATAGAACATGTCAATTTATAGGTTTAGACAGTTGAAAGAAGAAGATAAGAAAAAGAAGAACAAAGCAGTGCCTGCTGAACAGGTTGAGCCGCTGGCCTCCACATCTGATCCTGATGAAGACTCTGATGATGGTACCAAAGGAAAGGTAAATCTGAATTTGCCGTCTCATATGAACCAACTAACTTTGAAAATATCATTAATTGAAATGTTGGAACATAACATATCAGACCAACATTATTATTAAGCAATCACCAAGAATTTTGAGTACTCCAATGAATAAAATTTAGGAAATTGACTCCAGCATGTTCAAACAGTTCAATAATTTTTTCAATTGAGTGATATAATTAGCCAACAAATTATTTGATAAGTATCTTCTTATCAAAATGATTCAATGATTGTTTGAATCATGTTTCTATTGAGTTTGATATGTGTTTGAAACTGTGAATCTAATTCTGACGTGTTTCTAAGCATGAAACATTAGCATTTTAGGAGTTCCCTACTCAACTATATAAGTTCAGTGTCATTCCTCTAGCTAGGTGATTATATCTTGTTCATCTTTAGTAACTCAATTACACATGTTTTTCCTTGGGGTTTGTTTTTGGAGTCAAATATTCTAATCTATAATGCAGCGTGTTTAAGTGACGTGATGAATGAAGTATGTGAGCATTAAGACATTAACAGTTCTTAGATCAATGAAATTACTGTTTTCCCTGATCCCAGTCAGAATATTGACAATAATCATGGCAATGACAATCTTGTTCTAACAAACTATCCTATTCTTTTTTTTTTTTTTCATATAATCGATTATACATAAAGTAATGTAGAAGATGCCAGCTAACCTAGCTGATAAAGTTTCGAGGTGTGGTACATTGAGACCTAGGATCGAATCCTGCCTTTATCAAGGGTGTGGGAATTTATGGGGTTTGGGAAGTGTTGCCCCCTCTTGCAACTCATTTGGACTTCTTACGCTATGTACACAAAAAGAAAATCATAAACTAATCTAAATTAGGGGTGTATTTGAGCTGAGCCGAGCCTGAGCTTGTTAGGATTGAGGCTCATCTCGTTTACATTTGGCTTGCCTTGGGCTCAAATTAAAGCTCGCCGAGCTTGAAAACTTCAAGCTCGAGTTCTGCTTGTCATAGGCTCGGCTCAGTTCAGCTCATATCCTGCTCAGTGAGTTTTGAACCAAGCTTGCGAATTTTAGGTTCATTTTAGCTCAATCTAGGCTCGTTTTGACTTGTTTATGCTGGAGGTTGGTTTATTTAGGGTCATACTTGGCTTGGTTGGACATGTTTAGCAAATAAATTATACTAAGAAAGGCTTACTTAGGCTTGCGAGCCTATGAACTCAAGCTCCAATAGGCTCAGGCTTAGCTTGTTCAGCTAAACGAATCGGATCAACTCGGCTCGAGCTCAAAATGAGTAGAGCTTTTCGCGCAGCTCATTTACACTACTATTCTAAAAAGATGCTTTTGAAATGAGCAGGATGCCATGGAAGAGGCATATACTTCAAATGGAAGCAAACAAGTTCCCCAATCTTCCACACCAAGGAGGACCAAGAGATCAAAGCGCAAGCGTGTAGTCTGAGTACTTCACTTCATGTCCAGTTTGTATGTAGTTTCTGCTGAGTCCTGTATAGCTACCAAATGCATTTGGAGGCAATATAATAGTGTCCATTTTTGTGTTTGCTGATTCTTTTTTTTTCTTTGCATTTGTCTGTCGGTTTCCTTTACGTTTCTCTTATCTTCACATGATAGCTAGAACGAACTGTAAGTTAAACAATGAACTGTACTGTTGTGTAGTTTACTGGCCGCTGTTCAGTGATAAGAATTACTATAAGAAGTAATTTGCCTTTTGTTTTTGTGGATGTTTGTCGCTGTCTCTTGTTACTTTTACGTTTAAATAGAGTTTCTCTGGTATTCCCCCGCAAATTGCTAGCGTTACGGATGTAGTTTTTCCTGGGTAATGTGCAAGAGATTTTGAAGACTAAGTCTTTTTTTGTTTACGGGGGGAAATTAGATTCTAGGAATTGTTTTTCTCCTCCTCCGTTGTCTGGTGTGCATTTAGTGACGGGAAAGATTTTCCAATGGAATGGAATTCCACCGAATGGGTGGAAAATGACTTCCATTCTTTGAGGCACTGGGTGGTGGTAGTGGTTGTTGGGTGAAAAATGACTTTCCTTGTAAAATAGGGGGGAGTCATCATTTCAAGTGACCCAACAAGCTTTGGAGCATCTATTGGTCCGAATCTTTATCATGTATGTTGTATTATCGCTTTTGCGTGGAAGATGTTTTTTGAAACTAAACAAGAGAACATCATACAATGGGAGCATGTTTTCCCGTTGAAACAAACAACGGAAAACCTCAAGTTAGCTTTGATTTCTTGGAAAATCTTTCCCAAAGAGAACATTTTCCAGGGGAAGATGCCTTGCCGTCTTCCAAACGGAACCTAAATTAGGATGATGTTCTGTTTGGCCAAGGTGTTTTTTTGAAAAACAAAGTAATTTTTCCTGGAAAAAACATCGTTTTAGATTTTAAGGCTCTTTTAAAAAGAACAGTATTTTTAAATGAAAGTAGAAACTGTTTTGCTTTTAAGTAGAAGTAGAAAAATGGTGCTTCTTTTTTAAATCGAAAGCAAGGGCAAAAGCAAGAACTAGAAAAATTTTAGATAAAAATTCTCCTAGTCATAGCACTTTGCACAAAAGTGCTTTAACAAAAGTGTTTCTGCAAAAAGTTACTGTTTCACAATTTAGCCAAATAGGCATATTTGTTACATATTGCTTGCAATATCTGCAAGAAGCTAGGTTGGTTGATCTCACATCATTTCATGTAAATACTATCATCGGTTCCCGATTCCATTTATGCATGGAAAATCTCTGTGGGCATATTGCTGGTTGAACATAATCTGTCAGGATAAAACCTATATTTCCATGCTGAAAATTTGTTCCGTAGTCTAACCTGGGTTAGCCATGTAGCATGCCTATCTTTTCGATGAGCAGAAGAGGCTGCACCAGTGCCTCAAAGAAACTCCTGCCAAGGCAGGGTCTGTGGAAGAGGCTGAGAAAGGTAAGCATATGAATTTGATCATGTTCTTTCTGTTAACTGTGAATTGTCTGTTTATGTTCAATAAGAATGCAAAGCCTTTAAGCTGTAAGTTTGTGACCGTATCATCTTTAATGGCTGTGTAATTTGGTTTCCGTGTATAAGAATGTTAAGCCTGTTGAGAGAATAACACATTGTACGACTTGGTTTCCATGTAATTTGCTTTTGTACTTTCATTTTTATTAAGGCACATCGCAGAAAACTCATGTCTTTTACCTCAAAAAAAAAAAAAAAAAAAAAAAAGGGAGGGGGGGGGCGGGCGCACTTTACTCCCTCCCTTCTGAAGGGAAAAATGCCATAAAACTTGAACTAATGGTTAATGAATTGGGGTACAGTGTTGATTTTTGAAAGGTGAGGGTAAAGTGTGCTGCTTTTTTTTTTTTTTGTGAAGGTGGGTTTCTATTTTTAAGCCAAAATATAGGAGAGTTTCTTGCAATTTATCCTTTTTATTGTAGTGGTTGTGTAGGGTTTATTTACCAGGCACTAATACAACCGGATCCCATTAGAACTCCGAAGTTAAGCTTGCTTGGACCAGAGTAGTACTAGGATGGGTGACCTCTTGAGAAGTCCTCGCGTTGCTAACCCTATAAGGTTGGAGGTCCTTGGAAACAGCCTCTCGGCAGGGTTACACCCTAAAGGGGTCAAGCTGCATACATCCACCCCTCCCAGACCCCGCTTATGCGGGAGCCCTTGAGGCACTGGGTCTGTTGTTGTTGTTGTAGTAGTATATTGTAGTGGTTGTGTGATTAGTATGCTTTTGTACTTCCATTTTATTAGGGTAAATTGCAGAAACCCCCATCTTTTTCCAAAAAATCAAATAAAAGACCCTCAACAAAAGTTTTTATCCCCTCACGTTTGAAGGACAAAATGTCATAAAACCTTGAACTGATGCTCAACCTTAATGGATTGGGATATAGTGTTGTTTTTTTTAAAAAGTGAGAGAATAAAGTAAAGTCTTTTTTTCTTGGTGACACGGACCTTCTATTTTTGCACCAAAAGACTGGGGATTTTCTGTAACTTACCCTTTTTCGTGATGAGCAGTAATACTTCAGCAATGCAATGTAGTTAACCACTAGTAAATGCAAATTCAGTAACTGTTACCAAGGCAAAAGAACTGAGATTCTAAATTGGTCTCCATCTTTGTACAAACACAATACCCTGAAATTTCAACTTCTACATTCTTAATCTAACTGCACTGCTCTGAAAATTCTCTCTGTTTATCAGCTCCACCGATCTCGCAGCTTGCTGAAGTCGATTCATGGCCTTGTCGGTGGACGCTGATTTCCGACCGGGTTGGGTCCAGATGGCGTTTTACGGATTCTTTTGTTCTCTTCCTGATTCAATTCATTAGAGGTACGCTCTATTAGCAAAATATGATATGGAAATTAAACAAGATCGAATACGCATGCGTATTATTCGGATATATATACAAAAACTTTGGTCAAAAGTTCGTTGACTCAAAAAATAAAGGATAATGTTAGTCAGAATAGCGGTAGCAGAAACATAAGGTATAGTAAATGATGGGTATAGATTATTTGATTTAGTTATAGGAATTGATTAGTTTTAATTATAATTTATTTTTTAGATGGAGAAGAATAGGGATGCGTGTTATTAATACATGCATCATATAGATAACATGAAAAAAACGCGTATTTTACCATATTATTGCCAATGATACGTAAATGCCCTTTTTATACGAGAAAGTACTGATATGTGTCCAAAACATATATTATGAGTGAATTTTAGTAACAGAGGATATAAGTAGTTAAGATGTTGAATATTAGTGAGATCAGTGTAACATGAAATGAGATGAGCATTTCATTTCTTGCGCTTACCCGAGTGGAGATTTTGTGTTTCGCATCTAATCTTGTGTTCAGGTGTCGCAATCGTTGCTTGAAATTAGCTGCAGGCAGCAAAAAAATAAAGGTAAATGATATAAGTTGAACACCGTTTTTGGCCTTGAAACAACTTATTAGGGACTGTTTGGTATTGTTTTTTGTTTGTATTTTTTGGTTTTGAAGAACTAAAAATTAGGTTTTAAATTTTTTTTTCCTTGTTGGTTTTCTATTTTTAGTTTTAGTCCAAATTAGGAAACAATTGGGAACAAAAGAAAAGAAAATGTGCTTTGCAAAATATAGTTTTTATTTTCTCAAAATCTGAAAAATACTAAAAGGAAACAACACCAAATATGCCGTTAAGTTTTGAGATAGTTGGTTCATTGGCATGATACTAGAGACTCTTGGGCTAAGATGTCTCAAGTTCGAATCCTAATAATTCCAGTATTTATATTAACATAATTCTAGCAAATGTTTGATGGGTTTGTGTAATATCAACACTTCAAAACTAATGACTTCTGCATGGGCATGTTAAAGTATAAAAATCAATTCGTACATCTTTCCCTAAAGCTCAGTGGCCTATTTGTTTTCTTTTTTTTTTTTTTTTTAAAGAAACTAAAACCATATTTTGGAAATAATTTTTTCTTATTTTTGTTTTTTCTAAAGTTTAAGTGAAAACTAAAAACAGGAAACTAAAAACAAGAAAAAGTGGTTTTTAAAGCATGGCTTTTATTTTCTCAGAACTAAAATACTACAAATAAGAAAAACAGTACCAACCATGCCGTAAATTTTTGGGTAGTTGGTTCATTGCCAGTAAATTTCTTGATATAACATCAATTTTCAATTATATGACTACTTTTTTTCTTTTTCCTCCATTTCATTGCATCTAAGATTGCATCAAGGAAAAGACTTGCGAATCGGGTGGATGAACACTAATTTACCTGATTCTCGAGCACGAGCGTCAACCAGCGTGTGATGGCTCCGAAAAGCTGCAAGCAGAAGCCATACTGACAGAATGACGACAAGAACATTTATTCTTGCCATTTCTATACGAAGTTCTAAGCAAACCCGAAATGTATGATCTTGGAGAAAGCTAAGGTGAGGCTTTTACTAGTGATGCATATTTGGTAATTATAGCAAAACTTGAAAAACTGAAGATAGTTTGTCATAGTTGCTAGGGAATCCTATGCCTTTTTATTCACTTGAGAGTGATAAGATTAGCTAATCTGGTTTTCTGCTCATTGTGAGTTGACTTCTTGGTTGTGATGATTGTGCCCATGATAAAATTTTTGAACTTCATTCTACTTTCTTTACTTTGGTGTTTGGCATGGCATTTTTGGACCCACCAATGTCTTTCATTTGCGGTCGCCATTGTACTGTGGCCATGAAGTTTCGGTGCTCGAATATCCAAAAGAGTCTCTGCACGAACATAAGATTGTATACATCTGACCCTTGTAATTCTCTCGCAATACTTCAGTTGCTTCATGGGATAGTGAGCATTGTATAGTTATAATATAAAACAATTTTTGAACCTTTACCTATTAATTTGAGCTTTTGGGTTAGTTCCTTAACCGAGTCTCCGAGTTTTTCTTGACAAATAGGTTATGGATTCGAATCCCAATAACCTTCACTTTTAATTATTAAATGAGTGAAGCATAAAGTATGAGATGGACTTGTGCATTATTTACACTTCAAGTCCTATGGACAGTTATATCAAGGGGCATGATAGATTACAAGTCCAGCAATTGAGATAGTTGATTTCTCGACATGTTTTAACGTCAATAGTTCACTCACAAATGACATATTTTTGATGTCAATGATGATAGGGATTTGAATTTATAATCTTTGTCACACGGTCTCAACTCTCAACCATTGTGTTCTTACCAGTGCACCAAGTCCTCATTAGCACAAGTCGAAAGACAATGCAAGAGAATATGACCAGTTTTTTTTAACATTTTTCTTTTTCTTTTCGATTGTTCAAAGCCTTTTTGAGCCATTTTTCATGCTTGCTTAATTTCTGATAGTTTTTCATGCTTTTGAAACCCTCTCTTTTGTAGGCTGGCATTATGTATGCTGTTGAATATGAGTAAAGTTAGCACTTATGATAATGTGCCCTTTTTTGTCATGATTTTGCTTGGTCACTAACACTATGCACTTTGCTTGGTGGTCTGTGAAAAGGAAATATTTGTTAATGGAGATACATTTTCCTTTTCTTGGGATTTTTTCCAGGTAATGTTCTAAATATTGATCCGTTTTTGCTTTTTAGGGCTGGAGATCCCTCGAAAACATCCTCCCTTCAGGATAGCACCCTGTACGGATTGTTGTTGTTGTTGCTACTTTTTAGGGCTAAGGGTCCTTCGGAAACAACCCCACTTCAGGGTGGCACCTGTAGAGGTAAGGCTGTGTACATCTCATTCTTCCCGGACCCCGCCTTGGAAGGAGCCTTTTAGGAGCTAGGTTTGTTGTTGTTGTTGCTGTTATTGTCAGGTTGAAAGTGTTATTGCGTGGGCAATTTAATAGAATCATATGGTTATTATTCACCACCAGTTTTAATCTGACAATAACCATTCCCTTTTTTCTAGGTCGAGAGGCCATACAAAACCAACTTCTTCGCACTTCTGCCATAGATGGTTCGTTCAGTCTCTATCCTCTCCTTCAAATTTGCTTCGAATGTTTATTGTGAGATACATCTTTGAGTTCGATTTTTTTTTTTTTTTTTCCATTGGACGTTCTTTAGGCTCCATTTGGTTGGAGGACGAAGTTAGTTTAGAAAATCAATTTTGTTACATAAATTGGACGGGGTTTGTGTTTGGCCTATTTGACGCCGGTGGGAGACTAAGGCTCTTTTTGTTGAATTTGTCTTTTCAGAAAAATATAATTTTTATTGTAAAATTTAGAAACAAAAGTTTTTTTCAAAAGGTGTGGGGTGGGAAGTAGGGGGGTAAATGATTCAAGCTGGTCGTGAGTATTTCAGATAAAGCTCGACTCAAATTCAAATTAACCTAATTTGAGTATCAAAAAGTACTCGACTAATAAACGAGTTCAAGTTGAGTAGTTCAATACTCGACTAGATACTCGATTCTCAACGATATTTGGTTTCATTTAGCGTACTCGAATTGCACCCAATAATTACTTATTTGATGTAATCATATATGGTTTGTATTAATTTAGGAGGAATTTTATAAATGAAACTATATATATATATATATATTAAAAAGGGTAAATAGACAAAATTATATAAAGGTTAGAACAAGTAAAATCAAAATTATTTTTAATCCTAAATTAATATGTTTATATCCCAAAATTAAAAAGGAGTGTGTATGTTGAACCTTAGAGTACGTATAAACGAGTACTTGAAACGAGTCAAGTATTTGAATAGTTAGCCGAGTACAAGTTCAAGCAAAATACTCAATGAATTGATTTATATATATATATTTTTAATTACAGCAAAGTTAGGGAAGGGGGAATGCTCTACTGGGGATTCGACTCGAGTCGATTACACCTCTAGTGCGGGGAGTAAGATTGTAAATGAGCCGAGCCAACTCGGCATAAAGCTTGTATAGCTCCGTTGGTTACGAATGTCACATGCTTATTTTCTGTTTTCAAGGGGCAAAATCAAATCAAATAATTTTTGATGTTTGATTTATGAATTTGCATGCATTTGTACATGTTTATATTATTTTATGCAAATCATAGGTTTGCAATCTAATATTTAAGCTTAATTTAGTAATTAAGTAAAACTAACTAGGTCAGTGACTTTTAAGCGAGACACAAGCTCAAGCCCATGGCAAACTGAGCTCAAGCTCAAATTTTTTGCGCTGGCTTCGAGTTCAACTAAATGTTGACAAGCCGAATCTCGAGCCTAATGAGCTAGAGTTCAGCTCAACTCATTTACGCCCGGGAAAGTAGTAAAGGGTACAATAAGAGGGGGATGAAAAATGAATTATAAAGCCTAATAAAATAGGGGTATTATAAGTCAAATCATGCAATTATAAATGTCTATCTATGCAGATCTCCCCTCATCATTTGCAAGCCTCAAGCTTGTTATCATTTCTTAATTAATGTCTTTGTCCCTCATTATTACTTTGCCCCCCCCCCCTAATTTTGTGTCCCTTTCCCCCCCTATTTTAAACTCAAAACTATATTTGTACAGGTTATTTGATTAACACAGGAATTGAATTTTTATGAGAATTATATTTCTCAAGGACTTTGTTAGAATATAAAACTAATATTGAACAATCACCCATCAGCCTTAGCTTTTGGGATAGATGATTTTTTATTATGGTATCAGAGCGTTGTGACCAAGTGGTCAAAAGTTCGAATTTCAGCACCCTCACTTTCAATATTAATAAAATTTAAGCGCAAAATATACGGTGGGCCTATTCAATATCCATGCTACAAGCCCAAACGGGCATTTGCGTTGGGGGGGGGGAGCATTTTAGAATATAAAATCAATCTTGAGTCTTCTCCTATCAGCTTAAGCTTTAGTTACAAAGTGTTTAGTATTAGTATAAAAAATAAAACTTCCTAAAAATTAGAATTTTTCTAGCCTCTCGAGGTAAGTTAATTACTATGTAATAAAAGAATTGTAAATTGTTAAGAAATTTTTATTTCTTATGTGTTATGAATTTTGCGATAACTAAATAAAAAGGCAAATGCCCGCTTCTTCTGAAATCTACATTCCTATGTTACTTTTTGGTAAAGAAATGAATTCTTACACTGTTTTTGTAGCTTTTAGTCTTTAAAAATATATAGTTTTTATTTTATTTTCTATTTTAAAGTTTCACTCAATCTTGAAAATACTGGATGCCAAAAATAAAAAAATGTGTTCGAAAACCTAATTTTCAGTTTTTCATAACTCAAAAACTACAAATAAAAAGCCAAATGGTGAGGCCCTTAATAAAAAAGTATTAGTTTTTGTGTTTGATTTGTTGGGTATATTTTTACCTCAAAATTAATTATGTGTAAAAATAAAAATAAGAAAAAAGAAAAAGAAAGAAAAAAGAAAGAAAAATCGGAAAAGGAAACTTAATTAATGGAAATAAGAAAAAAAACAAAGAAAATCCCTGTGTCTTGGTTGGACTTGTACTCGATGTCTGCGTTGTCGTGTTTGGGGATTGCGTCTTTGGCTGTTGTTCTGTCCTTTTATTTTATGTTTTCTATTTTTGGTCCTCATTTTGTTACAGTTGGACTCAGGCCTCGCTTAACGAGTGGTCTGCTTGTATCGTGACTTTGTCAGAAATTATTGAATTTTTTTTTTTTTTTTGTGTTAGGTGTTTTCGGTTATAAATTGAGGTGTTGGATTGGAAGAGTCGAGGGAGAGAGGGAAAAATGTAGAGGGTGTGTCGGGTGTTGTAAAGGGGTGCCTCAAGTAGGGGAGAGAGTGTGAGAGAAAACGATTGTAAGAGTTGTATTTTTAGATTTTTTTGTGAGATGTTGAGAAGGGTTTACCCGAGTATGAAGGAAGTTTTATACTCGGGTGCCTTGATTGAGAGTCAAAAGAGTTTTTATAGCTTCCTTTATCCAAAGCTACGTTGTGCAAGGGCGAGTGGCTTGCCGTGCAAAGCTACGTTGTGCAAGGGCTGGTGGCTTGCCGTTCAAAGGTACATTGTGGAAGAATTGGTGACTTACTATACAACAGTCACATTTGGGATGACGAGATTGTATATGGGTGTGGGGGTTAAATTAAAGATTGTAATCCTTAAATTTTATTAATGGATGAGGCACTCGTTTAGGACCCTTAGTTTTTTCCTCTAGTTAAGAGAGGTTTTCACGTAAATATTGATGTGTTATTTTTCGTTATTTTGGTTACTCGTTTAGGACCCTTGGGGCACTGGGCCTGTTGTTGTTGTTGTTGTGTTTGATTGTGTGATTTTCCCAACATGATTCATATGTAAAAGTATTTTTGGTAAACTATATTATACCACCCTCAAGTTTAGTGATTTTTTTTACTACAATTTTTTTTTATAATTATCGGCAAAATCGTAATACATACCGGGTCTCGCCGCTTACCGTCCCCTAAACGGAGATGGGGTACAAAATCCAGATCAAAATGGGAATTTTTTACTACATAAACTTTGAATTTGAAGGTTCTCACGGGAACTCACCCGGTTGGGTGAGTGGAGTGCTACTCCGGTGGTTCCATGTTCGAACCTCCCCCCCCCCCCCCCCCCCCCCCCCCCCCCCCTCTCGTAAGCCTTCGGGCGTTTATGTGATCAAAAAAAAAAAAAAAAAAAAAGACCTTTGGATTTGAATTTTTAGTTTTGCACTTATGGTGAAATAACTTTTTAGCCAGCCACCGGTGATTTCTCTACTTGAGTTTACAAAAAGGTGATCCCATACGATAGAAGGATAATCTCATAGGCTGAAAAAGGTTTAGTCATACGCTATAAGAATGATGTCATACGCTCAAAGCTATCCAAAAACGATAATATTTTCTTAGGTAATCTTCTTATGACTCTATTACATTGTTATTATACTAATATGAGATTGAAAAAATTACTAAAAATTTGAAATAACCTATACCACCCAGGGCTAGATATAACCCCAAGCCATTGAAGCAACCGCTTGGGGCCCCCGATTTTGGAGGGCCTCACATTTTCGGGTTTGTAGTTTTTAAAGGTATAATTCTTAGTACTAGTAAATTTATGGTCAGAATTATTATAATATGTTGTATATGAAGGGCCCCTTTTGAGATTTTTGCTTGCGGCCCCGAAAATGTAAGGACCGGCCCTAATACCACCTAACACTGTTGGCAACTTCCCGTTCCCCCCAAAAATGTCGTTCTCGGCCTCCCCCACTTTAAAACGGTAACTCGCGTTCCCCAATTCTTGAGACGGGGGAGGCCGGGGACACGGTGGTGATAGTGGTGGGGAAGAAAATAAGGTTATTTTTCAGTTTGGTTAAAATATTAAAGCTATTTTGACCTTGCCACTTCGAGCTTTTACTCATTACTTATCGAAGAATTAAAAAGTTATTCTTAAATATTTTTATTTTTTATTTGGGTGTCACTTCAACAAAAACTTTAGTCTTTTTACGGAAAACCACTAATATTTTAAGTGAAGTATTGAAAAATTACTTAACTTTTTAAAATTTTCATAGTCACACCTAAACTTTTAAAAAAAAATTTTCACTGTCACAACTAATGACACCATTAAATTTCCGTTAGAATAAATACGAAATTATCAAACTACTCTCAATAATATTTTTTTTAATCAATGAATTATAAACAAGTTTAACGCTATTAAATTTTTTTTTGGTGGCAAAATCCTGTAATAGCGCGCTGAACTCTTAAACAATTTTATAAATTCAAAGGTGAAGGGTAACTTCCTCATTTGCAAAATATATTAAGTTAAATTTAATATTTTGATGCATTCATACCCGAAAACGCGGTGTTTTATTTGAAGAAAAGTTAACGGTGTCAGCATTAGGTATCAACATCAACAACATCAACATCAACAAACCCAGTACCTCCAAGGGCTCCCGCAAAAACAGGGTCTGGGGAGGGTAGGTGTACGCAGCCTTCCTCCTTCAGGGGACTACCCTGAAAGGAGGCTGTTTTCGAGTGTCAGCATTAGGTGTGACATTTAAAAATTTATGAGAAGTTTAGGTGTGACTTTAAAAAATTAGAAAAGTTAGATGGTTTTCTGATACCTTACCTAAAATATAGGTGATTTTTTGTATATATAAAAAAAAAAAAAAAAAAATATATATATATATATATATACAATCTTTGATATCATTATATAGGTACTTAAAACAAGTTGCTAAATTTTATGGTATCTTAAAAACATTTAAAAATCTCGATTTATCTTAAAAATATATTACCAAACATTAGGATATATAAACCAATTTTTTTTTTTTTTTCCTGAATTTAGAGATTTATGGAAAATATTATTAATCTAAAATAAAACCATAAGTAGAGTTAACTTTAAGATCTTAGAAATAAGTTTAAAAATTAAAATAATCTTACAACATTAGTCAGGTAACTAAAGCAAACACAATTGGGCCATGATGCTACTTGGGCTGGGCCTTTGTGTCATCTCTGGCCCAATTCACCAGCTCGTCCCACATATGGCCCAAATTCCTGCACAATTTGCTGTAAATGAGTCGAGTCGAGTCGAGTCAAGCCTAATATTTTCGTAGGTCAGAATCAATCTTGATAAGTCGTAAGAGTCGCCATTTGAGCCAACGCTTAAACAACTACCTAAAACTCTGTCTGAATTTAGCTGAATATGTTATCGGTATGTTCAATACTTTACTCAACTTGATAGTTTAGTCTAACCACATCGAGTTTGGCCAATAAGCTATTATTTTGTATCAGACAACTATCATTTAACATGCTATTCGAGCAAATATCTATTTATTATTAAGTTAAGACTGGACAATTTAATATGATCTTAATGATTAATTGTCCCGAACAAACTATTCACGAATTTTAACAAATCTCTGTCGTCTGGTGTTCAATCTTAACTAATTACGTTTTCCCATCTTTTCAGATCCGTTGGAGGTGACACCAATAAGGAACCTTCTATCGGTCTAACTGGTATGCTTCAAAATTTTGCTTTGATGGTAAACCACGCCCGGGCCAAAACTAGAGATTACAAACTCGGACAGGGGCATGAGCCACCATGAATGGTCACAACTACCCTTGGTGTTTTCAGCAATGTAATGAGCTACACCATTGCAAGATCTCGGGATCCAACAAAACGAAACATAAACAAAATGGGATATAATAGCTCCTTGCCCTTTCTGATGGTGCTTCCCTGTCTGTCGCCTCTCCTTTGCTGGTCGCGGTTGATGATGGGTTTTCGTGGTTTGGGGTCTGGGTTCGTGAATCCGGGTTGGTGTCGTTTGGGCTTCAGGTCATAGGCTGGTGTTGCTCGGGTGTTGGGTCTTGAGGAGTGGGGCCCCTTCGGTTTGCTGTTGATGTGGTCGGCTGCGGGGTATGTCGCTTCCGTCGAGGTCCCGTCCCCTTGATCCATGTGCCTTGGGTCTCCGTGTCCCTGCATCTCTGTTGATTGATTATGCCACCGGTTGGCCCCCTGCCATTGATCACCTAATCTGCAACCGCGGCCTTGCGGTGCTCTTCCTAATTAAGATCCCGTTAAAAAGACTGGATCGGGTTGATGTTTCCGCTTGGTTGATTGGTATCTTTTATCCTTCTTGTCTTGAGATTATTTGCACTTTTGTTTTTTTTTTTTTGGTGTTTTGGGGTGTTTTTCAGGCTTTTTGTTGGTGTTCTGTTGGTGTTTGGGTTTGTGTTGGTGTTTTTGGGTGTTGTGGGTGTTTTTTGGGTTTTGGTTTGGGATGTTTGGGTGTTTTTTGGGGTTTTTGTGTTGTCGGGATCGATAGATGCTTAGAATCTCTAGACAGATTTGTAAACTGTACCTTTCTTCCTGTTTTAATAAAATCCCACAATGGGTCAATGATAAATATAAAAAAAAAAGCCGAGATATCTATAACAATACCTTCGAATCTTGATGGAGGATTCTTTGTCTTGTTATTGATTGTTGAGGGAGTCCACATGTGAGTCTATCTAGTAAAATTCCGTATTGGAGTTGTGAGATAAAAGAGTTCAATATGTAGGCCTATTGAGCTACGGCACCTAATATTAATTGATTTTAGGATGGAACCCCACTTAAGCATACAAATGAATCTCATGTATGATAACTCCGTGGGCTAAAAACTCGGTGAAATTTAACAAGCCTGCCATGAATTAAAATTTGGACAAGTGAAACACTTAGCTTTCAGGCATGAGAATCGATGAAGTACGGCTTAATTGGGAAGTATAAACATGACATCAATTTCTGTTGGGTTATGTGTAGAGCCTAGTTGTACTGAGCCTTATTTATAAGGTATAAGATTGAGCCAGTCTTATTCAGGCTCATGACAGATTAGGGTTTTAGTGTGGTAGCTATATATAAAAACGGGATGTGTATGTTACCATCAGAGTTTGAGTTAGGCTGAGATTGAGAGTTGAAACACATCATGTAAACTCCAACTGTTATAATGAAATTATCATACTTCCCTATGTGGTGTAGGCTTAAGCTGAACTACGTAAATTCCAGTGTTCTCCTAATACCCATTTGTTTATTATTGATATTTCGATTTGTGGTTTGTTATCTTGTGGGTGATCTTAATAGATTAGAGCTCATGTTTAAAGCCTGGTTTTGAACCTGGTTGTATTAGCGATAAAATGAAAGTGTATAACCAGGTTCGTGTACTGTTCAAGTGTATAACCTTGTTTGTATATAGAGACGGACTTGTTTGGTGGTTAAGAAGTAGCAGTATGAAGTACGAATTCATGGAAAGTCGGGATTTGGCCTTTTGTTTGATTGCCAAGACGTTGGCATATTATAGGAAGTGAAAAATTAGTTAGCAATTTTCAATTCCTTCAAAATATGGGAAGTAACTTATCTAATCCTCCTAGGTAAGTTCTAATTTCTTTGTTCTTAACTTACCAAATATATAAGAGGCGAGTAGTTATCCGACTTAAACCAATTGATTTTGGATTGGAATCTTACTTGAGATCGTTTACGCATCTCACATTTGCTGTCTAAGGCCTCGTGAAAATTTACAAGATATCAAACTTTACCAGAAATTTCACAAGTAGGGGATGTTTTTATCATATGAGTTGGTACATGTCAGTATATACCTAGGTAAGTGGATGCTTAACGCACCCCTTCACAGGCAGCTAACATGGACCATGCCAAACAATTGCGTGCAAAATCGGGGCTGAACATTTATAGTTGCGAGCAATATAAGATATTGAAAGTGGAATTTATCACTTAGTTTTCTTGAGGTTTGAACATTTATCTCTTAGGTACCATTACATTTCAATATATAAACTGAAATATGTTGAGGCTTGTAAGTTATCCTAGTTCGGTGAATTATTGTAAGAACGTTCTAGCCAATTTTCACTAGAAAATACTAATGAGGTATAAACTTACTATAATATGTATGAGCTATGTTAGATTTTAGATGAAAAAAGTAGCGGTTTACTATAAAATATATCGAATTCTAATAAAAACAACTTGTATATTACTGCATTTTCCAGCAAAAAAAAAAAGTATCACAATCTATAAAACTTATCAATTTTAAAATATAGGGTGTCGTTCTTATGAGAGGGCAAGAGGGTGAGAGGGGCAAATTCTGACCCTCCATTGTAATAGACGGTCAAGATTTGTTGGAGATTAAAAAAATAATAATTTACGGCCAAGATTTGTTAGAGTATTAATAAAAACAACAATTTCCTCCCCTTATCCCTTCTTTCCTTTTGCCCCGTGAAAGCGTATAGGCCGTAAATTGTTTTTTTTTTTTTTAAGTGTCCAACAAATCTTGGCCGTCCATTATAATGGAGGGCCAAGATTTGCCCCTCTCACGCTCTCACCCTCTCATAAGAATACCACCCTATATATATCATAAACGCATATCCCATGTCAATATTTCTAACTCAAATCCCTTGAATTTCGGTATAATCTGCATAATTAATAAATTTTTAAAAAAATTATGATACCTGAATAATAAAATATTTAAATCTTGTAATACCTTATTGTATATATAATGAAACGTCAAGATATAAATTTTCTTTTAAAAGGTACTCGCATGATCTTATCTCTTAATACTATATTGCTAGTAATTTTTATCATCTTGGTTCTCATGTTCCTTTATGCTACATTATAAAAATACTTTTAAAATTAGGTCAAAAATGAACTATATTAAAATTATATGTAAACGTCACTTGTGGGATATCTATCATTTTTGTTTTTTTTTCCCCCGATAATCAAAGAGAAATAACTCTTAATATAAGCAGGCCCATCCATAAAAGCGGAGCTCTAAAAAGCCCGTAAGAGATGGGAAAAAAGCAAAACAGCACAAAAGACCCAAAAATCTAAAGACGCCAAGAGACATACCTATACCAACCCTAAGGAACGAAAGCGCCAAGAACCTCAAGCGATGTAGATATTTACCCCCAGCATAACACGGGGTCTAAAGTTTATCTATCATTCTTGCAATAGGTTTTTTTTATACAATGTACAAATTGCTTTTATTTCATTCGTTATCTTATAAATATCAATTTGTAATGTATATGAATCAAATGCACTTTCTATTGTAAGAATGTGAAGAATTTCTCGAATTTTGGTGTTGTACATGACCTAGTGAGAACGTTTAGATTAAAAATTACAGGCTTTTTAGGGAGGGGAACTTCTCTATAATGTATAGAGATTGTTTATCCACTTCAATCCTAATTATCAGTGAGTTGGTTGTACAGATGAGCGTTCTAGATTTAACATTTTTTTTTTAATTAGCAAAAAAATTGCGATACAAAAACTGGTGTCCTATGAAGGCGGAACCGGAGACCACACATGGGTGGGTAGAGATCAAGGCATTCTAGAATTTACATATGAATCTGATAATAAAATGTTGTATCAAATGTGTCCAAAAATTGAGCTTTTTTTCCGGTTCTTGTTATCATCTTGTATTTTTCGTATAAAGGAAGATCTTTCTCTACTAATTTGTCAACCAAGAAAATAGCACTCCAGACTTGTTTCCCTGTCATTAATACAATTTGGAATTCCAAGAACGCCTTAATCTTTTGTAATTGAAATCCCGATTGGTGATGCATCCTTTAATATTTTAAAATTGAGAGTCATTACATAGTTTCAGCCGCTAACTGGTTGTCCTGACATCTCCCTCCATCACTGCATGGAGAATTCACCCAAATTAGTCTCCGTAACTACTCCCAGATCCAGTCCATTTTGTCTACCTTCACACGTATAGGAAGCCAACATTGTAGCAAACCACAGGAAATAAGATTTTATGAATTCAACCCTTTGTTCTCGGACCTCATTTTAGTGGAAAGTTGGTTTATGCGTGAGACTTGTTTGTATTGGGTCTTATATACTGTAAAGGATTAAACTAATCGAATTTAGGTACATGGGCATACTAGGATTTAGTGTATGACTCTATACATGAGCACAAGTGTTGTGCATGTTAAGCATGTTAAGAATTGAGACGTTTTATGTAATCTTCTACAAATATAAAGAAATTTTTATACTTTTCTCTGTAGATGTAGGCTTTGGCTAGACAAAATAAATTTGGTGTCTCTGATTTTGTCCCTTTCTCTACTGTGTAGTTTTTATCTCGACATAGGGTCTTGGAATTTGATGGTGGTTCTAGCAAGAAATTGTATATTCAGTTATCCTTTTGACCACCCACACAAACCGAAACCCTAAATCAGGATAGCATGTACGTACAGAAGATGGGTATAGAGAAAAACAAGAGACACTAAGTTTACGTACTTCGTCGAAACCTATGTCCACAAAAAATGGCACAACACTATCTTAAGAATTCATCCTACTCAAATTTGCACAATCTATTACATATATGTAGCCAAGCATTATACACTAATATGTTATGGACTTAAATCTGCCCGAACTAGTCCTTTACATATAGACGTGGTCTTTCAAACCGGGATCAACACACAAGCATTGTACAACTGAAAGGTGCCCCTTGCGACTTTCATAAAACTCTTCCTCTTTTCTGATAATTAGAGAAGCATCTCTCAATTTAATATCGGTGCACTTACTGAAGCGAAGCCCGAGAAAGTCCACAATAGTGGGAAAAGGAGAAATTGGTAGGAAGTGCAACAACTAAATACAACAAAAATTCAACGAGAAAAATAAAATCAAACATACGTATTTATGTGGTTCAGCCAAAATTGCTTACGTCCACGGAATTGCAAGAAGATTTTATTGCTTTGGAATTGTTATAGAGTTTTCTACCAATTCGCTCTACTCTCTCAAACCCTAAACAAGACTTATATAGGCGCATAATAGAAACCCTAGATTCTTCAACTCAGATCACCAACACGAGCTTGAACCTTGACGTGGGCCCAAATAAAGGCCCAATCCTCTCTCAAACCCTATCGGCCTGATCTTCCACTCTATAGACTTGGCCCATAACAGTATAAAATCAGGCTCCTTATAGGAATCGCAACGACACAGTATAACAAAAAACCTCAGAGAAAACCTAGGAAAACTCTTCCTTGATTTTTTATTTTTGAAGAGGTAAGAAAAAAATTTAAGGGTTCTTTCCTAGGAGACAATCCTACTAAGATATTATTTACAATAATAAAATATAATTGTCTTAAAGTTAGAGAAAACCACTCCATTGTTAAAGAAGTTGAGCAGCCGAGCTTCAGGATTCAATCAATTGTGACTTTAGCTTATCTGAAACAACATCGAATGCTATATATATATATGTACTGCTAAATGAGGTGGATGAGTTTGTAGTTGGAGCTTCAGTCCTGCTCCTATTTCTCGTGTTGTTCGTTTGGTTTTTCTTTATTTGGGATCCATGTCTGAGCTTGTTCTTGCGCGTCTTATCTGTCCTATGCTTAGTGTCTGTTGTGTTTTGTTTGGGTGTTTTGCTTTGGAGGCCTGTTTGTTCCCTGTTTGATTTGGTCTCTTTTTTGTACCCACTTTCATTTACGGGGTGGCTAAGTGCCGTTATTTATTAAAAAAAATGGATATGTAGTCATTTACCTAAAAAAACATGATGCAAAGTGCATTTCAAATGTGTCATTAACTAATCAAATTACCTCTTGTTGGATCTCCACTTGTTCTTCTCTCTCTCTCTCATTTTTTTTTTATTTTTTTTCTCTCTTTTCTATTTGATTGTCTTCAAGAGAGAAAAAAATTGTAAGCAATGTATGTGGTTAATATATATATAGTGGCGTTCTTATGAGAGGGTGATAGTGTAAGAGGGACGAATCTTGACTCTCTATTATAATGGACGGCTAAAATTTATTAGATATTAAGAAAAAAAAATAACAATTTACAGTCAAGATTTGTTAAGTATTGGAAAAAAAAATTTTCCTCCCATACTCCTTTTTTCTTTCTGCCCCATGAAAGAGTATGGCCGTAAATTGGTTTTTTTAATGTTCAACAAATCTTGTTTGTCCGTTATAGTGGAGGGCCAAGATTCACCCCTCTCACGCTTCTATCCTCTCGTAAGAACGCCACCACACACATATATATATATATATATAAGTCTCCTCTTCCTCAAAATCTCTCAAACCTCAAATCTTGTTATTCTAAAGTTTCACGCGCAAATTAGCAAATAATTAAACAGAGAAAAATATTCATGATATTCAATCAAATTAAAATAAATGCGACAGCAATACAGAAAGAAAAAAGATAAGAATAAAATTTCCATAAAGCAAATTTAATAAAATTTCAAAATGATAATATATAAAAAGGTTATTTACATGAAAGATCCCTATACTTTACCCATTGTGTCAATTTAGTCCCTGTACAATTGATATTTTATTAATTTAGTCCTTCGAATAAAAATTTATGCTACGTTGATCTTGATTAAATTCTGAATGGTTCGGCCAGGGGTTAAGTTATTGCATCTAACATGATTGTGCCGTTAAAAATTACGTCAATAACTTAACTTGAATTTGACCAAAAGGACAAAATTGACACCATATAATTTGGTAGAGGGACTAAATTGACACCATATAATTTGTATGGAACCGAGATCCTATGTGAGCGGTTTCAATTGTTGCTGTTTTCTGTTATGGATTTCTTCGTTGATATGTTTGCTTAATATGTGTTCACCCCAAGACAATCCATTCAAATCATCGAGAATTACATTAGACAGTTCACGTGGAGGATCAGACCACCAATGGTGAGAATAAGCCTTACAAGAGTGGAGCTTGACCATTAAATGGACCGCTCTATTGAGGGTGTAAATGAGCCAAGCGGCTAGCGAGCCGGCTCGTCGTCGTCTTGAGCTTGAGTAGAACCAAGCTGTCTCTTATAACGTATCGAGCCGAGCCCTATCCTAATGAAGCTCGAACTCATAGGCTCGCGAGTCTAAATAAGCCTTTCTTATTATAATATATTTACTTAAATATGCCCAATCAAGGCAAATTTGATCCTAAAAGAGCCAAGTTCGAGCTTAAATAATCCCAAATGAGCCCAAGCCTTTGACAAGCCGATCTCAAGCTTGAACTTTGCGAGCTTGACAAGCTTCAAGCAGAGCCCAAACCAAGCTTAACATAAACGAGCCGAATCCTGAGCCTAGCTCCACTCAAATACGCCCTTACGCTCTGTTACATAATCTAAAACACCAGACCTTACAATCCGAGAGTTTGTCCTTTATGAACCCTAAGGGGACTAAGACCTAAATTCAACTATTTCCAAAGGTGATATTTTCGTCAATATTTAAAAAGGTGATTGACCCACAGAAGCATTTGTACTTTATTTATTATTATTATTAATTTTTTGGTTTAATTTGGGGTGTGTTTGGTAGCACATAAGCACATATTTAGTGTCACATCTCTTTTTGTCAATATTGGGTTGTTGGGTAACTCCTTTTATTTTGGGGTTGTTGAGCTCACACAATAGTAGTCCCCTATATTACGAGCAATGCTACATGACACGAGAAGGGGGCGCATAAAAACTGCATGATTAGGGCATAGTTTGTCGTTAACGACAAACTAGTTCTTAAGCACTTGTTTCTAGTGACATTTTCGTGGCTTTGTTCTTGCGATATATAGAATTATTCCCTCAAGCACATTTACCCCATCGTTGTTCAAAAGGTTGGATCTTAAATAGATCCCAAAATAAGAAGAAAAAAAATGGCAATTTAATATACAAAATTTATGTAAAAGTTTGGTTTAAATGGATGAAAATATAGGGGATTTTTCGATTGAATTCTCACATTCGAAAGTTATTATTTTTCATTTAACCACTACAACTTTTCAATTAACCACTAGTACTAACGCCATTAGGCTTCCATTTGGTTTGGTGATGTGTTGTGGTAGGAGGATCATGTGTCATAGGCCTGCAGTAATAGTGAAACATATAGAGTAGCTGGTAGGCCGGCCGAATAAAGTGTTTTGGATACACTAATATTTGACTGACTAGGTGTCCCGAGGTTCACTTTGATTACCTAGCTTTGACTATAGTGCTCATCATGACACTGGACTGGATCATTTTTATTTCTTCTAATTCCTTCTTTTAATCTATACGTCTTTTTCAGATAAGTAAGAAGATGAGAGAATCCTTAAGGAAATTTTGATCTATACTTCAATTTAGGATCGTTTCCGTCCAATTTTCGAGCAAGTGAGAAGTGTGCTCCTCATCCCGATCTCACGTGTTTGGTTTTCAATTAGGTTTTTGCTTTATTCCTGTATATTTCGCTTGATTAAACATTCTTCCTATATTTTCACCTTGTATTGATAATGAGTATTAACTTCAATTATCAAAGAAGTTGAGACACGTAATGAAATAAGTTTTTCTCTTTGCTCTTGTTTTATGATAGCAAAATCACAGTCTTTTTTCTTCTTGTTAAGAAACTAATTATTTCAAAATTTTAACTTGTTTGTTGGGTTATGGGTAAAGCCTGATTGTATTGAGCCTTGTTTATGAGATCTAGGATTGGGCCAATCCTGTTGAGGTCCATAACACACTAGGGTTTTCAGTGTGGTGACTTTATATATACATGGGATGTGTATGTTTACCATTAGGGTTTGAGTCAGGGTTTGAGAGAATTGAGAGTTGAGACGTCTCATGTAAACTCCAATAATATAATAAAATTATTGTGCTCCCCTCCGTGAATGTAGACTTTAACTGAACTATGTAAATTCCGATTTTCTCCCCCTTCCCCTCTCGTATATGGTTTTTATTTCGATTTATGGTTCGGTTAACCTATGGGTGATCCTAATAGGTGGTATCATGGCCTCTATATTATTGAATGCAGATTCATAATGAATTTAATACTAACACTACTAAGTAGCGTCACTTACACAAATAAACACAAAGAAATAGTATCACTATTATTTGCTTATATATATATGGTGGCCTTCTTATGAGAGGGTGAGAGCGTGAGAGAGGCGAATCATAGCCCTTCATTGTAATGGATGGCCAAAATTTGTTAAATATTAAAAAAAAAAATTTACAACCTATACCCTTTCATGGGGCAGAAAGGAAAAAGGGGTAAGGGAGGAAAAATTTTTTTTTTTTTCAATACTCAACAAATCTCAGCCATAAATTGTTATTTTTTTAATATGTCCAACATATCCTGGTCGTCTATTACAATGGAAGACCAGAATTCGCCCCTCTTACGCTTTCACCCTCTCATAAGAACCCTATCATATATACATATACATATACACATATATATATATATATATATATATATATATATATATATATATATATATATATATATGACTCATACAAGAGGATGAGAAATTAAAGAAAAAAATAACAACTATTGAATTTAAGTCAAAAAAATCTAAGCGATTAACAAATGCATGTTGAAGACCATACATTTAATTTAAAAAGATTATTCTAATCGTAAAGGGATGTCTCAGAATTTTCTTGTTGGCCACTTTCTTCTACTAATAAATATGAACAATAGGGTTATTTTTTCTTTTCTTTTTTTCTGATAAGTAGCACCGAAGCGCCATATAAAACAGGGGCACTCGCAAGAGCGAGGCCTGAGCCAGCCGAAAATGACCAGCAAACAAGAAAGCCAAAAAGAACCAAAGAAACAAGGAACAAGAGAGCCCGGGAACAACAGCCGAAAAACGTGACCCAAAACCAAAACAACAACAAGAAAACAAACCAAATTATTTTTAGAGTATTTTTTGCCATAGACTATTAATATGAACAATTAAAATATATTTATTCTGATATAAAATCTGTCTTTTAATGTTAAAAAAAAAATAAAGATATAAAAGTTACTCCAAAAATACACTGTCTTATTTTTCTGAAATTTCAATCTTAAAAGACAATTTTATATAAATTTTAGGGGTATTTACGCTAAAGATTTATGTATTGTATATTTATTCCTTGTACTTTTTATTATTTTAATTTAGTTTTATGGTCAAATTAAAGTTAGGTTAATCATGTAATTCTAATGACACAATTATGTTAGACAACGGTAATCCAATATAATCCATATATTGACCTAATTTTAATCAACTCATACCCAAATCCTTAAAAGTTTTATTATCAACTTAATATAATTTTTACTCTCAAAATTCAGTATAAATACAATATATAATTCGTATATAACTAAATTAATATAATTAAAAGTACATAAATTAAATTAATACAATAAATAACGTATATAATAATTTAATAAATTAAGTTGGGGACGAGTGCATGGGAATTTGGGATGGCCCTTCGGAATCGGAATAGGTGCGCATCCCGTTATTGACACTTACGTGGCCCACTTCCCGGTATATATTTGTCGGCCTTTTGCCCTTTTTATTTTATTTTAATAATATTATTATCAGATAAAATTATTATTGATAAAAATTATAATTCTAAAATAATTTTACGACTCTTATTTTTTATAAGTTATATTATTGTTTTGATAACCAATAACAACTTCCTTTACCTTTTTTCAATTTTAGGCTTCATTTGGTTGCTACATGAATTAAATTTATGCAGAAAGTTGCATTTCATTGGAATTCAATTCATGTGTTGACTTTTCGAAAGTAGTTAAGAAACGTTTGGTTGTCAAGATAAGAAGTAGAACTTCCTCGGTGAGATTAGTTAAAAATGAAAGAATTAAAACTTCCTTCGATACTAAGTAAGTTACTTCCTATGTTTTGAAGAAATTGAAAGTTGCTTACCAATTTTCACTTCCTACATTCTGCCTACTTCCTACCAATTAAACAAGTGTCAGAATCCGTACTTTTTATGACTTTTTACTTCCTGCGATTACTTCTTGCATACCAAACGACACCTTATTTCGTTATGTGAAGCATGTCTTAAATGCACGTCCATGTGAATGGCAATATGAAGATAAATTGTGAATTTCATTTTGATATTCATTAAATACCTTTCCTACGTCATCAGAAAACAAGACACAAACAATAACCGGCAAAAGGATATTGCTTGGTTTTCCAGTCCTAGTTGTTTGTTTTAACATCTTCATTGATCATTGTATAGAGATCATTGCAGATTAATCTTCATAGTTTATTCCAGATCCAAGATGGCCTATATGATTCTACACACTCAGTTTGCTAGCCTAGTTGTGGACTTTATTCAATGTTGGGCATAGTTTTGCCACTTTAGTCATCGTTGTGCGGGACCACTACTCTATTCGGTTCTTCCAGAGGAAGTCACCTTTGTAATGGATCATCTTCAAAGCTTTGTGCCATCTATACCAAGCTTGATCATGGTGCATAACTGAGCTTCGATCATTGATCATCATTGCCTGGAGAGCTACCCTAGCTCACACACTGCACTTATCTCCAGACCCAAATCAAGACCTTTTCGTCTGTCTATGCATCTAGAAGAAGCTAGCAACGACCATCATCCAAGTTGTGTCCAATGTAGGATTTTCCAACTCTAGATCTTGATATTTTGGATTTTTTTAGCGTTCTCTCTTTCTTTCATTTCAAGGCATTATGTATTCATTGAGGATTTCATGCTCTTACTTATCACAAAAATAAAAATAAAAATAAAAAACAACGACGATGGAGCTACCACTGCTCTTCATTTGGTCTTGAGTTCAGCTCACCTCACCCAGTATCCGACTCACACCCTAATTAGTGGTAGGGTTTAAGTTTTTTAGAGCAACACACATAAATAAAACTATGTGGGGTTGATCTTGAGAGTTTATTCAGAATTCAAAATAAGCTTGCTAGGCGGTTCCTTTTTAATAAATTAGACGTCCAAACCAACTTAGGACACCTCAAATAATCTACGTTATATATATGGTAATATTAACTAGGTTCATTTGTGACAAAAGCGAACTGATAAAATAACTAATGATTAAAAGATCTGCAATGAATGTGGGGTGCCAAACCATATTTTTCGATTGCTTGGCATCTTAACTAACTATACAGTTTGCTTTTTTGTGAGTTGAGATCAATATTTATAAATTATGGCAAGGACAAAATGACTCTTAAACAAACAGAGTGAAGTGCAAAGCATACTGGCTAAATGTTATGATATTATTTATCTCAAAATTAAATATTAATTTGATATGATTTAGTTTTGATTATGATGTGCTTTGGGTGAGATATGATTTAGATCGAGTTTACATGAATAAGTTTGATTTCATATTTTGAATCATGTTAAATTTAAGTAATTCGATTATAAATAGGGGTTGAGGATTGACGTTTGAGAGACGTGAAAAAAAGAGAGCAAAGATGTGAGGGGCTGGAGTGGTTTTGAAAAGGGTGCTTAGGGAGGCACTCGGATAGGGTAAGAGAGATGTTTTAATTGACCGGTGTTTGATTGAGAGGTGAGAGAGCTTTTATAGCTTCCTTTGTCTAAAGCTAAATTGAAGAGGGTTGATGGCTCGTCATGCAGAAACTACATTGTGAGAAAGTTAGTGACTCACCATGCAGTAGTTATGTTGAAGAGGGTTATTGACACACCGTGCAGAAGCTACATTATGAAAGATTTGGTGACTCGCAGTGAAGTAGTTCCATTGTGGCCGAGTGGGCGGCTCGCCGTGCAGAAGCTCCACGGTGAGAAGGTTGGTGACGCGCTATGTAATAGTTACATTGTAAAAGGGTTGGTGACTCATCGTGCAGTAATCACATTAATGATAATGATGAATTATATGAGGTTTGGGAGTTAAAATTAGATATTGTAATTCCTAAATTTTATAGTGAATGAGGCACCCGTTTGGGTCTCATGATTCCACATAAATATTAGTGCTATTGTTTCGATGCTTATTTTTGTCTTTCACTTCCGTTGTGCTCGATTATGTAAATTTTCCCAACACTAAATACAACTCGAAAGCACAAAATAACGGCTAAAAATTATAGAGACAAAACAACCCAGGATGCTGGCTAAAAATTGAGCACCCGCAAGGAGAACATCAATAAAAGCTCAAGAACCCCCTTAACTCGAACAAATTAGCGACGAAAGGATCAAAACTCCCAAGCATCTAACATACTAAACAACCAAAGATCATGTACAACTGCGACCACAATGACAACAAAAAGCACTCCCAAACATTAATAGTATTTCATCAACTCGAAAAGTCACCTTATCTAAATGTTCTCAGTTCCCAAAGCCCGTAATTCAAAATGAAAAACTAAAACAACACATCAATCACAAATGAAGGGAAAAAGCGACACACCCGGAATAGATTCCGGTACTATTTTAGAATGGAAAGACAATTTGATGGTATTTTAGAACCAAAACTTTTCTTACATTCATGGAAAGCATTCTTCGAGCAGACAAGAGAAGACCAGGAGTATACACAAATTGACTCCAAATTAAACATTTTTGACTAAGCCACTTTCAATTCATTTGCCGCTGAACTTGACCAGCTTCTTCTATATCATTTGTTTTCTTTTCGAAACTTATTATGAAGTCGTAATACAGAACAAATAACTCGTACAGATGAGTCATGAGTCAACCCATATAGAAATGGGGAACAATAAGAAAACAGAATTACAAGAAAAAAACAGGCGAAATCGACACACACTAAATGTTTCAACCACCACTGAAAAGGACTTGGAGTGAACTAGGATTAGAGAGGAAAGAACCTAAAGACAGGAAGACAACTCAGCCATGGAGATGGATTATCATTTTAGCCCCAACTTTTTACCAAGCGGCCACGCACACTTTGGAGCTAGAAGCTTAGTAACATCTTTAGCATTATCGTTGTTTATCCTTAACTTTATAACCTAAGAGGGTACCAACACGAAATCAATGGGTCCCATTAGAACTCGGAAGTTAAGCGTGCTTGGGCGAGAGTAGATCCAAGATGGGTGACCTCCTGGGAAGTCCTCGTGCACTCTTCGGGTTGGAGGTTCTCGGAAACAGCCTCCCTTCAAGATCCTGAAGGGGGAAGATTGTGTACATCCACCCTGCTACCTTTCTTAGGCGGGAACCCTCAGGGCACTGTTGTTTTTTTTATCCTTAACTTTGTTGTAATTTTATAAATACAAAATTTAAAAAAGAGAGAGAGAGAGAGAGAGAGAAAGCTAAGCTATGTCACAGGTGCTGTCTAGGGCGGCTAGTGCATCAAGTGGCCGTGTGTCTGCATAAAGTCGTCACCTTTAACATTAAGGTCCAACATTTTATATTACAATATCGGTTTACTAGTTTAATCGCGCGTTTATGAATGACGCTGTTTGGATTAAGTGGTGTACATGCTCGGCACGTGTCTGGAGAAAGATCCTAGTAAAGAGGTGTGCTTAAAAATGACGTTGTTTGGATTAAGTGACGTATATGTTTGGCACGTGACTGGAGAAAGATCCTAGTAAAGAGGCGTGCCTGAGGAGAATGTCATTTCAATAGAATAGAACCCTGCACGCCCGTGATAGTTTCCTGGATTGTCAAACAAAAGTGGATCTCGAGTGACATTTGTGAAATTGAAGGAGAAAGGGTATCACTTCTCAATAACTGACCGTCTTTGGTGGACTGGAGTTTAAATTTTCTGTATAACTACTTTTATAAATAATGCTTTTATATAGAGATAATTATGTCTCAAAAAATTTTTACTTTTTGCATCCATCTACGTTTTAAAAAACATGCACTAATCTCATTTTTATGCTTAAAAAAGGAAAATCAGCTTCTGCTTTCATTTAAAAACATTCTTTTTTAATGACGAAATCCTCTTAAATTTTTAAAAAAGTGTTTTCACTCCTAAAAAACTATCTTTTTATATAAAAGAAGATTAACTAGACAAACGCTAAGTGTCATTGTATTAATTACCGATATGGAAATTCTCGAGGCAATTTTATTTTCAAGTATATAAGTCGATGAACCAAAAAAAAAAGAAAAAAAGAAATTTGAGTCCCATAACAAGTTTCCATGTTTGCTAAGCTATACGTGCAAAGTACGTCACATAAGGCCTAAATTTCTGGAATTTTTTTGAATAATTACCGAATAAGTTATAATATAAAACAAACAATTTTTACATATGAGCGTTGAATCAACCCATATACTGATACGGTGCGTAAGTGAAAATTAGGAAAACGGGAAGGATTCGGCAGCCTTCCCTTCAATTTTATTACGAAAATAAAATATGGGTAATAAAAGTGCTTGATGTAATTTTAAAGAGTGTTTTAAAACCGTCTACTCGCAAGGGAACGAGACGTCTTAGCTTTGTCGGGTATACGAGTCGTATCCACAGGAAATCATTTTAAGTTAGACTTAGTGATTAACTAGTGGTTTGAATTTTTAGGTTTTTGTTGTTTAAATAAATTGTTGACTAAATTAATAAAAGTAAATATAAAATAAATGTGTCAATTCAATTGAGATTAGTTTAGGGAGTGAATTTAGGGTAGCTTAACACGTATCCCGTCATTATATTTTACTTAGGACGATGATTTGAAGGACTTAGGCTACAAGCTCTAAGCCTGGGTTAATATATAAATTAGGGCTTGGGGTAATGAACTAGTCTAAAGGCATAACCTATCTTAACACTCTAGATGTAGCATAGGTTATTTCATTAGCATTACTTAATTCCTTTGTTACTCCTAATTCAATATTAACTTATATAAAAGATTGGGTTCAGGGTTGGGTACAACCTCAACCCTGACCACGCGTGAATTCCTGTTATGCTCGGGTCTAGGCTACAAGCACAAGACTAATCACTACAAGGTTGGAGATCTAGTCATGGCTACAAGCACACATACAAAAATATCCAACAATTATGAAGAACTCCCCACAGGGGTGCGAATATAACATAACTAAACCAATCGTCAAAAGTATGATATAAATCAAGGATACGGGCGGCTACCCGCCCTTCATCCCTAAACTAGAAAGTTTACTCCTCCATAGGAGTTCTGAATATCATGAAATTCAAGAAAGAAAACAATAATGATAAAACTAAGGATTTGAAGACTCCCCCAATTGATGTTGAAGTTGATCCTTGCAATAATTCCCCAGTACTCCGACCACCTGCACTTCGGCGTTTGAGAATCCTTTGGATCTCGTAGCGGCTTCGGGAATGAGAGGATGAAAGGAGGCGTGGCAAAAGATCCCCAAAATAATTAGGTATTCGATATTTAAATAGCTCGGCGTCGGCGTGCCGTCCCGGCCCTCCTTCGTCTATATATATATATATATTTATAATATATAATATTATATAAATATAAAATAATATAATATTATAATATTAAATAATATATTATATGCAATATTGAAATATATATATTAAATATCCACGAGACCTATTTAAATTATCGAATTACAGTCCGATTGGTCATTTTTTGCGCACGTGGTCGGGTTTCTCAAAGCAGTCTTCAATTATGCCTCAATTATACTTGATTTCGCCGCTTTTCAACATTTGTTTGTTCCGATGCACTCTAAGCCAAAACGTACTTAGATTACAATAAAATACACATGTAAAAGTCGAATATGTCGCAAGAATAAAGAATAAAATATGTAAAATATAAGGTACATCAGTGCTCAATTTCTCACAACTCAAGAAAGAGAGAAAACTCTAAATATGAACAAAATCTGGAAAAATTGAAGAGCAACAGCCTAAATTCCTTTTGTTTATATACAGGAGCCATTTGATTTGAAATAAAACAACAACAACAATCCCAGTGCCACAAGGGCTCCCGCATAAGCAGGGTCTGGGGGGTATGTACGCAGTCTCCCCCCTTCAGGTGCTACCCTAAAGGGAGGCTGTTTCCGAGGACTCCTAAGAGATAATTATAAAAATCTAAAAAATTAAACTAATCCTAATAGGATTCAAACTCTATCTTTTGGTGCGTCTACAAGCTCCGCATCTCCGTATCTGCCAACCTGGTACCCGCCAACTAATACCCACCAAGGTTTAACGGGCTACATCATAAACCAAGTAATAGAAGTAGTTGCTGAGGTTTCCAAATTCCTTTCAGACTTGGTAATATTATTACTTTACTTCTATTGTATATCACGGTTCAGAATAGGAGGAATTAAAAACCTATGTATGATACAATATAAGCGCATACATACATATATAATTTAAAGAATTTATATATTAGTTGATTTTAGAATATAAATTTGATTATTCAAAGTGCTTTTAAGCTAGTTAGGACACCTTGCTCGTTAAAAAAGGGCTCAATGATCAAACTCGGTTTAGATTCTAAAATCTTGACACGAGCCTTGGATTTGCCCAATCGACTAAAATGGGTAAAATAAAGGGTTATTTACATTTCAGTATCTCGACTTTTTTTAAATTAATAAAAATGACCCTGACCTTTAAAATTATTGAAAAGGCCCCAAGATTTTTTTTTGTATTAATAAAAGGCCCCTAAATTTTTATTCTATTAAAAAAAGACCCCTATCCGCCGTGATGAACTCATTTTCCATCGAAAAAATTGAGGTGGCAAATATTTTTTTTATTAATGCTAAGTAAAATGATCAAAATAGGCTTCAACAACTATATTCTAAACAAATTAAGCGAAAACAGATAGTTTCTACAGAATATAATATCTCGAATTTTGTGCTTATAAAGTAATAATAAGGGTGTTGAAGGGTACTTTTATCATTTTACTATTGCATTGCTAAAAAACCAGTTGCCTCATCAAATTTTTAACCGAAAATGATGTCATCACTCCAGGAGTGGACTTTTTATTAATATAACAAAAACTTAGGGGCATTTTTAATAATTCAAAAAAGTCAGAACCCTTTTTATTATTTCCAAAAATATCAAAATGCTAAAATATAAATAAATGTAAAATAAAGAAGACCGGGGCATAAAAAGTCAACATCACATCCACCGCAACACGTCCATCGCTCAAGCTCTACCCGAGAGAGAGGTGGCTGACACTAGCACACATGACTACAACAAGGCTTGGAAAGAAATACTGTATAAAGAGTTTGAACTTCTTGAAAGTTTTTACGTAGGATCCACTTAATTTTGACTGAGTCTAATAATCTCATGTATGTGTTGTGAAAAAGAAGAGATCAACACATAAGTTTAATGGGTTTGTGAAAAACATACTTACCCCCAGATCTAGATCCTTGTCAGTTCATTTGTCTACTCACTCATAGGATGCTAGCTCTATCACGGACCATCATCAAAGCTAGCACCATGTCTGCACGTCTTTGATCACGATGCATATTATGCTTATATAGGGAGCGAGGGTTTAGAATTTTCACTTTTCGCTTTATACTTTCTTTCATTGGAAAAATGCTATGTACTCTCATATCTAGCTGCTTCATTTGTATACTCTCCCACAGGAAGCCAGCTCTGTCACTAACCATCTTCTAAGTTAGGCACCATATACACCTAGCTTTGACCAAGATGCACAATTATATTTCGAGATCAGCGGTTTTGTATTTTTCGCTTTTGCTTTCTTTAAATAGACAGACACTATATACTTTATTGAGGACACCTTTCTTACTTATAAATCCCAAAACAGAAACCTTTGAACTGCAAAGAGTATGACTGTAATTGAAGAGGGGCAATGGATTGAGAGCGATATCACTTGATGCATCAAATTGCAAATAACTTTCCAAATTAGCACCTAGAGTAACTCAATCCCTTGTTAACTGAATGAAAAAGCAAGAAACACCGATTACATCAAGAGTTAGGTTGTGTCCAGGTCGTTGTTTTTAGGGTTTCTAGTCATTTAGCCTTTTATTTGGTGTATTTTTTATGTTCTTGAGTTCTTTCAAGTCCCGTCTCTTCGGACACATCGGCTTTTGTATTTTGAATTTCTCGATAATTATTGAAAAAAACACAAAACAGAAACCTATGTTTTTTCCTTACGAAATTGTACATCTATACATATGGTGTTTTAGGCGCCATATAGGGATATACACCAAATTTTCATGTGCTTTTGCTAATTATTTATGTTGTTATATGAGTTTGCTAGAAAGCTGATGATAATATTTGCTAATTTTCATCCTAGTTTTTTGGGGAAAATATCTTGTCTGGTTGGTCTCTAAAATTTACGAATTTTTAGAAATAAAAAAGCAACATTTTCAGTGTCCCACGGGCTCCCGCCTAAGCAGGTCTTGGGTGGTGGATGTACACAGCCTTCCCCCTTCAGGATGCTACCGTGAAGAGAGACTGTTTCCGAGAATCCCTGACCTGAGGGGTGCAACACGAGGACTTCCCAGGAGGACACCCATCTTGGTACTACTCTCGCCTAAGCACACTTAACTTTGGAGTTCTAATGGGATCCGGTGCTTGTGTATTGGTGCTCTCTTTGATATTTTTTAGAAATGACTTATTGAATTTACTTACTATCAAAAATATAATAAATATACCAAATTTAGGTGTTACATTTATATGTCAAATAGTGAGATTAAAAATCGTTATATTATTAAAAATAGGATTATTTACGCTAAAGGTCCATGTACTTTGTTCATTGTATTGATTTAGTCATTGTACTTTTAATTATGTTAATTTAGTCCCTGTACAATTGAAAATGTGTCAATTTGATCCTTAGAGAAAAATTTACATTAAGTAAAGGAACATATTTAGTGCCTCAAAGGCTCCTGCCTACCGGGGGGGGGCGGATGTACGCAGGCTTCCCCCTTCAGGGTGTTAACCTGAAGAGAGGCTGTTTCCCAGTACCCCCAACCTGAGGGTAAGAACTTCCCAGGAGGTCACGCATTATATTAAGTATTTAATAAAATTTTTAATGGTTCGGTCACGAATTAGATTAAATTGAGTAAATGGATGAATTTATAATAAGTTGCTTGCATCTAACATAATTTTTCCGTTCAAGATTACAAGAGTAACTTAACTTAAATTTGACTAAATGACTAAATTGACACATTTTAAATTTTTCAGGGACTAAATTGACACAATTAAAAGTACAATAACTAAATTGACATAATGGGCAAAGTACATGAACCTTTAGCATAAATAATCCTTAAAAATAAATGTTGAATTGAATATTTTCGTATAATTTAAGAACTTTTTACATTCTTTTGAAACCAGTAGTATTGCTCTATAATTTGTTTTTTTTAATAATTGAGAGCGAGATCCTCATACCTCAACAGGAGTCTTCTAGTGTGTACTGACCCTGTTAATATTCCTCTTTTTGGTTTCCTTCTTCTTTTTTTGATTTTTTGTTTGTGTTTGTCCTTTTTTGGTCTCCATTTCCTCACTGATATCCTAGGCCTCGCTTTGGTCGAGTGGCACGTTTTGTATTGCGACCTTGTCGCTGTTTATCGAAAAAAAAATACTCCAACAAATACAAAAGTCAAAAGAAATAAAAGGACAAAGAAAGAAAGACAAAAGATTAAACCCTATACTAGATGCGTATTGTGGTGAAAGTCGGGCTAAAGTTGCCCGACTTTGCCTATCGTCAGCAATTGAAGACCATGATCAAAAAGGAGTTAGGGAAGACGCGGTAATGCAAATCTAGACCTAGAACTGAAGAAAATACTGAAAATCAATATTCGGGGGTTTTTATGCAATGATGAATGGATATGTTTATGGAACAAACCTGTCGAACTAACAACAAGGTCGATTCACCTCGATTAGACTAAGGACTTAAGTCAAGTCAAGTATTAAGCATACTGATATCTCATTAAACTAACTTCTTGTTAGGAAATGTAACAACTAAAACACATCAAAAAATTCAATGAGGAAATAAAATCAAACAAACAAGATTTACATGATTCAACCTAAAATGCCTATGACCACGGAGTTGTAGGGATATTTTATTACTTGAAAATTTACACAGAGTATATTCTAATTTTTCTCTACTCTTTCAAATCCTATGCAAGGTTTACATATGCGCATGCAAATAAACCCTAATCTTCTAGCTGAAATCACCAAAATGGACCCGGTTCTCCACCTTGGTCCAAATGAAGGCCCAAAACAGTACAAAAGCCAAATTTCATATAGAAAATCCAACAAAACTGAATCATAACTTATGACTCGACTTGTTTACACCCATTTCTAAAGATGGCAAAAGCCTCAGGAGTCCTAAGCCACTAATTCTAGATACATAAGATCCCATAAAGCTTGGCAAAGCAAGAATTGATGCCAAAATAAGAAAGATGTTGTTCGCGATTGTAATATGGGTTTCGTCGGTTTCAATCAGTGATTATAATTTTTAAATTTCATAATGGATGAAGCACCCATTTGGGTCCCATTGTTTCTCTCTAGTTAAAAGAACCATTGTTTCTCTCTAGTTAAAATAAAATTTTCATGTAAATTTCAATGTTGATTGTTTCGATATTTATGTTATTTTTTGCTTTCGCTTGTGTTCGATTTGTGAGTTTTTCCAACATATCCAAAGATAGCAAAAGCTCCTCAATGAATCCTAAGCCACTAATTTGAAATACATAGGATCCCACAAAGCTTGGCAAAACAAAGGGTGATCCCAAAATAGGAAAGATGATGTTGATGATTGTAATATGAGTTTCATGGATTTTAATCAGTGATTGTAATTTTGAACTTTATAATGGATGAGGCACCCATTTGGGTCCCATGGTTTTTCCTTTTAGTAGAGAGAGCTCCGTGTAAATTTTGGTGTTGATTGTTTCACTGTCTATATTATTTTTCGTTTCCGCTTGTGTTTGATTCAAAGATGGAAAAGACCCCATGACGCGGTACAAAAATAATGGAAACTCGATGAACACCCAGTCGCGTGTCTTGCAACAATAACAACAATGGCAACAGACTCAATGCTTCAAGGGCTCCAGCCTAAGCAAGGTCTGGGGGGGTGGATGTACACAGCCTTACCCCGTCAGGGTGTAACCCTGCCGATAGACTATTTCCGAGAACCCCCAACCTTATAGGGTTGACAACACGAGAACTTCCTAGGAGGTCACCCATCATGGTACTACTCTCGCCCAAGCACGCTTCCCATGAGGTCACCCATCTTGGTACTACTCTTGCGAACTTAATAATTTTAAAACCCGCTTTCGTCCTCATGAGTCGTCCGAAGCCACTAATTAGAGATGCATAGGATCCCACAAAGCTAGGCAAAACAAGAAGTGATGCCAACAGAGGGAAGAAACCCCTAAAGTTTGCCTAAGAAATGGAGTAGTGTTTGATGTCATGCGCACACAACAACGTTGTTAATATATTTAGTGGGAACCCTTGTAGTGCTGGTCTCTCCCAGTGCTGATATAGCTTTGTAGTGCCTGTTTGTTGTTTTCATGTTTTCTTAAGTTCCTGTTTTGTGTATCTTTTTTTCGAGTTTATTTAGGTTTTTTTCAAGCCTCGTTTGTTCAAGTCGCATATTATGTATTACGACTTTGTCGCAATTTATGGGGGGAAAAATTTTAGTGGGAAACATGCGTGTTATATGGTGCTACTTTTGCTGTTTAAATTTTATTTCTCACCTCAACCCCTCATAAAGTTTGTTGTTAACTTTAACCCCTTTTGGTGACATCAAACCAATTTTCCCACATTTTCAATCTTCTGCACATATTTGCTTTTGATAATGGACAAAGAGGAAGCACACACTCCAAAAACGCAACCCGTGTCTTGGCGGATAATGTTGATATATTTTCAAAATAAAGTGTTTCGAATATTTACTTGTTATGTATTTTGGCTAAAATACGCAGAAACTGAAGTTCGAGTTGTGTGTCAACACATAGGCCTGTGTGTCGACACACAAACTTACAGAACCCAAAATTTGGGTCTGTGTGTTGACACACAGGCTTTGTGGGTCAATACACAGAGTGATTACGGTCGTTATTTTGCATGCCAATTTTCTGATTTTTGGAAATTAATTTATCAATTTTGGAGGGATGTGTCCGTTGATAAGTAACATGTGTTTAATAATGTATCACTTCCAAGAAAAGCATAAAATTCTGTATAAACCCCTCATTTGGTTTTTTTAGATATGAAAAAAGAATAAATTCATTCTCTTTTTGTCTCTGAAAAAGTCGGTCATCTTCCTCTCTCATGCTCTTACTCTCACTCTGTTGTTGGGTTTCATTGTATCCTTTCGGTATCCAAGAAATAAGTTTTACGGAAAACGGTTTGCTACGTGCCTTGAAGCCGGTGACGGATTTAGATACATGTTCTCTTATTTTCCTTACAAATTTGTGTGTTTTTCTTAAAATTGTACCAATAGACAGGGGGATGGGTGACTAAAAGTTTTGATCTGCGCAAGAGTCTTCTAGTTGGGAAGATGCTAGATTTGGTAGATTTATTCTAATTTTAATATATTTAGATAAAATTATTTTATTTTATAACAGTCTTCCGTCAGGGTCTCACCCTGATGGGGTAAGACTGCTTATATCTTACCCCTCCCAAACCCTGCGCGAGCGAGAGCTGTTGGGGCACTGGGTATGTGGCTCGCTGTTCCGGATGTGGAGGAACGCGCACCATGTTGTTGTGGTGTGATCAAGGTTGCTGACCGTGAGGCTGGCTTGCTGCGTGAAGATTGGGCCAATCCTTGGGATGAAGCGCAAGGACGCGCGAAGGGTCGAGTCAACAAGCGTTGTGAGAACGAGGCGTGTACGTGGTGTGCTATGGTGCGTGGAGCTGGCAGGTGGTGCTTTGAGCAAGCTGCTTGTCGTTGAGTGTGTGTCGATAGCATGGAAGTGTCACGTGGGAGGGGGCGACGATGATGTTGCCCTGTGACCAACCAGGATTGCTAGAGACGCAGGGAAGCGACGATGGGCAGTCACCCGCAACGAGGACGTTTGCGGATTTAGGTGGGGGAGAGTGTCACGGGCCGCATTTGGCTGGCACTGTCCCTGGTGCTCAATAAGCAACATATGCCATATGGGGTCTCCGAAGCCTGTCCGTTGCTAATGCATATGTGTTGGATGCAGGTACGTCCTGTAGTCTGCCGTGTATTTCATCTCTTGATGGCGCATATTGCTGCTTGTTGACCCTTGGGAGTAGGCTAGCCCGGCCCTAGCCTCAGGGGCCCGGGCGCCGCACGGGTGATATGCGCTCAGCCCGTGACAAGGTGCTTTAACGAACTTCAGAGAATAAAATAATAAAAAAATAAAAAAAAGAGGAGAGAGAAAAGGGGGGAATCGCCTCGTCGCACGGAGAGTTGACCCTTGCGACACTTGAAACGATGTGCCGTACGTACCAACTCCGACGGAAATGATTTTAGTGCTTTCTTTTGTCACTCCATTTTTCATTATTTTAAAATAACAATAATATTATTTATATTAAAGGTTTCTATATTTTTATTATTTTACTATTTTAGTTCTTTTATTTTTAATTATATCAAGTTAGTCTTTTTACAATTTATATTGTGTCAATTTAATCATTTAGTCAAATTTGAGTTAAATTATAGATGTCATTTTTAACGTGATATTCACGTCATATGCAAGCATCATTGGCTCAATTTAACCAAATTTATTGGCGAACTAATTAAAATTTTATTAAAAACTTGACACAAATTTTACCCTAGAAATCAAATTGACACAATATAAATTGTATAAAGACTAAATTAACATAATTAGTAAAATACACGGATCTTTGACCCAAATAAACCTAACATTGTGCATGCATACATAATATAACATTTAATTAAAATATAAACTATTTATATAATTAATATGTTTTATTTATTATGTTAATTTAAGTTTTTTTTTTTTATAATTTATACTATCAAATGCTAGTTTTTTTGATGTAAAAAGCATATAATGTGCTAAACAAAGTGCTCAGGCAGATCGCAAAACAAGGGGAATTAATATTATCGGTAGTCGAGTACTATTTCTCTGTGGTTCGAGTTTTGCCTCGGGTTCTTTAGCTTTGAGAATCTTCGTCTTTTGTTTTAATCAGTCAATTTTTGTTGGTATGCGTCGTGTTTCGAGTGCTTCTTCTAGATTTACCTGTTATATTCAGACATGTTGGTTTATCTCCTAGTATTGTTATGCCTTATCTAGAATTGGTGAAGTGCGTTAGCTTCTTCCGATCTATATTTCGCTTATCTGTATTGTCATTCTATTGCACTATTTTATGTGTGTTGGCTCAAACCTTGCATCCGTGGGTGTGTCTGTTTTTGTTTCGGTACTCTTCTCGCTAATTAGAGAAAAAAAGTATGAATGTGCTAACTAATGTCATGACATTATAAATACTTTAGAAATGGACTTAATTAAAATAACTTTAATTATATAAAAATCAAATTTACAAATCAAAAGTTTCATCAACTAAATTAACACAATAGTCAATGTACATGGACTAATAAAGTAAAATAATCTTAATATATTTAAAATGTGTAGTAAGATATTGTTAGGTTATTTAAATATTAGTTAATTTAACATTATATCTATAATCTAATGGTGAGCTTTGATGGTGATGAATCGACTGTAATTAAGTGCATTGCAGGATGTTGGCCGATCCATTTTCCTGTTAACTTCAGTCCTAGTTTTGATACACTAGATCTTTCCCTTACTCCTGATCCATAGCCCCTGTTAGTTTATTGCCTGTATTTTATCCTATAATCCTATTTTCTTGGCATATGTTGTATGTTTTTTTTTTTTTTTTTATTGTCTTTATTTGGATTCACGTTTTGTTACAGGTTGACTCGGATCTCATTTGTACAAAATGCCTATTTTGTATCGCGATTTTATCAGTAAACATTATCGAAAAAAATCTATAATCGAATGGGTTTTTTTTGGTTATATTATTAAATATATAAAAATTAGGTATTTAAATAGATATATTTAGAAATTAGGAAAAGAATAGTGGCATCTGTTTAATATGTTCGTTGAATATTACCTTGCTGTTAATCTGAGTCATATTCCAACGACCCACAACACCTTTAAGAGAGTGCCCCCCAGCCTCCTTGAAAGTAAATTTGTAACCCCGTTTGTTTTGATAATTTTTTTTTTTTTTTGGTAATTAGCGGCAAAACCGCACAAAATAGGGAACTCGATAAAACGAGCCCCTGGAAATCCTGAAACCGGGAGACTTACAGAACAGACCCAAAAGAAAAACCGGGAGACAACAACAAGAAACAGGAGCAACCAACCCAAAAAGCAGAACAAACCACGACCACCAAAACAGGAGAAGGGGACGAAAAATAAAAAACAAAAAAGACAGGACGACGGAAGAAGCTGAAGCAGAGCCACCCAAAAGATCACCTGGCTGGAACTCAGCTAAAGAAAAAACACGAGAGCAGGAGCTGGACTGAAACCACAACCCCAAACCAACCACCTCAGTTAGCAAGCAGTTTTGCCACCCTAGGCGAGTCAAAGCCATCAAAATTGAACCCTACTAATTTTCCCATCTCAATAGTCCGCTCCGCTTGCATAATCATCTCGTCATACTTCGCTTCCTGGATCTTGTCATACGCATTTCCCCTATTCCGTTTTTTCTTCTTTCCGGCTGTCTTTGACGATCTTCCCTGTTTGATTTGATAAAAAGCATATTATATATTTATTATAATACAGAAAACAGACAATATGGTTAGCGCTCTTTAGAAACAGTCTCATTTCAGGGTGGCATCCTGTTGGAACAAGGCTGCATATGCCTTATCCCCCGACGTCATCTTCACGGGAGGCTTTTTGTGACGTTGGGTTGTCATTGTTGAAAAGTATTTTTGAAAGCAGGCAAGAAGGATAGGGACCAGTGTAATAATGTGATAACTATAGTGCTGATGTGACAGATGGCGTGATAATTGGAAAGATGATATTGCAAATGATGTGGTAATTATTAATGAAGTCAATGTGTTTCTTGATATTTTTTTTCAAATATGTTATTCGTCTTTGTCATTTTCCGAGCGCTAATCCGATGCTCGACATCTCCCTCCACCACTGTTTGGAGAACCCAGTAGATTGATCTCCACCAGCACTAAGATTTCGAGTGTTCATTCTCGTTCAGGTTGCCTATCACCTCATATTTGGATCCCCTCATATTAACATCAATTGTTTCTTCCAGATCAAGGACAACACGTGAACACGCCTGAGCATAGAATATCATCTCATGGAAAGCACTCGCGGCTTGGCCTACATTCCTTCTTCCGTTCCTAAAAAAGCTAGTTTCATTACGGACAATAATCTTCAAAGCTATGCCACATTTTTGCCCAACTCTGATCACGCTACGCAACACCTACAAGACAAAGCTTTTCATGTTTTTGTTTTTACTTTTGACTTTCTCCCTTTAAAATTTTTTTTGTACTATTAGAATTCTCTCTCTTCTTTCTTACCCCAAAAAAAAATGTCATTTTTTCCAAAATATGTTGTCGTTCTTGAATACATAATCAATATTATGTCGTTCTTTTTTTTTTGTCCTTTTTAATAGTTTAACTTTTTAGAGTTTTTATATTTTCATTCTTTTATACCAAAACTAAATTTTTTTTCCCTTGTCTTTAATGTTAACTTTTTAATAATGGGTTATTTTCTATTTTTTTAAATTTTGAATATATTTTTCTAATAATTTTTTTTAATAAAAATATTTGGGAAAATATAAATAAACAACAAAGAAAATTTTGCAATTAAACTTTTTCTTGGTATTTGCCAAATTTTTTTGCAAAATGTGGTAAGGAATAAAGAGCCAATAAGGCTTCATTCTTGTGCTTAAGAGGCCACAAACAAACCTTAAATATCATATTTCCTTAGAACTAATTTTTTTGGTAAGTAGAATACAAGTTCAAAAAGGCACAAACGTGCAAGGTAGAGCCTAAAGACAAGTAATATCGAGACAATTGAACTAATGCCTGAAGCCAAACAAGAAGTTATACTAATAACCCGAACATACCAAAACCTAAAGACAGAAGGAACACCACATGTTGAAACAATCAAAGACGAACCAAAACGATAGAAAAGGGCTAACAAAACTAGCCGAACCAACATAAAAGAAAGCCCACCAAAAAAGCCAAAAGCTAATCTCTTGAAAAGAGCACACACCTGATGACGGGTAAAGAAAGCCCTACTATCTTCATCATATATTGCCGACAGTCATTGACTTCCTTAAAAATATTTAAACACAATAAGTCATATTTAATGTGCAGTCAATCGCATGTTGCTAGGTTTACCATAAAATAGTTTCGCTCAATCGATCAGGTGAAAAGTTTAATCAATTACACTAAAAGCGCTTCAAACACGGGGTTTTAGATATGCTAGAAGTGCTTGTAAGGCATTTTTGGCATATCCACTGCAAATGCTTTAAGCATGTCTCTATTCGCTCAAATTTAAATCCCGATATCCTTATATAATTTTAGCATAAACTACAAACAACGGGTACTATTATGTTAGGGACAATTATGTTCGCTCAATTATATATATATATATATTTATAATTGAGAAGAAAAATCCTCAAAGGAATATAGAGAGAGTCTTTACAATAAAATTAAAAAAAGCAAAAAAAAAAAGAGAAAAAAAATATCTCAAGAAGAAAAACCACAGGCTGGCAGCGGAACATATAGACAAAGCAAAGCATTATGCATCCGACTTTGCCCATGGTCTACAACTATGATCGCTACTAAGAAGAAAATCTGTGGAGCCTAAGGAAAGGGCAATCTGGGACGGGTTCCAAACTATGAAGAGGGTAGTTCTTGCCACTCTAGGCATCCGAAGTCAAGTGACATGTGTGACGGCCAATCTTTATCTTAGTATGGGAATAGAATTGCACTGGTGTATGGCTATATCACTATTTCTTGAAATCAGGTGATGATCCTCAAATTTATAACTTTGTTTTTATTTTTTCTTTTTACTTTTCATTTCGAAAACTCTATGGGCCAATGAGATTCCCCACCACATAATTATCGGAAAATATTATTTTCATACAAGACAGTTTGGATACATGGATCAAGTACAAGCATTTTTCCACAAATGAAAAGTAAAATAGAAGGTGTTATTTCACTATCAACATTAATTGTAGTCTTTTAAGGAAATTATAAGTAGCAATCACTATGAAAATTACCTAAAATAGTACTAACACGCAAGCATCGGATCCTATTAGAATTTCAAAATTAAGCATGCTTGGACGAGAGTAGTACCAAGATGGGTGACCTCCTGCGATGTCCTCATGTTGCACCCCTCAAGTTGGGGGTTCTCGGAAACCTTCCTTCAGGGTAGCACCCTCAAGGAGGAAGGCTACGTACATCCACCCTCTAAACCTTGCTTAGACGGGAGCCCTTGATGCACTAAAAATATTGTAATCACTATGAAAATTACCTAAAAGGGTACGAATATGCAAGCACCGGATCCCATTAGAACTCCGAAGTTAAGTGTACTAGGGTGAGAGTAGTACAAAGATGGGTGACCTCCTGCGATGTCCTCATGTTGCACCCTTGGGGTTGAGGGTTCTCGAAAATAACCTTTTTTAGGGTAACATCTTAAAGGAGAAAGGCTGCGTATATTCACCCTTCAAACCTTTCTTAAACAGAAGCCGTTGGAGCGCTGAAAATACCGTAATCGCTATGAAAATTGTACAACTTGAGATTCAAAGTTGATATTAATGCACACATTTATTAGCCTCCACTTGTTTGGCTTTTCATTTTATACATCCCTATCGCTATTTTGTTCAACTTTGACATTTTGGCACAGACGTCAGGTCAGATTTTGTGAGTGTACTTTCCCAAATTTCTTTACAAACTCTTTTTTATAATAAATAAACAATGTAAAAGTAATATTTTTATTGTCCTAAGGGCTTTCGTCTAAGTAGAGTTTGGGATGGATGTACACAGCCTTTAAGGTCTAGGGTGGATGTACGCAGCCTTCTCCTTTCAGAGTGTTACCCCGAAAGGAGGCTGTTTTCAAGAATCCCCAACCTGAAGGGTGCAACACGAGGACTTTCCAGGAGGTCACCCATCTTGGTACTACTCTCATCGAAGCACGCTTAACTTCAGAGTTCGCGGATTCGGTGCTTGCATGTTGGTACCGTCTTAGGTATAATAAATAAACGATGAGTGTGATTAATTGTTGGGTTTATGTGTGGAGTCCAGTAAGTCAAATAATCGAAGAGTTTTTATGGAGCAATTGGATTGCAACAAATCCAAATGGGCTGCCTGAAACATGGATCCATAGTTATGACTTAAAACAGCCATAACTTTTGATCTGTGAAGAGTTACGAGACACATTTTGTATCAAAATGAAACATTCATATGGAACTATGCAAACTCCATGGCTTTGCAGCTGACCCTACCTATTTTGCCCTAATTCGGCCTCTATACAGATTTTTGGGTCACTTTTTTATTTTAGATTTTTGGTAGGTTTCCTATACATATTCCTTAGTTGTTGTCTGTTATGACACTCCAGATTTTCTGAAATACAAACCCTAGTGTTCTCTCTAAACTTTCAGTGGATTTCAAGCCCTTTCATTTTGACATTTTCGATATAAAATTTGCACTTTCGTTCGGCACTGCTAGCTTCTTAAAAAATGCTACTCTGGTCCACACAGTTAACGAGTCAAATTCTGCCAGCATAGCCTTATGGATTCGCTCTCCAAACTCATGCACGTGTAAAATGGAACTTCCTAGTAAATAAGATCTTGTTACATATCATTTTGCAAGCATTTATCAGTTTGATATTTTGGTGCAATCATCAAGTCAGATTCTTCCAATGTAATCCCCTGAATTCATTCTACAGACTCTTTTTATAATAAAAGATGAGTGATCCTCAAGAGTACAAGAGTACGAGAGTACGAAACAAAAGTAATAAATCTCAAAAGCTTATGAGCGCGTGCTATAGTCGATCATAAAGACAACCTAAGTGCCTGAATGATAAATTTTTTATTATTATCCAACTCAATATTCATTACATGTAAATAAAATTAACTAAATATAAAAAAAAAAAAAAACAGTATCTAATCTTAACTTAGATAATTGATTATGTTATACATTAAACATTTAGAATAAATGCTTAAAATGAATGTACAAAATAGGAAAATTATCATTAGGTATCATTATCACTTAGGTATAACATTTCAATGTATACTATGATGACCCAACCCAAGTTTGACCCGAACCGTGATGACTCGGGACATGAACCAAACCTATCCTATAAACGAAAACTAAATAATTATAGTCATTTATTTTATAGTTTTAGTTATAATCTTCAAGGTCGAATAAAATATTATCATAAAAACCTGATAAATCAACTTGAAATCCGACCTGACCCGAGGTCAACCCGACCCTAGGTTGAACTGACTCGAACCCGAGGATAACCCGACCTGAGCCTGACCCAACGTAACATTAACCCGACCCTTAACCGATCCGATTGTCAGATTTATTTGTATGGATATGTCTATCTCCACGTACTTAGATGGTACAAAGCTATGTAAGTGCAAAGATGGAGTCTCAACATCAAATCATAAGTGAAATTGACAACTAGCTAGAGAACTCCCCCTGAAGAAAACTCCAAAAAATAAATGCAATTTCTGTTTATATGATAATGCTTTTTCATAATCCAATTATTAGTTATGGTTTATGGCTATAATTTTCTCATGGGTCTATTTAACTACCTTGATTTGCACTAGAGGTGTAAACGAGCCAAAGTGAGTCAAGCACCCCCTTGTTCGAGCTCAAACTTGAGTTCGAGCCGAGCTCTTATTGAGCTTTCGAACCTCCTTGTTCAAGCTCAGTTTGTTAAGATTTTGTTGTGTTTGAAGCTCGGCTCGACTTGTTAAGCTAATCGAGCTTATTTGAGCTCGTTATTGAGCGAGCTAAGCTTGTTATCGAGTGAAATTGAGCTCATAATCAACCCGAGCTTATTATCAAGTCGAGTTCTCTATAGAGCCGAGTTATTCGAGTTACTATCGAGCCATTTTGAACTATTTTGAAGTTAATATTAATTGCTAACGAGTCCTTGATGAGCTCTTAACTAATCCTTAACGAGCTAATAAGCCCTTATCGAAGTGTTCAAGAACATTACCGAGTTGAGCACCTCCTTGTTCAAACTCAGCTTGTTAAGCTTATGGAGTCTACTCGAACTCGGCTTGATAAGTCATCGAGCCCCAATAACGAACACAAACAAGTGATAATCGATTTCCAACACGAGTAGTTCATCGACCGTTCGGTTCTTTTACACTCCTGATTTGCACCAAAGTCGGTGAGCTATTGGAATTGATGTAATAGTTAATATTATGTAAATAAGTAGTTTTGGGTTTGCGGCTTGTAGTTCTATATTTCTCGAAATTGTTGTCTCTATTTATGAAAAGTTAGATCTTTTTTTTATAATTACGAGGAAGAGAATCTTTAGAAGAGTATACGAAATAGTCCTCTAAAGATGAAAGAGTCAAAGACACAAATAAGAAAAAAGAAAGAAGAGAAGAGAAGCAAGAAATCGAAATCTCTAGGCTAGGTGCGCGCCATGGACAAAATCAGGCTAAAATCATCTGACTTTGCCCACGGCCTGCAATTGATGGTGTTGCCAAGGCAGGTAACTGTAGAGCATATAGAACGGTGGATCTAGAAACAAATTTAGGGGTAGTAGTGGAAATCAATCTACGATAGTTGTCAAGTAAGTGTCATGAAAAGTTTTATCTTCCATATATTTATCACCTATGTAACATGAGATTTGATAATTTATCGCCTAGGTGTCTTTACGTTTTAATATATGTAATAAGGTATTATAAAATTTACAAACTTTATCACTCAGAAAGTCTCTGTATAGAATTACATGAACTTTTGTTGGAGAATATTGGCATAAAATATGAATACAAGAATATTTATTCGACATATAATTCGGGCAATATATATAACTTCTTTAAGACTTCGGTCAAAGTTTTTATCATAGTCCACTAAAATATCACTAAAATAATTAGCGCGACCTGTGCATATATATATATATTTTTATGATAAATGGAGTTTCATTGATCATAAAGAATTTACATAAGTCCTAACAGATGACAAATTCAAAGATCAAAAAAAGCAATCCGAACCACAAAAAACCCAACCACCACGGCAAAACAACAAAAAGACCTCCCACAAAAGCCTCAATCCCCAACAACAGCCAAAGAAAGAAGACTTCACGAAAACAACAAAAGCAACCAACAAAGGGGCCCAACAAAGGCACCAAACCGACAACCTATCAGACCACGCGGCCAACAAAAGAACTAAACAAACACAGCACGGGCACAAGGAGGCAAGGAGAAGAGACCAAAGGCAATTACCCCACACAAACAGCCAGCGAGAGCGCACCACCACAAAAACGAAAAGCAAACCAACACACTCCAAAGCATCTCAATGGAAAAGACGAGAAGAAAGCAACACCAACCCAGCAAAATAGAACACAGGACGACAAAGGCAACCAGGCCAACAAGACACGAACAAGCTACAACACCTCAACACCCGGCCAAACACGAGCAAAGGACACACAAAGAAAGGCAGACGACTGAGCTCCCAACCCTCCAACAAAAAAAACAAGCACCAAACCAACCACCCAAGCACAACCACAGGGATTAGAAGGCACCAAAAACACCCAAAAAGACCCAAAGCTCTTAACGCTACCACACCCAAGCTGCCTCAGAACTCTCTATATCTTAGTTTTTCCTTTGTCTTTTATCTTCTTGCTTCTTTTAACCACCCTTTTAATACCCTTAGCATTTTTCAATAGCTTTTCTTCCACAGTGTCATGCATGTCCTCCCATCATAGCCCCAGAATGTTCGCTGTCTTACAAATCTTCGCAGCCTCCTTGTCTACCGATCTTATAGTATCCTGATCTGATTCCGATTCAGTGAAATTGCTTGATGATATTGAACAAGCAGATTTCATCATATTTTCAGATATCTTCCTTTCGCCTTTGTTTTTTCCTTTGGGCCTTGATACAGCCTTCCTCAAGACAGGTTCCTCACTAACTTGCACATCAAATAGGCTCACGAAGCCTGGTGGGAATTCCTCCTCTGAGCATGCCTGGGAACCACCATCCTCCATTTCTTTGTTCCCCTCTGAGCTTCGGTTGTGACCCGTCTGATAATTATTGTTCAAGGCTGGCCAATGATCCACGTTCTCCAAATCCAAGGACGGTAAAGGTAATTTATCCTCACTAGTACCCTCCTTGCCCTTCAAGCCCTTAGGCTGGGTATCTGTAAATTCTTCATCATCGCTACGGTCCATGTTTTCACCAGCATTTCCTTCCTTGACAGCCCCTTCATCCTCTTTCGCAGTATTAGAAGGGACATTCTTCGATTTAGCCTTGGTTTCGGCACTGCATTTAATTTAGTCTTCCGTTAAAACCTGACCTCCTTCGATGATGTGGATTACATGTTTGCCTTCGCCCACAACAAAGCTAGCCTTCTCAGCAATACGATGGGGTACCACAGTCTCAACTAAAATCTTACCCACTTCTAATGAATCGTTCCCATTACATCTTGTATCCACCGCAAGCACCCTACCCCAGCTCTTCCCAATTTCAATAAAATTATCAGAATTCCACGCATGTAATAGCACTCCGTAACACGATAACCAAGTCTTTCTCTTAAGACTTTGGTCAAACTCAGACCATTTCTTCACTTTCATGGACCATCTATTACTCCATCCTTGGTTGTTCGTCAACGCCAAATCCCTCACCTCAACAGACTCGAACGTGATTAGAAATGAAGTCCCACCCATATGTTGTATGGCACACTCAAGGCCACTATCATCCTAAATACTCTTCATCAGCAAACCCACGTCAATGTCAATAACTGCTTCCCCTACAATGCTTCTCAATAGTTTCTCCTTTCTCTCTTCATCGGTTACTCCATGAATGGTTTTCAGATCTAGACACTGATTTTTGCAACTCAAGTTCCCGTGTAACCTGCCCCTCTCTTCACCACCACCCCGGTTCGTGTTGATTTCCTTCCTCTGATCCTTCATACCTACGCAATGTTTATCTCCACTTCCCTTCCGGTCAAACCTAGCATACTTGACAAGTAATCTATTATCTCTTATCATCATCCCATTCATTTCCTCAATAGCTCTCTCCGCCGCCTGTCTATCCCTAAATCTTACAAAGCCAAAGAGGAAATTACAATTCCATCTTCTTCTTCGAGATACGTAGGTGTTTGTAATTTTTCCAAAACATCTAAATAGCTGACGTAACCAAATATTATCCATGCACCATGGAAGGAAATCAACAAATAAATTTTTCATTCTTAACCCCAGCCGGTGAAATACCAAAGATCACAACCTTTGGCCAGCTGGTGAAAAAAAACGGAGGTGAAGGAAGAAGTCAAAAGGTGGCGTTTGTCCGGACCGGAGCCACCAGGGAGGGGAAATAAGGAAGCACGAACCTAGCTTTTAGACGTTGTAACATAAAATTGGTAGCACCACTGAGTAGGTCGAGGGCCGGAGATTCGAAAATGGCGAACTGCTCCCGTCGTGGCCGTCTCACGCGACTAATGCCAGGCGGTGGGTGGGGTAATTTAAATCGCCTTGTACGGAGAGTAATGTTATCTTTACCCGTGCATATATATTATTGTGAACAAATGCAACATCTGCATTTTCAATAAAAATTGGTCAAATTTTAACAAAAATTTTGTTGAATTCTAGTAATCTAGACGATAAAATTACAAATCTCAGAGTATCCATTATATATATTAAAACGTAAGGATACCTGAATAATAAATGTTCAAATCTTAATATACCTAAATAATAAGTCCTCTATAAAGAATTAAATTCAAGGTATATTTAAGCTATCTAGACGCCTTAATTATCAAAAAGTAACCTACTAATCAAACTTATGCCTTGTTTGGTTACCGGAAAATAAGCACAGAAAATCAAAATTCATTGGAAGTTGGCATTTGCCCTCTTGTTTTGTTAACGGAAAATTGGCAAAACGTGAAGTGGAAATTTTTTTATCAATTTGCAATTCCTTTAAAACACAAAATAACTTATGTAGTCCCCATAAGTAACTTTTAGAGTATAAAACTATTTTTGAACTTTCACCCATCAGCTTAAGTTTTTGGAAAAGTTGGTTATTTAACATAGTATCAGAGTTTTCTTGACTAAGAGGCACCATTTGAATCCCAATAGCCCCAACTTTCAATATTAAAACAGTTTAAGCATAAGGTATGAGATGAATTTGTGGATTATCCACGCTTCAAACCCGATAGGCATTTACGTGAGGGCATGTTAGAGTATAAAACTATTCTTGAACATTTATCCATCAACTTATGTTTTTGGAAAAGTTGATTACTTGAAAGTATGTTCTAATTCATTTATTTTTACTTAGTCTCATCTGAAAGTTCTATTTCATATCCTAGAAACCAAATACTTTTAGGCTCAGTTTGGCACATGGAATTTGAATTAAACTGTGGAATTACAATTTCAGCTCCAATTCTGGTGGAATTAGAATTCTGATAGAATTGAAATTTTATTGTTTGGTTCATCAAAGAAATTGGATGTGAAGATTATAATTACACAATAATTCAAATCATCAAAGGTTCTCCATCAATCGAGTTGGACTATTTCGAGCTTTAAATCAACAATGGTCAGATTTTGGTCAGAGCAATTTGCATTGCATTCGAGTTACTATGGTCAAAGTGATTTACTTTGAGTTCAAGTTATTCAAGGTTCGAGTCAAATCAGGTCAAGTATTGCTTCGGGTCATTAGTGTTCATGTAATCTTGGATTTTCAGTTAATCGGTTAGGTTTTTTCAGGATTCAGGCTAGAATCGATCGAGTTGGTTGATTTAGGTTATTTCAAGATCGAGTCATCTTAGTGTTGGGACAAACGAGTTGCATCATTTCAAATTTCTTAGACTAAGTTTGAGATGGGTCGGGTCATTTTAGGTTTGGGCCGTATTAAGTTATGGGTGAATTTGGTGGGGTCATGTCCACTTCAGCTCATCTTATTTATACCACATTCAAGTCGAGTAGTTTCATTTTTTAGATTCAAGCCATCTCGAGTTTCGGGTCAATAGGGTTGGGTCACTTCGGACTTTGTGCTAATGTGATTTCAGTTAATTCAAGTTCAAGTCATTCGAGTTGAGTGATTTCAAGGTTCGAGTCAAATTTTAAATTGTGTTCAAGTCTTTAGATTTTGAGTCATCTTGGTTTTGAGTCAATCAAGTAGGGTCATTTTGGATTTCAAGCTAGTGAAGTTACTATAGATTCGCAATTCCTTACTCCCACTCCAAGAAATTGAAAAGTATAATTTTTAATTAAAATCTAATTATATGAAATTGGGCATTAAAATTATAATTTCAATTGCAACAAGTGAACCAAACAATAAAATTAAAATCTTAGGCCTTAATTTCAGTCTCAACTGCAATTCCATTACATAATCCAAATACAGCCTTACATATTTCCTATAAAATTAACCCAAAAAATTAAAGTTTTAAAAAGTACAAGTTCATGTTAACTAAATAAGACTTTATTTTAATCTCTTCAGATGGGCATTAAATTGCCAATTAATTTGCATGACCCCACTTTTAATATTTTATTTGGTATATTCTATAGTATTGTCTGCTTCTCCTTGCATAATATTTAATGCACTTAAAAGTATGGAAACAACGACTTCACATTAGAAATTTGGGTCAAATTTTATATTTTCATAAAGCAAAGTCTTATACTGGAAAGGAACATACTCAGTGCCTTAAGAATTTTCATCTACGCAGAATCGGAGGAAACGGATGTACGCAGTCTTCCCTCTTCAGAGTGTTAACCTGAAGAGAGACTGTTTCTCAGTACCCCCAACCTGAGGGTAAAGACTTCCAAGGAGGTCACCCATCCTGGAACTACTCTCGCCCAAGCACGCTTAACTTCGGAGTTCTAATGGAATTCGGTGACAGCATGTTGGTGCCCTCTTTGGTTAAAGCAAAGTCTTATATATAATATAAAATTATGGGTATTTATGATCTACCTGGGCTGAGACTTGTTTAAATATACAAAAATTTACAATTTTATTATTTAAATATTTTTAGCTAATATTTGGTAAACTTTCAGTAGAAAATGTCGATATAGTACATATTTTTAATAACAAATAAGTGAGCACATACGATTTGGTAAATTTTTTCGGAGAAACAACAACAACAACAGTTCCAGTGCCACAAGAGCTCCCGCATACACAGGGTCTGAGGGGTGGATGTACGTAGCCTTCCCCTTTTAGGATGTTACCCTGAAGGGAGGTTGTTTCCGAGGACTCTCAAAAATAGGAGCGTGTCATCATGAATTCATAGAAACCTGGAAGTATGAGAGCAAATAAGCCCTAATCCTAGCTTCTCACACTTTGTGTGTGCTCTTCGGGTGTCTTGTTTGAGGTGCTAGCTTTTGTTCGCTAGTTTTTCCTCGCTAATTATTGAAAAAAATATAGAGTCAAGGTTAGAGCTTGTTTAGCCAAACGTTTTTTTTGGAAATTTTTTTAAGAAAAGAACTTTGTCTGCATTTGAGGATGTTATCTAGAAAGAAAAGTATTTTTTTTTTTCTCAGGAAAAAGACCTTAAGGAAGCTTCCCTTTCCCCCATTGTTGAAGAGATCTTGACAACCAAAACGATCTGATTATAGGAGTGCAATCTTGGCCTCCTGTAGCCCAACCACATATCAAGTAGAAGGTTTTCGGTGCGGGCTTATTAGTACTAGAATTGAGTTAATGGCTTGGTTGGCTCTTGTAGAGAGGCTGAACAACGAGAAAACAAATTAGTAAGAGCAGGGAAACTTAATAGCAACTAAATCCTTTATTCCTTCTGCTCTGCTAACAATGAATTATAGAGGCATCTATTTGTTACTTACAGGACCTCATGGACTATTTGGATTGTTGTCATGCCTTGGTAGGGAATCGCTTTCGCATGCCCAGATAACCTTGGAGATCTGTTCCAACCATAGCAGTTCTCCTTTCCTCAAGGCGTCATTCAAGAAAGCATGACTTACGGCTTAGTTTGCTAGCATTTACGCAATATGCGAATCTAGGAACACTCTTATCTTACAGAACTTAAGCCCCGATTGGCCATGCATTTTAGACAACACAAATTTGAGAGTCATTACATGGTTCCAAGCACTATTTCTATGTCATAGAGTCTTCATTTATCACTACATGGAAATTTCTCATAGATCAATGTCACTAGACCTAGATTCAAACCGCTACGTTTATCTACAAACCCATAGGAAGCCATCTTTGTAGCCAACTATCTTCAAAGCTTGGCGCCATTCATGTCAAGTTTTGGTTATAGTGCGCAACTTGACTTTCGGCTTTAATCGTAGCTACATGAAGAGCCTTTGGAGCTTGAACTCCAAACATATCTCAAGATCCAGACCTAGAAACTTCGTATGTCGGATGAGAGGTCTATTTAATATTCATAACACCGTCGTTTTATCTATTTTATCATGTACATATAACTTTTAAGTCAAAATATTATTTCACAAAATTTCAAACTTAAAAAATTAATACACTGAATCTCGTAATACTAATATGTAATTTACCTCGTCAAATAAAGCAAGGGACAAAAAAAATGCGAGGGGGTGGGGTCTACAAAGAATGTTACACGCACTCCCACAAACACTCAACACTCACCTACAAATACCCCTACGTCTCTTCCCATACCCAAGGTTGCATCTTTACAATTTTATTCTTCTCTCTCTCTCGCTCTCTCTCTCTCTCTCCACTTAGCTTCATACAACAGCATTCCCATTCCCATAATCCCATTTTATTCTTCAAATCTCACACTTTCCCCTTCAAAGAAAAAAAACCCAAAAATACCCACAAAAAATAAATACAGGGTCTTTCGTAGTTTTTTAAAAAGGTGTCGTTTTTCACTTAACTGTCACAATGAAGACAGAACAATCAGAGCGAGCAGAAGAGGTCTGGTGGCGCTGCCTAAGCTCAGCCTGCAGGACCGCGATAGCCTGCATACTTGTAGGCGCGGCCACACTGTGTGGTCCCGCCACGATAAAAGCCCAAGCGGCATTTCCAGCCTTTTCTTACGTGACCGTGATTCTGATCATTACTAACGCTTCCTTGGGCGACACCGTTAGGGGATGTTGGCAAGCGGTGTGGGCCACCGTGCAGGGGGTTGTGCCCGCGATGCTCTGGCTTTCGGTCATTGGGCCTGCGAGGCTCACTGCCACGTCGACTGCGGTGGTTGTGGGTGTGAGTGGTTTTTTTATTGCGTTGCCCGAGTGTACCCACTTGGTGACTAAGCGAATAGCTTTAGGCCAAGTGGTTATAGTGTATGTTATTGCATACATTAACGGGGAGCGGACACATCCTATTATGCACCCTGTCCGTGTTGGTTTTAGTACGGCTGTTGGTGTTTTTGCTTGCCTTTTGGCCCTGCTCTTGCCTTACCCTCAACTCGCTTCCTTTGAGGTAATAATAACTCTTTTCGTTATTAAAACTAACGGAAAGACAAACAAAATCTGTAACCCGGAAAGGGAATATCAAAATGGATTACTGAAAAAGGGGAGGGGTCGGATGAGGAATGTGCTTCTCGCTAGCTAGCTGGTAGATGATGACTCGAAACAGCTTGTTGAATAAGTGTTCTCATTACTTCACCACTTCTACTATGTTCGCACGCGTGAATATCCATTAAACTTGAAGCTCGGATAATACAAATATTCACCTTATATCTTGTAATAAAATTATACTAATATTAAAAATGGAACTATCGAGATTCAAACCTATAAACCTGGGAGTCAATATATAAGACTCTGATATTATATTAAGAAAATAATTATCTTAAATTTTAGAATGTGTAATTATATTGTTGAATTTCATCGCTTTAAATCTGATTTGCTTCAAAAAATAAACACTGCCGATGATTTTTTTTTTTTTTTTTTTTTTTGTTTGGAGCTCTAGAATTTGAGTGTCCAATTATATATGGTAAAACGTTATTTATTTTTAAGAAAATAAGCATATAATATTGTCTTTCTATAATAATTTAATAATTATTTGATAAGTATTAATTACTTAAATGGTTACTGTTTTCTTTTTCTTATTAAACTTCTTTTACCAGAATGAGCACAAACTAAAAACAAATAACCAACTTATGTAGTATCGATTCTGTTTGCAACTTTTGGTTTAAAAATAATTTTTTTGTGATTTTTTAACTTTTTTTTTTAAGTTTATTCCTAATTTATATGAAAACTAAGAAAAGCAAAAACTAAAAAAATAAAACTATTTCCGAAATCTAGATTCTATTTTCTATAAAACCAAAAAGTATAAACAAAAACCCGTTACCAAAAAGACTATAGTAACAACTTTCAAACGTAACTTTCAATTTTGTAAAAAAGAAAACCTACAAATAGAAAATGTTAAATTTCCCGGGGCCTTATACCCGACTCGACTCACACGAACAAGTTCAGGTTTTTATCCTAAAACCAATTGTCATTATGTAAAGTAATCCAATATGCTTATATATTGATCTATTTTCTCTTACAACTCTAGTGTAAAATTCTACTAGACAGTATCAAACAGCTGTAAACATATCACTAGTCACATTTTCTATTTATAAAGATCAAAAATAAGAATTTTTTTTTATTTTTTAATTATGAGATGTGCAGGTGAAACAGAACTGCAAGTTATATGCAGAGAATGCAAGAGAGAGGTTGAAAGTGTTAGTGAAGGCATTTTGTGGGGAAGAAAGTTCATCTTCACAAGCTCTCATCTTGCAAGCCAAATCTTTGACTGTTAGAGCCTCCAAAATTCTTCAATCTATCAAATCCAAACAAGTAATCCACAATCTCTACTCATATCATATTTCTCATCTTGTTAAATTTAATATATAGGCTTGTTCGGTGTCTTTTTCTGTCCGTAGGTTATCGGGTTTTAGAAGGTGACTATTGTGTTTTGGACCTAAGTTTGGGTTGTTTTTGGGTTCTTGTTTTCATTTTTTTTTTCCCCTATAGTTTGAGTGATAATTGAACTAGAGGAGACAAAAATCAGAAAAAATCGTTTCCAAAACTCGATTCTTTAGGTTTTTTAAAAACCAAAAACTGTAACTAGACAACAATATGAAACATGGCGTTTCTCTTACGAGTGTATAACGAATAAAACTTCGGATGTTGACAAAGAATTTTACTCATTTTTCATTTTTTGTCCAAAAAATTAGAAAAAGTCGCTTCTTTTTCGGGTTTCTGAAAATCAAAAAGTGAAAATAAAAAATTAATACTAAACACGCCCTCTAAGTTCTTCAAATCCTTTTTATTTTTCAATCTTCGTAGCGTGAAATCAAAAATCAGACTTTAGAAACAATCTTTTCTTATTTTTCATCTCTACTTTCCATTTTCGCTCAAAACTTTAACAATACTCAAAAGTCGTTTCCTTCTAATTTCTCAAAAATCCAAAAACAAAACATACCAAATTGCCCAAAAATTCCTCAAATTTATAATAAAATTAATCAATCTATTTGTTCTTTGAACAGGAAAGCATGCAATGGGAGAGATTACCATTCAAGTTCCTTAAACCATTCTGCATGAACCCAGCTGACAAATTTCAACGACTAGAAATGCCCTTAAGAGGCATGGACATTTCTTTATCTTGTTCTTCATTTCCAACGTCAATTCTTGATGAACAATTCAAGCAAAATATAACCCTTTTAGAGGCAAATTTGACCCAAAATTTGAACCAAATCAAGAACTCTTCGCCATCTGATTCGCTAACAGTACCTGAATCGAATCCTAAACATGTCATAGACTTCTTCAGAACCATTCAAGATCCCCCCGAAACGAAACAAGATTTACCCACTTACTTCTTCTTCTTCTGCTTGAAACTCTTGAACTTCCAATCGAAAACGATACTACACAAACCAAAACACGAAAACCCAGTTCAGAAACAGGAAGAACTAACCAAGAATGATCAAAATGGGTGCTTTTGGGCTCATTATTGGCCTGAAACACTGACCAAAAAGAGGCTAATACCAGCACTAAAATGCTCACTTTCTTTAGGATTTGCGGTCTTTTTTGGGCTAATTTACAGCAAAGAAAATGGGTATTGGTCTGGTCTACCAGTTGCAATTAGTTTAGCAGCAGCAAGAGAAGCAACATTCAAAGTTGCCAATGTCAAGGCGCAAGGGACAGTGATTGGCACAGTTTATGGTGTCATAGGGTGCTTTGTATTTGAAAGATTTGTCAAAATAAGGATCTTAGCACTGCTTCCTTGGTTCATTTTCACTAGTTTTCTTCAAAGAAGCAAACTTTATGGCCAAGCTGGTGGGATTTCTGCCGTAATTGGTGCAGTTTTGATACTTGGTAGGAGAAATTTTGGGGCACCAAGTGACTTTGCCATTGCTAGAATTGTAGAGACTTTTATTGGGTTGTCTTGTTCTATCATGGTTGAGTTGCTTTTGCACCCCACTAGAGCTGCAAGTTTGGCCAAGATTCAGCTCTCGAAATCACTCAGCTCGCTGCAAAGTTGTATCGGCTCAGTCGATCTTCGATCTAGTAAAGGTAATGTTCGACATTGACTGTGTTTGGAATACCCGATTAGCTTATCAGTTATTTAAGACTGATTATATCAGATATTTCATCCCACTAGTATCAATACGTTGAGGGTAATAGTTGGGAGCCTGTTCCGTATATTATTTTGTTGGGATACGGGGAGAGTCGGGGAGTTATTTATAAATAAATTCCCCCAGTACACTCCAGAGACAAAAAGAGAAAAATGTTTTTCCATTAAAGTTTCACTTTTCTGGAGAGTGTCATTATGTCCCTAGGTTTCGGTGACATGGAATTGAGACGACTCTGGTAGCTCTCTCTCAACACAGTGGTAAACGAGGTCAATAGAGTTGTACAACAAGCTCATTTTACGGCTCATAAGACAAGTTCAAGATCATATTCTGCAAATCCAGCTAATATCTAAACTTTGTGTTTGTACCTATTTCCTACAGGTAAAATCTCAGAAACCCAGAAAAATCTAAAGTCGGAGATTAATCAGTTGAAACAATTCATAGAAGAAGCTGAAGTGGAACCCAATTTCTGGTTCATGCCTTTTCATGGTGCTTGTTACAGTAAACTACATGGGTCACTATCAAAAACAGCTGATCTCATGCTTTTTGCATCTTATGCAATCAATTTTATGGACCAAAAAATACAAAGAATTGACATTGATTGCAAAGATGTGGTGGATAAGCTTAATGGGGACGTTGCACTTTCGAAGAAAATGATTTGTTCTGCATTAAAATGCCTTGAAAAGATATGTTCCATCAGCTCTCTTTTAACACTTGGAAAGGACATTGAGAAAAACAATAAGTCCTATGATGTAGAAATGGGTAAACCCGGAAATCCGTTCGGTTTTGATGAAAGCGAAACGGGTAAAATTATAAGTTCATTTCTCGGTCATTCGAAGGAACTGATCGAGAAAATTAGGTTTGTTGATGACGAAGATGATCTGAGGAGTCAGATTGTGTTGAGTCTTGGTTCACTCGGGTTTTGCATGAGTAGTGTAATGAAGGAAACAAAGGAGATTGAGAGAGGGATTAAGGAACTTGTTCAATGGGAGAATCCAACAAGCCACGTAAATTTGAGTGAAATTTCATGTAAATTATATGCATTATACAATTGATGATAACATGACATGGGTTTGGCAAAGTTGAATGTTCTTGTTCTTCCTAGCATTTGGTTTATGAGTTACAAGTCGGTTCGGGATTGTCCTCCGATTGTCAAGGTGTTGCTCTTGGTGATGCATATTGGGTGTGATTCATATACACAAGGATGGTCAAGGATCCCAAGCAACCAAAACATTTGCACAGGACCCTCAATTTGTTACAGATTCCTTTTGAAAATTTCATTATGTATTATGAGTTGGATTCTATTGCATATCACCTTTGTAATCGGAGAAATGGCGATATATGTTAAAGCCATTATAAATGTATATGCACCTATATAATAAAAAAGGCTCGCATATTAGCTGATATTATAATATAAAATGGATTATTTGAGATGTGCTTAAGTTGACTTGGACACCTCTATTATCAGAAACATTACAAGGGCTTACTAATCAAAACTTACTGGATCTCTAAAATCTGAAAATTTACTTTGGACACCTCGATTGTCTGCCATGGTGTGCTCCATTTGAGATGTCCTTTAACCAGATTGACTTAATCCTCAACTCCCCAATGCGATCACTAAGCCGTACAATATTATGTAGCAAAACAGTTAGATTTATACTCCCACTGGTCTTCTTGTGTATGGGGAATTCCATCTCCCACTAGAAGTTCCCACTCGGATGTACTCAAACCAACATCAAAACTACCTTTCTAACAAATCCATGCATCTATCGGTTTCCTAAATGGATATTTAACCTCAGGAAGTAGCTTCCAACCGAGTTTCCTGCAATACAGATGTCATTAGTTGGATTTGGCGTTAAAAATAGTGCACCTGACCTAATATTACAGGCTATCACTAACGGCCCCCCAAGACCATGCACTTCCCCCTGAAAACCTAACAGAATAACCACTATCGTCAAACTATCTCACTGATACCAAATTATTCTTCAACGAGTAATTGCAATGGGGAGAAGGGTAGGTTTCAACTTTGACGGCTTTGATCCACCTATGGTGAGCGCTATGCTTGAAAGAGGGTGACCTGTCTGCCCCTTTGTCCTGTTTGGTTTGCCCCGAGTCCGAGTCTTGCGTAGTGAGTCCTTCGATTGGTTTGCCCTGTTTTGTCTTGTTTGTAGCCCTATTTGTTTTGCTGTTGTTTTTTTTTTTTTTGTGCCCCGTTATTGAGCGGGTTTTCTCAGGGCTCGCTTGTTCGAGCACCTGTTTTGTTTCGCGATATGGTCTCTAATTACCCCAAAGAAAAAAAATTCTTCAACTTAGACACATATTTCCCACTCTTTAAAGTCCACACTAACCCATTAAACATCTTGTTAGGATTATGCCTCAAATTTATGTATTTAGAAATTAAGCGTAGCCGAGGGATCACCGATCGATTATCGATCGGGTGATTTAAGTGAAAAATATACCTGTTTTGGCCGAGAGAGGGCCGATCGATCGGGAGTCGTTTTTCCGCGAGGGTTATAAATAGACCTGTTAGGGTTTCAGTTTAGGTATCCAATTCAGAGTGAGGCTGCCGTCATCTAAAGAGAGAGAGAGGTGATTTCATAATTCCTCCAATTTAGAGATTACAGTGCGACGAGAGTTCAAAGGAAGTGATCTATAATTCTCCATAGATCTCGTTCAGAGGAAGTGTGATTGTAATTCTTTCGTTCAAGTATCAATAAAATATCCATCGTCGCCCGTGGTTTTCTCCCCTCTCGATTGAAGAGGGGTTTCCACGTAAATCATTGTATTCTTCTTGTTTGTTCTTTCTTTCACCTATGTTGTTTACTTCTCGTTTGTGTGAGTCATATTATTTGAATCGAATCAATTGTTTAGGGTTTACGCTTCCGCATCAAGATTTTTCCTCACAAATTGGTATCAGAGTATATCAGGTTTGTTAAGATTCCTCACACATCTCCCACACCAAAAACTTCGCATAGTCATCCAATCTCCAAATGCATTCTACTGTAATCTTCAGCCTTATAATTTTGTGACGTGCTCTTACATATGGTAGCAAGAAACAAATCCCCTAAATCTAAAATCTAGTCAACCACTAGTGAATATATTGTAAGAGGTGAGCATGTGTAATATCCACGCTTCAAGCCCAAAACGGGCATTCGCGTGAGAGGACATGTTAGAGTATAAAATCAATCATGGGCCTTCACCTATCAGCTTAAGCTTTTGGAATAGTTGGTTCCTTGACATTTACGGCATTATCATCGCAAGAATCATTTTGAAAATACTTTTAAAAATATAAAACTTCAAATAAAAAGACATACCTATGTATAACTTTGTTTCCCACCAGTTGATTTCTATAAGCAAATTGCTAAGAGCTCGTCAAAACGCTAACTATGAAAATCGTTAACAAACCAAATGTTTAGTGTTTTTCAATAGTCAAACAGGTAAACACTAACCGAAACGTTTTTACCAAACACAACATTCAACTGTTTGACCAATCAAAACATCACAACGGTATATTAAAACTTCAAAGGCGAAAAATACCTAAGGTTTGGGTTCGATTTAGATACTAGATGAAATTTGAAAAACAAATATGAAGGTAAAGGAGAAAGAGCAATGAAGACAACAATATTTACGTAAAAAACCCTTAAAGAAAGAGAAAATTTTCTTCTCTCGCACTCTCTCTCTCTCTCTCAAAAACAGCTGAAATAAAAAATAAAAAAAATAAAAAAAAAAAACCTAAGAGGAGGGATTTTTTTATGGGCCCGATCCCTCCGCTGCACCACTAACCTCTATTCGAAATCTAGACAAAAAATTTGAGACATAACCCGACGAAACTAGTAAAAAAACTCAGCCCCAACATAGCCCATATAATACATTGAAGTCTTTGCAAGTAATGCAATCATTCTTTGCGGTGTGCAAATTTGTTAGAGTACAAAACTATTTCTGAGCTTTCACCCATTAGCTTAAGCTTTTAGAATAGATGATTCCTAGATATGGTATCAGAGCCTTGTTAACCAAGAGGTCACGAGTTCAAATCTCAACAGCCTCCACTTTCAATATTAAAATAATTTAAGCACAAGATATGAGGTGGGCATGTGCACTATCCATACTTCAAACCCAATTGGCATTAGTGTGAGGGGCATGTAAGAGTATAAAATTATTCCGGAGCTTTCGCCCATTAGCTTAGGCTTTTGGGATAGATGATTCCTTGATAAAATTGCATGAAGTTTGAGCTTGGCCACTGTTTCAGGCCATTAAAACAATGAAAAAAATGGCAAAAATGAAGACAAAATATTTTTGTGGCTGCTGGGATTCGAGCCCAGGTCTCCACGGCCACAACGTGGAATTCTTACCACTAAACTACAGCCACTGTTGTGTTCACGCCTGTCAATTTATTTTAAAGTTATTCACCCAGAGGTCCATATATTTTATTTATTGTGTTAATTTAGTCCTTATACTTTTAATTGTATCAATTTAATTCCTATATAATTAAAAATGTGTTAATTTGATCATTAGATAAAATTTTATGTAAAGTTTTTATTAAAATTTTTAATAATTTGGCCACGAATTGGATTAAATTGAGTAAACATATGAATTTATAATAAATTATTTGCATCTAATATAGTTTTTTCGTTCCAAATTGTGTCATTAATTTAACTTAAATTTGACTAAAGAATTAAATTGACACACTTTGAATTGTTCAAGGACTAAATTGACACAATTAAAAATACAAGAACTAAAAATTGACACAATATGCAAAGTACATGGACATTTGGCGTAAATAACCCTTTAACTTATTATATATTATTAATTATATACTGCATATAACGTATGAAAAAAATAGCTAACTTGACAATAATTGTTATAATCTAATGGTTTAAAGTCATGTATATTTGCCTTGTTATAAAACTCAAAAAATTCAGCTCGTTTAGAGCACGAACTAAGCTGAACAGGCCTCGTTCAGCCTAACGAGCCAAGCTCAAGTCTAATGAAACTCAAACTTATAGGCTTGCAACCCTAGACGAGTATATCTTAATATAATTTATTAGTTTGAACATGTCGAAACGAATTAAATTTGATCCCAAATGAGCCAATCCCAAGCCGAGATTGAGCTTAAATAAATTTAAAAATTGCAAGCTTAATTCGTAGCTCACCAAGGTGGGTTTGAGCTCAAAAAACAGAGCCCGAGCCTGATCTATAATGAGCCCAACTTGAGCTTGAAGTTTCCGAACTTGATGAGCTTCGAGCTGACCCTCAAGCTTGACATTCTTAGGTTTAGCTCAGCTCAAATACATCACTAATTTTACTCAACGCAACATCTGAAGTTAGGTACAAGCGACAGCACTTGTGACATGTATTAGAATATAAAGTGGATTATCCAAAATGTATTTAGCTTGACCTAAACATCTCTGTTATAAAAAAGAACCCACCAATCAAAACTTGATTTCACCACAGGAAAATCTCGTGATTAGTGACATAGAACAGTATCGGTCAAGGTGTGCTCCATTTGCCAATTTGCGAGAACTTGTCCCCCATCCGGTTCTTCCCCCCTATTTTGATGAAAGTAGAAGTTAAGTGATCACATTAATTTTGTCAAATAAATTAGAAATGTCTTTGATGAATTTAAAGTTTAAGGGTCGCTTTAATATTAACTAATAGCTCTGGTGATGTATATTTATTCTTTTCAATACGAGTATACAATGTTGGTAACGAAATCGATAAAGTGAGAAAAGATCTTACAACCGCGCTGTGGTACAAGCCACTATCCTAAAAAAGGATTTCACCGCTGCTAAGGTGCATACAGTGTAATCGGCGGCCGTCCTGTAAGATTAACATGATCCAACCTATAATATGCACTCGTTAGAAGTCGGGTGGGATGTTAAGAGAACTTTGCCAGACTTAGAGATGAAATGTGAGTAGAAGACAGTAGAGGAAGAAGAGGAGAGAACTGCGAATTTTTGGATGATGGGAGACTGAGTTGGAGTGGTGTATTTATAGCTGGAAAATATGATTGTTGGGACCTCCCAACAGTCACATTGGAGCAATGTGTCAATAATGGATAAGCAACCATGGAGAGATGCGTCACATGGGTAGTAATGAGCAACATAGGGAGAGCAAAAACGGTGCGTGGTTTTACAAGACGGATTCAACTACCCATTTAAGAAAGGAATTTTCGATAAATAAAAATACCCTTAACTTCAAGTCCTTATTTTACAAGAATATATATAAACCATAGTTCCCTTCTCTAAACTACCAATGTGGAATATGGGATTTAAAGTAAGACTTTATATTAAAAAGTGGGTTATACTTTGTTACATTTCCAACATACAAGACATACAATATTGGATTGAATCGCAAAATGTAATTTAGATATTTATTTTTTAAAACTATTATGTGATAACTTTGCAAGTACAAAATGTATGAGAATTGTTGGATGAGGTGTTGCAATCATTCCTTGCAGCTGTGCAAATTGCATGAAGTGAGTTTGAAGCTTTAGCACACCCCTTGAGGCCTTCAAAACAAACAATAAATAACGACATCAACCGTCCCAATGCTACAAGACCTCCCATTGAGCGGGACTTGGGGGTGAGGACGAGATATACGCAACCTTATTTCTTCAAGGAGTTACCCTAAAGAAAGGTCGTTCCCAAATACCCCCAACCTAAAAAGCAAAAAGTACGAATCAAACGAAACAATATAACAATAAACGAAGCAATAAAGTTACAGTGAAGCAACCTCACCCCTTCAGGGAGTTATCCTAAAGAAAGGTCGTTTCTAAATGCCCTCAACTCTAAAAAGCAAAAAGCAAGAAGCAAACAAAACAATAAGCGAAGTAATAAAGCTACAGTAAAGCAACCTCACCCATTTAGGGAGTTACCGTTAAGAAATGTTTTTTCAAATACTCCCAACTCTAAAAAGCGAAAAACAAGAAGCTAATGAAACAATAAACGAAGTAATAAAGCTATGGTTAAACAAACAAAAAATATGCGAAAAAAGGGACCACATTATGTGGCTGCTGGGATTCGAGCCCAGGTCTCCACGGCCACAACGTGGAATTCTTACCACTAAACTACAGCCACACTCATATTTTAAATTTTGTATATAATTAATATATATAAAAAATACTATAATTTTTATAATATATAATGATTTTATACCATGAGTATTCAGCACACGATACTGAATACTTTCTGCTTTTTCCTCTTTAAAAAAAAATACTGAATGCATTTTTAGGTAAATGAAGCATTTTTCAAAACACCGAAGAGGGAACCAACACGCCGCCATGGGATCTTATTAGAACTTTGAAGTTAAGCGTGCTTAGGCGAGAGCAATATCAGGATGGGTGACCTCATGGGAAGTCCTCACCCTCAGGTTGGGGGCACTCGAAAACAGCCTCTCTTCAGGGGTAATACCCTAAAAGGGGAAGGCTACGTACATCTGTCCCCAGACCATGCTTAGATGGGAACCCTTTGGGCACTGGGTTTGTTGCTTTTTGTAAGCATTTTTCAAAACCATTATTGGTGGGTATGGGTGTAGTTAAGTCGGATTGCAAACAAGGTTATTAGAATCGTGATTCTATTTAGGATGGTTAGGAGCTTATAGAACCGAAATCTTAGAATTGAATCAAAAATCATAAGATTTTACTGTTAGGGCATAAAATCAATAATGGACCTTCATCAATCAGCTTGACCTTTTTGAAAAGTTGGCTCTTTGACATGGTATCAGAGCCTTGTTGATCAAGTGGTCATGAGTTCAAATCTAATAATCCTCACTTCTAGTATTAATATAATTTAAGCATAAGGGATAAGGTGAGCCTGTGCAATAATAGGCACACTCAAGCCTAATGAGTGTTTGCATGAGGGGGAATTATTAAAGCATAAAATCAATAATGGGCTTTTACCTATCAGCTTAAACTTTTGAAATAGTTAGTTCTTTGACATCTACTACATGTTTGATATAAGACCTCAACTTACAAAGGCATGTATAAGAAATATAGTCAAATATGATAATATGTTATCATATAACATAGATGTATCATTATATACTCAAAAGATTATGAGAGCTTTCAAGATATATATGTTGTTAATCAAACTTTATAAGATTATAACTTAAAATTAATTTAAGTTTCATGATAATATATATATTTCCAATAGTTGGCGAGAAACACCTAGTAGAAACCAGCATTCCAAATAAGGAAACCGACCCACCAAACAGTGGCTGCACACAAGGGGGACAACCCGATATAAAGAAACAAAACATGAAGAAAAACCAACATGATAATATATAAACATTTAATTTTATTTTATTTTACTTCAGGGTAAGAAAGTATATTCGTTTACAATATATGCTTGAAATTTTTGCTTTTTAACTTTTTATGTACACATAGTAAGATCGAGGTAGGATCAGTAGAACCGTAAAATCATATTATGATCCTATCCGTTAGATTTGTTTAATATCAATAGATAGTAAGATTCTACAAAATTAAGATTCTACTTAGGATCCGGATCAATCGACGATTATAGTATTGTAAGATTATAAAATTCAGATCGGGAATTTAATAATCATGATCACAGGTAACGGATATAAGTTGGGTACAAATTAGAAGTTGCCATGCTCTTCGCACTAATGAGTATATAATTGATTGCTCCTCTAACTCACCAACCTGTATGGCTGCCTCATGTCCTCGGTCCCATGCCACCACTTTTGTGCACCTTCGATCAGGGCTAAACATAAGCCCAAGCCACCCAGATAATCGCTCAGAAACATCGAACTTTAGGGGTCAAAAAATTTTAGATTTTGTGGTTTTTAAATTAATAATTATTAGTATTAGTAGGTTTTAAGATAAATGTTATTACATATATAAAGTCTCATTTGAAAATTTTGCTTGAGACCCTGAGAATATCAAGACCTAATTGAAGTGGAATATTTATTGGTTTCACACTCTCGATTTTTGTGTTTTTAGTACAATTATTTTTTTTACTTAATAAAAACTTTATGCCTTTTCATGTATTTTAACTAATAAATATAAAAAGTTACAATAGCAGGTAATGGATACTCATAAGGTACTTGCCTGTTGAAGCTTGCTTGGAGCGAGTTGAACACAAATACAGATACATGTTGGGTACCGGGGGCAATAAATTGGGGCACTCATAGGGTAGGTCAGAATATCTGTTAGTACCCACAAATAAATTGGATTATTGGAGAGGGTACTGTAATAGGAACCATTTGAGTACTCCTTGATAATAAATCGAGTACAGGTACGGGCTTATACCTGTTAGGATAAGATATCAATTTTTATTCAATACCAATAATAGATAATTAGTTAGGTGACGGATGTGAAACTATATGACAAGTACGGAAAGCACCCTTACCCGCCATCTCCAACTATTTGGAGGGTACATACGTATATATTATGGACAGTGCCATACACCACGAGTTCCCACCCACAAATCGCACACGATAAATTAAAAAAAGGAAAAGAACAGAAAAAGCTGCAGAAAACTGCAATTCGTGCAGCTTTTTCTATTTTTTCCTTTTTTTTAAAATTTCGTGTGCAATTCGTGGGCTGGGAAGTCGTGTTCCCAAGCATTTTCCATATATTATAGACATCATATCTCAAGCCACTATTTACTGGCATAAATGCAAAATTTTTAGAGTACTCAAGTGATCTATAAATGGATACTCTAGTTTGTGAAACTAAAAAGTCATATTTAGACCTTCAAGAGTAGGACTGTTTAATCTCGGTTTGATCCTTGGTGCTTTAAACTGGGCTTATTTAGGGTTTAGGTCTGACCCGATCCAAACAAGACAAACCCGAGACTATATCGAAGACCCATACATCGAAAACCCAATTATTATCACCGAATTGCCTTTTTTTTTTTCCTTTTGTTAGTGTGATTTCTACCTTTCCTTAAATTTATCGTATGCTTTTTTTTTTTTACAATTTAATTTATGAATATTGTATTTGGTAAGTCACTTACGAGCATTTGACATTTTTATATCTTATATTGTTCCCAATTTTATTTTTTATTATATCTCTTTTTTATTAAACAGTATTAAAGATATCAAAAATATTGATACAAAATAATCAAACTGACAAAATGTGTTAAATTTAACTGAAATAGAAAAACAAAAGAATGACTACCCGTCCAAACCGATCTGGTCCACGTGGTAACTGATCTGGTATTCGATCGTTAAAAGAAATCAATTTCAGTCTTTGATGCAAACCAGTTAGGTCAACGGTGGTTCGAGTCTGTATAATGTATAACCCTATTCAAGGTGGTAAGAGCTCCACGCATCAATCAGGGTCGATCCAAGCATTTTCGAGGCCACATATAAAAAATTCAAATGGAGAGCTAATTAATTTTTTTTAACAAAAATACTAATACAACAACTCATAAAAAAATTAAGCATAAAACTTATTAATATTAACAATTAAAACTCTAGAACCAGATCCCTAAAATTTAAGGTCCCGAAAATTTAAAAGTCTCAAACAGTTACTCAAGTTGCTTTGAGTTATAACGGACCAGGTCAAATGTCATATTACCAAATCTAAAATCTAGCTCCGATCACAAAAAGTCAAACAAGTACCCCTTTTTCTTAATAATTGACCCATCATTGGGATTTTATTAAAAAGAAATGAAAGGTACAATTTCTAAGCTCAAGTCAAGCGATTCTAAGCTTATACTCTGAACACGAAAACACCCAAACACCTGAAAACACGAAAACTCCAAACAAACAACAGACCAAGATGTGCGGAAATAAACAATATATTCGGATCTGAATCGAATCAAATACCACGACAATAACGAGAAACAATGGGACTAAAAGAGAAACGAAATAATAGACACAAGGATTTATGTGGAAACCCCTTTACAATCGAAAGGGAAGAAAACCACGGGCGAAGATCGGAGCTTTTATTATTGAACAAAAGAAGAAGACGAATTACAAAGATTCTCCCCCAACACACTCTCGTTTTGATTGGTGCGGCGCCGCGTAGGGAAATAACCTCACTTTGACTTTGGATACCTAATGACGAACCCCTACGTTCGTTTATATAGGCCGCGTAAACCTGTTTCCCGAAAGATCGGCCGCCTCACTGCAGACGTCCTTTGTTTACGTAACATTCCCGTTCGATCGAGCTCCACCCGATCGATCGGGGTCTTCACGGCACTTCTTCTTTATACGCCAAGTAATTTTGAGACATATACCTAACACAAGAAAACACCAACACCACCAAAAATGCCAAAACACCACAAGAAATACCAAACACGAAACAAGCAATGTGAAAAGTGATGAATACTTCAAATTTAAATATTCAATTTATGCAATAAATAATAAAGGTAGTTATATAAAACTATTTTTAGTATTTAGTTAATTATTATATTTTTCATAGTTTATAAAATAATCTATTGCAAGTTAAAGTGTTTTTCAATCAATGCTCTGCCGTCAACACAATTAGCAGCAAGCAACAATCACCACCATCCGTCACGACAGGATCTGAGGGATAAAATATACACGGACTTACCCCTATAGGATGCTACCCTGTAAAGATTGTTTCCAAAGGACCTCCAACTTTGAAAAGACATCAAAATAATATACATTTTGTAAGAAATTTTAAATGTCATGCACCTACGTTATTAAACAACAATAACATATGATGCAGGGAGTAATCCATCAATGGTGGGTCAACACAATCGGGTCAACATCTCCATGGTCCGGTTCCATACGCGGCAAGTTCAAGAGGAGATGGGAGCCGTGTTGGCGTAGGCTTAAAGGGAGTACTCTACCTTATGCTTGGCGGGACCATTGGAGGAAGGGAAATGCAAAGCCAATTGAGAGAAACATCATCTTAGCTCCACCTATGATTGGCGACAGGAAAAGTTGGCAGTACCATGTATTTGACGTGGTTGGCGCGAGTACAAGGTGGGAAGCAGAGCTGGGTTGGCTAGACAAGACAAAGCTACCATGTGTCTGTGAATGGCACGTTGCTTGGCTCCAAGGCTTCGGGTTGGAGGCACCGGTCCAACGGTAGCTTGGGGAGGAAGGAGAACATGAGAAGCGGAGAAGGTCAATTCTTGGCGCCAACAATAGTTGGCTTGACCACCCCAGGTTCCAACTCGAAACAAGGCTGTGCGTGATTTCCGTACATGATTCAAGGACGGTTTTGATTTTTTTCCGTTTTTAATAATTATCCTTTCCTTTTTGAATTATCTCTTTCATTTGAATTTGAATTTCAAATTGTAAACCATCCTCTATAAATAGGGACGGTTCTAGGGTTTCTAGGTAGACTTAAACTTTAAGAATTATGAATTGTTATTGTGGATAATCTTAACTCCTTGGGTTTTGAGTGAGTAAATTCTACCCCTCTTTGTTTATTTTGTTACCGTTCTTAATAAAATACAAAGGGAAGGCTGTTGAACTTTCCTCTATTGCCCTATCACGTGCTGCATCAACATATTAATATTCAGGATAAAGATGGTTTGATTAAGAAAAAGTTATATTATGACAATTAACATTTACTTTTTCTGGAAAATATAAGTGTCGGTTTAGTGAAAATTAATCAATCCTAGACAATTTTGTCTATATCTTTAAATAATATAGGACAAATTATAAACACACCCCCTAAACTTTTCTACTAAATGCAATATACCCCTTGCACTTTTAATTTCATAAAATAGCCCCCTGAACTTTGTTATTACACACAACACATCCCCTAAACTTTGCAATTAAACATAATACACCCCTGCACATTCAATTTCAAAAAATAGCCATTGAATATTATTATTACACACAACTCACCCCGAACTTTTTTAATAAACATAACACATCTTTTATTTATTAATAAATTTGAAATTAGAAAAGTATAAAACTAAAAAATTTTAAAATAATTTTTTGAAAAAATTTTAAAAAATATAATAATATTTTTTAACTTTGGTTTTTGAATTTTTTTAAAAATTTTTTTAGAATTTATTTTCAAATTTTAATTTCATACATTTTTTAAAATTTAGATTTATTGATCTAAGTTTGATATTTATTTTTTTAAAATATATTATATTTTATCTTATAATTTTTTATAAAAATTTAAAAATATTTTATTATCTTCTAAATTTATAATGTTATTACTATAATTAATTAAATGAATATTCTATGTAAACATCAGGAAAATCTCTTATATTTTTCTTTGAAACATAAAGCTCTTATTTTTGCCTAAAAGTATAAAATCTTTATCTCTTGTATAAAAGTAGAAAATTCCTAATTTTTAATTTGGTATTTTTTTAATTTTAAATTTATTAATCTAAATTTTACCAAAGTTAAAAAAATTATTATATTTTTTAGAAAATTTTCCAAATGTTTTTCATGATTTGTTTTTAAATTTTTAGCTTCGTATATTTTTAATTCAAATTTATTAATTTTTAAGGGGTGAGTTGTGTTTAGAAACAAAGTTCAGAAGGTGTGTTGTGTATAATTATAAAGTTTAGGACATTATTTTATAAAATTAAAAGTGCAAGGGATGTGTTATATTTAATTATAAAGTTCAGAGGGTTATTTTATAAAATTGAAAGTTTAGAGGGGTGTTGTGTTTAATTGTAAAATTCATGAGTTTATTTTATGAAATTAAAAGTATAGGAGGTGTATTGTATTTAATTATAAAGTGCAGGGGGTCTTTCCATCATTTGCCCAATAATATATGATAAAAAGTAATTAAATGTAAAAATAAATATTAAATTAATAATTTTTGTAAGATGGTAAGTTTTTAATATATATATTCGATACATAAATTAAATATATTTTCTGTAACTTATTGATCGATTTATTAGGAACTTATCCTTTATATATCTAAATTTTTGAACATTTATCGTCCATGTATTAATTACGGTTTAATATATACGGTGAAATACCTTATTATTTACAATTTTTATCTCCTACTATTATCAAAAAAAATTATCTCCTAAGTACATTCTTTTTTTACAGAGGTAAAGATAGAGCTGCAGAACCTTACGAATGTTCTCTTGAAAGAGGGAACCTTACAGATTCAGCCCCTGACATAAAAAGGAGGGCTTGGGATGGAGCATGATCTCATATAGATACACCAGAGCCCTCATGCCTAGCATTTAGGGTTGTTCACAAAAACCTAAAATCGAAAAATCGAACTGAAACCAATAAAATTGAGCTGAGAATCTCGGTTATTGAGTTGGAAGAAGCGGTTCAGTTACCGAACCGATAAAAAATAGGGTTAATTTGGATGGTTACGGTTCATGAGTTATAATAAAACGGTTAACCAAAAACACCGATTGGTATATTTATGAGAGAATTGTAAGTTACCGTCCACTGGGTAAATACTCATGCTTAGTTTTGTATGGTTATGAGTTTAGTTTAATTTAGTTTCAACCTTTTATATTTATAATATAAGTCAATCTAAATTAACATAACAATTGTGTAAACTTAAAAATATAATTGACAACCTAAACCTAAGTGGTTACTTAGTTTACCTGTTTTTAGAGCGTACAGCAATAGCAAATTTTAGGATTTAAATGGGTGAAAAAAATACTTGAATTTCTTTTTCAATAAGTGGTTAACCGATTAACCGAACTGAACTAACCGATACCGAAATTCCGGTTAACCGATTTTAAGCGGATGGTAACACTTATTGAATTTTCACAAATTTCTTAAACAGTTACCGAATCGATAAGTTAAACGGTACGGTTAATCGGTAACAAACATCCCTATTAGCATTTGCTAACCAATTCGGAAATCGATTAACTTCTTTGAAAATATGATTAAAAGAGATTTCTTCAACCAAGGAGCTAACAATAAAATATCTTCCACAACCATCATAATATCTGCTAGAATCGAATAATTGCCTTTAAGAGTTGTATATACAAAAAGCTGATATAATGTATGATTACGATAATAGATATAAGTTATGCCAGTACTTTCATCAAAAATTCAGTGAATTATGATAAAATATGCACCGATTGTTAATATAAATTACCTAGATATTGCCGTAATCTTTTATCGTTTTTGTATTTTTGAGGCAAAAATCATCAAATTCTAATAAATATACTAAAATTTTATCAAAATCGTGTTCAATTTTAGCAATTCTCAATAGAACTCTTTCGAATTTCAGCAAAAGGATATCTAATTTATAAGATTCTAAAATTTCACTGTAGCTCATTATATATACATGGTTAGTGGTGGCCAACGGGCCGGGTCGGCCCAGCCGTCTGGGGCCCGGCCATGGGCCAAATTTAATTTGCCGTGCGGGGCCCGGCTCTTTTGTTAAGAGCAGTTGGTAGTGGCTCCCAATTAAAAAAAAAATTTATATTTTTTTTTCTATAAATATCTAATCCTCCCCAACCTATTTTCTCACCAAATCTTCAATCCTCTCTTCTCTCTCTATACATTCATCATCTCCCATCTTCTTCAATTTTGCTAATTGTAACATTGTGCTGTAAAGTTCGAAGTTCATAAAGTGTTTGCCTGAAGTTCAAATTTCATTGTTCTCTCATTTCGGTAATTTTAGTATCGCAATTTTATTTGGTTCGCATTTTTAGTTATTTAATTTGCATTACTACTTGCATTTTATAAATACTAATCATTTATACTAATATGGCACACAACTCTTCATCATCCTCTAGAGCCGGTCATGCTAGTTCTAGCTCTTCTCGGCCACCCAAAATCCCTAAATGGAGTAGAATTGTCATACTTAATACGGAAGAACAAGCTTTTATACAACTAGGCCCATTACCCCCATACACTAATGATAGCATAGATTGGGACTTTGAATAACAACAAGATTATCATGAGTCGGGTGGTGGGGGTGAAGACTCACAAACTGATGAGGAACCCACGCCCACCACCGAAGCCCAGCCTGAAAATAGTACCTCTACTAGTAGGCGTACAACTAGTGGGGTATGGAATCACTTTACCCTTAATAGGACAACTAATAAAGCAACTTGTAAATTATGTGACCCACCTAGGTCTTTTAGCCATCAACCTGGCAGTGGGACAGGCACATTAAGCAGACATATACTTAGGTGCCACCCCGAGCAATACCCAGATAAGAGCCAACAACATTTAGTACAGCAAGTGACCGGTGCACTTGCTAATTTTAGGTTCTCTCAAGAGGGCAACCGAAAGGGGCTAGCTAAATATATAATTTTGGGTGAAAGGCCTTTCAATGCCGGTGAAAACCCATATTTCGTCGACTACCTCCAACAATGGGTGAACCCCGCCATTGTGAGGGTTCCTCCGAACACCGTAAAGCGGGACACTTTTACGGAGTACCACAGGATGAAAGCTGAGGTCTTAACACTTTTTGCGACGGACAAGAGCATGTTCTCGTTGACGTCGGACATATGGAAGTCGTAACCCCGGCCGACCTTATATGTGCATAACGGCACACTGGATCGATGACTCCTACATCCTCCAAAAGAGAATAATTCATTTTGGTATTTTAGATTGCCCCCACACTGCCGAGATAATTACGGGTGCGATTATGTCGGCATTCCGCGACTGGGGCATAGAGCGACGTATCTTCAGTATTACGTTCGATAATGCTACCAATAACACTGCATCCGTTACATATTTAATTAGGCACATGAGACCCATGTTAGGTGGGAAGTGTTTCCGTATTCGTTGCATTTGTCACATTTTACATTTAATGGTAATAGATGGTTTAGAGCTTGTAAACGCATCCCTTAACACCTTAAGATCCGTAATACTACAACAACAACAACAACAACAGTCCCAGTGCCTTGCGGCTCCCGCATAACGCGGGGTCTTGGGGGGGGGGGGGGTGATGTACGCAGCCTTACCCCTTCCGGCAGGAAAGGAGACTGTTTCCGGGGACCCCCAACCTGGAGTGGTTAAGTTCCTGCAGATAAACCATCAATTCATCAATCATGTATAAAAAAAAAAAAAAAGGAGAAGAAGAAGAGGAAGAAGATCAAGGTCTAAGCTAGCCTAACAGTGTTACACTACAGGTTATGCTCGCCTACGAAACTTAAACTACCAGCCACTCCCCGCCCTACTCTACTCTACTATCTCCGCTACTCTAATACTAGCCCTCTAACGTGTCCTATCTAAGGCCATCTCCTCTCTTAGGTTTAGGTGGGTTAGGTCTTGACGAATCGTCTCCAGCCAACTCTTCTTTGGTCTTCCCCTCCCTCTTCTGCTTAGCGCTGTGTTGAGCTGTTCACACCACCTGACTGGGGCTGAAGTCGATCTTCTGCTGACATGTCCAAACCACCTTAAGATCCATAATAATATCTATTAAATCATCCGGCACTAGAAAAAAAAGATTTAGAAATTTATGTAGGTTGCATGGCATAGAATATAAACAATTCAAATTAGACTTCCAAACTAGGTGGTCGTCTACGGTGGAAATGTTAGAGCGCATTCTTCCATATAAAGACGTTCTGATGGAATTTGCAGAGCACAATCGTTCAGAATGGAGCGATTACAACCTGAATGGTATACATTAGGAGGCAATAGATGAAATTTGTAAATTTTTTTGCATGTTTAAAGAGGCCACGACATTGTTTTCGGGTTGCTACTATCCAACCATGCCTCAAGCAATATCAAGATTGCTTGATATTGTAAATTGGATGGTGGGTAATGAATCCAACCCCATTTTGTTCGAATCGATTAAGGCAATGAAAGAAAAGTTTGCTAAATATTATTCTAAACTACCCCTTACATACTGTTTAGCAACTATTTTAGATCCTCGTTGTAAACGCGGGAGTTTAAACTTGTTTTTCCAACATTTTTTCGAATATTTGTATCCTAGTCTCAATATCAATACTTTCATTGCCGAAGTCGATAACGACTTGCACAGTTTATTTTTCCACTATTCCCGAAAATTAGCTTCCAATAATCCATATCCTAGTACTGCTGCAGTAGGATCTTCCACATCCAGTGGAAGTAGTTCACACACATCATATTCGTGAAAGCTGTTGGAGCAATTTACGCCCACAGTAGCCCCCACGTCATGTGACGAGCTAGATTATTATTTGCGGACACCGTTGCTCCATATTTTCGGGACGCCAGCCAACCCGCATTTTGACCTTTACAATGGTGGAACACAAACCAAGTCCAGTATCCCGTGCTTTCCACCATGGCACGTGATATACTAAGTTGTCTGGTGTCTTCAGTAGCATCGGAGTGTGCTTTCAGTCTTGGTGGCAGGTTGCTTGGAACGAAGAGGGCGAAGCTATCACCGTCAAGCTTGGAGATGTCCGTGTGCTTGAAGGATTGGCTGCTAGCTGAGGCAAGAAATCAACAGAGAATAAAGCTGGATTCATCGAGCGATGAAGAAGATGACCGCATCACTGATACGTCAAACGATGGTACAGCAACCCCCCATGGGACTGATATCAACACTTTTGTATGTCAATTATTTACTTTTAAATATTTGCGTCAAAAGACGACCGCACCCCCCATACGTCAAACTTTGTATTTTTTAATAAACAAATTTGTACTTTTAAATATTAGGCTCCAACTGCGTTGTATTTGTACTTGTTACGTTATTTATTTACCATTATTTTTTTTGATCAGATATTTACCATTATTTACTATTACTTATTGTATATTTTATTTTATTACATATATTTAGTATTATTAGTGCTTGAAAAAAATGTATTTGTATCTCATATTATTTATCAATGAATTATAATAATTTTAGTACAAAACGACTTTGTATTATTTAAATTTTATTTTTTTTAAAGCTGACGAAAGCGGGCCAACCCGGGCCCACCCGGCTCGGCCTGCACTGTAGCGGGCCCAGCCCGGCCGGCTACAGTACGGGGCCGGCCGGGCCCCGGCCCATGGCCACCATGGTTATTAAAATCCTTATTCAAATCTTAGAATCTTACAATTCCACAATAGTCTACCAAGCTGAATCCTAAGTAGAATCTTAATTTTGTAGAATCTTAAGATTCATAGATATTGCATGAAATTAATTCATAGAATCTTAATACAATTTTATAATTTTAGCGATTCGACCTCGATTCTATCAAAGTATACAAATAAAAAGTTAAAATGTAAATAATCAAGCATATGTTATAAACAAACATATTTTATTAGTTTGAAGTAAAAGAAAATTAATTAAGTGTTTATATATTTTAAAGATACTTAACTTTAAGTTTTGTTTTAATTTCTAACCTCATAAATTTCGATTAGCAACATATATTGTAAAAAACTCACATTATTATTATAGCATGATAATTATTTTTATCATATTTGATTATATTTCTTATATATACCTTATGTAAGTTGAGGTTTTATTAATAAAATTTTATTAATACTGTACATTTAGTAGAATTTTACGATTCTCAATACGATTTTATGATTCCAATTCTAAAAACTCCCACCGATTCTAAGTAGAATCTCGATTTTATCAACCTTATATATATATTAAAATATTAAGATATGTAAATAACAGATACTCAAATCTCAAATACGGAAGTGATAATTTTTCTAATAAATATTAGATAAGTGAGTGATAATTTTTTTTTTATTTTACGTTTTAATCTATATTTGTATGAGGAAGAGTAAAAGTAGGAATCCCAATCTGATGGCAACTCCATCTCTCTTCACGTTCCCGTAAATCTCTCGATTGACTTCACACTTCCTATAATTATTTCAAAACTTCTTCTTAATCACACAATTTCTTCACATACTACTCATCAAATTCATCAATCGCTGTTAAAAACAGTAAGTTTCGAATCTGATTCACTGTTAATTTGTTGAAAATTGATTATTTAATGTAAGATTACTGTCAATTTGTTGAAAATTGAATGGTTTAATGTAAGATTACCTAATGCGTCAATGTTTGGTGTAGCATTAGTTTTGATGTCTGCTATCATGATTAGTTGCTCAATTTTTGCTTTATTTTGAAGCTATATGATCCGATTTGTTTTTCATTTTTGATTTCATTGCGTAAGTTTTGCGCTTTCTTTCTCTTCCATGTTTTTACACTATATATACTCTTCTCTTTCGATCTCTGTTCGTCGTGGATTAAAATTGGAGAAAAATTAGGGGGTTTTTTTGTTGTTGTTGTTTGAATCAGGAGCTTGGTAAGTGTATCTCATTGTGGCTTTTGATTATGAATTTGATCTATTATTTGATTTGTATAAAGATTTTGTCTTTATGATGTTATTGTGGTGAAATAATGGATCTTTTGATTTTTAGATCTGATTTTCACTGTTGTTTTATTGAAGATTGAAAAATTAAACGTGAGATTATTCGATGCGCTAATGTTTGATTTGTACAATTCGATTTTTGTTTAATTTTTAGATTGATTGCTTCAATTTTGCGGTTTCTCTCTCTTCCATCTGGCTTCGGATCAATGTTTTTCACACTATATATACTCTTCTCTTTCGATCTCTGTTCCTCGTGGGTCGAAATCAAAGAAAATTAAGGGTTTTGTGGTGGTGTTGTTTGAATCAGTGGCCTGGTAGGCATATCAATTTGATAATCTGTTTGATCTGTATAAAGATTTTGTCTTTATGATAGTATTTTGATGAATTAATCGATCTCTTGATTTTTAGGGTTTATAGATTTGATTTGGGGAAAAATATGTATGATAGGTATAAAGGAAAGATATCTGAGCAATGGCGTCCAATGGAGAGAAGCTATCAACGTCTAAGCCACCTCCAGCCCCATCTCCATTGCGCACCGCTAAATTTTGTCAGGTACATTTTTGAAATTTCCCATCGGATCTAACAATCTAATTTCTTCAGGTTCTTCTGCGTATCTGTGATGCTAAAAGTTTGTTGAATGTGCTTCATTGTTAAAAATATTGCATCTTGCCATTTGAATTATCAAAGGACTTAAGGGATTGGTATCTCTATTTCTTGTAAATTTCAATGGGGTTTATATTGGTACCTCTATCTTATCTCTATGTTTGTGCCAAAGGCCCATGGCCTAGTGGTAAGGAACCCCGGCTGCTAGAGAAGCCACCTGGGTTCAATTCCCTACTATGTCATTCCCCCTTCCCTGGCATTACCATGATAAAAGAAAAAATATTTGTAGGAAATAACTTGGAAGTTGACCGTCTGTGAGTTTTGAATCGTTCTGATAGTGATATGGATACATGTACATTGCTCGTGCTTTCTGTTATTTATAGACCAAACAAAATATAGAAATTGTGCATTATGTTGTACTAAGCAGCACCAGTTGTCCGTGACCCTTATTAGGGTACTGTTGTACTTCTTACCATCTAAAAAAAAGTAGCACCAGCCACTATTTGTTTGTTATCATTCTCCAAAGCCATTGCTCATAGAGATCACATATATTTCACAAGGCAAAGTATTTCAAGTCCAGGCTTGATCTCCATATGAAACCTAGAGGAACTAAAGACCGCTAATCACTGCAGTCCGCAAAGGTTCTTGTTTCTAGTGTTCCTTTAGAGCATCAATGGACTATTGATCTATCTCTTGCTGCATTTATGATCTTGAAAAATGCACTGTATTGCATGTCTGATATGTTCTTTTAACCTGTTAACATTCCCCAAATCAAGTGACTTTAATTACAAGAACACAGATGTGACTCGAACGTGTGCAAGTCAAGTGACTTGGAAATGAGTTACTTCAGAGCACCTCACTTTCTACTTTAAGTTGATTTTGATGCTTAAGAAGGTTGCATTATAGGGTAGTAAAGTGTTTTATGTGTTATTGATTTATGACATGCTCCGTCACTTTCTGTCACTCTTGTCTACAGTCAAACATGAGAATATTGGTCACCGGTGGAGCTGGATTCATTGGCTCTCACCTTGTCGATAGATTGATGGAGAACGAAAAAAATGAGGTAAGCTTGCTTTGCATGTTCTCTGTCTTGATTTTTGACTGATAATCAACAAAAAATGAACACAAATGGGGAGCCGCTTGTCCATGAGAAGTTAGATGGCAGAGGTTATCTGGCCTCCATCCATGTCTCCACACCATATAGGAAATGGAAAAAGGCAAGGAAGGAGTTACAGGAACCAGAAATTTTTGCGTTGCTGATTGAAGAGTAGTTCATAATACTCCTCCATAAATATTTCCCTCTATTGTATTATCTCAGGTGATCGTTGTTGACAACTACTTCACGGGGTCGAAGGACAATCTTAGAAAATGGATTGGGCACCCACGATTTGAGCTTATTCGTCATGGTATGCACTGTTTTCTCACTTATACTGTGACTTTTTTGTATATGCATGAGTTACATTACCTCTTTGGCTCTTCAGACATATGAAGTCCTCCCTTGCTTTGTAGAGGCTGATAACCTCTAATAGATTAGTAATGCAACTCAATGTGCTTCTGAGCAAATGTGATACAAGCTCTTTTTGTAGTTCCCCGTCATTTATGATGTATCACTCTTGAGCTTTCTCGTGAAGCTTTTAACGACAGAAAGGCCTGCCATTTTTTGGTTGTCCTCTTTATAAGTCTGGATATGGAGATACAACTCAGCTATTTAGCATTTTGCCTGTAGGTTTCCCTATATTATATGCATCCGTGGAAGATGTTTACACGTGTGCATAATTGTTGATCCGACTGGAAACAATGATTTGTTCTTCGCACTCTTGGTTTTGCACTTGATTGTTAGGCGGATCCTAGTGTTTCTATAGAGACTATTGACTTAGCAAATTTTGATTTGAAGTAGATGTTAACTCACATTGTTTGACTGCTTCATATAGTACGACCTAAGCATTACAGGAAGTACTGCACAAGAAGAGTTTATAATTAATTAGGAGTCTTTTTTTGTTTAATTTTATTCACTTTCGGTTTGAGTTACATTCCCTGCCTTGGCGGGAGCCTCTTTGAGGCACTGGGTTTGTTGTTGTTGTTGGTTGTTTTCTTCAAAGTTTATTTAGTTGGAATCTATAGTTAGGAAAGAATGGTAATTCTTATGATTCTAATTTTCTTTGTCTTAGTTAGATTAGAATTAAACTTCTCTATCCTTTTGGATTTAAGGTATCTACTCTATAATAGGATGCTCATGTCTCTCACGGAGACATCTTTGAATGAAATTGAATCCAAGAGTTCGATAGTTGATCTAGAGATTAGTTTGTTATCACATCAGGATACGTGTTATCTAAGTGACAGCTCTCTCACATTTTTGAATTAATGATGATCAATTGCAGTTGATCCCTTGTTCATCCTGCATGAATATGTTTTTAATAAAATTACCATGGACAGCAATTTTTATAGTATTATGGTGAATGTCTAAGTTAAACACTACGTTCGTGCAGATGTGACAGAGCCATTATTGATTGAAGTGGATCAGATATACCATCTGGCTTGTCCTGCTTCACCAATTTTCTACAAGCACAACCCTGTCAAGGTCTGTATATACGTGTCTGATTTATTTGCTCACTTGATTAGTATGTATTTTCTTTCTGTCTGCTACTTTATCTGAAACTTGAAAGGTAATGAATTACCTTTGCCCTTTGTCTCCCATCATTCAGAAATTGAATAAACTTGTGCACACTGTTTATGGCTTATGTATGTACATGTATATGAACATAAGACTGATTATTTATGGAGCTTGTTGACTACTACGGAAGTGTGTCCTTGGTTAGTATTTGGGGCCAAAACATTATTGTAACAAGTTTGGCGAAGCATACATTGTTGCCATGACCGTAAAGTACTTGCCGGTTCTTTTGACTTATGAGAAGCCACCGTATAGGCACTAGTATAAGATGGGTGTTTGATTTGAGCCTTTATTTCCTGTTAAAAACAGTGGTGTCTCTTCATTTAAATTCTTAATAACTATAATCTGCATTTAGTGGCGGAACATTTTCTGTGTTTCTATGCACAGATCTCCCATCTCAAAGCAGTGACATAACCAAAACATGTTTCTAACAGACAATCAAGACAAACGTGATGGGCACTCTGAACATGCTGGGACTCGCAAAGCGAGTAGGAGCAAGGTGAGGAACTCAACCATCTCTTCTTCACTTTCACCTTCGCCTTAGATATGCTCTGGCATGCTTTATTTTTATATTTGTTATAAAATGTTTGATAGGATTTTGCTCACATCAACTTCAGAGGTTTACGGTGATCCTCTGGTGCATCCCCAACCAGAAAGCTACTGGGGAAATGTTAACCCAATTGGTACATTCACTGATCTCGAAATATTGTCAAGCTCTATTTGTTGTCAGAAAACCTTTTCTGTTAGTTATTTGTGTAACTTCATAGCAACACCTTTATCTGCAGAAAACCTTCAACAAAAGGGTAAACATTTTTCTTTATGGAGGGAAAAACATTTTTTGCAGTCATCTCACATCTTAGATCTCACTTCAACCTCAACTTGACCAAACATGAACCCCTACAAAATTGTAGAATGAAATCATTACCTTTGCTAGAAAGACAGTTTTAAGGAAAAATTGATCAGAAGGAAAACGGTTTTTTTGGAACAAAATGGAGCCCTAGAGAGAAGAATTTCGATCACAATTGCATGATATCATATACTGTCTTTCGCTGTAATGGATTTTTTGGTTGTTGATGTAGGAGTCCGGAGCTGCTATGATGAAGGAAAGCGTGTCGCTGAAACCTTAATGTTTGATTACCATAGGCAGCATGGCATTGGTATGTGTGTTTGTTGGCAAGTTCTCATCAAATGTACAAATATTTATACTTCCTATATTCATTATTCCTTAATCTTTCTGACACAGAAATTCGCGTGGCTCGAATCTTCAACACCTATGGGCCCCGCATGAACATTGATGATGGACGTGTTGTTAGCAATTTCATTGCCCAAGCACTTCGGTAAGGCAGAGACGAGAACCGCAGCATATAATTGGATAGATGGTAGTACTTAGGCAGTTGATTATTGATTCTCTACAAATGAGACAGGACGCCTCACGAGTCCTAGAAAGTTTCCTTGTTACTAGGCTCGATTGAGTTGAGTCAAGACGAGCTATTTGGCTAAGCAAGTAGAACTTGAGCCTGGTGAAGCTTAGGCTAGACGGCTCATGAGCCTAAGTGACCAAGTTTGAGCTAATTTATGTGCATTAGTCTGCTTATGTGACCAGATGCAAGCTTAAATAACCAATTTAGAGCCTATCGACATAGGTGAGCCTAGGTTAAACCTAAATGAGCTTAAAGGAGCTGTACTCAACTTGAAGCTTCCTGAGTTAGAGTTTAAGTTCAAATGACTCCAATGGAGCTCCAGTGCGTGACAAGCTGAACTGAGCTCAAAGTCTCTCGGCTTAGTGAGTTTTGAGCAAGCTTGAAGTAAGCGAAATCTTGCAAGTTCAGCCTCGAGCCTCACAAATTCAGCCACAGCTAGGCTCGGTTCATTTACATCCTAGTTCTCATCAACTTTTTTGGCCTGCGTGATCAAGTTACCTGCTTTATTTTGAGTTCAGCATTTTGCTCTCACTCTAACCTGCGTCATTTCATGAAACTTTGCCTTTCATAGAAACGAACCTCTGACAGTTCAATCTCCTGGAACCCAGACCCGCAGTTTCTGTTATGTTGCTGATATGGTACGCCAGTTCTCTCGCTTTGTATTTTATTTTAGCATATTTTTACGGAAAAAAACTGCAATCAAAACATAGTCAGTACTTCACATAACCATCACTACTTTTGAAATCTTCAGAAAACCACCTTCAAAAGATTAATTTTTATCAATCGACCGCCTACATTAGTGTTGTTAGTATTCCAATTGGGTTACTTGTATGAATTTGCTTAAGTTACATATAGAATTAAGGAAAAAATTAAAGTAATGTTATTGCCAAAGCAAAATTATTATTGTTAGAACATCATCATTATTTTCATAAAAACTTGTGGCTATTATTTTTGGTAAGTCACACCCGTGCTATGTCAATTGCTTTGACAATAACAACTCCCAAAAATAACATATTTCAGTTTTAGCTTGGTTGCTAAAGCATTATATTATTAAGGTGGTGGTTTGCATAAGTTTGAATCTCTATACATACAAGCATATAGTGAGATTCAAACTTGCATGTTGAGACCATTTAAAAGTATATTGCTTCACTAAGTGAGTTGATACCAATAAACAAGAAAACAAAAAACAAGGCAGTGTCTTAGATAGGCTTCTACCAAGGCGTCTTGGAAGGTAAGATATACATCGTCTTACCTCTACAGGATGCTACTAATTTATGTGTTTATCTCTCCTTCTTTGTATACGAAAACATAAAGTTACACGTGAAGCCTCAATGGAAAACTAACGGCATTAACATTGGTGTTTGATTGAAAAAATGTGAACTTTGAAGGTGGTTTCAAGAAAAATTGAAAAGTTGTTAAGTAAAAAGTTACTGTTACCAAAGGTAATTTTCTATAAAAAAAGGAAAAAAAAAAAAAAGAACCCGTTCATAATATAGAATTTCAGAATCTCTGAATATTGACTTTGTTAATACATTTTAAGTTAAATTATTTGAATATTACTTCAGGTTGACGGTCTTATTAGATTGATGGAAGGAGAGCACACCGGCCCGATCAACATTGGGAATCCGGGTAATGATACACAGCTTCCCTTGAAGCACCCTCCTTTTTCCCCAGTTTAAGGACTTGTGTAGTATAGTTTTTTATTGTTTATAAAACTAATTTTTAATTTCTCAGAAACCAAAAACTGTAAATAGAAAATTATATTAAACAAACCTTGAGTTATCTTTTATGGTACAGTTACTTAGATTGTTTATTTGGGATTCTTATCAGGTGAATTCACTATGGTTGAACTTGCTGAGACTGTAAAAGAGGTTAGTCTATGGATCCTACTCTGATTCTACCGATCCTACTCTAATTCTACTAGAATACTACTTGCTTATGATTTTTTCTTTTCATACAATCGGGATCAATTATAATCCAGGTCGCATGACTGCATTTGGCATGAAGCTTAACAAAGAGAATAGTAGTTTCATGGTAGCAGAGTCTTTTGATCGAGAAGTTTTAAATTAAAATCCCAATGGTCCTCACTCTTTATATGGATATAATTTTAGCACAAGATATCAAAAGTACTTTTCTTTCAAAGCTGAACACCCATATAATTTGAGAAAGTGCTTTCTTCGTAAAAAAACACACTTTTTTCATAAATGAAATTTGACAAAACAAGCCTTTATACTAACGACATGTTGCAACATCCATTCCACAGCTCATCAGTCCGGACATAAAGATAACAATGGTGGATAACACACCGGATGATCCAAGACAGAGAAAACCCGACATCACAAAAGCCAAGGAGTTGTTAGGATGGGAACCCAAGATCAAGCTCCGAGAGGGCCTTCCTCTCATGGAAGAAGACTTCCGAGTACGCCTTGGTGTTGCCAAAAAATGATCATTATGAAGCCGGATCATATTTCGCAGTTCGAGAATAAACCGAGTGCGAATTTATCTGTTGTCGCATCCCTCAGATCTTCTATAATTATATACATGTTTTGTGGATTTTTTTTTTTTTTTTTCCCCCTGATGAATAAGTTTTGGAGTATACGGCATTTTTTTTTTCTTTTTTTTTCCTATTTGTTTTTTTGAAGATGCTGGGATGTTCTACCATTAAATTGTGGCTTATGGATACTACTGAGAAAAAAACTATGCAATATGAATTTTATGCATTTGCGGTTATATATTGTTTGAATATGTTTTAAGTTTTCTAAGGTCTCCTTCCTAGTATTGTCTTAAATAGTGATAGTAAGGTGTTTATGGTTTCTTTTATGATGTTGTTGTATTGGTCTTTTCTGTTACATGCCTTTCTACGTGTATGTTCAAATCTTACTCTTGTAGGTGTGCCTATCTTGTATTCCAATTTTTGTCGCTAATTATTGAAAAAAGGACTTTCCTTCATAGTTCTAAGATATTAATGCTACTGCATCCTATGGAGTGATATTCTTATGAAAAGGTGAGCATGAGAAAAGTGAATCCTAACCTTCCATTGTAATGAACGACCAAAATTTATGAAATATTAAAACAAAATAACAATTTACAATCTATACCCTTTCACAAGACAGAAAGAAAAAAAAAAATATACCCTTTCATAAAACATAAAGAAAAAAAAAAAAAGGAAAGAAATAATACTTTTTTTAATACTTAACAAATTTTAGCCATAGATGTTTTTTTTATAACATTCAACACATCTTAACCGTTCATTTTAATGAAGAGTTAAGATTTGCCCTTCTTATGCTCTCATCTTCTTTTAAGAACATCACCTTATATACACAAACCGAGATAAACATCCCTTTATTTGAACTTAAACTTAATAAGCCAAAGTTTAGAAGTCAAGCTTTCACATGTCTAAACTCACTTCAATAAGATATTAGTATATTTAATGTTCAGCTGTACTCGACTCAATAGTCTAATTAAGTTTAATCAAGCGAGTTATCTAGTTAACCTTTCTAATGACATCAAGCTTGATATCAAGTCAATTTTACTACTTGGCCAAGCTATCTTGCTACTGTCAAATTAGTAATGACCCATTATCAAGCTAATACTAAGCTAAGGAGCCATTAACAATTTATTAACAAAATCTTATCAAATTATTTAAAAATATTAACAAATCAAACACTTTTTTTCACTTGACTTGTTAAACTTATTAAGGTTAATCAAACTCAAATCCATAAACTATCAAACTTTCAAAATAAACACAAACAAACCCTTCGAATTTCTATTAATAACCTAAATTTAATCATAAATTAATTAACACAATTAAAAATATAAAAATTAAATTGACATAATAAAAAGAAACACATATATTTTAAGTTTAAATAATTCTAAAATTGTACACTAAGAAAATTAATATACAAGAACAAGACAGAGAGAGAGAGAGAGAGAGAGAGAGAAAGATTTGATAGACAAAACAAATCTTCAGCAAACAACAAAATCCAAGAGATTCAATTCAAAGCTCGAAATTAGCACCAATTACAAATCTAAAATTGCTCTAGATCGAAATCCAAAACAAATTCATAGATATATATATATATATATATATATATAGCCAGATCCACAACCTAATCGATATCTAGAACTCAAAAAGCATCGATTCGACAACTAAATCAACTTCAATCCGATCCAATTGAACATCAAAAAAAGAAAAAGAAGTACAAATCTAACCCCCAAATCCGTACAAGGTCCTTCCTTGGCGCTTGAGAGCATAGACAACATCCATGGCGGTAACCGTCTTCCTTCTAGCATGCTCGGTGTAGGTAACCGCATCGCGAATGACATTCTCAAGGAAGATCTTCAAGACACCTCTTGTCTCCTCGTAGATGAGACCGCTGATGCGCTTGACACCACCTCTGCGAGCCAGACGCCGAATTGCAGGCTTAGTGATTCCTTGAATGTTGTCTCTCAGCACCTTGCGATGACGCTTTGCTCCTCCTTTTCCTAGTCCTTTTCCTCCCTTGCCTCGCCCTGACATCTTCGAACACACAGAGAGAGAATCTAGAGAGAGAAATTTGGAGAGAGAGACTTGCAGATGAGAGAGAGATGATTGTGAGGTGAGTGAATGGTGGAAGAGGTATTTATAGAGGTGGGGGTTTGAGTTGATCGGACGGAGGGGAGAGCGGGATCCGTGTTTTAGTGTGACGTGGCAGAATCGACGGTGGATATAGGGGTTTAGAAGCAGGTGCGGATTGCCAAACTGTATTAGTTGAGGCGGGTTTTAAATTTTAATTTCGCGGTGTTTTTTGTCGAAAATTTTGAGTTTAAATTTTTTAAATCTTGTGGTGCGCCAAGTGAACTTGTGAATTTGGAGTCACAATAAGATATTAGTAAATATGTTAAGAAAATTAAATAAATATATTATGTATAACAACAACAATAAATCCACTCATAGTTAGTTAAATACAGTACGGGAATAAAATAGAGTTTAATATGTACGTGTATTATTTAGCTTTTTAGACTAAAAGTTCGGTCAAAAATCCAGTAAAAAATGTGTTGACTCATAGAAAATGGTTACATTTTCAAATATACGACTCAAAAATTCAAATCAATTTTTGCAAAATTAAAGTATGTATAAACTAAAATAATGGAAAATTATTACTTATGTACCTTTAGATTGAACTATTTATCACATAGATGCCTTGACATTTTAATATTCACAATGAAATGTTTCAATATATTTTATCAAGTAGGTATTCTATGTCATAATTTAATGAATTTTTGTACAAATCTGACCTATTTATACGACAAATACAAATATAATACATGCATACAATAATATACATAAATCATGTCAATATTTTCAACAAAAGTTCAGTGAATTTTAATTAAACTACCTAAGTGATAAAAATTTGAAACCTTAAGGTATTCTATTGTATATTTTGAAACCTTATTTTGAAACAATAGAACAAGATAAGTGATTTTTTTATAAATCCGATCATATACATTCGACCTAATTTTTTATTTCAAAATTTCAATATCATTTTTAAGCGTAAACCAATGTTTGGAAAAAAACTTAAGTACTTTTCATAAAATACATATAATACTTTAAATATTAAAAAATGCGAATTTTTTCATATTTTTGGGGAAAAAAAATACGTAAACATGAGTTTTATATGGCATTAATACATATACGTGTATTAATTAGCGTATAATTTGCGAAGTTACTAACTATGGATCCAGTGCCTCAAAGGCTCCGACATATGCAAGGTCAGGGGGTGGGCTAACCTTACCTCTTTACGGTGCTACTCTAAAAGAAGGTTGTGTCCAGAACCCCATCCTGGAAAAAAATTAATATATTTATGTATTATTTGATTTTTCAAATAAAAAGTTAGTTAAATTTTGTCGACTTATAATAATTATTATATACAATTAAATTTATATCGACAATAATTTTTTTTAAATTAATGATAAAATAGAGGATATAATTCTTCTAATTTGACTGTTATTTCATAGTGTTGTTCGTTGCAGCGGTAGCGATGGACATAGCACAAAGTAAAAAATAAGGGTATAACGTATAAGTCCGATAATTTGGAAAAGGAAGTGATAAATTTAGCAAATTATAGAATATGAATAATTGATTGAGGTATAAGTATGATTACTTTCGAATACTTTTTTGTTGTTAATCAAGAGGAACTCATGTCATTAAGCGAGTCATAAGAATACAAGAAAAATCAAGATCTGGTCATGGTAATACAAACATTCAAAGACAATAGATCACGAGAAAAATGATTTAAGTTCAAGTAAAAATGATCAAAATGAAGAAAATGAGATTCGAGTCAATGGACTTCAAAATGTATTTTTTGTCTACTTTTTAGGACTTAGGATATGATTAGGGGTTTACATGAGCCGAGCCGACTCGCAAGGAAAGCTCAGCTGGCTTTTAGCTAGAGCCGAGCCGAACTGGCTGGCTTAGCTTATCAAGCAAAGCCCAAGCCTAGCGAAACTCGAGCTCGTAGGCTAGCGAGCCCAAACAAGCCTCTTTTAATAAAATATATTTGCTTAGATTTCCCAATGAAGCCATATTAGAGCCTAAATGAGCTGAGTCCAAACTTAAACGAGCTCAAGCAAAACTATATTGAGCTTAAATGAGTCGAAATATTGCAAGCTTAATTCGAAGCTCATCAAGCTTATATCGAGGCAAGTCGAACCGAGCTCGAGCCTAAACTTTCAAAGCTCGACGAGTTTCGAGCCGAACCTCAAGCCTGGCAGGCTCGGACTCAGCTCAACGCAAGTACGCCTCTCATATCGATTGACTTGAATGTCTCAATATTAATTTTTGGTGCTCTCGCAAAAATATTTTTGAAACACTCTGTAATTTTATTCCTATATACAACTTAAAAAGAACTTGATGTCACCCCAAGCCGATTTTATTTTTTAATAGAAATATTCTATAAATTGGAATTATCGGAAGCGTGTCTAAAAAGGGGGATTATGAGAAATCTTAGGGATAATATTATGGTTTGATTAAAAAATATTAATTCAAAAAATAAGCTTAAAAAAAAAATACATATCAAGCCCAGCGCCCAAAATCTTACAAAGATATCCAAGCATACCGATTGTCGACACACAAAACCATGTGTCGGCACATAGACACCAATAACCAACACCAACATTTCAAGAACGGCTACTTTTTAAATTTGATTTCTTTCAAACGTTTTTTGAACATCTCAAACGGCTAGTTGGAACTTCATTTGCCTATAAATAGACATTATTCTCTACTTTCTCTAATTCTATGATTCTTTGCCATCAAGTTTGAAGTTCCAGTTTACGCCTCAATGAAATTAGTATATAATTTTCATTCACTATTTTGCATAAATTTGAAATATTATATTTATTTTACATATTTGTTATAATATCAATATCATAGCACATAAATTATCTTCATATGAAGCAAGCCGATAAGGTTCTAGCTCTTCACAACATGGACAACTGCCTAAAGCCCCTAGAATCATTGGTAGTAGCCAGTCTTCTCCAATAATTACTGGATGAGTTAATTTTATAATACAATCTATTTAGACTGTATCTAAATTCAGCGAAAAGAATATATGAGGAGAAGAAGATTAGAGAGAAATAGGAGAAGAAGAGTAGAAAAAAGTAGGAGGAGATAGATCAACGAGAAGAGAGAAAGAGTTTTGAAGAAGATTGAGAGAATTGATTTGATTCTTGTTATTACTAAAATGATATTACACTAGTATTATAACAACTTTACTAATACCAACAACCTTGCTAGTAACTGTAACTAATTAGTTCTGACAAACCACACTAATACCGACTAACTATATCTAGCTATATTAAAAATAATTGTCTGTATGTTTTACTTGTATCATTACCTTCCCCACCAAAACACCCTTGTCCTTGAGAGTGAAATTCAAGAACAAAGATCTGAATAATATATACTAGCTTGAGCATGATTTACAGCCAAAATTCCACCTGGATCAAAGGGAAAATTTTGATAAACCCAGTTGAACAACAAAAACATGCGTACTACCCCTGACCTCATTCCACCAAGATCAAATGTCAAAACATATTGAAACACCGTACTCTAATCTTTATACAGGATATGGATATGTGCAATTTCTAAATCTTCATAAATTGAGGCCTTGAAAAAATTAGAATGTACTTCAGCACTTGAAAAGATATGCACATTCCCAAAAATATGAATGTTTTCGAGAACAACAATCATCGTAGTGAGGAGGATCAAATACCTACAGCACTAACACCACACCACACCAGGACATCCACGACCTTTCCGAGTACCTCAAGACGGACCTGACGAGCGCATAACTCGATGACAAACACGCGAAAGGGCAATGTTCTTATTGTGATGAACAATATGTTTTAGGTCATAAAGGTACAAATCGGAAAACCCTAGGAACATATTTCCTTGTTGAATTTGACAACGATGGAGAAGTGGAATTTTTCCTGAAATTAAACACAATGATGCTCTTGAATCAACACTTTCCATTCGCACACTTTTGGATGAGTCAACACATTGAACGCTAAGAGCTATAGGGTACTATGGGCAACATGCCTTACATATCGTAATTGATTGTGGCCCCACATACCATTTTCTTAACATTAATTTGGCCCACGATTAGGATGTCCAATTACATCAACTGCCCCACTTTTTATCTCGGTCGCCATCGACTGCATTGTCTTGTATGAATTTCACATGGAAATTAAATGGCATTACTTATAAAAACAACATGGTCCTTGCACCGTTTAACGGTTGCGACATGGTCCTCGATTTCCCGTGGCTCGCTTTGGTTGGACTAATCACAAACACTCACCAACATGCTAATCAAATACGTGAGATTTGACCTCGTAACAATTACTACCTATTGCAAAAACTTGAATCGGTTGCAACACTCTGCAGAACCCGTGAATCCACACATGAGCCATATTTTTCAACCTCGATGTTGGTCTTGCAGATCCCGAGGTGCTAGCTGCTTTAGCACAACTTTTGCACTAGTACTGTCACCTTTTTATTGAGCGTAACCTCCTCGGTATGTGTTTTGAATATCCTAAAATTTGCTTGAATGGCTTTCTTTAGCGATGTGTGGTACAATACTACCTATCATTCTACCACACAAACTACTTCTTACGAAATAGTTTATGGGCATCCCCACCTATTCATTTACCCCATTTAGCAAGTTAATCTATGAATGAGGTGGTAGGTCAAAGCCTCATAGCTCGAGACACAATCAAGGTCGCCACCACCTTCATCGATCTCAAAATCAAATGAAGTAATTGGCGGACTAAAATTGAAGTGACCGTTTGTTTAGTTTGTCCCCTTGTTATTATGGCCCTTTTTGCATGCTTGATTGTATCGGTCCCCCAGTTTACCAACTGGACCTACCAAAGGAAGCAAGTGTTCACCTTGTCTTGCACGTCTCATTGCGCAAACCATTTCATGGACAGTCACCGGCATATCCAACCATATCTACTGATTGGTCTAATCAACACCCCGAGCACTTTCCTGAAGCCATTCTCCATCGGCATATGGTTCGATACTGCAACCAAGCGATCACTAAAATGTTGGTCAAATGGCAAGGAAAACCTGCTGAGGAAGCTACTTGAGAATTTTATACCAAAGTCTTGGAACAGTTTCCATGTCCAAAAGGATCCTTTTGGGTGGGAAGTAATGATACGAGCCCAGCTGTAGGCCGTTGGCATTGATACGTGTCCAATCTCCCGATCCAGCCTAGGAGCAGACATGGGGGCCATGCAGGCTCATTTAGAGCCTCCTCAACCATATTAGTTGCAATTGTTTCATTTCATATAGAAGAATTGGCATCATAGTGTGAGCATGGTTATTAAACTCTTAATTCAGATCTTAGAATCTTATGATTCTCGGATCCCACAATATTCAATCGATCTGGATCCTAAGTAAAATCTTAAGTTTGTAGAATCTTATAATCCATTCATATTAAATAAAACTAACGGATCGGATCATAATACAATTTTACAATTCTATCAATTTTTTATATACTTTCACAAAACTTAAATTAAGCTTAGTATTAAGTTGTAACTTTAATATAAAGTTTGATTAATAGCATATATCTTGAAAACTATCACGACCATTTTAGCATGTAATAACACTTCTATGTTATATGACAATATATTATCATATTTGATTACACTTCTTATACATATCCTTGTAAGTTGAGGTCTCATATAAAATTTTAAAACTTAAGTAACTAATTTTAATACCGAAAATCATTACACTATATGACGTATTAGAATCTTATGATTTTTAATTCGATCCTGCGATTTCGATTCTATAAGCTTCTAACGATCCTACGTAGAATCTCAACTCTAATAACCTTGGGTGTGAGCAGAATCACCACTAGAACAGGTTCGTTGGTTGATGTTTTGATACTTCTACACTAGTTTCCCTGTTTTGCCCTTTTGCTACTATATTTATGGAAAGCTAAGAGGGTATCAACACACAAACACCGGATCCCATTAGAACTTCGAAGTTAAGCATGCTTGGGCGAGAGTAGTACCAAGACGGGTAACCTCCTGGGAAGTCCTCGTGTCACACCTCTCATGTTAGGGGTTCTTGAAAATAGCCTTTCTTCAGGGGAGAACCTTAAAGGGGGAAGGCTGTGTACATCCACTCCCCTCAGGTTGGGGGTCCTTGAAAATAGCCTCTCTTCAGGGTAGCCCCCTGAAGGGGGAAGGCTGCGTACATCTACCCCCCTAGACCCTGCTTATGCGGGAGACCTTGGAGGCACTGGGTCTGTTGTTGTTATTGTTGTTGTTGCTGTTGCTGCTGCTATATTGATGGAAGGGTTTTGCTGTAGTTATTTTCAAGCAATGAGAAGTGCCATTTTGTTTATCTTTATGTTTTTGTTTTTAGCTCTTTCAGTAGAAATTAGCGTGGAACCCACCACGGATTATGGGTCAAAACTAATGTGACGCTCTCAACTTCTAATTTTGTCAAAGATATTTCCAAACTATTACTAAAATGAATTTGATCCATATAACTCCTTTAGCGTTTCGTTAAACAAAGCTAATTTAGCACTTGAAAAATAATATAACTAAGGAAAAATTATCTGAGGATGTCAGAAGGGTTGCCGGTTTAGGAGCACGCCATGATAATGATGGCGTGCATATCTGAGCTAGATATTCTTGGTGCCAAGATTGATAGTCAATCTCAACAGGGCATCATCCTCGGCTCTCTATCCAGCTCTTTTACTCAGTTCAAGCTCAACTATACAATAAATTATAAAGATTATTCATTTGCCTGAGCTGATGAAGGAGCTGTAGGTTGCAGAGAGTGTGATGCAAGCCAAGGGAATATATGTAAAAAAATTTAAAAATAAAAATACAATTTTGTTTTTGTTAGGTATATGTCTCAAAATTACTTGGCGCATAAAGAAGAAGTGCCGTGAAGACCCCGATCGATCGGGTGGAGCTCGATCGATCGGGAATGTTATGTAAACAAAGGACGTCTGCAGTGAGGCGGCCGATCGATCGGGAAACAGGTTTACGCGGCCTATATAAACGAACGTAGGGGTTCGTCATTAGGCATCCAAAGTCAAAGTGAGGTTATTTCCCTGCGCGGCGCCGTACCAATCAAAACGAGAGTGTGTTGAGAGAGAATCTTTGTAATTCGTCTTCTTCTTTTGTTCAATAATAAAAGCTCCGATCTTCGCCCGTGGTTTTCTCTCCTTTCGATTGTAAAGGGGTTTCAACGTAAATCCTTGTGTCTATTGTTTCGTTTCTCTTTTAGTCCGATTGTTTCTCGTTATTGTCGTGGTATTTGATTCGATTCAGATCCGAATATATTATTTATTTCCTCACAAATTGGTATCAAAGCTCGGTTCTTCGAATTGATACAATGACGTCAGCTATTAAAACCGAGGTTGAGAAATTCAATGGTCAGGGAAGCTTTAGCTTATGGCAAGTCCGTGTGAAAGGACTCCTGACTCAGAACGGCTTGAAGAAAGCACTGGAGGGAAAAGAGAAGAAACCAGAAACGTTGACCGAGGCAGAGTGGGAAGAGCTGGATGAGAAGGCTCTCACGGCTATACAGATGTGTTTGGCTGACGATGTTTTGTCAGAGGTATTGGAGATTAAAACCGCACAGGAGTTATGGGAGAAATTGTTAGACATGTTTTGCCACAAGTCAGTCTCCAACAAACTCGCAGTGAAACGGCGGTTGTACACTTTTTGTATGGCAGAAGGTACATCTCTTAAAAACCATCTTAGCGAATTTACCTCAATAATTCATGAATTAAAGGCTTTGGATGATGTCCCTAAGGACGAGGATCAAGCTATGATATTACTGTGTTCGCTCTCAAATGCGTATAAGGGCTTTGTAGAAAGCATGATATACAGGGGTAGACCAACTATTACTGTAAATGAAGTAAAAAGAAACCTAGTGAGTAAAAAACGAGTAGATAAGGAATTATCTGACTCGGTGAATGACTCGGGTAGTGGCTTACATGTGAGAGGTCGATCAGAACATAGGGGATCCAATGGTGGGAATAAGTCTAGGTCCAAATCTAGACATAAGAACCTGTCATGTCACTATTGTCACAAAAAAGGGCACATAAAGAAAGACTGTTACAGATATAAGAATAAATCAAAAGAGGGTAACAGGGGTGACCAGGGTAAAGACAAGTCCGCTGAGGCTAGTGTTGTAGAGGAGGATAGTGAAGGGGAATTTCTATTAGTTGATGATTCTCAGATCAGGTCCATAGATAAGTGGGTCATAGATTCGGGTTGTTCGTTTTATGTTACTCCAAACAGAGACTGGTATTCCACGTATAAGTCTATACAAGGTGGGGCTGTCATGATGGGTAATGATGCTACTTGTAAGGTAGTGGGTGTTGGAACAGTCCGTGTGAGAATGTTTGATGGAACTATTAGAACCTTAAGTGATGTTCATCACGTCCCAGATTTGAAAAGGAACTTGATTTCTCTAGGTACCCTAGAATCTAATGGGTACAAGTACACTGCTGAAGGTGGAGTCATGCGGGTCAGTAAGGGTGCATCAATTGTGATGAAAGGAGATAGGGTTGGTACTTTGTATGAGCTTGCAGGTACAACCGTGACAGGTGCAGTTGCTGTTTCCACATCTGCTATGACAGATGCAAAGATCACAAGACTATGGCACATGAGAATGGGTAATATTGGTGACAAAGCATTGTCTGAGCTGAGTAAGAGGGGACTTCTTTGTGGTCAGTCAACAGGACTGACGGGATTCTATGAGCACTGTATTTATGGGAAGCAGAAGAGAGTCAGCTTCCAGGCAGCAGTGCATCAGACCAAGGGGACGTTAGACTACATACATTCTGATTTGTGGGGACCTTCCAGAGTGGCTTCTAAAGGTGGGTCCAGGTATATTCTAACGTTCACTGATGACCACTCACGTAAAGTTTGGGTCTATTTTCTTAAGCAGAAAAATGAAGTGTATGATATCTTCAAGAAGTGGAAAGTTCTACTTGAAAAACAGACAGGGAAGCCGATCAAGAGGTTGAGGACTGATAATGGTCTTGAGTTTATCGAAGGGGACTTCACTAAATTTTGTGAAGATCAGGGCATAGTTCGACACAGGACATGTACAGGTCGACCTCAGCAGAATGGAGTGGCTGAAAGGTTAAATAGGACGTTACTTGAGAAGGCTCGTTGTATGCTTTCAAATGCAGGTTTAAAGAGAGAATGGTGGGCAGAAGCAGTTAGCATGGCTTGCTACCTTGTGAACAAGACACCTTATTCTTCATTACAGATGAAGACTCCTGAAGAGGTATGGTCTGGTTCAACTTCTGATTATTCTCAAATCAAAGTTTTTGGTTGTCCTGCATATGCATATGTTAATGATGGAAAGCTGGAGCCTAGGGCCAAGAAGTGCAACTTTCTTGGTTATACATCAGGTGTGAAGGGATATAGATTGTGGGATCCATGTGTTCAGAAGTTTCTGACGAGTAGAGATGTTACTTTCGATGAGTCTGCTCTACTTAATCCGCCACACACACCCTCCATTGACAACGATAATGTTCAGGTTGAGACACCTGATGATACAGTCAGATCAGCAGATTGTTCAGCTTGAGAGTATTCCAGCACCTCAGGTACGGGTTTCTGATGTTGTTACTGATAATACAGAAACAGGTCAGCAAGTGGAGAATATTACTATAGCTGGTGGTAGACCGAGGCGACAGATCAGGCCTTCTGAGAGATATGGGTATGAGGAGATGATTGCCTATGCCCTCTCTACTACTGAAACGTTAGATGACAGTGAGCCGACTTCGTATACAGAGGCTGTATCGAGATCAGATGCTGAGAAGTGGCTCGTTGCTATGAATGAAGAGATGCTGTCTCTTCATAAGAATCAGACTTGGGAACTGGTGAAGCCTCCTACAGGGAAAAGACTGGTTGGATGCAAATGGGTCTTCAAGAGAAAAGAGGGCATTCCTGGAGTGGAAGATGCGAGGTACAAGGCACGTTTGGTAGCTAAAGGCTACAGTCAGGTACAAGGTGTTGATTTTCATGATATTTTCTCACCTATAGTTAGACACACTTCGATTCGTGCATTATTGTCTTTGGTTGCCATGCATGATTTTGAACTTGAATAATTGGATGTCAAAACCGCATTCTTGCATGGTGAACTAGAAGAAAGTATTTTTATGCATCAGCCAGAGGGTTTTGTTGTTGAAGGAAAAGAAGATCATGTGTGTTTGCTTAGACGGTCTTTATATGGTTTAAACCAATCTCCTAGACAGTGGTATAGGAGATTTGATCAGTTCATGACAAGTCATGATTACATCAGGAGTAAGTACGACAGTTGTGTGTACTTCAGAAAGACAGATTCAGACTTTACTTATTTGCTTTTGTACGTTGATGACATGTTGATTGCAGCACGAGATATGAAAGATGTCGATGATTTGAAATCAATGCTGAAGAGTGAATTTGAGATGAAGGATCTTGGAGCAACTAAGAAGATATTAGGCATGGAAATTCATAGAGACCGAGAAGCTGAAAAATTATACTTGTCTCAGGAGAAGTATATTGAGAAGGTGTTAGACAGGTTTCATATGAAGGATGCTAACCCGGTTAGCACGCCCTTAGCAGCTCATTTCAGACTCTCAGCATTAGATTCGCCTCAGACTGAGGAGGACATCAGGTACATGTCTCAGATTCCTTATTCTAGTGCAGTGGGCAGTATAATGTATGCGATGGTCTGTATGCGTCCAGATATTGCTTTTGATGTGAGCAGAGTTAGTAGGTACATGACGAATCCAGGCAGAGAACATTGGCATGCAGTAAAGTGGATTCTCAGGTATCTTCGTGGAACCTCTGATTTGTGTTTGGAATATAGGAAAAGTAAGTGTTGTTTGGTTGGGTATGTAGATTCTGACTATGGTGGAGACCTTGATAAGAGAAGGTCCATTTTAAGGTATGTGTTTTGTTTAGGTGACACAGCTATCAGTTGGAGAGCGTGTTTGCATCCTGTTACAGCACAATCTACTACCACGGCCGAGTACATGGCAATAATAGAAGCGTTCAAAGAAGCCGTCTGGTTGAGAGGATTGATTAGTGAAATCAATGTCGAGCAGGGGACAGTTAGAGTATACTGTAATAGTCAGTCCGCTATTCACCTAGCGAAAGATCAGATGACTCATTATGACCGAACGAAACATATTGATGTGAAACATCACTTTATCAGAAATCTGATTGACGAGCGAAAGGTGGAGTTGAGGAAGATTGGGACTGAAGATAACCTAGCTGACATGTTCACAAAAGTTCTATTAGGTAGCAAGTTCGAGCATTGCTCGAATTTAGTGGGACTTTCGGTTTGATGTATGTTGGACCCGGTTGAGGGGGCGTTTGTGGAGAAGGTGGAGTTTGTTTCCTTGTTGATATTGATTTTGAGCCAAGGTGAAGATTTGTTAGGTATATGCCTCAAAATTACTTGGCGCATAAAGAAGAAGTGCCGTGAGGACCCCGATCGATCGGGTGGAGCTCGATCGATCGGGAATGTTACGTAAACAAAGCACGTCTGCAGTGACGCGGCCGATCGATCGGAAAACAGGTTTACACGGGCTATATGAAGGAACGTAGGGGTTCGTCATTAGGCATCCAAAGTCAAAGTGAGGTTATTTCCCTGCGTGGCACCGCACCAATCAAAACGAGAGTGTGTTGAGAGAGAATCTTTGTAATTCGTCTTCTTCTTTTGTTCAATAATAAAAGCTCCGATCTTCGCCAGTGGTTTTCTCCCCTTTCGATTGTAAAGGGGTTTCCACGTAAATCCTTGTGTCTATTATTTCGTTTCTCTTTTAGTCTGATTGTTTCTCGTTATTGTTGTGGTATTTGATTCGATTCAGATCCGAATATATTGTTTATTTTCGCACAGTTTTTATTTTTAAAATTATTAATTAGTAGGGGGAAGGCTGCGTACATCCGCTCCCCCCAGACCCTGCGTAGGCGGGAACCCTTGAGGCACTGGGTATGTTCCTTTAGTTTTAAGGAGTTTTATTTTTTATGTTGAAAATATACAACATGTACCTGTGTATTTTGATGTAAATACTTTGAATTTAATTAGGTATAGAATTAAATTTAGGGTAGTTAATTTTCCTCTTTTTCCTCTTCTCCTCCCTCTTGTGTAACCGGCCCTTGGCCTTTATTTTTGCTCTTCAATTCTTGTTTTAATGTCTCATGTCAATAGCCTAGGATTCCATCTCTTCATTTTCCTTGATGTAATTATAAATAGGCTAGTCTTTATTTCAATAGAGATTAATCTAATTTTCTCCCATTCAAAGTGTTCTTTGTTGTTTTTTTTTGTTTGTCAAGTTTTTATATTTTAAGCTATTTTTTGAATCAATATTTTTCAATCAAACCGTAATATTATCCCTAAGATTTCTCATAATCCCCCTCTTTTGGACACGCTTCCGTTAATTCTAATTCATAGAATATTTACATTAAAAAATTAAATCGGCTTGGGGTGACATTGAGTTCTTTTTAAGTTGTATATAGGAATAAAATTTCAGAGTATTTCAAAAATATTTTTGCCAGAGCACCAAAAATTGATATTAAGACATTCAAGTCAATCAATATGAGGAGCGCACTTGAGCTGAGCAGAGTCCGAGCCTGCCAGGCTCGAGGCTCGGCTTGCTATCATTAAGCTCGGCTCAAAGCTCGTCGAGCTTTGAAAGTTTAGGCTCAAGCTCGGCTCAACTTGCCTCAATATAAGCTCGACGAGCTTCGAATTAAGCTTACAATATTTCGACTCATTTAAGCTTAATATAGGTTCATTTGAGTTCGTTTAAGCTTGGCCTCAGCTGATTTAGGCTCCAATATGGCTTTATTCGGAAATCTAAGCAAATATATTATATTACAAGAGGATCGTTTAGGCTCGCTAGCCTACGAGCTCCAGCTTTGCTAGGCTTGGGCTTTGCTTGATAAGCCAAATAAGCCAGCTTGGCTCAGCTCGGCTCGGCTCTAGCTAAAAGCCAGCTGAGCTTTCCTTGCGAGTCGGCTTGGCTCATGTTAACCCCTAATCATATCCTAAGTCCTTAAAAGTAGACAAAAAATACTTTTTGAAGTCCATTAACTCGAATCTCATTTTTTCATTTTCTTCGAATGTTTGGTATTAACATGAGCTGATCTTGATTGTTCTTGTATTCTCATGCTCGCTTAATGACACGCAGTCCTCTTGATTAAAAACAAATAAGTATTCAAAAATAATCATACTTATACCTCAATCAACTATTCAAATTATATAATTTGCTAAATTTATCACTTCTCTTTCCAAATTATCGGACTAATACGTTATACCCGAAGTTTTTACTTTGTGCTATGTCCATTGCTACCGCTACAACAAATAACACTATGAAATAACAATCGAATTAGAAGAATTATATCCTCTACTTTATCATTAATTTTAAAAAAAAATTATTGTCGATATAAATTTAATTATATGTAATATTTATTATAAGTAGACAAAATTTAACTAAATTTTTATTTGAAAAATCAAATAATACATAAATATATTAATTTTTTCCCAGGTTTGGGCTCTCAGACACAGCCTTCTTTTAGGATAGCATTCTAAAGGGATAAGGCTGCATATATTCTACCTCAGACCCTGCATATACGAGAGCTCTTGAGACACTGGATATGTTGTTATTATACATAAATATATTAATTTTTATTTAATTTTCTCAGCCAAATTCACAAGTTCACTTGGTGCACCACAACTAGGGGTGTTCGTTATTGGTTAACCGTACCATTTAACCTATCGGTTAGGTAACCGTTTAAGAAATTTGTGAAAATTTAATAACCGTTACTACCCGTTTAAAATCGGTTAACCGGAATTTCGATATCGGTTAGTTTGGTTTGGTTAATCGGTTAACCACTTATTGAAAAAGAAATTCAAGTAGTTATCTCACCCATTTAAATCCTAAAATTTTGCTACTGTCGTATGCTCTAAAAAAAGGCAAACCAAGTAGCCACTTAGGATTAGGTTGTCAACTGTATTTCTAAGTCTACACAATTGTTATGTTAATTTAGTTGACTTAGATTAGAAGTATAAAAGGTTGAAACTGTATTGAATTGAACTCATAATCATACAAAACTAAGTATGAATATTTATCTACTAGACTACAACTTATAATGCATAACTATAATATTCTCATTAATAAACTAATTGATTTATTCGGTTAACCGTTTTATTAGAACCCATGAACCGTAACCATCTAAATTAACCGAATTTTTTATCGATTCGATAATCGAACCGCTTCTTCCAACTCAATAACTGAGATTTTTGGTTTAGTTTTCTCAATTTTGATTCGATTTTTTCAGTTTCGGGTTTTGGTGAACATCCCTAGCAAAAATTTAAACTCCAAGCTCAAAATTTTCGACAAAAAACACCGCGAAATCAAAATTTAAAACCCGCCTCAATCAATACAGTTGGCGATCCGCACCTCACCCTAAACCCCCTATATCCACCGTCGATTCCGCCACGTCACGCTCAAACACGGATTCCCCTCTCCCATCCGTCCGATCAACTCAAACCCCCCACCACTATAAATCCCTTTTGCACCATTCACCCACCCCCATAATCATCTCTCTCTCATCTGCAACTCTCTCTCTGTCTAGATTTCTCTCTCTAGATTCTCTCTCTGTGTGTTCGAAGATGTCAGGGCGCGGCAAGGGAGGAAAAGGACTAGGAAAGGGAGGAGCAAAGCGTCATCGGAAGGTGCTGAGAGACAACATTCAAGGAATCACTAAGCCTGCGATTCGGCGTCTGGCTCGTAGGGGTGGTGTCAAGCGCATCAGCGGTCTCATCTACGAGGAGACAAGAGGTGTCTTGAAGATCTTCCTTGAGAATGTCATTCGCGATGCGGTTACCTACACCGAGCACGCTAGAAGGAAGACGGTTACCGCCATGGATGTTGTCTATGCTCTCAAGCGCCAAGGCAGGACCTTGTACGGATTTGGCGGTTAGATTTGTGCTTTTTTTCCTATTTTTTTGATGTTCGATTGAATCGGATTGAAGTTGATTTAGGTGGTGTTGTGGAATTAATCTGTAGTTTTTAAGATCTAGATGTTGATTTGGATGTGGATCTGATACAAAGTGTGTTTGATTTAGGATGAATAGAGGATTTAGGTTTTGTAATTGACGATTAAAGCTTTGAATTTCGTAGTTTTTGTTCTTTGCAGAAGATTTTGTGTCTTTATTTCTTCATCTCTCTTTGTTTCTTTTTACTCTTTGATATATTCAAGGTCATCCTGAAAACAAGAATCAAGATTGAACAATCTCCAACTGGTTATTTGCTCAAATTGATTTTAGTTTCTCAATTTAGGCCCCATTTGTTTAGGAAAAAAATCATAATTTTTTGTTGTTCGGTGTAAGATTGGTGACAGAAAGGAAAACATTTTTCTTCAAAAGGGGAAAATAATTTTTCTTTTAAAAGAGGGGAAGTTATTATTTCGAGTGATATAAAAACATGATTGCGATAATATATAAATATTTTTGTTAGATTTTTTTTGAAAAAAAAATGCTAATATAACATATGATTTTAGGTCATATTTAGTTAGTTTTTACATCAATATACAATGAATTTTTTATTGTAATTTGTTAAAAATATTAATATGACTTATAAATATTATTGTAATTATATATTATATTTTCACTTTTATATTCAAATATTATGATATGTAATAAATACTCAAATTTTAAGGTATTTTAGTAATAATTCTACAATTACAAAGAGTTTAAATAATTTTAAATATGTTATATTATTATTTATATTATTTTATAACTAGGTATAATATAATTAGTAAAATGATAATTCCTTTAAAACAAACACGGAATATCAAAATGTGAAAATATATTTTCCATTGAAACAATAGTAGAAAACCCTAACGAGAATAGTATTTTTCATGAAAAATGTTTTCCAAAGGAAAATATTTTCTGTAAGAAAAGTATTTTCGTTGAAACAAATGGAGCTTTATTTGGTGTTTGTCAAATTTCTTTTTGAGGAATTATTACTTAAGTATTCTTTAAAATTTGAATATTTATAACTTAGCTATTTTAATATATATAATAACGTATTTTGAGGGATATATTTTATTATTAAAGTATAAATTTGATAAATTATTATAAACACTTGATCCAATTTATAAAAAAAATATTAATATAATATATAAATAAAATAACATATATATGTTAGTGTTAATAATTTTATTAGAAAATTGACAAGTTGTGATAAAATATTTACTAAAGGTTGATATAGGTCACCTATGATTACTATAATTGTATGTCATTTTTGTATTTTGTTAAAAAATTATTAAATTCTAATGAGAATGTTTATATATTGTTAAAATTATATTCAATTTTAGTATTTTTTATTGAGAATCTATTGAATTTTAAATAAGGATATTTGATTGATAAAATTTTAGATATTGAGGTGATGATAAACTATTTAAAATTTAGAATGTTTTATTTTATATATATTAAAATATTAAGGTACTTAAATAATAAATGTTGAAATTTAAAGATTTTAAATGATAATTTTCTTTTTTAATTATCGGTAATGTTTGGAGCAGAATTTGAATGGTGGTAAAATAAATTGGATCTATCTCATGCTTTACACACATGGTGTTTATATTTTAATTTGCTTTAATTTATGTATTGTTTTAAGTACATTGTAAAACTTTAAGATGTTAAGTAATTAAAATAGATGATACTTCCGAATTTTTCGATTAGGAGCAGGAAGACATTTGGGAAGGGAGAAGAACTTGACAATTATAATATAAATAAATTTTGTATTTTTTATTATATCACTTTTAGTTTTTGCATAAACTATGACAACAACAATAGGCTCAGTGCTTCAAGAATTTTTGCATAAGTAGGATCTGAGAAGGGTAGAATGTATGTAATCTTATTCTTTTAGGGTAATATCTTAATGACAAGTTATTTTTTAGGATCCCCAACTTTAAAAACATGAAGCATGGAGCATGGAGAACATGAAAAGTATGGCAGCATATATTTTGTATATTTACCGAGCATAGATAACTTTGCGCTTGGAGTATTAATTGTTGGGTTGTGGGTTGAAATTTGGATAATGGATGTGTAAAAGGGTGTAAACTTACCGAGCTGAGCACCCTCTTGTTTGAACTCAAGTTCGATATGGCTTATCAAGCTTGAGTTCGAGTCGAGCTCTTATCGAGTATTTTTAACCCTTGTTCAAATTCGATTCGATAAGAATATAGTGTGTTCAATGTTCGACTCAATTTGTTAGGCTTATCGAGCCAAGTCGAGCTTGTTATCGAGTCGAGTCAAGCTTATTATCGAGTCCAATCGAGTTTGAAATAGAGCTAAGCTTTCAATTGAGTCGAGTTCATTAACAAGCCGAAGTTTTTAAGTTATTATCGAACCATTTTTGAACTAATACCAACTATTATAGAGCTGATGACGAGCCCTTAACGAGTTGATATCGGGCCCCTTAATGAACTCTTATCGAGTCTATTAAACTTTTTGTGAACATTAGCGAGCCAAGCACTTCAGCTATCGGCCTTTGAATTAGCATCTCTTCTAATATGGTTGACTAATATATCGGGGAAGGAAAAGCTAACTACTAAATTGCTAAAGACTATTAGAATGATTTAATGTAGTTATATATATATATATATTTTGTCAAAGATTTGATAATAGTTTTAAGATTATACCTTTTTTTTAAGAGCGTTATAAGAATATATTGATATAATATAAATTATAGGATAATATTTATAGAATTATCGATCAAAATTAAAGTAACCTTTAAATTTTTTATTTTATCAAAGATACTTCTTGAACTACAACAATAATAATAACAAATTTAGTGTCTTAAGAGCTCTTCAGAATAAAAAATAATGATATTTCAAAAGGAGGTTGTGTTTGAAGATTTCTAACTTTGAATTATTAGTGATAATTAAATGATTTATAAAATTTTAATTTTATCAAAGATATTCTCTAAACTATTAATCAAAATCAAAATAATCTCGTAAATATTTAATTTCATTAAAAATATCATTCGAACTATTGTTAAATTAACATGCTTCCCTCCCCCCTCTAATTTCTAATTTTATTGAAGAGATCTCTTTCTTTGAAATATTAACTAAATCAATTTAATTCCAACTTTAAAAATTGTATCAAAGATATTCAAAATTATTAAAAAAAAATTCAAACAAAATTTGATTTATGTGTCGTTAGATTTGATACTATAATTTTCAAGTAACTTGAGGTTTTAAAATATTTTTATAATAGCTTAAATTGAGGCAACCTTTTTTTTTCATTTTTTTAAAAATTTTTTAACAATGGTAAAGACAAATCAGAGGGAACCGCCCCCACGTAAAACAGGGCGGCCGGAAGCCTCAGCATTAGAAATGCGCAGCAGGGTGGTGGAAGGATCACGAACTTCGCAATTGAAACTGATGCTTCCTAAGCCCTCGCATGCCATGAAATCGGCGGATTGATTGGCCTCGCGATAAACATGAGAGAAGTGAATTTGAGTCAGCCTTTTACCGAGAGTTGCAATCTCGTCCTTAATGAAGTGGATTTCATTGGGACAGTCGAACGACCCATTTAACGAGTTTGTGACAACTTTATTGTCACCTTCCAGGATGATCTTCGAGTATCCTACGGTGGCAGCCGTATTAAGCCCGTCCCTAGCTGCAATAGCTTCAGCAACAATGACTAACGCATTTTCTAGTCTTCTGTTCCCTGTTTTGATAACCTCACCATTAGAGTTACGAATAACAAAACCAGAGGCTGCTTAAAACCCTCTTTTGGCGCCATCGAAATTTACTTTCACCCAGTCGAACCTTGGGGGGGACCAGGATATCCAGAAGTTCTTGCTTCTTTTGTTCAAATTCCCAGGATTGTTCGATGAATCCTCCTCTAGAGTGTTTTTGCATACCCATTCCCAGTACGTCCTCTTGGCCCGAATGATCACTTGAGAAATTGGGGTTGTCTCTTTTCTAAAAACAGCAGCGTTTCTATCCTTCCATATTTGCCAGCAAAACATTATAAACTTACCAATTCCTTCATTTCCTTTCCGAGTGCGGATTTCCTCCCCTAAATCCGCTTTTGTTGGGGGGGAGGTGATCCACTTTTGAGTCTTTGCGGCGTGCCAAATCTCCTTGGCTCGTGGGCAGTTAAGAAGAATATGGGACACTGTCTCACTACTTTGAGCACACCAGGTACAATTAGGGTTCCAATCTTGAATTCGTTTTTGCATCTGATCCCCAGTTGCCAAGAACCCATTTAGGGCTTGCCACAAAAATTTTTTTATCTTGAGTTGGATATCCAAGTTCCAAATCCACTTGAACTCCCACTTGTTCCTGTCGTCCCACTCAAGATTATGGGCAAGCCAAGTGGTAGACTTGACACTGAATTTTTCGGTACTCGTGAATCCCCTGCAGAACTGGTCTTCCCTGGGCGATAGAGGAACTAGGACGCCCATAATGGAGTTGACCATGTCTTGGGGGACAATTTGTTCCAGAGCTTCCTTATTCCATTCCCCTTCGGTGATGTAGTCAGCTACCAAAGATGAGGAATTGATTTCACTAGGAGCAGTCCTCAGGCTTTCCGCCAGAGGCCCCTTCTCTACCTACCAGTCCTTTCAGAAGTTGATCTTAGCACCATTCCCCACTTTCCATTTGATTCCTTTTCTTATGAGGTTCCTAGCAGCCATTATTCCCTTCCAGGCTGGGGAATCCGTTCCTTTGCAAGTATAGTCAAAGAAAGAGGAATTACGTAGATAACGATCCTTTATGACCTGGACCCATAAGTTGTTTTCGTTCATCAGTATTCGCCATCCAAGTTTGCACAGGAAGGCTTGATTAATCGCCTCTAACTTACGCAGCCCTAGTCCACCAGCTCCTTTAGGTCTGCAGATCTTGCTCCAGGCAGCCATATGAACTCCGTTTGTATTTTCTTTGTTCTAGAAAAAACGACGGCTAATTGAATCCCCCTGTTTGCAAACCTTTTTGGGGAGTTTAAAGCATTGCATTACATGGCTCGGCATGGATTCAATTGAGGACTGAATCAGCGTAACCCTGCCTGCTTTAGACAGTTTTCCTGCCCTCCATTTTGCTATTTTACCTTCCATTTTCGGAATCAATTCATTTCCCACTTGACTCGCAAATCTCCCTGTTGTGAAATTACACCCCAGGTATCTACCCAGGGATGCGTTACCTGGTATTTCCAATATGTTACAGAGTCTCAGTCTGTGCTGCCTATCTAGGTTGGCGGAGAACACCACCGCCGACTTGGATCTGTTGATTACAAGGCCTGAGTCCTCACCAAATAACTGCAGGATCCTGTTTAAAGTCTGAACCGTCTCCACTTTGGCGTCACAGAAGAGCAGGCAGTCGTCCGCGAAAAATAGGCCTAGGAACGGTGATGCATTCCGACTAATTTTTACCCCAATTCCTGACTTCTTTATTCCCGTAAGAGCCTGCAGGTTAGTTGCTAAAACATCAAGGCATAAAATAAACAAAAAAGGGGACAGGAGGTCACCTTGTCTTAGTCCTCTAGAAGGGGAGAAAAACCCCATAGGTTTATCATCCACAAGGACAGAAAAGGATGTGGTCGTGACGCATATCATGATCCATTGAATCCATTGATCATGAAATCCTAGTTGCTGGAGGGTCCTTTCGAGGAAGGGCCATTCAATTTTATCAAAAGCCTTTTCCATGTCTAGCTTGGTAGCTATCCATCCTGATTTTCCTTGCTTTTTTTTGAAAGCAGTTAGGATTTCATGAGCAACTAGGATGTTGTCTTGAATGTTTCTCCCAGAAACAAAGGCTGCTTGCCACTGGGATACAATGTTGGGCATTAGAGGTTTCATGCGATTAACAAGTACTTTAGCGATGACTTTATATAAAACATTACATAGACTAATTGGTCTAAAATGGTTTACATAACGTGGAGTGTTAGTTTTTGGGATCAGAGTAAGGAAGGTGTGATTAAGCTGTCTCAGAAGGGATCTTCCCCGTAAGGCAGATCTGATAGCGTGACAGATGTCCCTGTCCACAAGATTCCAGTAAGTTTGGAAAAAAAGGGCCGAGAACCCGTCGGGGCCCGGTGTTTTGTGGGGGTTCATATCAAAGACCGCCTCTTTGATTTCACTATCACTGAAATCGGAAATAAGTTTTTCATTTTCAGAGTCCGTGACCTTTTTCTTTAATGTTTTTAGGGACGGGAAGTTGATTCTAGGTCCATTTGATCTGAATCTTTCCTTAAATTCCTAAATAAATGTTTCTCCTATGGCCTGTTTTTCGGTAATGGTAATCCCCATAGAATTTTGGATTTTGACAATTGCTCTTCTTTTTCTCTTGGCTTGGACTGTTGCATAAAAGAATTTGGAGTTACGATCGCCTTTTGTAATCCATTCGTTTCTCCAATATTTTGCCCAAAACTTGTGGTTATTGAATAAGATTTTTTCGCGTTGCAGAAGTAGTCTTTGCAGCTTTTTATTAAGGTAGGGGTTACACGGGTCACAGTTTAGTTTTGATTAGGTCTCACAGATTTTTTTTTTTTCATTTTCATGGACTTTGCTCTTAGTCCATCCTTTCATTAGAGCTTCATTTTCTTTAATTTTTTTTCTTGATATGTTTTAGTCTTTGAATAATTTCGAACAATCTCGATCCAAGTTCCAGGTTTTTCTTATGATGTCCTCAGTGGTTTTAGACTTGGTCCATCCCGCTTGGAAATGGAGTGGGGCCTCCTTTTTAAGCTCGTCTGCCTCCGTGCATAAAAGAAGAGGTGTGTGGTTTGAGGTGGGCCCAAAGCCGTTGTACACAAACCACTTTGGGAAAAGATGAGCCCATTCTTGGTTATTAAGGGCTCGGTCCAACTTTTCCTGAATGTAGGCCCCATTAATAGACCTACTCCAGGTGAAGGTCTGACCTGCCCATGGCGTATCTTCGAGTTCGAGGTGTTGACATAAGTTATTTAATCATATAGTACGTTTAACAGTTAGAGGAGATCCTCCCCGTTTATCGTTTAAGTGTTTAAGTTCATTAAAGTCTCCAATAACACACCAAGGTTTACCCATGAAGTGTTTAAGGTCCTGAAGTGCATCTCAAAATTGGTCCTTTTCTTTTTCTTTTGTGGGGGCATAGACAAAGGAAATAAGACCCTTTTTGCCAGAAGTCTTGTCAAGGACGCATGTATGAGCAATACGGTTATCGCAATAGAGGATGTCCACATAACATGTTAAAGCATTCCACATGATCCATAGACCCCCCACATGGTTTTGGAGAGAGGAATAATGGTACCCATCAAATCCCATGACCTGGGTTAGTTGCCTAACAGTCTGTTCTTTTGCAAGGGGCTCCAATATGGTTAACATGTCAGGTTTAAATTTTCTAACTAAGCCATGGAGTTCTTGTTGGGCTGGCAAACGTGCCACTCCTCGGATATTCGAACATAGAATTTTCATAATGACAGAAAAAAGAAAAGAAGCACTTTCATAGGCCAAAAACAAAAGACGCCATCATGTATCCCACGATGAAGTACCTGAGTTCCATAAATATTTCCATGAGCCCGAAGCTCGCTCCAAAAGAGGTGCGCAAAAAAACTAAAAAAGAAGATAACAAAAGGTGACCACCAAGGTAGCCAAAACCACAATACCGACAAAGGATTGCGAACAACATGCATCACAGAAAATACATAGCAAGAGAAGTACATAGCTAGAGAAGTCATAACTAGGAATTAATAGATAGCTCCTCACTGGCCCTAAGTTGGGGAACGTCCCCACTTGAGAGTCTTCTTTTTTTTGAAGACTCCTTAGGGGTCTCCTCCTCCGATGGTTCAAGATCTTCCTCTGGGTCTTCTTCCATGTTGGCTTGATCATTTTCTATGTTCTCTACCAGGAGGTCTTTATCCAGGTCCATGTTAACAAGCATTAAATTTATGGTGTTATCTTTGGGTTTATTTTCATGTTCATATTCCTCTTCTCTGATCGGTCCTAGTACAGTTTTTGTTATTGAGTTTTCATCTTCCTTGGAGCTGCGTACCTGGTTGGAGGGATCAATTTTTCCCTTCCCTTTTCTATCCACTCTGGCCCCCTCCGAAACCCTGTTAATGTCCGATGTCTTTTCCCGTGAACTCGCTTGAAAGCTTGGTTCTCTCAAAACTATATTCGGTCCACCCCTCATATTTCTAGGTTTTGGCCCCCGTTTTTCGAGTCTTGGCCTTTTTTTGGGGTGGACTTGGATCCACGTCTCTTTGGTCGTGGTATTCTCCGTGTCATCCTCTCTAGGTTTGCTTAAGGGAATTCCTTCACGGAATCGTTCAACCACAACGTGCATTTTAGTTGTCTTATTATAGTTTGGGCAGTTTTCAATACCATGTGTTATGATTCGAGAATCCAAGGATTCGAGATGTGTGGTTGAGTTGTTGTGAGCCTTTGAAGTGTTCTGTTATGTGCTAATTCTGTGCTGATATGGGCTACTGGTGTGCTGCTAATGCTGATGTTCTGCTGCTATTTGTTGTTAGCTACTGCCATGATGTTGTTAATGCTGTTAGTGTTGAGTAGTTAGTTTTAGTTTAAGTGTAATAAGCTGCTGTTGTATTCTGCTTGTAATAATCTGCATTTGTGTTCTGCTTTGTTAACCTGCAGCAGCTGGTGCATTTAGCTTAGGTAGTTATTTTAGTTAGTTAGGAGATATTTTCTAAATGTTCTAGATGTTTCTTAGTTAGTTAGGAGCTTATGTTTAGGTTCAATGTAATAGTTTGTGTATAAATAAGGAATCAGGTGTAAATCCGAAGGCATTCAAGAATTATCAAATACAAGTCTCAATTTGAGATTAAACTTCTCTCTCTCATCTCATTCTCTCTATTTCTCATCTAATTTCCCTTCTTTCTCTCATCTAACTCTAAAATTCTATCTTCTCATCTCAATTTCACATTCTTTCTCATCCCAAACTCTCAATCCTATCAAAATTATATTAGTTTACGTTCGAGGCTCAAGCCCAAGCGTAACAATTGGTATCAGAGCCTCGTTCCGATCGAGTGCGTAATCAAAAAAAAAAATGTATATCAGAAATCAAATTAGGGCTGCTCGGATTGTGCAGATTTCAAACAATGAGATTATGCTGATCAAAGTGCAAATTTCGAGTTCAATTCAGATTTTGTCAACAAGGCGATTTCTGACATCTGACACGGAGGCGTTTTTTGACAAGAGGCGAATTCTGACAAGCGAACTCAGGTGTTGAAATCCGATATTGTTCTTGAAGATTGTTGTGTATTGTGAGTTTAAATCATCTTTACAGACCAAATCGAACCAATTTTAGATTCTTCGTCGGAATTAATTAAGAGAACATCATTGTCAGACATCGTTCGAAAGTTAGGGTTTGTCGAATACGATGTGCGCGAAACTCTACAAGCTAGGGTTTGTAATCAGTGACGATTGTTGAACCGATAGCAAGTAATTGTTTGTGCGAATGTAGGAGTAGAACTTCATTAAGCAATAGATTGTTATAGAGTGCGAAACAAGTTTCACATTTTCTGCGAATTTCGAATTGTATTCTGCAAACTGTTCCGATTCAGATCAAAGCTGTTATTCATTGCAAATTTGGATGATGAATCTATGACACAATCGGAAGTTGGCGCAAATGTTACAATCAAACCTCAGTGTTCCCTTAACGATTAGCTCCGGGAGTTTTGTGTCAAAGTTGAGCAGAGGACTGCTGAGCTTAAGGAGCAGAAAATCGAGCATAACCGCCAGCTTGACAGTATTCAACAAATGTTGAAGAAGCTATTGGGTGAGGATGTGAACAAAGAAGATCGGGTGCAACAAATTGAGCCTTCTAGCTAGATTGTTCCACCAACGAAAGTAGTTCTACCGCAAGAGCTCGAGGTTGAGCACAAAGAGGAAGCTGTAATAGAAACGATTATTGTTGAGGATGAATTTGACCACGACAATGTTGAAATTGACAAAAACAAGCTTGAAGAACCTGAGTCTGAGCAAGACGATCCTTATGAATGTCCTTTGCTAGAGTTAGAGTATCTTGATGACATTGAGTCACAATACGACATGTATCCGGAATATGATTTCCATATCAAGGGGATGTTAAAGAAAGCAAAGAGTAAATCGAAGAGAAGTCACCTAAGTGAAGCATTGAAAGACGTTGGGGGTAAAAAGAAGTTGACAAAGCCGAAGTTGAAGCGTGAAGAAGGATCTCAACTTGTTAAGGTAAATGTTAGTCCTCAAGTTCATCATCAATCAATTGAAGATAGACCTCAAAATCAAATATCCGAGGTGGAAATCGTTGTCAGACCTCATGAACATACAGATCATCAAGTTACTGATGTGGAGTTGGATGCTGCTTTTACCAATTTACATGCTGGTATATAAGATTTTGAAATGAGTGTTGGCATACAAGGGTTGGATGCAACTGAGTTTGGGATTCTAGCTGAAAAATTAGATGTTACTGCTACAATATCACTGAATACATCTCCAAGTCGGTTAAATATGATCCCATGGCAAGCTTATATGCAGAACCTAAGTGCTTTCAATGCTGAGCCATATCATTCTGTGTGGAAATCAATCGTGGTTGTTGCTGCAATGTTCAAGTGGCTGTGGGACCTGCAGTGGTTGAAGGAATGACTCGTGAGGGACTTCAAGTTGTGAATGTGCTAGCTAAACCCCAAAGTCTAACTCGAACAGCTGGTGTTAGCTTCCAAAATCCAATTCCAGTAGCAGTTAAGCAGTGTCGGCAAGTCAATCGGAAAGTTCGGCATGATTTATTACTTCATTTGAGTAGAGTTGTGAAGTATCCAAGTGCAAGTTCTTGTGATAAGCCTCCTCCCGATCCGGGAAAGGTAGATCATGTTTATAACAAGCTGAAACTTGAGGCTGATTGAGAGAAAAGGGTAAACCGAGCTGCTATCTGTCATTACGAGTTGCATCTGGTTTTCAATGCTGAGTTCTGGAGTTCTGCAGCACGTTATGTGCAATTGGAAAGTAATCAAGTGTTTGTTGAGCTTGGTCTAAGATGGTATTGTGAATGGATGTTTGAATAATACAAATTTTGGATAAGATCCAAAATGAAAGAGTTTCAGCTGCAATTCCCAGTCCAGCCACAAGTTCACTGCAATCAAAGAATTTCTCTCGGTTGCAATTCAGCTGGAAGTTCATCGCCTTCAACTCCTACCTCGACATCAACAAGTGATTTTCAATTCTCATCTTCTTCATTCTTGAGGACAAGAATGTTTTCAAGGAGAAGGGAATGTTATGATTCGAGAATCCAAGGATTCGAGATGTGTGGTTGAGTTGTTGTGAGCCTTTGAAGTGTTCTGTTATGTGCTAATTCTGTGCTGATATGGGCTACTGGTGTGCTGCTGATGCTGATGTTCTGCTGCTATTTGTTGTTAGCTACTGCCATGATGTTGTTAATGCTGTTACTGTCGAGTAGTTAGTTTTAGTTTAAGTGTAATAAGCTGCTGTTGTCTTCTGCTTGTAATAAACTGCATTTGTGTTTTGCTTTGTTAACCTGCAGCAGCTGGTGCATTTAGCTTAGGTAGTTATTTTAGTTAGTTAGAAGATATTTTCTAAATGTTCTAGATTTTTCTTAGTTGGTTAGGAGCTTATGTTTAGGTTCAATGTAATAGTTTGTGTATAAAAAAGGAATCAGGTGTAAATCTGAAGGCATTCAAAAATTATCAAATACAAGTCTCAATTTGAGATTAAACTTCTCTCTCTCTCATCTCATTCTCTCTATTTCTCATCTAATTTCCCTTCTTTCTCTCATCTAACTCTAAAATTCTATCTTCTCATCTCAATTTCACATTCTTTCTCATCCCAAACTCTCAATCCTATCAAAATTATATTAGTTTACGTTCGAGGTTCAACACCATGGTTTTCAATACCGCATAGGGTACACACTTCGCACAGTCCCTCATAGGTGAGAGGGAAGACTTTTTCAGTATGCGTTCCCCTAACTGTAATCTTTCCAGATAGGGTTTTGGTTACATTAATTTCCACGCATGCTCTAGCAAATTTTCCTTTTAGTCTGGCCTCCGTGAATCCATCAAGCCTGATTAGAGGCCCGATAGATTCCAGTAGCCTGGTTAGAGTCTCGCGGTTCCAAAATTCAAGTGGAAGTCTTTGGACCTGGATCCATTGAGTGACCACCTCAATTTCAGTTTCAAAAGAGTCAAACATTTCTTGCCATTGCCGCAGCATGAAATTTAGAGAGTGGACAAACCATGGTCTTCCTCCCCAAACAAAGTTCTTATCATTTTCATTAGAAAACTTAATTAGGATCCAACCATTTCCTAGTTCAACATAATCAACCCGGCCTCTTACCTTGTCCCAATCACTACGGTTTTTGGCTCTGATGGCATTTAGGGGAGTAGAGTCTCCCCAAACTTTCCCTAACAGCCAAAGCGCCCTCATTTCCTCAATATTGTGGTAGTTCCTTATACCTAGGTCACCATTTGGTCCGACATTGGGATGTCTAGAATTACCTCCCATAGAACTGTTAAGGCCTCCGTCCCCATCACTAAGAGGGGGACCGTGACCCTTATCCTGACTTGGGTGCTGTAGGGCAAATTTGTAACTGGGGGCTGCTGGGTTTCGGTTGGAAGGATCAAGAGTTGGACTTCCACTGGGATCATGTGGCTCAGGGTGTCCGACAGGAGGAAGGTCACCAAAAAAACTACCCATTGACTTGTATGGTGTGTCATTTTGGTACGGTTCAGGTTGCATGTGTGGAAAGGGGGTAATAGACTTAGGCAATGGAGAAAGTGAAGGGAGAGAGGGTGTGGATTTAATGGGATAACCCACCAAACCATCAACCCTTATAAAGGCCTTGGCCTTCTCCTTCCAACAAAAACTGATTTCAAATATTTGCATCAGGTTTTCCATAATTAGGGCAACAAAGAGAAGTGAAGTCTTCCAGAAGAAGGAAATAATGGAAATCTAGACAAAATACTTACAGCTGGTGGGCATGCATAGGATAATAGAGGCGGCACGTCCTTCGATTTCCAATCTTGGGCTTCCTCTTCTGATCTTCCACTGCCTCTTCTTCTTCCATCTCGAGTAAGGGTCTGGCACATCAGATCTGGGATTGCATGTGTGATTGGGCATGGGGGTGAGTTTACTTTGTTTTGATAGGGTGAAATCATCCCTAAATCTACTAGATCTAGGCAATGATTTGGGGGAAAGGGGAGATCTGGTGAAGACCTTTCCTTTTTGACGTTTGGGGGGGTGGACTGTGGTATAGGCTAGGCTTTTTGGGGGGGGGGGGGGGGGGGGGGGGGGGGGGGGGGGGGGGGGCCATTGAGAGAGCGGCACCTCGTCCGCCATTGGAGGAGGTGCTCGAGTGCCTGAGAGATTGCTTCAGAGGGGATGGATGGGAGAGGGGCATTGGTAAGGAGCAGGGTGGGTTAGGGCTTGGATTTGGGCGTGAGGAGAGAGAAACGGTTTCTTTCTCCTCCATCCGATTTCTATCAATTCTCGTTCATATACTATCTTCATAGCTCTTTTAAAATTATTTTAATTTTTTTAACATAAAAATTATGTTAATTAAACAAACTAACTATTCACTTAAAAAATAATTTAACTAAGGGTAAAATTTTTATTTATTCTTAAAACATTCTTACCTACAAAAAAATAGTTAAAATAAATTTAAAAATAAAAATAAAAATTTATTTTTTGATTTTTTATTTTTAGTGGAGTTTCATATTTTAAAATTTAAAGTTTTTAAATATAAATAATATTTAAATTATGTTTGATGTGTTCCATCTTTATTTTACTTCAAAAAAATTATGAAAGTTTAGGATACCTTAAAAAAAATATTTTAGAATCTCGGAGCACCTATAAAATATCTTACCAAAAGAACTTATTAAAAACTTGTTAACAGTTGGTATTAATTTGAAAATAGTTTGATAACGGTTTGATAGTAATTCAAATAGCTTAGTTGAGTAGCAAGTTTGACTTGATAGTAAGCTTGGCTCAGTTATGAGGTTGATTTAGCTTTGGTAATGAGCTTAATTAGGCTAATGAGATGAGTAGAGTTGAGTATCGAATAAAGTAAAATCTTATTAAATCGAGTTTGAATAGAGGTTTAAAAATTTTATCGCTCAGGTATTCAATGTTGAAATTTTGGCAAAGAATACCAACCTTTGACCGAGAGTGCTTATATATTGTCAGAATTGTGTTGGGTACCAACACACTATCACCGGATCCCATTAGAACTCCGAAGTTAAGCGTGCATGTGCGAGAGCAGTACCGAAATGGGTGACCTCCTGAGAAGTCTTCACCCTCAAGTTGGGAGCATTAGGAAACAACCTCTCTCAAGGAGTAATACCCTGAAGGGGGAAGGTTGTATACATCCGTCCCCCAAACCTTGCTTAGGCGGTAGCCCTTTCGGGCACTAGGTATATTGCTTGCTTATAAGCTCTATCCAACGAAATATTTTTAGGTTTCAACATACTGTGATTGATAACATTTTTAGGCCTTAAGGTACTTGATTCATAAAATTCAGTATTATTTACACCAAAGATCTCTATAATTTTTTTATTGTGTCAATTTAATACTCGTACTTTTAATTGTGTTAATTTAGTCTTTCTCCAATTAATACTGTATCATTATAGGCATTTGGTCAGATTAAAGTTAATTTAATGACGAAATTTTTAAGGGCACAATCATATCAGATGCAAGTAACTTAATACAAATCCACTCGTCGAATATCTTATATACAATAAGGTACTTGAGGTTTGAATTTTTTGTAATCTAAGTACTTTAAGTCGGAATCGATAAACTCTTCTAAGAATTTGATCAATTTTACACAGAAAATATTAATATAGTATATAGTTATGATAACATATATAAGCTACGTCAATATTTTTAGCAACAATTTAACAAATAACCTCAAATTCAATGATTTTTGATAAACTACTTATATATTGCCGAAAGCATGTATGTCAGTATTTTTTAACAAGAAATCAATAGATCTAATGAAATATATTTATATATTGCCGGAATTATGTTCAACTTTGCATTTTCTTATGCAAATCTATCAAATTTCAATAAAAGGATGCGTAATTAATAAAATTTTAAATTTTCAGAGTAGCTAAGTAATAGAAACTTAAATTTCAAGGTGTGTCTCATTCTATATAGTTGAACCTTAGGCAACTAAGTGATAAACAGTGAAACTAAGGATATCTAAGTAATAAATTTTCTGTTAAAAATTCTACAGGTGAGTTTAGTAAAAAAAATCTCACATAAAACTTATACAAGAGATTAAATCAATATATAAGACTAGTGCGTTACTTAACTTAAAACTAATTAATTTAGGATAAAACCCACTTATACGTACACGGGAATCTCATATGCTAACTCCATAATAGCATTTCCTAAATATATTTACATATTTTTTGGATAAAAAAAGATCTATTTATCGGTTATTAACACCAAAGGTCCCACCGTGGTGTTAGTTTTAGTCTTTGTATTTTTAATTATGTTAATGTAGTCCCTGAACAATTGATATTGTGTCAATTTGGTCTATAGAGTAAAATTTATGTTAAGTTGTTAATGAAATTTTTTAATAGTTCGGCTATTAATTGAGTTAACGAGTGAATTTGCAGTGTATTACTTGCATCTAATGTGATTGTCCCTTTAAATATTATGTCAATAATTTAGCTTAAATTTGATAAAAGGCTAAATTGACTCAATATAAATTATAGAGGGACTAAATTGATATAATTTAAAGTGTCAATGCTAAAATGATACAATGAAAAAATTACAGTAACTTCTACTGTAAATAACCCTATCTTTGTATATTTTCGAGCCATTGCCCAAAATGACTCAAAATAAAATAATATTACCCAAAATAGCTTATTTCAAACAATATTTACCCAAATGGCCTCCATGTCAGCAAATTTGAATTTTTTTTTTTGTTTTATGATACCTCCCTTCCTGTGATAATAATTTATGTTAAATATTATATAAACAAACAACTATTATTATATAATTGTAATAATAAGTAAATTAAAAAATATGTATAAAAAATATTATTTAATATTTAACAAACAACTTAATTTAAATTTTTTATTACAAATTATATATATAATTTAACTAAAACGCATATTATAGATCTAAATATAACATAATAATAAAAATATAATTAATATATTTAATTTAATTAATAAATAATAGTTTATTAAAAAATTAAATAAAAAAATTTAAAAAAGTTTAAAATGTCAAGTACTCTAAAACACAAAAGAAATTTAAAATTTTTAAAATTGATGACGTGAAGATTATTTTGAAAAAATATATTTTTAAATATGTTATTTTAAATAATAATTTTTTATTTTAAATTATTTTAGACAACAGCTCGATATTTTGAGATCTTTCCATATTTCCCTCCTTGATATCCTCTACTTCCTCCTCCTACTCATCATTACCTTGTTCTCCAAGCACCTTGCTCTCCTATAAACCCTAAAAAACGATCAATTTTCAATAATGTATTCTCCTCTCCTCACTCTCCTTCGATTTGCTCTGTGCCAGTAACCGCTGCTACTGCTCCATCAAATTCACTGTTTTCACGCCATATGCAGATCAATTGCGGTAGAGATTCAGAGATAAGGGGAGAGATGAGGTGGAGGATGATCAATTCATGGCCGATTTTGTTCAGAAGATATCAGTTGAATCGCAAATGGCCGTTTCTTGCTGGATTCGCCATTACCGGAAGCTTCAGCTATAACTTCTCTCACGGCTTCGTTGGTACTGTCTCTCTCTGTGCTAAGGAATTAGTATTTGGAACTGGATACTTAAAATCATGAATTGGCTTCAAAATGTGCAGTTACCACTATTCGTACCGCTTAATTTGTCTTTAATGAAAGAGTCACGTAATGTGATACAATGGAGCTTTATAATAAAGTAAAAACGAAAGTAGAGAGAGAAATAATTTATGAGAACGAGAGATTGGTATAATGATTTGAAAAGTTATTACTTAGGTATCCTAAGGTTTATGAATTTATCACTTAAGTACCTTGGCTTTTTAATATATACAATGGGATACCCTAAGATTTAGAAAATTTATTACTTATGTATCCAAAGTTTAAAAATTATAAATTTTCAAAATTATATAGATTTTTATTAAAAATTAATCATAGATTGCTAATATACCACATTATTTCACTAATATTGTTGATATCTTCTGTCATAATTTAGTGACCTTTTTTCGTATTCTGTTTGATTTTTGTTGAAAAACTGATATAGCTGGTATATATTATTATAAGCATGTATTGCATCAATGGTTTATGGTTAAAAAAGTTTAGGAACATACCCAGCGCCTCAAGGGATCCCGCCTACGCATGATCTGGGGGAGGCGGAAGTACGCAGCCTTCCCCCTTTAGGGTGTTAACCTGAAGAGAGGCTGTGTCCCAGTACCCCAAACCTGAGGGTGAGGACTTCCCAGGAGGTCACCCATCCTGGTACTACTCTCGCCCAAGCATGCTTAACTTCGGAGTTCTAATGGGATCCGGTGACGGCGTGTTGGTGCTCTCGTTGGTATGGTTAAAAAAGTTTAAATCTTCATAAAAATTCACAAAATTCTCGCATAGGGTATCTAAGTGATAAAATTTTAAAAACTCGGGTTACCTTATTATATACATTGAAATGTCAGGGTACTTAGGTGATAAATGTTTCCTAATAATTTTGATAATAGACCGACACTCTCTCTATTGTTATATATTTTTGTGCATTGAATATGGATCAAGTTTGTTGAATTGATGCATTTGACATTAACTGCCTGAAGAGAAGTACGTGAAGAACTCGGAATTCGTCCAGAGGCACAGAAGGTATCTTCATATTATTATTCTTTGATTTATCTATAGAGTATAAAATTATTTTTGAATTAAAAAATTAAAATAGAGTAAGTATTTGTTCAAAAAAATATAATAAAATAGAGTAAGTATGCTCAAAAATAAAGAGCAGAGTAAATGAATACTATATTAATGAATTAACTGAATACAAGGACAAAAAATATTATTGGCCCTCCAATTACAATGGAGATGAGGATATACAGGTGTCATTGTCTAGAAACTCTTGCTAACTTGCCTAAAATGTATATATGCTTAGATAGTCCCTTAGGGACATAGCCAAGTGGTCGTGATCGTCGGGTGCCAACGAGGTGACCCGGGATCGAATCCCACAAAGCTCAAAGTGGTGTCCTCTTTAATGAGGACTTTAAGGGGTTTATCCCATCCCCCCTCCCCATGGCTTTACCATCATAAAAAAAAAAAAAAAATATATATATATATATATATATATGCTTAGATAATTTATTTGAAATAGTTCATTATTTTACGCATTGTTAAGTGTGGAGACTATTTATCTTCCGGTAATCGTCATAATTAATGAGCGAATTCATTAGGGCTTGGGTTTATGTCATAATTGATGATAACTCTTGATATTCCAAGGGTTATGATTGTAAGTAAGAGCGAGTGAAAAATATTGTAATCTTCGTTATATAGTGAATATTGTTGCTCTCTCTCCATGGATGTAGGTTTTGGCTGAACCACGTAAATTCTGGTGTTCAATATTTCCCTCAGTCCCAATATTGTAATCTTCGTTATATAGTGAATATTGTTGCTCTCTCTCCATGGATGTAGGTTTTGGCTGAACCACGTAAATTCTGGTGTTCAATATTTCCCTCAGTCCCTTTAATATCATATTTGTTGTTTCAATTTGAGGTTTGGTATTTCGTAAATGGTACTAACGCATATCTAGAATCAAACCCTAGGTCTGTACTCTGCGTTTTTGACTGTGACATTGCATCTCACTCAATTTTATGTTCTTCTTCAATCTTTTCTTTTGAAGAACAATTTATGCAATTTCTTAATCTTCTAATAACGACTTTATTTCGTATGGAGATGGTAAATTTGATAGGAGAAGTGGCAAATTAGCTTAAAAGGATTCTAGCGTAGCATAGCAATGAAAGTAGTTGCTTGGGACCTTGTATGTATTAGTGATCTCTTTTGAAAACTTGTTATGTTTAGAGTAATAATGATCGATGTATGATACATTATAAACACATATGTGCCTATATAATATAAAAAGCTCACATATTAGCTTGTATCATAATATAAAGTTGATTATTGAATACATTTTGCAGTTACAAAATATTGGACCTACCAATCAAATTTTCTTTAGATCCTTTAGATCTCGAGATTAGCTTTGAATTATTATTTTGTAATGGAGCTCGCTCATACCGTTGTTTGGCAACTAGGTAAAGAGGGGAAGGGTAAAGAGGGAAAGGGTAAGATGTAAGATCCTATCCTTGTTTGGATATATCAAAATAAGAGGGGTAAATGAGTTAACCTTATTTGGCAATTGGATAGAAGGGTAAGGGTAAAGAGAGTTACAGTTAAATTAAGGATAAAATTGTTCAAAATTTTTTAAAAATTACCTTACGCCCCTTTGTCTTCCAATTTGAAGGTTAAAGAAAATGGAGGTAAAGGGAGTAATGGGGGGTAAAGAAGGGTAAGTTTTTACCCCCCAATATCCTCCTTTACCCTTCTTCATGTTTTTTCAAAAAGAGGTAACAATTTACCTCCATTATCCCTACCCCTTTACCCCCATTACTCTGTTGCCAAATCGGGGGTTAGTAGTGTGATTGCTGAGTTAGCCGAGTAAATCTTAACATTTATCATATGGCATTGTAGATGCTATCAGTATTCTCACTTTACACTCATTGCATCTGGCAAAGATTAATGGTTGGTGGAAAACAATTGGTCAATAATAGAAGTTATTCTTCAGAGTTATTTATGCGAAAGGTTTTTTTACTCTGTTCTTTAATCCTGCTATTTCTAATTATATTAGTTCAGTCTCTTTTATAATCTATATTGTGTAATGTATTGCTATAGTCAAATTAAAGTTAAATGAATGAAATAATTTTTAATTCCTGATCATATTAGATGCAAGTGACCAAACATAATAAATTCACCCTCAAAGGTGGTCTCAATTTAATCCCATTTGTGACTCAACATCTAAAAAAAATTTGTTGTCAATTAATTGTATTTTAGCACTAAATTGATACCATGTAAATTGTATAAGGATTAAATTTCATATAATTAAAAAAAAAAAACTAAATTAACAAAATAGACAAACTATAGCGTCAATAATCCTATTCCTTTTTATTTTTAGTTATGTGCAGGCAATTGATATTTCAAATAGTGTACATAAACATTTTCCAAATGGATATTGTTTTGCTTTCTTTTTTGTTTTTTTGGGACAAAATCGACCTAGAGCGAATCTATTCATTACTATCAAAATCGAGAGCATACACAATAGAGGGAACCGGATGCTTCATCTATAAGAACTTGAGCTATGCAGTTTAGCAATCTCATAGGCAACCACATTAGTTGACCTATGAACCCAAACAAAGGAAATCAACTCGAAAGAAGAAAACCAAAGTTTAATATCGGAAACAATAGCCTCAATCTGCCAAGGTGTCCGAGCAAAATCACCATTAATGGCTAGAATGACCTCCTTGCTGTCGGACTCTAAAGTCACTCTCCTCCAACCATAAGAACTAGCAAAATGGCACGCAGCACGAACTGGGCGAGCTTCTGCAACTAAGCCCAATGGTGCAAAATCGGACCCACACCAACCCGCAACCACCCTGGTGAAGAATTATGCAAAAATACTGAATCAGTATCATCAAAATTGTGTGTATTGAAATGTCGTATGACAAAATTATGAAACTAAGAAGTAATTACTATGGAATTAGAATAGAAAATATATCAAGCTATGGTGCTCTGGTTAAGCTATTGCCTTCTAGCTCATAGACATGCTGATAGAATTCGCAAAACCTAACACGATCAGAACGTGATACAAATATAGTAGGTTTCGGTGAGCAGAGTTGAATTTAGATCCATATGTTTGACTCGTTTATGTAATTTGGTCCAATTTGGGTTAGAGTTGAGTCAACCTATTTTTGACACATTTAGTCGTTTATATAGTTATATCAATTTATTTGAGTCGTAGAACACTACTATTATGTAGTTTTTTAAGCCTATATGTTGTGGCATGAGATGATTTGAATTACGTTAGTTATGTTAATTTGAAAATTTATTTCAATCGCTATGCTTATATTATGTATTCATTACTAGTGTCGACTTGTAGGTTACTAGTTTGTTGATTGGGCTTAGAGTGTCCGACCCATTAATTAAACGGGTTGGGGTTAGTTAGACCTCTCCTCTATAATCCCTCGTATAACATGAATAGGAATGAGATATGATCCAATACGACCATTTTTCCAGCCCAACATACTGATTTAGGATGAGACGTTTGTTCAAAATATATTATGTAAGAATAAATTGCTTTTTCCTGGTTAGTTCTGCATGTAATGGAGAGTTAGTATTGGACATTATGTATAGGTAGTCATGATAATATGTGTATACGATCTCATTGGATTGGCCTTATAAATATATAACCCTCTATTATAAATATATGAGATGGCACTCTCAATTATTGAGTTGCTTATTATTTTATGTTAGGACCACTCATGAATTTACCGAACCTTAAATTGAAATAGTAAATGCGGAATTAAACGGGAATGGGAAAAAAAAAATTAGACACCGGAATTTACGTGGTTCAACCGAAGCATACATCCACGGAGGGGGAGCAAAAATTCACTAATATAACCGAGGATTACAATCTTTGTTCTCTCTTCCTCACTTGTGTTTTGCTCTCAATTTACACCAGCCAAAGAGCGCCTATAAATAGGCCTCTTACAATCGAAACCGCTGGAAAACCAAAAGTCATGCCATTAACTCGGGCCCCTAATAAATCCGGCCATGATTAATGACAGTTACCGGAAACGAACAGTCTCCACACTTAACATTTTACGGTTAATGTCTCTACTGTCAACTGTGCTTCAGTAGTGCCTTAATGCAAAGCTCCTTTGGCTTATGATTATGGCATGTAATTATATCAAGGCTTTCTTCATATATCTCTCTCTTCTTAGTTATGGATTGTCTAAATCTTTGATTATAGGAGTTGCTGATGTAACGAGTAAGATGGAATTTAATAATTTTAGAATATAGGACATTTTAAATTATATTTTATTGGATTTGATGGCTTTATGTGTGATCATACGTACCTTACCGTATATTTGAGTTTGTTTGAACTCCAATTTGTTAGCCTGTTTTGTATCCATTTTTTGCTTATTGTTTTTGGCTTTCTAGAAACTAAAATCTATTTATTTAGACATGTTTCCTAATCAATAATATTCATGTGTAACATGGACATATGATTCTTGTCCCTCGCAGAATTCAACTAGGTGAGGGCATGAACCTCCGACAAGGTATTGCGAACCAAACAGACGTATCGCTCTCGATCGCAAAGCACCTTTGGTCCATTGAATCCAAGGACGCGAACCTTGTGTTCTCACCACTTTCCATTCAAGTGATCCTTGGCCAGATCGCTGCTGGGTCAACAGGCACGACCCAGGACCAGCTTCTCAAGTTCCTCAAGTCCAAGTCCACTGACAACCTCAACAAGCTCTCTTCTAAACTGATATCCCAATTCTTAACCGACACCAGCCTAGCCTGGGGCCCCAAGCTTCGATTTGCCAATGGCGTTTGGATCGATAAAACGCTAGCATACAAGTCGAGCTTCAGACAAATCCTAGATGGTGTCTATAAAGCAACCTCGAGTCAAGTCGATTTTTTGAACCAACCAGTCGAAGCAGCATCCACACATGGGTTGAAAACCAAACTAATGGCCTCATCAAAAATATTCTTCCCCCCGGGTCAGTTGATAGCACTACCATACTCATCCTTGTTAACGCCCTTTATTTCAAGGGCGTTTGGGACACTAAATTTAATGTTTCAGAAACAAAAGACAATGACTTCCATCTTGTTGATGGGACTTCAGTAAAAGCCCCATTCATGACCTCTAATACAAGGCAGTTGATTCGAAGTTTTGACGGCTTCAAAGTTTTAGGGCTGCCTTACAAACAAGGGAAAGATCAACGTGAGTTTTCCATGTATGTCTTTCTACCAGATAAAAAAGATGGCCTTTCAGCGTTGATTGATAGAGTGGGTTCAGAGCCTGGTTTTTTAGATCAACACTTGCCATATGATTTTGTTGATGTAGGCAAGTTTAAGCTTCCACGATTTAAGATATCTTTTGGGTTTGAAGCTTCTAACGTTCTTAAGGGACTACATCTGGTTTCTCCATTTGAAGGCGGTGGCCTCACAAAAATGGTGGATTCGCCTCACAATGAGGAATTGTATGTATCGTGCATTTTGCACAAGGCCTTCATCGAAGTGAACGAGGAAGGTACTGTAAATTTCACCGAATTTTAGACCCAACTTTTAAAGTTGGCATAAATCATATCTCCTTTATTAACAACTCCTTTGTGTGAATTTTTGTTAGACTGACATGGAAAATCCTTTAACAGGTACAGAAGCTGCAGCTTCCACAGCAGCGGTAATAACGGCGGGGTGCTCTCGTTTTCCTAAAAAGATGGTCGACTTTGTAGCTGATCATCCTTTCATGTTCGTGATCAGAGAAAACACGACCGGTGTCGTCATGTTCGTTGGCATGGTGATGAATCCTCTTGCTTCATAAATATGGACTGTAAGTAAAAGAATGTCGTAGTGCTTGGCCCACGAGATGGTGACATTGATTTTGTAAATAGTTAATCATTTGCCACTTTATCTTTTTGATTGTCACGTTATTTTTCTGTTTTCTATATCATCATTTCATTTGCCCATAAACGTAGTTGATGTCTTTTTTGTCCTATTTTTAGAATATGTCGTTTTTCTTAATCTTTTTCTAAAACATTTTCTTGACATATAAAACACACATTATAACTTTCTTAGTAATTTTTCTAAAATATTATGCGTGATTAAATTTCAAATGTAAAAACAATAACAAATCTAGTGTCACAAGAGCTCCTGCCAAAGTAGAATCCCGGAGCGGGGAGATATACGTAGTCTTATATCTTTAAAGTGTTACCCTTAAGGGAAGCTGTGTCTGAGAGTCTTCTATCCTAAGCAAAAATGAAAAAGTAGAAAAGAAGCAAAAATAAAACAATAAAACAATAATAAGGCATATAAGCAATAAGCAACAATAAGGCGGTAGCCTTCACAAACATGTAAGTCTAGAGGCAGTATGCACTAGCTTCGTGTGATTAAATTTCAAATAATTATATGTATATGTTATACAACAACGACAACTGTTTCAATGCCACAACGACTTCAGCCTAAGTAGGGTTTTTTTTTTTTGGGGGGGGGGGAGGGGAGATCTACGCAACTATACCCTTTCAGGGTGTTACCCTAAATAGAGATTGTATCTGAGTGTCTCCAACTCTAGAAAAACAAGAAGCAAGAAACAAGAAGCAAACGAGACAATAAAGCAACATTAAAGCAATGATCATCAAATCACAAAGCACAGCGAGGCAAAGCAAAGTACAAAAGCCACCAAGTACCAAGCAACAGTAGAGCAACAATAGATCACACCGATAATAGGCCCCAAGCAAGTACTTAGGACGTTAAGAGTTCACTCCGTTGTGCTCCGTTATAATTAATCAATATTAACATATACATAACATAAACATAAACATATATGTTTATGTTATAGTTGATTAATTATATTATTAACATAGGTAAAGAATTTGCCTATAAATGACTTATGTATATTTAAATTAAGAAAAGGAAATTAATCTTATCGTAAATTAAACTCATATATACGTATAGATATAGATTTAGATATGGGAGTCAAGGTTCGAGGGAGGGGATGGTGAAGTGATGTTTTGGAAGGGAGAACTTCTAATTAGTATACAGTATAAATTTGATATCCCTAATATTCGATTTTATTCTCTCTTGTTTGCATTTTCAAGAAAAATCAAAATCATTATCCCAAAGAAGATAGGATCGACAATAACTTATTGGTAGTGGAATCGCATGAAGAATCTGTGCAGGGTGTCAATGAGGAAGTTGAAGTGGTGAAGGAAACCCAAGATGCGGAACTTCACGAACTTGAGGATACGAGGGATAACATTATTGAAAAGTCGGAGAGCTTTAGTGAGATGCTCCCCCTCTGTTTTGTAAATCTCTTTGAAGTCAAAGTTCAGGAAGTTGATGCGCTGACTACTTCAAGAATTTTGCAGTTCGAAAGAGAAAGCTCAACAAAAGAGGTTAGAGAAGATCAGTTGGCCCAGTCGGATGACACTAGTGACACTTTTCCACAGGGTTTGTGAATCTATTTGAAGTTGCAGATCAGGAGGAAGTGGAGGTTCCTTTTTTCAAAAATCAATTGGCCAACCCGATGGCTCGTGCAATGGAGCTCATTGAAGAAAGGCATGGAGGATTCGATCTCATCAGAGTTGGTTAGGAGATCGAAGGAGGCCGTTAATAAGGAAGCATCCAAAATGGAGATGGAAGGAAGGAGGCCATCATAATATTGCATCGTTTCTGAAACTCAAAAAATTTGCCTATCTAGCGGTAAGGTAGGAGATGGGAAGGACAGTACCCTAATGGAACAGGTTCAATACGCTAAAGAATATTGGGAGATGGACAAAAAGACTGGGATTAAGCTACAGCAGCCCAAAAGGTGGCATGATCAACACGTTCTGTGCCAATGAGACCGGTGCACATGGCAATCCCCTACGAAAGAAAAAGAGGAACCGCATGTAACTCCCGCTCTAATAGCTTATTAATCTCTGGTTGATGGGAGAAGTTGTCGTTTTGGTAGGCTTGTGTTCCAACACCGAGATTTTTTCCGGAGGATTGGCTGCTGGGTGGAGTGGGATGCTATCTTTGTATAGGCATCTTTGGCGTGGAGGTTTTTCAGTGTGGCGTCTTGTCTGGTGTCTGTTTGTACTTATATCTTGGGATGTGGCCGTAGGTAGATCTTACTTTTTTTTTTTGGTTCTATGTTTGCTTTGATTTCCTCCCACCCATATGTGGTCTCGGGTTCCTCCTTCGTAGAACACCGGTTTTAATTATTGAAAAAAGTTATCAAGCAAGTTTTGTTAGGCGCTTGATTATAAGGTAAGCCGATATTTATTTCATTAACGACAAAAATGTCATCAACTTTTGCAAGTTTTATTATAGGTTATTATTATTAACAGAATAATAATTGCTATAATTAGAATAATAATGTAATTTGTAGTGAGTAATGTTAAATTTTATCGGACCTTTAGTCCCGACTTACGGAGTCCGCAAAATGGGATCCATATTTATAAACCTATGTGGGTTTTTATCTTAAAATTAATTGGCAATAGGTAAAGTGACTCGCTACACTTATAAATTGATCTATTTAATTGCACAATTCCTATGTAGGATTCTACCACATAAAATCATATGCAGAGCCCTCAATACTCCCCATCACATGTGAATCTATTTCAAACGTACCCCTTACCTTCTTTGATCTAATTGAATCCAACATGCTGGAGAGGCCCTCGGAGCACCAAACACAAATGCATCCCATCTTTCCTAGAACACTGTGCCAACAAACAAGAGTTCGGAATCATCCACCCGCTTTGATACCATGTTAAATTTCACCTAGCCTTTTGGTCCGACCCACGGAGTTAGAACATACGAGATCTACTTTCAAGCCCAAGTCGGATGACAATCTAAAACCAATTGGCACTATGTGGAATATCTCCTACACTTATAAATTGATTTCTTCACTCTCACAACTTCAATATGAAATTTTTCTACATAGAATCACATATGGAGTCTTCAACTCTGACATTAATAATTTTGCTTTAATAATAATATTATATACTTACTAAGAGACGTCAGCTTGTCATTTATTATGCAATTTGTTCAAGCCCATCTAAGTGTATCTAAGTATCTAAGGTCATTTTTATGAAATCTTTTTTTTTTTTTTTTTCCCAATAACAAGGGACTGGCTTGCCCCAACTAACCCCGACCCATGAGGAGGCCACCAATCCCCATGAGCAAGTAAGTCATGAGTATATCCTCAACTAGAATCAGACTCCCGACCCCTAGACGATGACCGCATAAATAGAAGACATCACCAACTGAGACAACCTTATTATGGGCATTTTTATGAAATTATTAATGCATAATTATTAACTATTATTAAAATTAATATTAAATTATTAATAAGCTAAAGTCTTTGCGTTGATCAATTTTATATTGTAGTAGTTAATTGATCAAAATCATTTAGAAAATGACGTGTTTGAGAAATAGGGGCACGTGGGCTGTTCATGTGCGTCTTAAATCTTCTCTATCGTGGCACTCTTTCAGATACCACCACAAGTCCATGTCACAAATAAAAATACAATAAGATAATGGCGGGCCTTTTTAACTTTTTCGAAAACGATATTAAAAACGTTCTCTCTATAGAATAACACTCTAAAAGTAAGTTTGTGTATATTTTACTCTTTTTAGATCATGCCTTGACAAGAGCCTTTCTGAGTTACTGTTTGATTGTGTTTTTTTTTTTTTATAGGTTAGCGGGGGTGGGGGGGAGAATAGCCCTTAAAATTTTCATAAAGGGGAGTCGCAAGTACTATAGTGGAGATTCGAACTCCGGTGACATGTAAGACCGCCAGGGTTCTTTGTTATTAGGCTATGTCCCTACAAGATTGGTTGTTCTTTTTTGCTAACAAAGAACCTGGTTACTTGGTAAACCTTGGCTCATATGCGGTGACCCACAAACAAAGAAGTCATTTAAGTCAAGAATTTTTCAAGGAGAGGTTCAAGAGGAGAATTAAACTCCAAGGTTCGTTGTTGTTGTTATTGACATCAAAAATGATTTTTTCTGGTTGTTGATGTCAAAAAAAGATTTTTCTTGGGCTTTACTTCTTTGTGTTCAACTGTTTTCTAGTTTAAATGGAAATTGAAAACAAAAAAGTACAAATAAGAAAATTTATTTTCAAAATCTGCTTTTAGTTTCTTAAGAAAAAAATTAAATATAGAAAATAATATCAAACATGTACAAAGTTGAGATAACATCGTATTCCTCTGTGGAGATTCTATGGTATGGCAGTAATTGTTCGGCCTTATCTTCTAAATGCTCGTTAAAAAAGTAGGTGTTTTGCTTAATAATTCAGCCCTCGGCGGTGAATGACATATTTTTTTTAACAATTCACTCATATTAGATACAAGTAATCAAATATAAATCCATAAGTTAATCCAGTTTAAACTCATTTGTTATCCGATTATTGAAAATTATATTGCCTATTTAATTTTAACTTTACTTTAACTAAACTAACATAATAAATAAAATATATTGACATATCATATAAATAACTCAAAAAAGAACCTAAAAACAACCTAATGGGTGGTACCAAATACCCCTAGTAGCAAGATAATTGAGACTCATATCAAATAATTTATGACTTGTTGTAAATATTGAATATCTTTTAGATATAATTTTTATTATTAATATTAAATATTATTAAATATTTTAAAAAATTAAAAATTATGTAAAAAACTTTTGCATATACATATAATATAATTTCTTCACCTTCTCGTTTTCCTTCTTAGGTAAGCCTCAACATTGTATAAAAACAGAACAGGGGAAAATTGTAAAAAGTGAGAAAGGCAGAGGTGAGAGAGATTGATAATGAAAAACGAGATAGAGGAAATATTTGAGAGAATTGAAAGAACTTATTTGAATAAAAGAAAATTTTATCTAATTTTTGAGTTTTAAGATAAAATATTTTCTAATTTTTTTTAAATATATTTGAGTTTATATTTTATTTCTATTCTTTTAAGTATAATATATGTGTAGTTTTATAACATGACCAACTTTTCACTGAATTGTTGATATAATATAATTACACAATATATATATATATATATAAGTTATGATAAAAAAGTTTAATACATTGTTATAAAGTATCACCGAATATTATTTAAAATTTTGTTAAAATTATGTGTCATATGTTATCATTTTTCAAAAAAAAAAAATATCGTACTAAATATTTTAATATATTAACAGAATTATATTAAATTTTGTTGAAATTTTGTTGGCCCGATTGTTTAGTCAAAAAAAAAAATCACCAAATTTTAACAAAAAATTATCTAATTAATAAAATTTTAAAACTTTAAGATACACAAAATTTAAAATCTAGGAGTACTTCAATACTAAAATATTTAAATTTTAAAATATCATATTATATATATTAAAATATTAAAATACATAAATAATAAATAAATAACTCTATTGAAGACCTCTAAGATGATCACTATACATTGAGACCAAAAAAACGAAGATGATAAAGCATCCATGACAATTGTCCTTGTATGTCAATTTCGATCCATGGAGCCTCCATTGATATGAGCTTTATCCAAATCCAATCTCACACGTGTTACTCCATTTCCTCACGTTTGTCACCTTCTCTTTGTGAATTTTGATTTCATCTTCATCTTCATTGCATTAAAATCATATTTTGATCCTGAAATTTTGGCCTGTTCGTTCAATTTCTGCAGTAATTTAATGCTGTATGTGTATTTTTATAATCATTTTTTCGAAAATCGATGTAGAATAGTATTTAATCATCAACCGCCTTCGATTATTTGATCGTCTCAACAATTTTTTACTTTGTAACTGGTTGGTGAGCGGTGGTGATTTTGGATCCCGAATTAGGTTTACGGTTGGGATTAGGGTTTGGGTTTTATTATTGAATGCTACTTTATTGGATTGGTGATCGGAAATGGCGCAAAATTCGGCGTCTCGAAGCCGTGCTTATTTCGCTGCTCTCACTCAGCAAATCGAGAAGAAACTTCAAAGAGTGAGCGCGCTCTCTCTCTCTATATATGTGTCAATCTAGTAAGAATTTTATGTAGGAGTTGTAGAGTGAAGAGTTCGACATATAAGCCAATTGGTTTTAGGGCGAATCCTATTTGGGCGTATATGTGGATCTCCTATGTGCCAACTCTATGGGTTGGGCTAAAGGTTTGGTAGAATTTAACACACACTCTGAATTCTATATTGGAGTTGTGAGAGAGAAGAGACTAACTTATAGGGCTAATGGGTTACTCCACCTAATGCCAAGTGGTATAGGATGGAACCCCACTTAGCTTATATGTGCTACTCGTATGTGCCAACTTCATGGGTTAGGCTTGCTTGGTGGAATTTGTCATGCACTCTCTCTTTGTCTTGGGTTTTTCGACAGTTTATTTGAAAGATTCTGTGTAATTCTTATGGTTTGATGAAATGGATGTGTTGGGTTAGGTGATTTAGATATTGGGCGTTAATTTAGAGGTTTAGTGGCGCAAAGTTCAATTCTTTTTGTTATGACGTAATCCAAGGGGTTTTGCAATTTCTGTTGTTTCTCGCTTCTACGTGAAATTTCGATCTCATTTGGATATTCCAAATTGGCGGAAGAAAAATATAAATGGAGTGGGCATATATGAGGTCCACATATAAGTCTAAGTGGGATTCTATCATAAAACCTATTGATATTAGGTGGAGTACCACAATAGGCTGATATGTTGATCTTTTCTTTACTACAACTCTTATATGGGATTCACATTTGACTCATATGTAGAGTTCTTAATAGTAATTGCTTTTTCTAGGCATTAGCTTCTCCTTCGCAGAGGCTCGATCTATTGCAGGAGTTGTTCGCTGACATAGCTTTGGAGGTTGATGAACGAGCCAAAGGTGTGTGTGTACGTTCTCTCATCACATTGAAGGAATTTTATACACTTTGAAGCAATCAGCAACAGTTTCTTTGGCAACTGATTACGCACTATACGCTTAATATGTTGCTAGCTAGGTTTTCGACATTTGGTAAGGATTGAGTTGATCAAGTGATGTGAATCAAATGAGCTTGTTAGAGTAAGCAATCAGAAATGGGACTTCATTGGCATAATGATAAACTTAGATGAACTTGTCAAATGTGTTATCTAACAACTTGCCAATGAGGTTGTGGCCTAGTGGTTTCTATAGTGTCTAGTTGCAGATTCTTAGCGTTGTATCAGGCAAAATAAACCTGCTAGTACAGTTGATGCTGAATAAGCAAAGTGGGTGTTCTTGAATCTAGGGGATTCCTGTATTTCCTTATCGGTCTCAGTTGTGTGTGAAGTAAGTTTTGCATCATTTTCAAACGGCTCCTAGTTATCAAACCTAAATAAGGAGATGACCTTAGATAGAGATGAGTGGAGAGCTAGCATAGGTATAGCCGATATAGCGTTAGAATAGAGGAGCATAATTAGGCTAGTCAGAGCCTCTAGGCTTTTATGTGCCTTGCTGCTTGTTGCTTTGTCGTTTTGCTGCCTTGTTGCTTTGTTGCTGTATTGCTTGGTACTTTATTGCTTATTACTGCTTTATGTTCTATTTGTGCTATTGCTGTTATGCTTTTCAGGTTGGGGGTCCTTGAACGCAACCTCCTTTTGGGGTCACACCTTGAAGGGGTAAGGCTGCGTATATCTCACCCCCCCAGACCATGCATTGGTGGGAGCCTTTGCGGCATTGGGTTTATTGTTGTTGTTGTTGTTAATGTCCTAGTTATGAAACCCATCTTAAGTGACACCATTAGTCATGTGAAGATGAGAGGGGATCCAAGGAAAATAAAATTAGAAATGAATGTATTCAAAATAAAATGAAGATGGAACTTATAGGGAGTAAGATGAGGGAGGCTCGTTTGAAATAGTTTGGGTGTGTGAACTAGAGAGACTGTTCATGCCCCCATGAGAAGGGACGAGTTGATGGGAGCTAGCCATATCAAGTGCGGGAGGGGGCACTAGAAGATCTGATCTAGTTGTATATAAAAAAAAAAAATTCTTGTTTCATTTGAGCTTCATAAGCTATGACTTATGATAGTCTACAATCTCTCTTTAGCCAGTAGAAAGAAGGCTTAGGTCCTTTTTGTTTTTTGTCGTTGTATTTAAGTGACAAAGCTATGGATTGATTGGTGTTGTTGTGATCCATAGAATGTGGTCAAAAGTCTTTAAGTGACTGCTTTCTCTCTCTCTCTCTCTCTCTCTTGTTGTAATGTTTGATCAGGTTATCTGAAAAGAAGGATCTCTTGTTTATAATTGAAGGAATCACCTAGCACGCCTGCTCTCTCTTTCTTCTTTTGTTTTTTAATTTTCCTTTTTGAACTGTCTGTTATAGTAAAGTCTAAAAAAGCTGGGGCTTAAGGATTTGCAATATACTACCTTGTCTTTTATGAGATTTTTTTGTTCACCCCTCATATATTTGCAAATCATCGCGTGGATTTATATCCTGCTTATAGTAACTATGAATGGGTTATAATTTCCTTTATTTAGAGTTGGAGGAAAATGTCCATGTATAAAAATTAATTTACTATTTCACAAAGGGGAAGACTGTTGTATTATCCTAGAGGTACTTTTGCGGGTTTTGGAGCTTCAGTTTTGGAGCTGTTCTTTGTGAACTAGAGTGTTTGTGTACAGTAGAGGTCAAGTCTGAGGGAGTGGTTAAGTTGTCAATATCTTGCCGAGTTCGTGTACGCATTGGTCATAGCTCCTTGTGTTTGATTGCTCCTGCAATTTTGGACCCATTTCTAGTATTCACCAATAAGAAACCCAATAATGCTATGCACTTGAATTCTTGCTTGACTTTGTTTTGGCGTGATACTGAAAGAGATATTAACAATCATAATTATGTTTACTTCATTTTATTATCTATAACCTGTTTAAAACTTGAATCCGTGTCTGAAAGACATTAATCTCATGTTTCTAGTTATGGTCTAATTTTCCTCATTGGAACTGAACGCAGATATAATTCTCAGCAGGAATGATGATGCAATATCCCCGGTAGCATATGGATCTGAAAGTCACCTTTGCTTTTACGATGTGCTCTCTGAGCATTTTGTTCAGGCTTCTGAGGATGGACGGCCGATTCTTGATCTAATTGTGAAACTGTGGAGCCAGTCATTTGCTTCTCATATATTCGCCCTATTGTTCCACAAATGGGTAATCTGGCTTCCCTCCCATGACAAACTTCCATGGAAAGATTTCATCTATGTCTTGATTTGAGAGTTTTCTGTTAGCAATATATTGGTGCTCTGGTATAAGAAAAAAGAAACATTAGAAAGAGCATCTTTTCTTATGCTACTCCAGCTTAAATCACCGGAAGAAATTTTTTTTGCCGCATTGATAAGCTTATGATTTTCTGAAATCCCATCAAATATTACTTTGCGCACCTTTTCTTATAAGTCAATGATACTTATGGATATGTGGATTAAATTATTTCGACTCTGGCAACCAGATAATAGTAGTTCAGATGGTCACAAAAGCCGGTGGATTTTATGTGGCCTTGTTTGACAGATAATGTCACAGCACGGGAATTTTAGTTGGTCAAAAAGGTTTGTCGAAGACCTTTCCCTTTCCTTACCCATGAGCACAGATAGATTGAAACCCGTTCTGCCATTACGATGCAGACTGGCAAGTGGACACTTCACTTGACTGGTACTGCTTGCACTTGGAGCTAAATGGTATTAAGCATTTATGGTGGCAGAGCTTCAACGTCTTGTTTGGCTGCAAATGCGCACATTTCTTCTCTGGGAGTGTAACATAAAATGTCCAATCGCCAGTGAATTGATTGGCGGTGGATGGATTTATGTCCTGGTAACTATCTTTGACAAAAGCGACACTTGCATGTCTTTAGGCTAATTAGATTTGCAACATGTTTCCTTCGGCATATTCGTTGAGATATGCAGTAGTAATTAGTAAATAGCCTCAAAGCAGGAAATTAACTGTTCACCAGGAAAAATTAACTGGATACAGTTTTGACAAAAAGGAACAAAGGAGTGCTAAAAACAGCGGAAAAATAGTCCAAATTTGTTTTGGTTGTATCGGTAAATGCTGTCATCTTTTACTATGAGGCCTGAATCCATAACCTATGGCCTGTTCACAAGCTCTAAATTTTTCTGAATTTTGAAAATTCTTTCTGGGAAACATGTACTTCTAAACCAGAGCATTTATGGGCGTATGTTACGGATGAAAGAATAATACACTTTTCGGTAAATTTTGAGTAGAACAGTTTCAAAAAAAAGACGACCAAAAATCTTAAAAAAGTCATAGCATGTGTTTTGTGTATGTTACAACTTGGGCTTAATCAACGAGCTAAGTCTTTGGCCTCTATGGTATTATCATAATAAAGAATGTGTTTCTGATTTATTGGCCTCCGTTTTTCACTGTTATTTGGTGTTGAGGAATGTGTTATTGTGATTTTTTCGCAGTTATTTGAAGCCCAAATTGAAGAATCTGAAATGCTGCTTCGTTACTCATCTGCTCTTGTTCAGGGTGCTGCAAATGTCTTCTGGTATTTACCTTCCGTTGCTAACTTCTACTTTCTCTGTGTTGTATGATTAATAAATGTTTTAGTGCAACGACTTTTTTCGAAGTTATCATAGCTCAAGATATATTGGCACGTGTAGGAGTGGCCGGGAAATGGCTTAAGTTTCCAGTAGCCTTCAATTTTAACTCAAATATATGTTGGCTGTCATGACTTGAGGATCGTCGGTCATTCTCAACGTGTATTTTCTCACTTTACTGCATTTTGTGATGGCTTATCGTATTTACTAAAGTCTATTGTTTGCTTGAACAGACCCTGACTCTAGTATAAATGATTTCATCTCCATTTCTTTAGTAAGGGCATGTTTGACCAAATTTTGAAAGTACTGTTCTTTTTTAGAATCATTTTTGCGAAATGTGTTTCCAATAGGAATATTTGTCTTAAAAATTTTTAATTTTTATTTCTACTTTTGCTTCTAGTTTAAAAGAAAAGTATTACTTTCCTGTATTTGCTTAAAAGTGGAAAAATAACTTCTGTTTTTATTTAAAGGTACTTCTCTTTCTAGGTCATACACCCTTTAAATTTAAAAGAATGGTTTTGTTGTTCCAAAAAAATTCTTGACCAAACAGGCCTTTACTGTACCTTTGCTTTCATTTTCCAGGATTGATATCCAAACTAATACTCAACGCTTCCTATCACTCTTTCGTGTAAGTTTCCTTTTATGTACAATTGATTTCTATGTTGATTTTCCGCAGTTGGCAATCTTCACTCCTTGAAAAAATTTTTTTGATACAGTTGTTGACAGTTTCCTTGCTTTCCTTTTGGCATACACAGTATCTTCTCGAGGATGTTGTATTGGAACAGTCACGGTTAACGAAAATAGCTGTACAGGTCAGACCATAGTCTTTTAATTTGATTTGCTTGCTGAGAACTGCAGATTTTCAAGTGATCTAGTGATCTCATATGATGCAATTCTTCAGGCTCAGCGCGATTTGTTTCTTGTCCTGTCGAGATTTATTTTCTTTTATAACTCAGGTACCCTCTATGAACAATGCTACTTTGTTGTTAAACCATACACTATTTGTTTCATTTATGGTCTTGATGTCATGAATAACAGTTGATAAGCTTGGAAGCCTTCTTAACCGGTGTCCTGCCTTTCCGAATTCTTTCTTGACTGGCGGTCCTGCAGACGTTTTTTTCAATGAACTAACAGATCAGGTAATAAATAATGACCAGTGTTGAGTCTTCTATATATTTGGTTAAAGAAATGCCAAGTTATTTGTTCTTTTTGTTGCATGTATTCAGCTTCAAAAGCTAAAGGTGGAGCCAGTACTGCTACATTATCTGTCTCAAATTAAAGCCCTTCAAGGTGATGATACTGCCGATTCCCTGAATTTCTTGACCTAACATGGTTTCAATTAGGGTTGACAAATGTGTCCCGTCAAGTTATGTTTGTGTTCACGTTATAAGCAGGGCTTTTGGAAGGGGTTTGACCAGAACCCAATCTGTTTATTGAGCAGGTAAAGAACCCCCAATCCATACCCAACCAATTGATGAACGGGCAACGGAAGTAAACCACGCTAGTTTCAATTTACAAGCATGTCAACAATGCGATGTTATGACTGACACGAATAATGAGTACATGACATTTTAAAATAACGTATCAAATTAACATGACCAATTATGGTTTAGATTACATAGACTACAAATGAATATATGTAATAGCAGTAGTATATGTAGACTACAAAAAAATACATGTAATAGAACTACTATACTACTCAAATAATATAATGTAACTATAGATAGTGGCTTAAATGTGTTGAAAACATGTTGACCCAATCCAAACCTAAAGTCAATCCAATTACTTGAAATGGTTAAACGTGTGAACTCAAATTTACGCAGACTACCAAAAACCTCAACTTGAACCTGCTATGTTCGCTCCTGTTCGTGTCATGTAAAATTTTGCTAGCTCTAGTTTAAAGTACTTCATCCTGAAAGCTGCATGACTGATATAATTGATATCTATAGGTTTGGAGCTGAGAATGACAACGAGTACAAGGTTGAAGACGTGTTTATATAGTTTTACATCGCCCGGAGGTCCAATGTATCCAACAAGAGCCGTTCGCCATGCTGCCTGGGAAGCTTTGGATGCACTTTTCCCTGTGAGTTACCTCTTCCTTGAGTATAATCAGAACTTCAATCATTTCCCGTTGTTTCCTCTGTTTTTATGGCCAAGACCACCGGTGGAGCCGCTGTTATGGTATTTTGTATAACTTATAAAGGATAATACTAATTTCTACTACTTACCTTAGTAAAAAAATAAAATTGCTCCCAGTGTTCTTTATGATTTTTTTTCTAAGGAAAATTTCCAGTGATGTTTCGTACTAATTGTGATGTAAGTGGCTTTTTATGTTTTTAAGTTTTACGATATTCTTTCGCATCATCATATTTCAATACTTTTTGTTTCTATTTTCCATTCTTTGGTATATGCTCATATTTTTTTTAGTCGTCTTATTTTGAATTTTTATATGATATTAAGTAAGTCATTTGTTGTCTATTCTTATCACTGCGCCATAATAAAAACATTTTCTGGATCCACCACCTGTGAAGACATAGAGCTCAAGTACTTAGAGCTAAACATAAGCTAGGATAGAGCATCATAGGATGTAAAAGACCTGTTTTGTCCAAAGCAATTAATGTATTTGTTGTGAAAATATAAGTTTTATTAAATTGAATAATAAATGGAGTTACACGCTATGAGATAATATAGGTGAAGATCCAGATTAGATAGTTACAAAGGATATAGATCTAGCTAGAAGGAATTACCCTCTAATATTTGCTTCTCACGTTGGGGGTTCTCGGAAACAGCCTCTCTTTAGGGTAGCACCCTGAAGGAGTAAGGCTACATACATCCCCAATTTTTTGGGGCTTTTCAATTATAAAGTCAATAATTTGACACAAACCTAAATTTCTAAGGTAAATGTTGATAAAGAAAATATTAATATATATCAAGGATTCTATTTTAAAATATCTACTTCGAACCTTAAAACTTGCAGGGGAATGCTGTGACTGTTGCTCATTACGAATTTTCATACCTAATATGCCTGAATGAAACCTCATATTTTTCCTTCAATATGTATGATCATACCCATTTACCGACTGTTCTGGTTTTGTTTTTACATTTACTATACTTCCATAGTAAGAAAAGAAAATAGATTAATCTATTTTCCATAGTCATTAGACGAAAACGATTAAGCAGTAAAACCAATAACGACCTTCTGCCTAAATACCAACTAAATATGATGTACCATGATCAAGCAAAGCAGGTATAGTATTTTGTCTGTTATATTGTGAACCATGCTATGGAGTATTACTTGCCCAGAGAAAATAGAACTTAAATTAAAAGAAAACTTGCCAACCCAAGGTGAAGAAAGATTTAAAAGAAAAAAATGGGACGGGATGCTGCGTCTTCTGGTGCTCTATTTTTTCTGCGGAAGGAGAACTCCTCAGGAATCCTTCCTTATGGTCTTCCTATAAAGTCCAGAGTAGTAATTTTCCGTAGCCTAGAAGGCGGAACATTCCACTCCATCCTTTGAATTCTTCTTGTTCCTCGGTTACCCAATTGGGTGCACTATTAGCTTCTCTGGATGTATGCGCTATGATGTTGACGTTGTCCTTCGCTTGACTGTTGATGCCCTTGATAAAATTAATCGCGCTATTTGTGCTTTATTTCTGTTACTATATAACATTGTATGCAAGTGTCAGTTAATTCTCTCTGCCTCCAGAGAGCAATTTTCCCCCCTTTGTTTGACTCACTATCTTTATACATGCAAAAGGTCTATACGCCTTACGTGGTTTACATTCTGGCTTCCATGACTTTCCAGATAGTTAAATAAGGTTGGGAATATGAATCGTCGCTGAAAGAAATATTTCCTAGATAGAGAATCCCCAAGTAAGAATAAGAGCACTGCGGAGAGGCATATCTGTAGTTGTCGACTTTGAACGAATGTTTTACGTGAAGTTCTGACTTAGGCCTTTTATCCTACGTCTCAACCTGTCTTCCAAGATGCACTTGAAGACTCAACCAAAATGTCAAATTGCCCGACAGGCAATGGCAGATGCACATGGGTTGCATGGGGGTATGTGGACCTTGCAGCTTCACCACTTGACCTTTAGAAGTATATATGTTACGGTATAGAAAATATATGACAATATGTGACCCCACAACATATATTGGTTTATTAGTGTAGTGGTGATGACTTTTTACTGCTTTTCCTTAGGTTGGAAGTTTGAATCTCAAGAACAGCAACCTTGTTGTCTTTTTGTTTTGATTATTTGAAAATTTTTACTTAATACAAAAGCCTAACAATGATTTTTTATAATATTTATGATTATATTTTAATAGCATGTGAAATTTTGTGGATTATTGTAGTTCAAAGTGGTGTATTTGAGGGTACCATTGATGATGTTTTGTTTTGAGAATATAAAAACTCGTCGAACAATTGGATTAGTTAATCGATTTTATTTCTCTCATTGTATAGATCTTAATATGGTTTTTAGTTTGATGCATATATATATCTCCACATTTTTAAGTTTATAATTGTATACATAGATTTCTGGATCTGTCACTCCTTACAGGTAGGGCAATACCCCCGACACATAATAAGCTTCTTCTTCAGGCTGCTATATCCATGGTACTGGCCGTCTTCATGTTGGCATTTCGTCGTGTCCTGCGTAAAAGCCATGCTTTATTCGATCTTGACATTGGTCTTCTCTACTCGGGACAAGCTGGGGCGGCCCAAGTCGTCTTGATAAGGAAGCGCCTCGTTTATGGTAATCTTCTTCCTTGTATTTTTCTTTGGTAGTGTTATTATCAGAGTATTTTTTGTTAATAACAGGACAATATCAACATAACAAGAGTCAAAAGGTCTTTGATATTACCCTGACATTAACAAAAAATGCTATGACAGTAACACAATAGCCTCTTTTTTTCGCCGTAAACTTGATTTTGATGTACACTAGTATGTATGATGTGTGTGTGTGGTTTGAGCTGCACTTGATCATATGGCCTATTTTCATTTGTGCATTTTATGCTTCCATGTAGAAGGTGCACTAAGGGGGAATTGATTTGCTTGTTTTATTCATATATGATGTATCATGTTGACATTGATGTTTTTTTTCCTTTTTTTTTCTTTGCTTCGTTTCTATGTTCGAAGTTTTTTAGGGCCGAGGGTCCTTCAAAAAAAGTCTCCCTGCAACACCTGTACATCTCACCTTCTCCAAAGGCAGGAGCCTCTTTAGGTACTAGATTTGTTGTTGTTGCTCCTATGTTTGAAGTGGGCATTGATGTTTTTGTTATAATTGACCGTTAATGTTAGCTCTGGGCTTGTCCTGAAATTTTAGATGCTTAAAGCAAGCTTATATATATATATATATATATATATATATATATATATATATAGACAAACATACTCTCTCTTTATATGCTTGCATTGTGGTGTTATGTATACTCTTTCACCTAGATGCTTGTATGCTTTCATGCTTTTCATGCTTCTCAGGTTAGGGGTCCTCGGAAACAGTTTTTCTTTAGGGTATCACCTTGAAGGGGTAAGGCTGCGTACATCCCACCCCTTATAGACGCTGCTTACGCAGGAGCCCCTGAAGCACTAAGTTTGTTGTTGTTGTAATAATATGCACGCACAGTTATATCGTATTATATATAGGTTACTATTTCTCCAATTATAAATGATGTGGATGATAGAAGCAAAGTGACACCATTAACTAAAACTTGGGAACCGTTGACGGGTTTGCTGTGAGCTTTTAATGTGCTCTTAACAAAGTATTTATAAATGTCAATGAGTTGAGCCCGCTTTAATTCGAACCCGATTCCTTAAGTTTGTAGTTTATCAAAAGTTGGTTTGTTTACACCCCAATTCTGACAAGATTAACAAGGTGTTAATAATAGTCACTGCGATGATGTAATTGGGAAAAACGGTTGATTTACGTCATAGGTTGTATTTTTACCTGTATGCATTAATTTAATCTCTATATAAGTTACATTGTCTCAATATAATCCTGTAGTATAATTGACATTAAGTCTCGAAGTCACGGATTAATATTTATTGGGTTAACAAATGGGATAAATTGGGTAACTCGTACATTTTATTATGTTAATTTAATATCTGTAATTACGTCATAGGTTGTATTTTTACCTGTATGCATTAATTTAATCTCTATATAAGTTACATTGTCTCAATATAATCCTGTAGTATAATTGACATTAAGTCTCGAAGTCACGGATTAATATTTATTGGGTTAACAAACGGGATAAATTGGGTAACTCGTACATTTTATTATGTTAATTTAATATCTGTAAAATCTACAGTGTTAATTTAGTTCTAAAGTAAAGCTGACAAGAAGTAGGTGAAGGAACTCTCAGTAGTCGGGTTACGAATGAGTTTTAATTGGGCCAATAGGTGAGTTTGTTTGGGTAATGTGCATATGAAATGAGCAAGCTATTAGATAATATATCACTAATTTTACTTTAATCTCACCGTATGATTAAATTAACATAATTAAATGGATTAAATAATATAATAAATAAAGTATAAAGACTTTTAAAGTAAATAACTGGATAAACAATTAGACGCGAACATTAACCAATGCCCCTCGGATACCTTTTCATTAATTTGAAGACTAATGATCGGGAGAAAAAAATAAACATAAAAAATATTTCACATTGAAAACTCTCCTATCTTTTACCTCGAAAATTTCACTCACAAAAATATTTCACTCTAGACCCTAATTCTTCAAAAATTTGTTACTTTACCTCAATCTGTTAAGTTAAATAGTAAATTCAAGTTATTATACCGTTAAGGTAACGTGTTTGATTCTATTAAGAGAATAATATTTTTATATTTGCTAAAAAATAATTTGAAAAGATATATAAGATAAAATACAATAGTTTTTTTGGTAAAAGAAATTTTAAATAAAGGAATATACTCAGTGCCTCAAGGGCTCCCGTCTATGCAGGGTCGGGAGGGGCGGATGTACGCAACCTTTCCCCTTCAGGGTGTATACTCAGTGCCTCAAGGGCTCCCGTCTATGCAGGGTCGGGAGGGGCGGATGTACGCAACCTTTCCCCTTCAGGGTGTTAACCTGAAGAGAGTTTGTTTCCCAGTGTCCCCCCTTCAGGGTGTTAACCTGAAGAGAGGTTGTTTTCCAGTGTCCCCGGTAAAAGAAATTTTAAATGAGATCGATAAATTTAGAAATAGAAAAGGTGACTTGTAACTCAAAAAGTTGTTATATTTACGTATTTTATTTATTTAAAATCAGTTCTTTTGAAAATATTAAAGAAAATTTATTATGTTTTATTTTTAGAGTTCCTTTCAAATTTATCTAAAAGTTATTTTTACATTTTTTCAAAAACTTTTTTTTTTGAGTCGGTTTCGGAAATAATACTGAAAAATGAAAAAATAAAAAAAATAATGTTGAAAAAAATAATTTCAAATCTATTGTTGAACCGCGTTTACAAAATGCGGTTATAGTAAGCCGCGTTAAAAAAATGCGTTTCATATGAATAAAAACCGTGTTTCGGTTTACCATAATAATAACCGCATCTTAATAAAGCGGTTTACTGTGATAAAAATCGCGTCTTGACAATGCGGTTTACATTAATGATAACCGCATCTTAATAATGCGGTTTACAATAATAATAACCCGGTTTTGATAAAGCGGTTCACCTTAATAAAAACCGTGTCATATGAACACGGTTTAATATAGTCAAACGCAATGAGTCGAGCCAAGCCCTTAACAAGCTCGTATTGAGCCCTTATCAAACTGTTCGATAGCGAGCCAAGCCCTTAACAAGCTCGTATCGAGCCCTTATCAAACTGTTCGATAGCGAGCCGAGCACCCCCGGTTCGAACTTGGCTCGTTAAGCTATCGAGCTCTCCTAATGAACACGAACGAGCTCTAATCGATTTTGAACATGAGTAGTTCATTGAACGCTCAGTTCGTTTACACCCTTACTCACCGCCGGTCATGTCATCTGCTGTCGCCCTTCTTCTGCTTTATACGCCGGGGATCTTTAAGTATCATTGTCGTAGCTATTTGATCACTACTGAATTAATAGCCTTTTATTGATAACTTTTCCTGATTTCTTACCACCTCCACTTATAATGTTGGAGCTTCATTGAGAGGAACATGGGATCAATGTGACGATCATCACAAATTGCGGCATAATGGCGACTATAAGCGATGAAAATGGTGTTTGTGCGTACTGCGAATAAACCGTGTTTAGTAAACGCGGTTATTAAATAAAACGCGTTCTTATAACGCGGTTTATTACATTGTGAACCACGTTTAGTTAATTTGGAATTATTTTTTTTTCAGCATTATTTTTTTATTTTTGAGCATTATTTTGGGAACCGGCTCTTTTTTTTCAACTCTTAAATTTTTTTTCTCGCATAAATCTTTTATATTACAGTTCTATCCTCATAGGCTATTAGACAACTTCACAGAAATAATAATTTTACATTGGGTTATTTACGTCAAAAGTTCCTGTACTTTGTTCATTGTGTCAATTTGGTCCTTATATTTTTAGTTGTATCAATTTAGTCCCTAAATAATTTAAAATGCATCAATTTACTCTTTAGGTCAAATTTAAGTTATGTTAATAACGTAATTTTGAAAGGTTAAATTATATTAGATGCAAGTAACTTATTATAATTCATCTGTTTACTCAATTTAACCCAATTCGTAGTCGAATGATTAAAATTTTCATTAAAAACTTAACATAATTTTTTCTCTAAGGACCAAATTGACACATTTTGAGTTGCACATGAACTAAATTGACACAATTGAAAATACAAGAACTAAATTAACCCAATAGATAAAGTACATGAACTTTTAGTATAAACAACTCTTTTACGTTTTATTGAAGATTTGGTCCATCCTAACACAATAGGTGGATTCAACTTTTGTTTTTTCAAATTGTTTTTTATGAAAATTTAAAATTTGAAAATTTAAAAAATCTCTTTCCATCTTTTAAAATTGTATTTGTATTACAACAACAGCAACAATTCCAGTGCCTCAAAGGCACTAGGATTAACAATTAACAATCCATACATATTTCATTTGAAAAAGTTTATACATATTTCATTTAAAAGAGTAAACTTTTTCAAATAAATTGTACAAAATGACATGTTTTTTCATCAAGACAGAAAATCCCTTTTAAAAATAAAATTAAATATTTTATCCCCTCACTTTTGAAGGCAAAATTGTCAAAAGCTTGAATGTCAAGCCAATAGACTGGGCTAAATCGAAAAACTTTTCATATTTATTTATTTATTTTTTGTGAGGATGATTTTCTTTCCTCGAGGTAAAAATTAGGAAAATTTTCTACAATTTGTTTGCCATATCCCACCAAAACCCAACCTAAACTAACCCAAAATCATCAATTTTATTATCAAAACCTAAAAGGTTTTTTTTTTTTAACTGAAAATCACTTACATTTTAGGTGCGGTTTTAAAAAATCACCTAACTTTTTTAGTTTTTCAAAGTCATACCTAAACTTTTCAAAAAATTTTAAATGTCACACCTAATACTAACATCGTTAACTTTCGGTCAAATAAACGTCGCACTTTTTGATATAAATGCATAAAAACACCAAGTTTAACCTAATTTAATTAAATTATATTAAATAATATATTTTACAAAAGAAAAAATCATCCTTCACCTCTTAATTTGTAAAATTGTTAAGGATTTGACGTACTGCTGCAACCTTTTGCCACAAAAAAAAAAGAATTATTTTTTATTTGTAAAATCATTTATAATTTATTGATAAAAAAAAAAAAGTCTTATTAAGGGTAATTTGATAATTTTGTATTTATTTTAATAGAAAGTTAACAGTGTCAGCATTAGGTGTGACTTAAAAATTTTTAAAAAGTTTAAATATGACTTTAAAAAATTAGAAAAAATTATTTTTTTAAAACTGCACCTAAAGTATAAGTGATTTTCAGTATATATATATAAAAAAAAAAACCCTAACCTAAAACTAGCAAGACTTTTACTAAGATTACAACAGTTTTACTTGCTAATTTTGTTTATTATCTAAAAAATGCTTCCATATAGGTAGGGGTGCACAAAGAACGGACTAAACCGTAATCCAAACAGGACCAAACCATAATTTACGGTTTGATTTGATTTATGGTTTGGTTTTAAAAATTTTGGTTAGTAGAATTTACGAAACCAAACCTAAGCCGTAAACTATAAAAACATAAATAAAGAAGGTTTAATGTTTATTTATATCATTTAAGTCATAACAAGTCACATTAGTAGCAAAATTTTACTCAATAACCAGAAAAATAGGTCGCGCTTATTTATATTAATGCTCTTTGTACTTTTATTAGTGTATCAATTTAGTTCCTCTATAATTTATATTGTGTCAATTAAGTCCTTTGATCAAATTTAAGATAAGTTAAGGATTTAATTATTAATGGCATAATCATGTTAGATTCAAGTAATATACTAAAAATCACCCATTCATTCCAATCAACACAATATCTGACTAAAAGTAAAAAACCTATACAATACACTTAAAGAACTTAATTGACACAATAAAAAGCATATGAACCTATTTAATACAAAATGCAAAGTGCAGAGATCTTTAGAGTAAAACACCTAAAAAATTATTATTATTATTAAAATTTTGTTACATTAATGTTTATATATAAATAATTAAGGTAGAAAATAACAGATATATTATTACCTAATTGAATATGTATCGATAATTAATCTATATTTTATTAACAAAGTAGTAACCTACTTAATTATGGCAATGGAGCAGGTAAAAGTATCTGTCCCATTTGAGTTGGGTATGGGTGCAAGCGCGAGGATAGCGGGTATGCCTAGGATACGCACGGCAATATCCACAATGGAGTATGGGTAGGGATGACAATGGGGCGGATAAAACCCATTACCTATGGGTACCCGCCCCAAATAAGTGAGCCGGGTAGCGGGTACTGGTTGAATGTACCCGCCCTGTGCCCGCCATGGGTGTGGAGCGAGTACAGGTATAATGTTGTACCCACCTCGCCTTATACCCACCTTACCCGTTCCATTTTATATTTAATTAACTTCAAAATTAAAAATGTGTTTAAATTCAATTACCTAAATTATTTATCAATGTCATAAATAAAAATATAAATAAATTTTTAAAAATAGTATTGACTAATCAATATGGGCGGGTATAGGACGGGTAATGGATACCCGTTGGATATCCGCGGGTACTTGCACAGGTACGGATATAAATTTGGGTAGTGGGTATGGGTATGAAGGAGGTAACACTCGTATCCACCCCACCCCATTGCCATCCATAGGTATGGAGCGGGTACAGTTAAATGATTGTACCCACCCTGCCTGTCCTTAAAATAAAAAATATATATGCTCAGTTTAATTACCCAATTTAGTTGTTTATGTGCAAACAATCTTTTGGTACGGGTGGTATGGGTTTGGTATGGGGCGGATATCAAACACATGTAAGTAACAGGTATCCACTTTATACCCATGGCGAGTAACGAGTAGAGTGGTAGATATGAATTTGGGTGGTGGGTACGAATACGAAGGAGACACTCCCCTCCCCACCCCGCCCCGCCCCATTGCCATCCCTACTTTCGTACGACAAACAAGGTCCTAGGGGACTTTGGTGTCTTAATAAAACACTTGTATCACGAGGAGACCCGACATTTGAGTTTAATAACAAAGTACTAAAATGATAAGAAAGATATCAACATATAAGTTCAATCAGACGCGAGTCTTTTCTTTGTGAAGCAACATGATACAACAGTGGTGACAAGATATAGAAGAATTCGAAAAACAGTTCAAAGAATTATTAGAAAAGGAATTAATTGAAGACACAAGTAGTCCTCATTGTAGTCGTGCACTCATGGTAAGAAACTATGCAGAAATAAAAAGAGGAAAAGCTCGAATAGTAATAAATTATAAAAGATTAAATGAATATTTAGAATTCGATGGATACTTTATCCCAAAAAGAAATGTTCTCATAAATCTAACAAAATGGTCTCAAAATTTGACTATAAATTAGGATATTGAGAATATTTTTATTAAAATGTTTTCCTAAACAATATTCTTTAGGATTATCTAGGAACTAACAATGTTCTTGCAGATTTTCTAAGTGGAAAAACATGTTACAAGGAGAATGGGTCGATATGAAGCCAAAAAAGGCTAGAGAAAATACTCAAGGGAATGTTAACCAAGCATATTCCTCCTTCTATCAGTTCTGCCATAAAAATTAATTCCTTTAATTCGTCTGTCAAATTTGCTAGTTCTTCATATGATTCTGATCTTAAACTTTCTAACTCATAAAGTATATGGCTATGTCAAAGACATCTTCTCCATACAGTATTTTAAGATCTTTTTCTTCTAGTAGTTTGATTATTTTCTTATTGCCTTATGTTTTGTAAAAGCATGTCAGGTTGGGGGCATTAGGAAACAGCCTCTCTTCAGGTTAACACCCTGAAGGGAGAAAGCTGCGTACATCCGCCCCCCGGACCCTGAGTAGGCGGGAGCCCTTAAGACACTAGGTATGTTCCATGTTTCATGCAGGGATATAAAATTATACCATTTCTTCTTCTCCATTGGACAAAAAGCCTCGAAAACATCAATAAATACTCAGGAGTTGGCTTTAAAAAATATGTTGCCCTTGAATTTAATAACAAAGTACTACAATGATAAGAAAGATATCAACATATATATAAGTTCAGTCAGATCAGTCTTTTTCTTTGCGAAGCAGCATGATACAACAGAAATGACCCTTTCATATCAAGAGTGTCACTAAAGACGTCTCTATACTTTGTCCATGTCATAGGAGCCATTTTACTGAAGAATTTGAATATAGGGTTATTTTTAGGGCAATAGTGCCATTGTCAATAATCTTATAGCTATCATTTTCTACAAACCTAAGAGGGTACCAACACGCAAGCACAGGATCTCATTAGAACTCCGAAAGCGTGCTTGGGCGAAAGTAGTACCAAGATGGGTGACCTCTTGGAAAGTACTCGTATTGCACCCCCTCGGTTGATGGTTCGAGACACTGGGAATGTTTGCTATCATCCTCTACAAGTAAATATCATGCCTTGCCAATACTCCTTACATAATTTATATTGTACCAATTTAGTTTTATATTGACTATACTTTACTGGCATAATTTATAGTGGTCACATTACGTCAACTGCAAGTGACCCAGTAGAAAGTACAAATCCACCTGTATACCCAATCTAGACCCGCCTGTGACCCAGTCATTACAAATTTCATGGCCAGCTTATATTGACACAATACGCAGCAACATTCTCAGTGCTCCAAAGGTTTCCGCCTAAGCAAAGTCTGGGAGGGGTGGATGTACGCAGCCTTCCCCCTTCAGGGTGAGGCTATTTTCGGGAACCCCCAACCTGAGGGGTGCAACACGAGGACTTCCCAAAAGGTCACCCATCTTGATATTACACTCACCGAAGCACGCTTAACTTATGAGTTCTAATGGGATCCGGTGTTTGCATGTTGGTACCCTCTTAGGTTATATTGACACAATATAATTGCTCAAAATCTAAATACAATTAAAAGTATAAAGACTAAATTTACAAAGGAACCAATCAGGTAAATAACCCTGGAATACAATACTAGAGATGCACCAAATCTTTAAATCATCGTAAAGGAAGAGCAATCATTTCACTACAAACAGGCCATAATGTGTGGTCTACACATGTAATATATGAACCTTCATCCAATAATAAATCCAGTTTTTTTTCCCCCAACATTAATATAAAATGTAATTTAATATAAAAGATAGAAATATGAAATAATACTTAAAAACTCAGAAGTAGCACAACAAAACCAATGTAAACTCCAACACTCACCACCATCAACAAACTATTAACACAAACTTCAGCAGGAAATAAAGACAGTAAAGAAGTACAAACCTGATTTCCGCTCGCAAATTCAGCGAGCTCGGCTGTTGAAGACATCAAGACCCATCTCTGATGGATCGGTTGCCTGGAGCTCCACCTGAATACCGTCGAGTTCCCTCTTGAATCTGTCCTTTGAACTCGCGTAAATCATTTTGCTTCTCACCCTTGATGTGTCTGGAGACCTGCATTGCTTGAGGAACTTAGGGCCTGTTCGGCCAGACTATGAAAAACAATAATTTTTTAAGAGCACTTTAGCAAAAAAATGCTTTTAATATAGGTTTTTATTTGTTTTTTGCTTCTGCTTTTACTTTAAAAGAGAAGCATTATTTTCCTGGTTCTAGTTCTATTTTAAAAATACTTTTTTTTACAGGCCGAACACCCTCAAATCCTATAAAAAGTGTTTCTTCCTAAAAGAAGACTCATTTCCAAAACAAAGAAGCCTAGCCATATAGGCCCTTAGAGTCAAACTCGCACTCTTGGCCATGGCGTTGAGCAAGTGGGTGTTGCAGATGTTGCGTAACCGGTTGCAGCATTTAGGGAACTAAGAGAAGATAAGAAATTTTTAAAACTTATGTTTACAATTATTAACTTCTACACCTCGTTGATAGGTTCTTTTAACAGGCAAATGCATTTCTAAATATGTTTTAGCAACTAAAATACAATAATATGCATTATGAAAGGTATGACAAAAGTATCATTGCGTAATAGTCAATCGTGTAACGTCTAACTAGGGTGTAAACATAAAGTTCGAAAACCCTAGGCTTGTTTAGCTTACCAAGCCATGCTTGAGCTTGTAGGGCTTATGAACTTAAATAAACCTAAATCAACCTGTTTTAATAAAATGTATAGCTTAATATGCCCAAATGAGCCTAGTTTGAGCCCAAAACGAGCTCAAACAGGCTTAGATTGAGTTTAAATAAGGACTAATAAGGCAAGCTCAACTCAAAACTCGCCCAGCTGGGTTCGATCTCAACCGCGATTGAGCCTATGACACGTCGAGCTCAAACTTAAAGTTTCCAAGCTTGGCGAGTTTCAAGACAAGCCTGAGCCAAGCTGAATGCAGATGAGCCGAGGCTCAAAGCTTGACAAGCTCGGGCTCAACTTAGTCTCAGCTCATATATGCCCCTACGACTGCCTCAAAATCTGTTATATGACATCCTTTATTTGAATCCATGTCAAGGAATCGAGAGCAAGAAACATTACCATGCAATGAAAAAGATCTTGCTCTTCTGGACATTCTCTTCGGTGACAAAGTCAAAATCGTAGACAGCATAGCGACACTCATCAGCAGGGAGACTGGCCGTGAAATCATCATAGTTTTGAGTAGGCTCTCCGACCTTCTCAACAATGACCTGCTTCTGCTTCTCCTCAATCTTGAAAACAATAAAGCGATACGTACGTTTGGCTTTCAACTCCAAAAATTTCAGCTTGCAATCATCGTGCACAGCCATACCGGATGCTGCATTGGCCTGCAAGTCATACGAAATATAAATCTAAGCTAGACCAACGAATCTCAAACACAAGACTAGTCAAGACTCCAAGCAACAGAAGCAATTGCTTGAGACCTCCAATTTGTTAAGGGCTCCTTTTGGAAAATTTGCTTATACCACATAGTATCATTATAATTGGAGAATAGCGGCCTATATGTGATACATTATAATGCACACGTACACATAAAATATAAATTGATCATATATTAGCTGGTATTAATAAATAAAATGGATTATGTAAGTTGTTCTTAAGGTGGCATGAATACTCCACTTACAAAAAAGGGCGATCACCGATCAAACTTTCTTTGCACCCATAAAATCTTAAGAACGGCCCTACTGAAACATATACTACTGAACTTGCAGGCACCAATGCAGAAACCACAGACAAACATGGAGATGCATCATAAGACCTCAAAAAGAAACCAAAAATTATTGCTGGAAAAAAGTAATATCCCGGTTCCAAGTTTTGTATTATATTCAACTGTAGTTGGGTTAACCCATATCAAGATGTCGTTTCAGAAATCCATCACTTTCCGGTGTATGTTCTAATCTCTTGATCAGCAATTGACATTTGACAGCCCTCATGAGATCAAAATTTGTATCACATTTGAGATACAAACAAAGGCCTCTTAATACATATTAGCATATCAAAAATTGGAATTACTTACCCTTGTATGCTATTATTTGAAGGCATATAAATGGATGAGATACAACACAGAAGAAACAACAACAACAACAACAACATTCCCAGTGCCTCACGGGCTCCCGCAAAAGCAGGGTCTGGGGGAGTGGATGCACGCAGCCTTACCCCTTCCTAGTGGAAGAGAGGCTGTTTCCGATGACCCCCAACCTGAAGATCTTGCCGTCCTAGAAGCAAGGCATCCTGAAAAGGGTTAGGTCATGTCAAAGACACATCCACGGCACATAATAAGGCAAATAGACCACATCCATACACACATATGCATACGCACATAAGCACACCACATGGGGTAAATCCACGTTATAAACCCTATGCTAGCAGCAATATGCAGCATTACTCTAGGCCACTACATCAGCTACCTCTATGCTCGCTCTCCAACGAGCTCTATCCAAGGCCATCTCCTCACTTAGGTTTAGGTGGGTCAGGTTATGTCGGATCGTCTCCATTCAACTCTTCTTAGGCCTACCTCTCCCTCTTCTTCCTAGCGTTGTATGTAGCTGTTCACATCTCCTGACTGAAGCTGTGGTCGGTCTCCTCCTAACGTGTCCAGACCATCTCAAGCGTTGCTCCCTCAATTTGTCCTCGATTGAGGCTACGCCCAACTTTCCTCTTATAGCGTCGTTTCTGACCCTATCCTTCCTTGTGTGCCCACACATCCATCGCAGCATCCTCATCTCTGTCACCTTCATCTTCTGGGTGTGATGTTGTTTCATTGAGCGACACTCTGCCCCATACAACATAGCCGATCTCACTACTGTCCTATAGTATTTTCCCTTTAGCTTTAGCGGGACCTTCTATCGCAAAGTACCCCAGAAGCCATCCTCCGTTTCTGCCAGCCTACCTTAATCCTGTTGTTGACATCCTCGTCAACCTCACCATTCTGCTGTACCATGGAGCCCAAGTATCTGAAACTCTCCTTCCTCGGCATGGTCTCAGACCCTATCTTGACGTTTTTTGTACTAGGCACGGTAGAGTGACCGAACTTGAGTCCCAAGTACTCTGTCTTGGATCTACTGATTCGTAGGCCCTTCGGTTCCAAAGCCCTTCTCCACAATCCCAGCTTCTCACTTATGTCGGCTTGAGAGTCCCCCACCAATACTATGTCATCTGCAAACAGCATACACCAAAGGTACATCTCCTTGGATGTTCCTGGTGAGCTCATCCATGACTAGAATGAACAGAAAGGGGCTCAATGCAGAACCTTAGTGTACCCTAACTGTTATTGGGAATGTGTCTGTCTCCCCTTCCCCTGTACGCACATTAGTTTGTGCATCCTCATACAACACAGAAGAAACTTCTACTTAATATTCAAACAGTTCTTGATAAAGAGATTACGTATCCTTATGCTTAAGGACAATAGAACTGCCATATGACCAACTATATAAGTATCCTCATAAGCAGCCATGTGCTGAAGAAATAGAATTAACTGAATTTATTCTAAATAGTCTAATATTTGCCTTTAGACTCTGGTTACGTAGCTATTTACAGAGATAAAGCTAGAGTTTCTAATAGAGAAGAAACTCCCAGACAAATAATGGCAAACTTACAACCCATTTGATATATGTCAAATAAACAAAATTATAATACTAATACAATCCTAACAACAACAACAACAAACCCAGTGCCTCAAGGGTTCCCGCATAAGCGGTCTCTAGGAGGGGTGGATGTACACAGCCTTGCCTTACCCCTTCATAGTGTAACCCTGCCGAGAGGCTGTTTCCGAGGACCCCCAACCTTATAGGATTGGCAACACGAGAACTTTCCAGGAGGTCACCCATCCTGGTACTACTCTGGCCCAAGCACGCTTAACTTCAGAGTTCTAATGAGATCCGGGTGCATTAGTGCCTAATAAATGAACCCTACTAATACAATCCTGACCTAATAATAAATTCTAAAATATAGATCTTACAACAATTTAAATTATCATCAAGTATCTTAAATTGAGGTCTGATCCTTTCCCTATATGTCCATCAGTTCCCTTCCCTACATATGACAAGCATATGGCACATCAAACTAGCATAATCTTGCACTCACTATTGAATACCCAATGAACAGTATCACAATCTTCACATGAATAAACCCATTATATAAATCCTGAACAAGAACATTTTGATTACAGATTAAATGCATGCCTTTCTAAAACCCAAATGAATGATAGTTAACTGATACATTGCACCATGAATCAAAATTGAGAAGATACGTTACAATGCCAGTAACACCTGTCACACTCAAGGGATTTAGTTTAACCAAATAACTAGTCTTCTCCAAGTTCTACGTACACAAATCATGTCAAGACCACAATAAATTTGGAACACAAGAAGCAGCAGTCAAACGATTATAAGAGCAAACAAAATATTATCTCCTCATAACAATTCGAGTATTACAGTATTTATAATTCTGTTATATTTATGAATCGGTCTTAGACTCTAACTTATCTAGATCTCTATCTTCATCCCTATACGGATTAGAGATAATTAACAACAACAAAAACCCAATGCCTCAAGGGCTCCCGCGCAAGCAGGGTCTGGAAGGGGTAGGATGTACGCAACCTTACCCCTTTAGGGTGATACCCTAACGAGAGGCTGTTTCAAACCTTGTAATTACTAAAGCATTGTACTCTATATATATATATCAGGGGCTGTAACTCTATTTACTTATTCCAATCAATTCAAGTCTTTCACAATAACCACAACAAGCCAATAAACTGCAACTAGAAACGGAGTCTTCTTCCTAAAGAGACCAAATCCGCACTGCCATAAGCATGAACTAAAGAAAATTTTCACTTTGCCAATCTCAAGCAAACAAAGCAAGCAGAAGCAAAATTAAACTTGAATCACAAAATCTGAGAACTACAAATCCAAATACGTAAAGATCACCGGAAAAATCAACAACCAAATTCCAATATAACCGTCAACATAGCTATCAAGATGAAAGGAGTTATTTACACCGTTGCTCCCTGATATTTTTAAGTTTGTTTAAATCGGTTCCTCATCTTTTTTTTAGTTCAATATGGTCCCTAATGTTTTTAAATCTGTTCAAACTGCCCCCTTATCCTTTCTTTAATTCAAAATGGTCCCTAATGTTCTTAAATTTGTTCAAATTAGTCACTTATCTTTTTTTTAGTTCAAAATGGTTCTTAATGTTTTTAAATTTGTTCAAATTGCTCCCTTATCTTTTCTTTTGTTCAAAATGCTCCTTAATGTTTTATTTATCATAAAATTGCTCCCTCAACTTTTTACCTAATTTTGGTCACAGGATAAGGACTAATTTTGTCATAAAATAAAACACTACGAATCATTTTGAACAAATTTTAAAACATTAGTGACTATTTTGAACAAAAGATATGATGAAAGTCCAATTTGAACAATTTTAGAAACATTAGGGATCAAACGGTGTAAAAAACTCAGATGAAAGCCATCAAATCCACCAAATTGGTAAAAAATTCTCGATCGCAAACTAAAATCTCTCAGAATCAGTTAATATTAAGCAAAATCAAATTAGATCTACGAAAAGTTCGGCGCATATTCAAAATCGCTGCAAGAGGTATCTGCCTTATAGACGAATCAAATCGCAATTTTCACAGATTAAGCTAAAAAGCAAGCAATTGACAGTTCTATTAGCGAAAATCCGAAGAAAAAAGGAGAAATCAGTGAAAAAAGTAAGTAAGAAAGAGCGGTTACCATGGCGATCGGAGGAGAGAGAAAAGCGGTGGGTGGTGAAGCGAGCGAGCGAGGCCTGAGAAGTCGGAATATTTCTTCTCTCTCTCTCTCTCTCTCTCTCTTAGTGTCCTCTTTCCTGGTTGTGTGCGTACACCTTACACACCAAATATCTCCTCTTTATTTTCTTTCTTTATACACCTAATGCCAGTATGTGTGATTAATAATTATCCATGCTTTTCATATTTGTTTGTTTATCAAAAAGTATGTTTCATTTACCAAATACTAAAATATCAAATTTTATTAAAATATTAAAATTAAGCGTGTTTGGATGACAATAATACCAAAATGGGTGACCTCCAGAGAAATCCTCATGTTGCCAATCCTGTTAGACTGGGGGTCCTCGGAAATAACCTCTCACAAGGGTTACATCCTGAAGGGGTAAGACCGTGTACAACCACCCCTCTCAGACACTGCTTACGTGAGAGCCTTTGAGGCACTGGGTATGTTGTTGTTATTGTTTGTTTATGAAGAAGTAACATATGAACATAAATTTTAGGGTTATTTATGTCAAAGGTTTCTGTACTTTGCTCATTATGTCAATTTAGTCCTTGTACTTTTAATTGTGTCAATTTAGTCCTAGTATAATTCAAAATGTGTCAATTTGGTCCTTAGAGAAAATTTTATGTTAAGTTTTTAATAAAATTTTTAAGGGTTCAGCCACAAATTGGGTTAAATTGAGTAAAAGGATGAATTTATAATAAGTTATTTGCATCTAACATAATTTTTTCATTCAAAATTACGTCATGAACGTAACTTAAATTTGACCAAATGACTAAATTGACACATGTTGAATTGTTTAGGGACTAAATTGACACAAATAAAAGTACAAGGACCAAGTTAACACAACGGGCGAAGTAGAGAGACTAACCCTAAATTTTATGAAAAGTGGGTATTTATATATATAATTTATATAATAAGACAAATAATTCAAATCAGTTTCACTAAAATGAACCTTATAAGAAGCAGAGTGGGTGTAGCCCCAATTGAGGATAAGTTGAGAGAGCAAAGTTTGTGATGATTTGTACATATTAGGAGGAGATGAAACACTATCCATATCAAGAGATGCGAAAAACTCCATACTATGTACAAAAGGAGAGGGAGAGGTAGGCCAAAAAAAGCTAAATGGAGACAATTAGACATGATCTCATCCACCTAAACCTAAATTAGGAGATGGCCTTAGATAGAGTTAAGTACAATAACAACAACAAACCCAGTGCCTCCAAGGGCTCCCGCCTAAGCAGGGTCTGGGGGGGTAGATGTAAGCAGCCTTCCCCCTTCAGGGGGCTATCCTTGAAGAGAGATTGTTTCCGAGGGTTAGAATAGGTGTTAAATTTTGTCATGGTTTGTCATGCAAGGTTGTTAAATTTTTAGCGGGCCCTTTAGGCCTGATCTATACAGTTGGCATAGACGAGATCCGCATATACATTCAAGTGGGGTTCCATCATAAAATCAATTAGGTTAAGGTAAAGTAATTTACTAGGCTTTTATATTGATCTCTTCACTCTTACAACTCCTATGTGGAATTCTTACTAGACTCACATGTAGAGTTCTTAATACTCTGCTTCACGTGTGAATTTACAATAATCGCACCACTCACTTTCTTTGATCCATTTGGATCCAACCATTAGGCCATTGGCACAACAAACTCAAATGCGCCCCTCTTCACGAAGACACGATGCATCAAGCAAGAGTTGGAATGATCCATCCACTCTGATACCATATAAAGACACCGGTTATCCCAAAAGTTTAAGCTGATAGCCGAAAGGTCAATCGAAGTTTTATACTCTATTATGATGATCCGATTTGGATGGTCCAGATTGCTCATGGGGAAGCTGTTGAGTTCGATGGTTTTGGGTCGGTTCGTCAGACCAGGAATGCCACTCCGAGAGATGAGGTTTGATGCTTCAAGCTGCCTAGTGGGAGCTCTTGTGCTAGTTTTGCCCTTGTTGCTTGCAATGATGAGGGTATCGTGATTGATGGATGGTGTAACTCAAATTTTTTCAAATCCGTATTTACTGCAAAAATTCTTGCTGTTAGAAGCGAGTGTCATTCTTCTATCTCAAAGGGATTCAAAGCTGTGATTTTTGAGTGCGACTACCAGAGACTGATTCGTTCTAGCTCAGATGATGATAGGCAGTCGTGGGAGATCGATGCTATAATATCAGATATTAAACTTTTGTTATATAAATTTTCTTTTGTGTATTTTCGTTGGATTCCTAGGTCGGCTTGCCAAGGCTCATAGTTTGGATTATTGCACTCATGATTAGGTTCTTCCCCCTCCCCTTCTATTTTGGATGCTCGTCTTTTTTATCAGAATGATTAGTTTGTCTTCGGACATTTGGACATAAAAAGAAAATAATATAAAATATTGCACGGTAAAGTTATGGGACCATTGCTCCCACTCGGATCAATATAGATCAGTATAAATAAAATATAGTGTTTTTTGCTTAAAAAAAACCTAAATTTCAGGTACAATTTTAAAAAATCACCTATATTTCTTCATTTTTCAAAAAATCACCTAAACTTTCAAAAATTTTTCTTGCCACACCTTAATGTTAGCACCGTTAATATCCATTAGTTTTTGCTTACATAGCATTTAAAAATATATTTTAAATATAAAAATTATTTTTTAAAATATATACAAACTTTTATGTATTTAAAATATTTTTTAAATATAAATTCACTTTTTTTTAAAAAAAATTTCTTCTTTTTCAAAAGCCATGTAAGAAAACACTAGTCGATATTAATAGCATAACATTAGAATATGACACTAAAAAATTTTAAATAATTTTTTTAAAAATTAAAAAATATAGATAGTTTTCGCTAAAAAAAACCCATAAATATATTATAACTTGTCATTGTCGTTGGGCTGTTCTTGTCTGTTTATATTAATGATTGTTTGTGACTACAATTAAAAGATAAGAAAATAATAAGATGCTCTCAAGTTGCAACTCTTACAATACAATGTAGGATCGGTCCTGATATTTTTGAGGGTCCAAGCAAAATTTTTAAATCTCTTGAAATCTATTAATAATAACAACTGTTACTTTAAAAATTACAACTTTAAATTTTGGGAGATCCTAAAATTCGAAAGTTTCAAGCGATTGTTTGGGATTATATCCGACCTGATACAATGGCGAATAATAAAGTAATACTCAAAAGGAAAAAAAAAATAGTGAAGAGATGCAATGTGCTGTACCAACTTGAATGCATCATGAGGATGGCCCAGTGTCAATTTTGTATCAATTTTTTGTTAATTTTGTAGCTTATATGGTAATGGTAAACTTTATACGTTAGAGGTACGGGGTTCAAATCCCACTAGTGTCAATTTTGTATCAAATTTTTGTCATTTTTTTGTGAAGTATGTTAAATTATTTTTATATCTAATAAAATCACAAAGAAATCCTAGCTCACATGGTAATAAGGGTGTTTTGCATGCTAGAGGGGTGAGATTTGAATCCCATTAGTTTTATTTTTTTGTAAAATTGTCAAGATTTAAAAATAAAAATAAAATGAGTGGGGGGGACTGGGCCAACCCGGGCCCGAGTCGGGCTGAGCCCCCAAGGGACCGGGCCCAGGCCCGGTTTGGCCTCTAGGCCCGGCCTGTGTCTTGAATTTTAAATATTATATTACTTAGATACCGTAAAATTTTAAAATTTTATTAATTAGATACCCCTTTATCAATAATTCAATAGGTTTTTATTGAAAGATGGTAAAATTAAACAAATTTTAATAATATATTATTATTTTTATTATAATTTGACTTTTTTTCCCTAAAAGTGTAAATATGACATATAATTGTAGCAATTTCGAGATAGTTTACGTCAACATTTAGTACATATTCTACCACAATTTGTTGAAAAAAATATTCAAAGCTCAAGATACTCTATTATATATATTCAAAATTTAAGATGCCTAAATAATAAATGTTCAAATTTTAAGATGCCTAAGTGATTATTTTCATTTGAAAAATTATTATTTATTACTATAATTAATTCTTTTTAACTTATATATGATCTTACGCGTAATGGGATCTCTGAATCTTCAATAACAGTTATAGCAAAAATAAGTCAAAAAGCAATTATACTTGAGAAGAAATTTGTAGCGATGTTCATTAGGGTCGTTATATTAAGCGGTTCTGGCACCCTTAGGCTTATATGTATGCCTGTTTACTTGTTATTGCTATGTGCTGTTGGTTGCTTGTTACCTATTGCTTGCTACACTCGGTGTATTATTGCTTCGTGGTGCTACGTGTTTTGTTGCTATATTGTGTTACTACTTATTGCTGCTTTATGCTCCCTCCGTGCTGTTTGTATGCTTTTCAGGTAAGGAGTTCTCGGATACAACCTCCCTTTAAAGTAACACCCTGAAAGAAATAAGGTTGCATACATCTCACCCTCCCCTTGACCCTGCATTGATGGAAGCCCTTGAGATACGAGGTTTGTTATGTGGAGAAATTTAACAAATCTGATATGCTCTGATACCAATTTGTTACAAAAAAAAATCTTGATGCGGAAGCGTGAACCCTGATAACTTGATTCGATTCAAATAATATGACTCACGCAAAACGAGAAGTAAACAAATATATGGAGAAAGAAAGAACAAACACGAACACACAATATTTACGTAAAAACCCCTCTACAATCGAGAGGGGAGAAAACCACGGGCGGAGATGGAGATTCTTTATTAATACTGAACCTGTTTATGTAATTAAATTTAGGTTCGACCCGTATAATCTATTTTTGACACACTTGACCTATTTATATAGTTATATTAGGTATTTGAGCAGCATATTACTGTTATTATATATGGTTTTTGGTGTCCTATCCCATATAAGATACTACAACAACTAGAATTAAATATATTTAGCAATATTAATTTGCTAGATAATTATAACAAATATAAAGATATTATATATTTATTACTAGCATGAACCATAAAGTGTATTATTAGCATATTTGTAAGTTAAAAAACTAGCATTTAATAAAAAAAAAATAATCAATATAATTACATGGGTAACTCGCTAATTCCCCGTTTAATAATTGGGTTGGTAAGGGTTGAGAGTTCCTTACCCGTTTAATAAACGGGTTGAATTCGAGTTGACTCCATTTCTAAGATCCCACCCATAACGCGAACGCGAACACCAACACAACACAACACAACACAACACAACACAACACAACACAACACATCACATTTGCCGGGCCTAGCGGCGAGCACCTCGAAAAGGAGCTGCAAGCAACTCCTAACTGCTCCCCTAATTTCCTCAAGCACAGCTACAAGCCTAGACTGAGAACACTGGATGAAGACATGTCCAGCTGGGATTAGCTTCAAGAAAATTCTCCAAAGAACTCAAACAGCCACACATGTATAGATTCGGACAATCATCTTTCATCGAAACTCAATTACGAACCCCTTTCAATTAGTTAAGAAAACTAATGAAAATCGAGGCGTTTGACAAATGCAGATAATAGACCAGAAAGAGAGCTTCAATCGAATTGAATTGAATAGCAGCAGATTACCTTGCCATCCGAGGCTTTGATCTCTCGGGGAGAAAGGTTCGGTCTCGAATGCAAGAAAACCATAGCCTTTAGTTCATTGTGTTGTCGAATCCATTGATTAGCACGAACGACAACAACCACCCGGTGCCTCAAAAAGGTTCCCGATTTGCCCATCTTCCAATTCCATCACAATAGCTAATGTCCCCTGCAAATAAGAACTCGAATACCTACCTGTCGTACAAACACCCAAAGGAAAGATGAAGTAAACACATAGAAAACAAGATTTGCTTGATTCAACTTCTATGTTAGACAACTTCCACCGGAGCAGAAAGATCAATTGATTATTTTGGGAAATACAAGTTAGAGGCAGTTCAACGACGAAAGAACCATGTACTTGATGGTAGGATAGAGCAAAAAGAACTTAACTGAAAGATGAAGATTGTTGCCGTGTTGTGGAATTCACCATCGCAATAAAGCCGTTTATACGCCATGCTGTACAACAGGATCAGTAGATGCTCCAACTTCAGAGTTAATACACTCACCACTATAATGTACTCTAAGAGTAACGGACCCATATGCACCTCAGTTTGCTCAACACCAACAACAAGGATAGAAGTAATCAAAACATTTGATAAGGCGAGAAAGAAGTAAATTTTTCCCAATCATATTTTGACCAAGAGAACAATCCAATGTATAGCTATGTGTCTACATGTAACGATGCCTCCCTTTAGGGTAGCATCCTGAAAGGGTAAGACTGCATACACCCCCCTCGGGGACCCTGCTTTTGCAGAAGCCCTCGAGGCACTGGATCGGTTTACTTAAAAGAGAAATCAACCAAGGCCTTAATGCTTGTATCACCAGAAATTGTAAGAAACCCTCAAAATGAACACCGAATCCTAAATCCTAAACTTTTTGCCCACTAGACCAAAAAGAAGTCTACCTAGTTCAACACCAATAGGTTTACTTCAAAAATTCAAATTATTCTCAAACAAATAACTCAACCAAACAATGTTTCAATTAAATTGTAATAACAATATAAAGAGAAAAATACCCAAGATTAAGGTTCAATTTAGATAGTAAAATGAGATCTGAGAAGTAAACAACAAAGTAAAAGAGAACTAACAACGAAAACAATGCTATTTATATGGAAAACCCTCAAAGAGAGGGAAGAACCACAGGCGAAGGTAGATAACTTTTATTAATCGAAATTGTGGAGTATTATAAGAAGATTCTTCACTCCCTCTTTCTCTCTCTCTCTCTGATTGAGAAAACAGCTCTACAAACCATAAGAAAGAAAAGAGCATATATAGTACAAGAAGGAAACCCTAAAATTGAGAAAACGGGTACAACCCGACCCGAATGGGCCCGGTTCCTCCGCTCCACCACAGACCTCTATTCAAAATCTGGACAAAAATTTAAGACACAACCTGACATTCCAATGGATCAGGCTGGAGCATCATAATAACAAAATTGTCGGCAAATTCATCAATTCAAACTTCTAAGCCTCTTGACAGGCATTCACACCAGGCAAGATTACAGGACTTACGAAACAACCGTTTCACCAACAAACCTTGCAGTAATTCACAAACCTCAAGATTAAAGATATCCAACCAAAGTACCAGAAAAACAACATAGAAACCATGTAAAGTATCATAGATATTGCATTCCGTATCTGCAACGATTACATGCAGGTGCGACATATAAACTATAACACTCAGAACACTCGAATCACCAACCCGAACCAAACATAAACCCTCAACCTAATTAACTCACTGCACAATATCTCCATCATCAAACTCCAAATCCACGCATCAAAACCAAGCATAAACACAAACCAACATGATCTCAAGAACTAGTAAATTTTCATAACCACCTTAGATCCTTCAGAAAAACAACACAAAAACAATGTAAAGTATCATAAATATTGCATTCCATATATCTCCAATTAATACATGCAGACGCATCACAAAACACAAACCCTATCCTAGTTCACTCACTGAACAAAACATTTCCGCTATCAAACTCAAAATCCACACATCAAAACCCTAGCATAAACACAAATAGACAACATCTTAAAAGCTAGTAAATTTAGTAGCTGCCTTAGATCCTTTAGAAAAACACCACAAAAACTATGTAAAGTATCATAAATATTGCATTCCTTATCCCCAACTAATACATGCAAATCCAACAAATAAGCTATAACACAACAACAACATAACCAGTGCCTCAATGGCCCCCGCCTAAGCAGGGTCTAGGAAGGGTTTGACGTACGCAGCCTCACCCCTTCAAGATGATAGCCTAACGAGAAGCTGTTTCAGAGGACACCCAACTAGATAAACTATAACAAATAAATTGTCAAATTAAACATAAACCCTAACCTCATTAACATACTACACAAAACATTTCCATCATCAAACGTCAAATCCACACATCAAACGTTTTAAGCAAAATAGCCCAAAATCTATGTTTGATTTAGATTCCAAAACAAAATCTAAGAAATCAAATAAGAAGAGACAAGAAAAGAGAAACAAAGACACCAACATCATATGAAAAACCCTCAAATTGAAGGAAAAATCACAAGCAAAGGTAGAGGACCTCATTAAATCAAAAATAGAGAATTACAAGATTTTCACTCACTCCACCCTCTATTTTTAGAGCTTTCTCTCACTAAACTAGGCAGATGCACTACATGAAATTTATATAGAAGCCAAGAGGAAAGAAACCCTAAGAAAGCACAGGTATAAAAACCCAACCCACAAAATAAGGTCCCACACAACAAATCAATCTCAAGAACTGCTAAATTTCAAACCGCCTTAGTTCCTTCAGAAATACAACACAAAAACTATGTACATTATCATAGATATCACAACACATAAATCCTAATTAGTAAAAGCAGATGCAAAAGACAAACTATAATGCTAAAACAAAAACAATAACAACAAAACCAATGCCTCAAGAGCTTCCACATATACAAGGTCTAGGAGGAATGAGATGTGCATAGCCTTTCCCCTTTAAATTGCTACCCTAAAAAAAGATTTATCTGAGGACCCCCAACCTAGAAAGTATAACAAACTATAACACTACAATTCTCAAATCAAACATAGACCCTAATCTAGATAACTAACCACACAACACATCCCCGCCATCAAACTCCAAATCCACACATCAAACCCTAACATAACCACAGATCAACATCGACAACATCAAAATCAAAGGCAGAGAATACCCAAGATCCACATTCAATTTAAATACCAAACAAAATCTAAAAAGAAAATAGAAAGGTAAGGAAGAAAGAATAAAAAAGACACTAATATTTATGTGAAAAACCATCTAAGAGAAGAAAAAACCACAAACAAGGGTAAAAAACTTCACTAAATCAAAATTAAAGTATTCCCAGAGAAATTTATTCTCTCTCTCGAAACAGGGAACAGGGACGGAAACCCTAAAGAAAAGGAAATGGGGATAACAACCCGGCTCAATCCCTCCACTCCACCATAAACCCATACTCAAAACCTGGATAACAAACTTGAGACACAACATAACAAAATGGTAAATTTCATTATCGCCTTAGATCCTTAGGAAAAACAATGTAAAAGTACCATAAATATTGCATTCCAAATCTCCAATAAGTACATGCAGAGCATTCTAATTTTGAAATCACTAAGCTTAATAAAACATAAAACCTAACCTAATTAACAACTACACAAACATATTTCGAAAATCAAACTCCAGATCCGCACATCAAACCCTAACTTAACCACAAATCAACATCTTAGGAGCTAGTAAATTTAGTAACCGCCTTAGTTCCTTCAGAAACCGCGTGCTTTGCCAATTCACCAGGAAGAACAAGCCTTACAGCAGTCTGAATCTCGCGAGAAGTAATCGTAGGCTTCTTGTTGTACCGCGCCAATCTAGAAGATTCTTGAGCAAGCTTCTCAAAGATGTCGTTGATGAAGCTGTTCATGATGCTCATCGCTTTTGATGAGATTCCAATGTCTGGATGAACTTGCTTGAGCACCTTGAAGATGTAGATCTTGTAAGTTTCTACGCTCTTCTTTGATCTCTTCTTCTTCTTGTCACCGGCACCGTCGTCTTTCGGCAGTTTCTTGCCGGCTTTTGGCTTCTTCTCCGCCGGAGCTTTCTCGCCGGCCGGCTTCTTCTCCGCAGGTTTCTTCTCTGCCTTGGGGGCCATGGAGCGGTTTCTAGAGAGAGAAAGTAGAGAGAGACAGAGAGATAGGATTAGAGTTGTTAATTATGAGGCGTTGTGGGAGGAGATGTGTGGAGTAAGGAGACGTATATATAGAGAATAGAGGGGGTTTGTGATTGGATGGAGGTGGTGTACGCGGATAGGTGACGTGGCGTGTTTCTTACCGTTGATTTGAATGGGTGACAAGGAGAGCGATGGATGGTGACGTGGATTGGGGGGAAAAGAGAGCGCCTTTAATTTCGTAGTTTCGTTTTGGATTTTAAGATTCCCGCCGGTGGGATCACCTAATTGGGCCGTTTCATTTCGGCCCATTTAGACATGGGCAAGGGCCCAATTTGTTAATGTTTGAGCACTTTATCCTCTAAATTTTTATTTAGATTATTTATATTTTAATACTCTAATGTATGTAAAAAAAATAATAAGATAATTAAACTTCTTGATTTATTTTTTAGTACTTTAGGCTTTCTCTGAATTTATAAATTCCTCTCCGGTGAGATGACATAATATTTCCGGAAAAAATTAATGTAGCACTTCACTTTAAATACCCAATGAATTATTATATTGACGAAAATACCCTTTGAGATCCTTGATAGTGTTGGAAAAATGATACAAGCTAAACTTAAGTGTTATGAAAAAATATTCTAACCGTGCCTATTTGCCGGCCGCTTACCGTTATTAGTCGTTTAGGGTCATTAAAATTGCAACCGTTGGGAAATAAATGACAATATAGCCGTTGAATTTACTACGTCCGTTTATAGCCGTTAGAATTTATTACAGTCGTTGACTTAATGCTTGTTACCGTTTATAGCAATTGGAATTCATTGCACCCGCCTTTTTAATGGCTATTAACGTTTTCTACACTATATATATGCCATTAGCTATAACAACCAAAAATATACACTCTCAGCCTCTTGGTCTCTCTCTTTCTCTGTTTTTCTCTCTCCGTAAATTTGGGCAAAGTTCAAGGCGCTCCTACCCGGCAATTAACGAGTGCACGTTAAGAGTCAGATCGCGTTAATCCTTGAGGACAGCCGCCGGTTATACTGTGTGCACTGGAGCAGCGGCGAAATCGTCTTTTAGGACAGTGGCATTTACCACGACGCGATATTCGCTAATTATTTCTGAATTATTTCTGCTATTTCGAGTATTTTTACTGTGTTTTCGCTGCCAATTTTCAGCAACAACTTTCACTGAATTTTCAATGGAATTTTTGCTTATTTTACTGTAATATTTTACTGAAATTTATAGTACAATAATACTGTAATTTATAACAGTATTCTACTGCATTTTACAGAAGTGTTCTAGTGTAATTTTCATTACGATTAGACCATTTCTCTAATAATCTAAAAGACAATTTTACCATTATATGGATATGTATACAATTGAAAATCATTTAGATGAGTAATTAAAATATTGTTAGTTGGGTTCTAAATACTGCAACCATGAAAGCGAGTATCGGGATCTGGGTGTTAGTGTTGATCACTGATTTTGTGAAGTGGGACTCTTTGTTCCTTAAGTCCACGTGGTTCTATGGTTAAAATTTAAATTTCTGCTTCAGTCAAGCATAATAGAGAATTTCTCCATATAAATGGTTTTAAAATACTAATTAGTACCTTGTTTATTTGTTGTTAAATCAAATAAAAGTCCTCCTTAATCCAAAAGAAAATAGAGAACTTCAATATGTCACCTCCTGAAGCCGACGGTGGTGTTTAGATGCAGCGACGTCGGCTAGGTGGTGATAGTGGCATTGCTTCGATATTTTTACCAATTGACGGGGGTTTAGGTTTGATCGATGCCGGTAAGGAGCGTGGTGACGCGTGAGCCGGTGGTGGTTTAGTCACCCGACCATGGTGGTGGTCAGACTTAGTTTAGCGCACCAACGACGGCGGTGGATCGTCGCTAACGGTGGCAGAGGGTCCAGCTAGAGGGGGAGAAGCATTAATGTGGAGGAGACAAACCCTAGAATGTGTCATGAATTGTAATACCTGATTAGGCCTTTCAGGTATTTAAAAATCCTCATTTTAGGCCCATTACATATTTAAGGCTTAGTTAGACCTTATAGGTATTGGATTCACTTTTGGATTTAATTGAAAATAGAAATTATATATTGGGTCTAAAATTATTCCTTTTAATAAAAAAAAGGGATAGATGAAATAAGGACCTGTTGATCCTATATTGACTAATAATTAATAAAATTGATTGGTTTAAAATTTAGGTTGGGAGTCCTCGAAAACAGCCTCTCATTAGGGTACCCCCCTGATGGGGAAGGCTACGTACACCCTACCCCTCCCAGACCCTACTCATGCGGGAGCCCTTGGGGCACTGGGCCTGTTGTTGTTGTTGATTGGTTTAAAATAATATAAATATATGCTTTTTGATAATGGAAATATTATTTAAAATTAAGAAGACATATTTTTAATTTTAATATTTCTACCCATATAATATATTTTTGCTATAATTCTTGTCAATGTTGCCTCATTTCACGTGGACAAATTTTCGTACTTGGATATAAAGTTTCATCTTCGCATTTGTAGCTTGGAAAAGTTGTATTTGATTAAGTTGTCAACTTTTTTTATGCATAAATTAAGTTGCATATATTGTTTAGAAGAGCTCACATTCATATGACTTATGCCACAAGTTAGTGAAATATAGGGGGTATAGCCTAGTAGGACAATAACAGTTAATTTGCAAGAACTTGTGTGAAATGCATTATTTTAGACTTCTAAAAGATTATGTGAATTATGCTGTGTTTTATTTAGTCAGGTTGAGGTAATCCTGTTATGCGTACTAGGGATATATGAAAGGTAATCATATTCTGCCTAGTAGAGATATATGAAGTTGTGTTTGTGGTTGTACATTTTTATTGGTACGATAAATAAATTAGAATAAGACCCCCAAAAAAAAAACTCTATAAGGAAATCATAAAATCAATTTATTCCATTTTTTGAGAAAGATTATTAATCACACAAAGAAACTGGTAGACATTCTTAAGGGGTGTAAATTGATTGGTAGAAAGTGACTATTCAAGAAGAAATTGAATGTTGATGGTTTTATTGATAAGTTTAATGCAAGATTGGTGGCTATGAGATACACCCAAATACGTGAAATTGATTTCTGTAAGATCATTACCCATGTCTAAAATTGCCACAATGAGAGTTTAGATAGCTCTACTTTCTAATATCATATAGTGTATATATCAAGTGGATATCAAATTATACTTTAAATAATGACCTTAAGAAAAGGTCTATACAGAACAACCAAAAGGGTATGTGGTCCTTGAGGTGGAAAATAAAGTTTTTAAGCTTATGCATTTCTAATATGATCTCAAGTAAGCTCCCAAAGAGTGACATCAAAATTTGATATAACCTTGGTCATATGGTGCTAGTGCTACTGTTGTGGTTAAACGTGTTTAATGCTTGAGGTCGATTGTGAACTTGAGCCTTGAACCCATAATAGGCCAACTCTTAGGTTAGGCATGTCTAATTGCACAATCTTAAATCCCATTGTGTTGGTAGAACATTGAATGTTTTTGAGTGTAACCGTGAATTAGATCTTGTATATGAGAATTGGATTTTCTTGCATATTTTGGGTGACCTAAGTGAAATAAGTTGATTCCTGTAAAAGGCTAATAGGACGTGTGAGTTCTTGGAGATCTATGTGCGATTTTGTGCATTTTGATGTGTCTCATGTATTTCCCGTGGCTATGTTTGAAGCAAGATAAATATGTTATTACTTATTATAGACATGTTTATGGAATGTTTTTCATACTGAATTTGGTGTTGTCCATATTGGTTTTGGACTGTTTATGGCTGAAAATGCTGCATCTTAGTTGGCTGTGCTATTTGGCATTGGTTCATGCTGGTCAGGTTTTGAATTATGCAGTATTGGAATGTTTTTGCTGAATTTTAGCCAAGAGTTGGGAAATATTGATCTATTTGAGTCATATGTGGACTTGTGTTGTCATGGGAGACTTGCAGGTTCTTAGGCTCATTGTTTCATACCTTCTTTTCAAGTTTTTGGGAAAAAGGTAAGGTGCAAGTCATATGGAAATCTTGATTGGTCATAAGTTTGGTATTTAGCTTGTGTGTAAGATACCTTAGTTGGGTTATTATCATATGTCGTATGCTCATGTTGATCATTTGAATGACATACTATATGACCCTAGTGTTTACTTGATGAGAAGAAAAATGTGGCATCGCATCACAAGCTAAATATACCAAGGTAATTGATAGCATTATAATTTGGTGGATAATACAACACTCGTCCCATTATATCATATGTCAGTGGAGGACCTTGTCTACATACATTAATCCAAATGACAAATATCGACAGTGCTCTAGTTAAATTGTCGAAGTACTAGTGAAGCATCATGAATGGGGTTTACATTGTAATAGACTCCTTGTTGTGTTGGGTGTTTGATATCTTTGAGAGACATTCTACTAATTACAATGAATTTAGGCTCGTTAGTGAGCTATGTTTCTGACACCCCACTGAAACCTGCATGTTTTAGTTGTCCTTTTAACACTGAGTTGGCAGGTAGAAAAATCTAACGGCTTAAGAATGTCGTGTAAGACATTCCATAGTGGGGGGCTGTAAGAGCACCCGAGAGCCGATGAGGTATGTTGTCTGATCATAACATTTTCTGATTATTGTGTTTCTACCATGAAGGGGGAAGGCTACGTACATTCGCCGCCCCCCCCCCCCCCCCCCCGACCCTGCGTAGGCGGGAGCCTTTGAGGCACTGGGTATGTTCCTATGTTCCTTATTGTGTTTCTACCGTTGTTTGCTAGTTATAGCTAGCTCATGAAAATTCATTATGGTGGAAATATTATTTGTTGATTGTCCAAAGTCAATGTATATAGCTTAATGATGCTAAGCACTTGGGCTTGAGAGCCTTGCAGAGGCTTGGGTTGCCTTAAGTTGAGTTGTAAAAGGCATCTTGTGAATTATGGTCTTATGAACCTCTTTCTCTTGATACCACCAAAATTTGGTACAACATTAGTAAAACATGAACTACCCTTAATAGTAATATCACATGTACGCTAAGTACGATAAAAATGGGTATATGGTCCTTTGTGACCTAAACTAGTGATAATGTTTCACAATTGTGATGAGATGTGAAAGTGACAATTTGCCGTATATGGTTTTCGTGCCAACTATATATATGATATACGTACTATGTGAGTACTTGGGGTGGAGATGTAATTTTACTAATATAATGTGTGCTCCACTAATGTGTCATACTGACTCTTATTGAAGTTGGCAGGCGATGGAGCTAGTTGTTTAACAGCTCATTGCAGGCACCTCAATGTGGGGGTAAGAGCAACTCGTGATTGATGTTGGCAGTAGTCAACTCTGAAGTACCGCTTTGTTGCAATACAATGTTGAAGTGCCGTTGTGGGGGCTTCCAGCTCCATTAGTGTCACTTCACTGTGATAGTCAAGCTGCAATTACTGTAGCAAAGAACAAGATTTATAATGGCAAGAGGAGACACATTCGTCTCAGGCATAAGATCGTGAAAGATCTACTAGAAAGTGGAGTGATATCACTAGACTATGTAAAGTCTGAAAAGAATATTGTGGATCCGTTGACAAAAGGCCTTTGTCGTAAAATGATTGTAGAAACATCGAGGGGGATGAGATTAAAGTCTATATATGAATAAACTGTGATGTATCCAATCTGGTTTTAACAGGTTCAATGTGAGAAGTCATAGTTTCATTCAAGATATGCACTGTGTTTTATGTTGTCCCTCCCTATGATGTGACAGTGCGGAGACGGGTCCATTGCCATATGTTTGGCGGTGTAAGCATGACTTGCACATGACGGACACTGTCTGTATGTTACCAGGGGTAAGGTTGAGCTTTAGCTCTTAATGGACCCATATCCATATGTTTGGTGGTGTGCGGTAATACACACTTGATGGGATCTATCTATATAGGTATGGGAGTCTGGCCGCTCCCTATGAAGGATTAAGACTTGCCTCATGGCCGATAAAACGCGCCAAACCGCAGGAGTTGTCGAGATCTGGAGTTTGGTATGTGTCCAAGTGGAAGACTATACAACCCCTTGTGAGGTTCAAGACGAAAGTCACCTTGCAAGATGTTGGTCCCAAAATTGGGTTACACTAGGTGACAATTCAAGTCGCGAGTCATCGGCATTGAAAAACTGAACTCCCTTTGCCCAATCTATTATTCTTTGTTGTCTTCCGCTTGTATCGTTTGTGGGGGATTGTTGGAAAAATGATACAAGCTAAACTTAAGTGTTATGAAAAAATATTCTAACCATGCCTATTTGCTGGCCGCTTACCGTTATTAGTTATTTAGGGTCATTAAAATTGCAACCGTTGGGAAATAAATGACAATAAAGCTGTTGAATTTATTACGTCCGTTCATAGCCGTTAGAATTTATTACAGCCATTGACTTAATGCTTGTTACCGTTTATAGCCGTTGGAATTCATTGCACCCGTCTTTTTAATGGCTATTAATGTTTTCTACACTATATATATGCCATTAGCTATAACAACCAAAAATATACACTCTCGGCCTCTCAGTCTCTCTCTTTCTCGGTTTTTCTCTCTCCGTAAATTTGGGCAAAGTTCAAGGCGCTCCTACCCTGCAATTAACGAGTGCACGTTAAGAGTCGGATCGAGTTAATCCTGGAGGACGGCCGCTGGTTATACTGTGTACACCGGAGCAGCGGCGAAATCGTCTTTTAGGACAGTGGCATTTACCACGGTGTGATATCATCTTTTGTGAGATCTTTCTAATTTCTCTCTCTTTTGTTGCTATGTTTATATAATTATTTATGAATTATTTCTGCTATTTTCAGTATTTTTACTGTGTTTTCGCTGCCAATTTTCAGCAGCAACTTTCATTGAATTTTTAATGGAATTTTTGCTTATTTTACTGCAATATTTTACTGAAATTCATAGTACAATAATACTGTAATTTATAACAGTATTCTACTGCATTTTACAGAAGTGTTCTAGTATAATTTTCATTACGATTAGACCATTTCTCGTACAGATAGCATTTTAAATGAATCACAAAATGGTACTATTTTAATTATTTTACTATCCAAATGTTGTGTTTATTTGGCATCGGAAACAAAAGATCAATCATAGTGCCAAGCTTCAATGTTAAGCACCAAAATGATGCCAAGTTGGTGAGGGGCAATTTTGTCTTTCCATGTTTTTGATAGAAAATGTCGCTGAGAGGGTTATATTTATTAATATGAAGAAAACAATATCAATTCCTTGGCATAATAAAGCCCTTGGGTATTTGCACTTGTATGTAGTATTTGGTTGTCGGGATAAAAAACAAAACTTCTCATAAATTAAAGCTTACTTAATCCCCTGGGTAAGTTAATTGTAAATTGCTAAGAAAATTTTACTTTCATATTTTATGAATTTTCAGATAACCAAATAAGAGTACAGACACCCATTTCCTATAAGTTCCAAATTCCCATGCTATTTCTTCGTAAAGAAACAACTCTTTAGGTTCTGTTTGGCACGTGAAATTAGAGCCTGAAATTGGGGTTAAGACTATAATTGAGGTCCAAAATTTCAAATAATGCTGTTTGGTTTACCCGTTAGAATTAGAATTATAATTTCGCAATTTAATGAAATTGGGTTTTAACTAAAAATTATGCGTTCCAATTCCTTAGGGTGGGAGTAAGCAATTGCAGTTGCATACCAACTCCATCGACCACATAGACTCGAAGTGACTCCACTTGATTAACCTAAATCCAAAATAAGTCAAAATTGAAAGACTTAACACATTCTAAATTTGAACGAAACCTCGAAATCACCCTACTCAAATAACTTGAACTTAAAATGACCCAAATTAACTAACTCAAAATCCAAAGTGATTCAATTCGATTGACCCAAAACCCGAGATAGCTCAAATCCAAAAGATGAAGTTACTCAACTTGAATGTAAGGTAGCCAATATGAGCCCAAAGTCGAAAATATCCAACCAGATTGACCGGAAACCTAATATGACCCAACACTATCGTCCTAAATTTGACCTGATTCGAGATAACTCGAAATTTGAAATGATGCAACCCGTTTGTCCCATGATCAAGATGATTCGAGCTCAAAATGACCTAAATTAACCCAAACTTGACCGGTTTTGGCTTGAATCCTGACAAAACCTAGCACGACTAACTGAAAATCAAAGGTGACTTGAATACAAAATGACACGCATGACTAAAACTTGACCATAGTTGACTCAAAACTTGAATATCTCAAGCTCAAAGTGATTTGACCGCCCAAAATCCGACTCTAACTTATTCAAAACTCGAAATGCTTCAACTCTATGGACCAAAAACATGTGATGACTCGAATCATTAAATAATTATAATTCTGATCTTCAAATTCATTTGATTAACCAAATAATAAAATTTCTGTTTCATCAAAATTTTGCAATTCCACAGTTCAATTACATTTTCATGTGCCAATAGAACCTCAGTCAATCCTACACAATGCAATGAAATATTTGACTGTGCAGTGCTAAGACTTCACCGAGTCGTGGCTAGTCTAACTCCAAAAGAGGTTCTTTAACACCTCATCCTAACTTTTTCGCACAACACACACAAGTTGTCAAGGCAACCGCTCTCAACGCAAGAGTCTCGTATCGTGTCTCAAGTTTATTCAAGTCCATTGACCCAAAGGTAAATCCATCGAGTTGTGCACTGATGATCACCTAGCACCAAGACCTCAAGTGCTAAAGCGTGACCTATCAACAGGTTCGCTTGCCAACACAACACTTAGGCGCACATATACGCGCTAAGGCCTCATCATTTGCTTCAATCCTCACAGGCCATTGCTCACTTGCACACTCACCCAATATCGGGCTAGCACACTTGCCACACACCATCACTAATCTTCAACACCATTGTTGGTCTCAACCCCCTGGTCATTCAAATCAATATCTGTGCTCCATAATGTAGGCCCTCTCTTGGAAGCAACACTGAGTAACCATAAGCTAGAGTAAACCCAAAGACTACCATGTTCCTCAAGCATGCCTCGTGTTCATGGCCGTTGCCCTTGTCGAGAGTTCACATGATCTCTCACAAGTAGAACACCACTCACCAAAGTGGGTAGCCATCTCGTAGCATCAACTTCACATGGCCACATGTTGGCGCATATCCAACTGCCGCTCAATTATCCACTTGCACAGTGTTTGCTCAATCCATGCCACAATGTCCGTGAGATCCTGTAAAGGAGGTTGGTACACACTGTTGCTCACAAGGGGCTCAAGCACCGCAAGTGTTCTTGCCAAGCGAAGGTCGTTACCCCACTAAATGGAGATGTTCAATCGCGCATCTCACATGTCTAGTGAGTGTAATAACTTTCCTTGCACAATTAACCCACAATGTTGGCCCTTGGCCCCAACACAGTGTCCAACGAGTATCCTACTCACATGGAGGATCTCATGCCACCCTCATGGTTGTACCGAGGCTCGCTCCTAAACCAGGGAAGCTCCTTTAAGCACCATCATTTGAAGTTCGGAACATCAAATCCAAATCAACTTCATTGACCTTCATCTTACATCATGAGGGAGCCTTCATTTGAGACAAAAATCCCAAAATCACAGGGTAGCAATCTGGAATATTTCATTCGACATAGCACATAGGTGCAAGACTACGCCGACACATCTCGTGATGCTACTCATATTCAAGGGGTCCATACGCTCGCAAAGAGACACACCCGGCATAGATGTGCATGCAGCCTACAACAATGGGAAGCGCGCATGTGCCAAACCGAGCCTTAATATTTTTGAGTCGATTCCCAAAATAATGCTAAAAAATAAAAAAATTAAAAAAATAATGCTGAAAAAAAAATATTTCCAAATCTACTGTTGAACCGCGTTTACAAAACGCGGCTTTCATAAACCGCGTCCACAAACCGCGTTTAATATTGGTATAAACCGCGTTTTAATAACCCGGTTATATCAATAAAACCGTGTCATTAAGACGCAGTTTATTAAAATAAAAACCGCGTCACTAAGACGCGGTTTATTAAAATAAAAACCACGTCACTAAGACGCGGTTTATTATTGTTAGAACCGTGTTATTGAAACGCGCTTTACTGTGTTTATCCAAAAAGCCCAGGCTGATTCATAGGTAAACCGCGTTTTGTAGACGTGGTTCATATGTAAACCGCGTTTTGTAGACGCGGTTTATATTGAATTTAACTGCGTTTAGTAAACGCGTTTTATACTGAAATAAATCGCATTTTTTTGATCCGGTTTTATTAAAATTTAAACGCGTTTTGCAAATACGGTTCAACAGTAAATTTGAAAATATTTTTTTTCGGTATTATTTTTTAGCATTATTTAAAAAACCGACTCAATATTTTTCTACTAAAAATTACAATACCATCAATCAAGCTGTGCTATTTGTCAAAGAAATGATACTTTATTGGGTCGTGTGATACGCCATTTCGAAGCACGAAGGGGCCATTAGTGCTACTCTCTCTCCCCACTTCGATCGTCACTCTCTTCCTCCGCTGCGCGCTTTCGCAATGCATGCGCAAACCGCCGAAGTCGAATCACGCTGAAAAAAGTGGAGATCTCCATTCCAATCGCGCATACATCTTCAAATTCTGCTATTTCGGTATAATCACGATCTTTCTTTCGTTCTATCTCTTTCAATTTGCATTGATGATGATCAGTATAATCCTGGATTAGAAGAGAACGTCCTTAATTTGCTGATTCGGTGTATAATTTCGTCGATTTAGTGTTGTTCCTGGTTGTAATCTGTTTGATTTAAGTTCGATTTGTGATTTTGTGGCTTGAAATGTAGGAAAAATCGACTTCTAGGGTTTCCGGAGATACTTATTAATGGCTGCTCCACCTGCGAGAGCTAGAGCTGATTATGATTATCTGATCAAGCTTCTTCTGATTGGCGATAGCGGTAAGAAAATGTTCCTTTAAATGTTTGAATTTGATCTCATGTCATTTATCAATCTTTGATAACGGAGGTGTTGAGATCAACTTGAGCACCTCTCAAATAGTCTGTTTTGTATTATTATATCAGCTAATATGTGAGTTTTATATTTTATATGTACATTGATATTTATAAAAATTATACATAAGTCGTTATTTCTTCAATTGTAAATAGTGATATGCGATAGAATCAAACTCATAATATAATTAATTTTGAAAGGGGAGTCTAATGTGATACTGGGTAGTATGACAAGCAATGAGGATATAATGGAGTTTGCTTTTCGTCTTAAAACAAGAAATTGAATTCGATATTCATTTAGGGTTATTAAAGTGATGCATGAGATAAAATTATGGTTGATTGTTGGTCAAACTTTCTAATTAGGATTTAATAATGAGAGTTATTTTTCTGTTAGGATTTTTAGTTTTAAGAGTTTTAATTTGTTTAAAGTCTATTTTCTATTAGGATTTTTGTTTTAAGAGTTTGAGTTGTTTAAAGGGTCTTTAATCTATAATTATAGTTGTTTTAGAAATTTAAAATTTTAAGTCATTTAGGAGTCTTCATTTTATTCAGTTAAATCTAATTCTAGTGAGTTTCCAATTATGTTTTTAGTTGTGTAAATTGGGGTTTCATTCTTATTGTAAAAGGAAGTTTTTGAATTTGATTATTGGTATTTGATTAACCTCTTGTGTTATTTTGGTTTCTTAGGTAGAAATGAATTAGCCAAACCCCCTTTAATTGCCTTCTGCTTTCGCAATTCGATTAAATGAAGGCTGTGGGAATCCTCCTTCAATCTCACTTTAGCTGCGCCTTGTATAAGAAAGGGTCAATGTGGCTTGTAACTTATTAAAGCTATTGGATGATAAAACTAAAATGTTAACCGTGAAGATGACACTGATGCTGTATGTCTTACAATTTTTTCCATTATATGGTATAGCATCTTTCGTAGTTGAATGAGCCTGGAAGTAAATGATCACCTTCATGGTAGCTCTAGTTGTTTCATTTGATTGGCAACGATTATTTTTACCTGCTGCATAGCTTTTATTGTTATACCTATAAATGTACCTATGCATAGCACAAGAATTTTTAAAGGATATGACCCTTTTTGTCTTTGTAGCTTACTAATTTTTGGATCAAATTATTACTAATAGGCATGCCAACATTGCGTAGCAATGACACGGGCCATCTATATCTTGATCATGTGCCAACTAAAGAAACAGCCTACTGTTCTTGGCTTTTATTAAGGTAGATTTGGGATGTATTTCCTGAAAGCATCCCAAAATTTATTGCAAGTTCTGGAGTAGGCCTAATATTTGGGGACTCAGCCTTATTCAATAGGTCAGACCACAATGATCATGCGCGATTAAGGCTCTGTTTGGCAAGAGGGAAAGTTTGGTTTTAGAAACCGGTTTTCCTTTTGTCCCTCATTAGGCTTCCATTTTGTGACGGAAAAGACTTTCCTAAGGAAAAAGTTCTCCACTCCTTTGGTGCAAAATGACTTCCTTTATAGAATTGGGAAGTCGCAGTTCCGAGTGACCCAAGCTTCGAATTGAAGTAAACCAGATGTGATCTATTTGATATAAGGTATATCTAGGTGATAAAATTTTATATTTCAGGGTACCTCATTGTATATACTAAAATATTAAAATACTTAAGTAATAAATGCTCTATTTTAGGATATCTAAAAGATAATTTTCCTATTTTATAGCTTTGTTAGATAATTTTATTTTTTTATTACTTTTGATATTGCTATTTATATTGGGGTCCTCGGACATAGCCTCCCTTTAGGGTAGCACCTTTGTGGGTTAAGGCTGCGTACATCCCCCCCTCGACCCTGCATATGCGGGAGCCCTGGAGGCATTGAGTTTGTTGTTGTTGTTATTATGTTGTTACTTATATTATTCTATAATAAGATATAAGATGATTGGTGAAAAACATTTTTTAAACCATGCAAGAAAACTTCATAACACGGAAGCAAGTTTTCCTTTTGAAACAACGACGGAAAATGTCAATCTGATTTTAATTTTCCTTGAAAAATCTTGTGAAGGAAAACCAATTCTAAGAATCTACTTTTCCCCTTGAACAAGTGCAGCATAAAATCTCTAAATTTTTGACAATTTGGGTGCAGACAGAGCTTATAGGGTTCCCTTGTGACGTTCAGCATGTCTGCCCATGCTTTAGACTGCAAAACCCCTAGGATAGAAGTATAACATCAAAGCATTTCGAAGATAGTTCCCTCGGACGCCTATAGTCAATGTAGACTGGCATTCACATGAGTTACGGAGTTCGTTGAATGTCGAATGCATTTTTGTGCTGGAGGTGGTTGTTGGGCGGGTAAATTTAGTGATTCATGCGGCTTTGCATTTCCTGTGGTGGAGGTCTGTTCCTTCTTTGTTCAACTTGTCAATTTAGTCCTTGTACTCTTAATTGTGCCAATGTAGTCATCTTACAATTCACATTGTCTCATTTTAGTCTTAGGGTATGATTGACGTTAAGTTGACAACGAAATTTTAATGGTTGGGTTATGAATAGGTTTATATTGGGTCATTCACATCTAATATGATCGGGCCATTAAAATTTTGTCATCAACTTTACTTCAATTTTATTAGAGGACTAAATTGATACAAACACAAGTTATAGAAGGGGTTGAATTTACACAATTAAAAGTGTAATGACTCAATTAATACGGTGGACAAAGTATGAGGACCTTTAACGTAAATAACACTTTTTTTTTATTTAGTTCCCCTTTGTCCGCTACCAATCTGTAAGATTTCTATAGTTCCTCATGCTTTTGTTGGCGTGTATGCATTTAAATGCTTGGTTCTATTTATAGTGATTACTCTGGTATGTGGTTTGAATGGATTGCTGTTTTTATGAACGTGAATCTTTTATCTTAGCATCTGCAATACTTCCAGTTCTTGCGTGATTTAATCTGCTGGAGCTTGTGTGATCTCTCTAACGGATGTTTGATGATTGCTCCTTTATATTTTGTTGATTTTGATGCTTCATGTAATGTGTAGCTGAGTGTGGTGGTACTTGTTTTAACACTTGTATAAAAGAGGTAGATTATTTATAGTTGGTATTTCGCTGGACGAAAACTTACTTCTTTAAAAGGAAAGGCATTCAGGTCAAAGGGGTGAAATGCCTGTCTAGAGAAAAGAGAGAAACTATATGAGGAGGACCAGTAAAAGGTCTATTTGGTCAAACTGTAAAGAAATTATTTTCTTTGGGAAACATTTTTAGTTTTTTCTTTTGCTTCTACTTCTTCCACTTTAGAGAAGAAGCAATATTTTTCTATTTTCGCTTAAAAATAGGAAAAAAAAAAAAACTACTGTTTCCGTTAAGCCCTAACTCTATGATTGATGTATGTTGAAGTCTTTGATGTCATTGGCGGATCCAAGTGATACGTAGTGGGGTGGGTGGAGCTTGCAACTTTATATAATGTCTTCATAATAAAAGGATTATAGAAAATGGATAAATAAAATCAAGTGCGATTCGGTAGTGGATAGCAGGCTTTGGGTTGGTGGTTTGGCTATTCCATCGGCCAACACTATATGATGATGGGTTTAAGTCTCAAAAAAGGCAAACAAGGGAAGTACTTTTTCCCCGGAAAATGTTTTCCTTTGAAAAAGTTTTCCATGAAAAATGTTATTCTCGTTAAAGTTTTCCATTGTTTGTTTCAATGGAAAGTGTGTTTTCACATTTCAATATTCCTTGTTTGTTTTAAAGGAATCATCTTCTACCAATTATTTCATACCTAGTTATAGGACAATATAAGTAGCAATACAATGTATTTGAAATTATCTAGACTCTGTGTGGTTGTGGAATTATTACTAAGGTATCCGAGGTTTGAACATTTATTACCCATCCTAACATTTGAATATATACAATGAGTTACCTTGAAATTGAATATTTTATCATTCAGGTACCATGTATCAAAATTTAATGAATTCTTGTAAGAATCTGACCAGATATAAAAATGCTAATATAATACATAATCATGATAATATTTACGAGCCATGTCAATGTTTTCAGCAAATTATGATAAAAAGTTCATCGCATATTGATATAAACTACCTAAAGTGGCCGAAATCATTTGTTGTGTTAGCATTTTTTTAAACCATTCAATTCTAATGAGAATACTTATATATTCTCGAAATCGTTGTTTTATTTTAGCTTTTCCTATCGAAAATATTATTGAATTTCAACAAAAGGCACATGATTGCTAAAATTTTAAACTTAGTGATAAAATGTTTAAATTCCAAGGTACCCCATTGCATGCATTGAAATGTTGCGGTACCTAGGTGATAAATGGTCAAACTTCAGAGTACTTAAGTGATAATTTTTCTTAAAAACATATATCAAACTAAAAAAATATAATCTATAAATAGTTTTTTGGTGCTTGGTTTGATTTAAGCATGATTTCCTAATTATAATATTCACCATAGCGTGAATTAGTAAAGATATTTCAAATATAAAGTATTAGTCAGGAACAAAAATCAAATGAAACCATAAAATTCACTCCAAGATTTGGAGCTGATTGATCTTTCTTCGTTTAGTTCTTGTCCCACATTATTACCTCTAGTGATCTAAGATCCCGCCAAGTTCATTTTGATTTGATCCATATTTGGACAGATGTATACCTTCGAAAGTTTTTGGATCACTCGGAATGATGACTTTCCCTCTTTTAAAAGGGAAGTCATTTTCCCTCATTTGAGGGAAAAGGTTTTCCCAAAGGAAAACATTTTTTGTCACATAACTTGCGCCAAACAATGGAAAAGGGGAAAACCGCTTCCTAAAATGTGGTTTTCCCCCTAAACAAACGGAGCCTAAAGTATCCGTGTGTGTGTGCTAGGGTTGACAAATGTATTGTGTTTTGTCATATTTGTGTTATGCTAGTGGTCTTAGAAATTGAGTCAACCTGAACCTGACCCCGTTTATTAAACAGTTAGGAACTTTCAACTCTTACCCAAGTCAGTTATTAAATGGGTAACTTGTGGTTACCCATTTAATTATATTGGTGATTTTTATTAAATGCTAGTTTGTCAAATTACAAACATGTTAAGAATATACCTCATGATTGATACTAGCAATAAATACATGACATTTTTGTAATTGTATAAATAAACTGTCAACATTGCTAAATATAGTTTAAATTATGTTATGTAGGTTAGGCTACAAAAACCTAACATAACTGTCTAAATGGTTCAAGCTTGTTGAATGAGTTAATTGTACATTTTATTCATTTATTTAATTCTTTTAATCTTTATAAATTAGATGTTAATCCTGCATGGTTGAATTTTCGGTACTGCAACAATATGAATTATTTTTCCCTGGATTCATTGATACTATAGTTATTAAAATAAGTTACGAGAATTATACGAAGTGTAATACGTTTGTATATTATTCGGCTTTACATTTAGAAATTTGTTTAAAAGTTTAAAAAAAAACATTTTATATGATTACTTTAATATCTATTACAACTCTTTCTAAGATGTTGACATAGTAGAGAGAGGTATAATACCGTCAACTTTTGTTTAATGGCGTTACCAATAGTAGTGGTAGCAAGAAGAGTAACACATAGTAAAGAATAAGATATAAGTTAATACTTTGGGAGTTGAGGTGACAAATTTAGCAAAATATAGAATATATTTATAAAATTTAGATATAAATATGATTCTTTTCAATAGATCATTTGTTTTTTTTTTTTTGGGAAAGTATGGATACATGCTATAAAATGTGTATTGTTTGGCTAACATAAAAAAAACGTATTTTACCAATAATTTGGCAATGATACATAAATGCCCTTTTTTAAGCAGAGAAATATAGATATGTGTTTAATACGTCAATCATACGTGTATTAACAATGATTGATACTTGATCCGTGTGCCTACATTGATTTTATGACTAAGCATCTGATGACTCTTCAACTTGTTGAAGTTCTTTAATGTGATTATAGTATCCCCCCTCCCCCCTTCGCTGGGGAAAATGGAAAGAAAAGTGTAATATTTGTGCCTAGTGGTGGTGTATATGAGCCGAGCCCGTACTCATCAGGTTTGGGGCTTGGCTTATTAACATTTAGCTCGGCGAGCATGCTTATGATTTTTAGACTTATTTAAACTAAATCTAAACTCGTTTGAGCTTGTTTGGGCTCAAGCTCGGCTCATTTATGCTCAAACTTTGCTTGCTTGACATATTTTAAGCTAATAAATTATATTAAGATAGGTTTGCTTAGATTCGTAAGCTTTTAAGCTCGAACTTCATTAGGCCCGGGCTGGCAAGCGAGGTCGTCTCATTTACGCAAGGTGCACAAATGATTTGTTGCCTTTTGTAGGTGTGGGTAAAAGTTGCCTTCTTTTGCGTTTCTCTGATGGATCCTTTACAACTAGTTTCATCACCACAATTGGGTATGTTCTTGTTTAGATTTTGGCTTCAAATGCTCTGTACTTGCTATCAAAAAATGTGTTGCTGACCTTCCAACGTTTTGCTTTGCGTGTAGTATCGATTTTAAGATTAGAACTATTGAGCTTGATGGCAAACGCATAAAGCTTCAGATCTGGGACACAGCTGGTCAGGAACGGTTCCGAACCATCACAACAGGTAACTTTGTCATGGTTTACATTTGATATGATTTCTTCTGTATATTATGGCATATTCATCCTTATGTACGCAAATTTTAGTTTTCATTGTTACCATTAATATGGGTTGAGAAATATGTTGTGTCGTGTTATATCTGTGGTTGTGTTGTGTGAGAGGTTATAGAAAAGGTATTGTTAGGTGAAATACCCCAAGATTTGGGTTCAATTTAGATACTAAACAAGATCTGTAAAATCAAATGAGAAGAGAAGGGAGAAAGAGAAATAAAGACAACAAGATTTACGTGGAAAACCCTCAAATGAGGGAAAAACCACAAGCAAAAGGATGAAAGTTTCACTAGATTTGGATTTAGAGGAATACAAGCTCTTCCCTCACCCTCACTCTGTGTTTTCGCTCGAAACCGGGCATAAGCCGTAGATGAAGCATATATAGCAGCAAATGAAAGGAAACCCTAGAAAATACGGGTATAACAATCCGACCCAAAAAATAAGTTCTGTAGACCTCTGCTTGGAATATAGACTAAAAAAAATCGAGACATAACACAACAGGCATTAATCTGAACCTGGCCTATTTATTAATTAGGTTAGGAATTCTTAGCCCTTATCCAAACTAATTAGTAAACAGGTAACTTGTGGGTTATCGCATTTAACTATGTGGTGATGTTTTTTTATATTCTAGTTTGTTAACTTTTGAAAATGCCAATGATATACCCTTATATTGACACTGGTAATGGATGCATGGCATATTTATAGTTGGTAAAATAAGTTATCAAATTGATAGGACAAAATACGGTTTAAATTATCTTATGTCAACTTAAGCTACCACAATATAAATATAGTAGCAGTAGTATATTACTCTAATATCCTAGCATAACTATATAAACGGATTAGTCATGCAAAAAATGGGTTGACCCAACCCAAATTTAGATTCAATCCAATTATCTAAATGGGTTAAAAGTGTCAATCCTACTTTAATCTGACTCCAAAAACTTCAATCTAAACCTGCTGTCTTCATGTTGTGTTTGTATTATGTCAGAGTTTGCCAGCTCTATCTAATGTTGCACATTATATGCTTTTTCAACACTTTGTGATCTAAAGATTTGTGTCTTTCTTTATTCTCCTTCCTTCCTATGATATCCTTTGCGTATTTGTGATGTGGTTTTTATCTCTCAGACATAGAATATCCGTGTGACTGACCTTTTGCTCGCGTCTTTATCGCAGCCTACTATCGTGGAGCCATGGGTATCTTGCTAGTATATGATGTCACAGATGAGTCATCTTTCAACAGTAATTCTCTCTATCCCTGAGTTAATTCTCTCTTCCCTTCTAATTTCTGCATGTATGCGTGTTATGGACGATTTCTGTGTGTTGACTTGCGGATATGTGGAATAGGGTTGCTCTTGAGATTTTAGGAGCCCAAAGCAAGATTCAATTGGTGGCTCTTTTTGATGCCGGAGGTGTCCGGGTCAACTCAGGCATATGTTAAATAATCCAATTTATACTAATATGTGGATCATTTGTATTAGACATGTATACATTTATAATATGTTATACAAATGCCGTTATTTTTCTAATTTGAATGGTGTAATGTGGTAGAAGTAAATATATAACAAATTCCAAACGGGATCCTTGACAAATTTGGGGCACCAAGCTATTGCTTGGGTTGCGTGAGGTCTTGATCGGCCCTGATTTGAATTACCATCTGTGTCACTACTGCTTTGCCCAAAATTAGTTTATGGTTTTTTATGGCTGCCTTCTATAATTTTGAAGACATTTTATCCTTAACTTTTTGTACATACTTTTTCTCTTAATATAATTTCTTTTTCTGATTAAAAAAAAAAAAATCTTTAATTTCTGCTTATTTTTAGTTTTGGATAAGTGTCGGTTGTTATTGTGTCTTGGTTAATTCGTTGCCATTTCAGACATTAGAAATTGGATTCGCAACATTGAACAGCATGCTTCCGACAATGTCAACAAGATACTGGTAGGAAACAAGGCGGACATGGACGAGAGCAAAAGGGTATGCAGTATATTTGGCTTTTGATCTTGAGTTTTTCACATGTTTGGTTTAGTCAGCACGTTTTGAATAGATTGAGGATCTATGCAACTATTCGGGCATACAAATGATTGAGGAAAATTTGCATGTAAATTGTAGGCCGTGCCAACATCCAAGGGCCAAGCTCTTGCCGATGAGTACGGGATTAAATTCTTTGAAACTGTAAGTGAATGTGCCTGACTATCTGTTTGTATTCTTTTATAAGTTTATTTAGGGCTATTTATAGTATAAATTCATGTACTTTGTGCACTTTGTCAATTTAGTCCATTTGTGTTCAGTTGTGTCAATTGAGCATTTATACTATTCATATTGTGTTAATTTAGTCGTTTGAGTAAAATTACCATTTGGCAACGGAATTTTTAATGTTCGGGTCACGGGGGGGGTTCAAATTTGGTTAGGTCATTTGCATTGACATGACCGGGCCATTAAAAAATACATCACCATGACAAAGTAAAAGCAACATTCCCAGTGCTCTAAGGGCTCCCGCCTAAGCAGGTTCCCGGGGGGGGGGGGGGTAGATGTACGCAGCCATCTCTCTTCAGGGTGCTACTCTGAAGAGAGACTGTTTCCGAGAACCCCCCAACCTGAGGGGTGCAACTCGAGGACTTCTCAGGAGGTCACCTATCTTGGTACTACTCTCGCCAAAGCACGCTTAACTTCGGAGTTCTAATGGGATCCGGTGCTTGTGTGTTGGTACCCTCTTAGGTACATCACTGTCACAAAGTAAGGGGACTAAATTAATACCAATAAAAATAACATGACTAAATTGACGTAGATAAATTATATGTTTCAGAGTGCAAAGACGAATCTAAATGTCGAGGAAGTCTTCTTTTCAATAGCTAAGGATATTAAACAACGGCTTGCAGACTCTGATACTAGGGCAGAGGTAAATCCCTTGATTTCCTATCTTTTGTGATGATTTATTCTTACATCCACTGGTTAGTTTGTGTTAAAGAATCAACTATTTCGAAAGCTTATTCAGTTCGTTAAAGATCTATAAATGGTTTTATACCTTAAACATATGTCCCACATTTGAATGCTCATTCGACTTCAAACATGAATAACATGTCCGTACACCTCATATTGAGAGTTGGGGCTATTGAGATTCGAGCTTAAGGTTTATCGGAAGCTTTGATACCATATAAAAGCTTGTTTGGTATTGTTTTTTATTTGTAGTTTTTGGTTTTGAGAAAATAATAAACATATTTGACAGTGATTTTTTCTTGTTTTTGATTTTTAGTTTTTAGTTTGAATACAACAACAATAAATCCAGTGCCTCAAAGGCTCGCGCCTGTTTAGGGTCCCCTGGGGGCAGGGGATGAGATATATGTGGTCTAAATGAAAACTTACAACAAAAAACCGAGAGCAAGGAAAAAAAAATTCATTTCCAAAACCTAATTTTTAGTTCCAAAAAAACTGCAAATTGGAAATAGAAAACGACGCCAAACAATGCCCTTAATTTGTTAGATAAAGGCTTGTGAATAATTTTCTACTCTAGCAGTTTGGAAACGATGTTAAATGATACTATTTCTCTTGCAGCCGCAAGCCATAAAAATCAACCAGCAAGACCAGGCAACAGCAAGCCAAGCTGCACAAAAATCAGCCTGTTGTGGTTAGTAATATCGAAAGTGAAATCAAAATATGGCAATGTCATATTCAGGCAAGTATAAGATGCTTGCTTGTTATTTGTCTTACCTCTATTCTTTCCTTAAACCTCGGCTTGTTACGTGTTTCGTTTACCTGGTGTTCTTATTACCTGCATCTGGTACGTTTCTAAGCACTTAAACCAACCATCAATTTGTACATGCTAGATTTCATATTGCGTATGAGTTGTCTAATTTGTTCATGTTAAAGCCATGGGCGTCTCCCTTCCGTAACTCAAGTGTATTCCGATGTGCGTTGGACCTCACTGCCGAGCTCTCAGCTGTTTTCAATCATTTCGGTGGATGCCTTGGGTAGATCCTTTCTCAAGAAAGATAAACTTTATAGAAAGAAATATCCGATACACTTTTTGAAGTATTGCACGTGAGTGGTGGAAAGTTGTCTTCACTTGAGCTCCGTTTGGTTTGGTAGAAAATATTTTCCTCTATCAAGGGGGAATTGACTTCCCTTCAACGGAGGGAATATTTTCCTTCACGGAGCGAAAAACCTTTTCTGTCATCTTATGTTATACGCTTTACTTCAACCTTAACTTGGCCATGCATGAGCCTCGTACAAATTTATAAGATGAAACTATTTTCTTTAGTTAGAAAGACAAAAGCTTCAAGGAAAAGAATATTATTAGTTGAAAATATTCCGTGAAAGAAAAAATTTTCAGTTAAAACCAAATGGGGATTCATTTAGTAATGAGGCTAGGACTTGTGGAGAAGGCCTAGCATGAATTCCAAGTTAACTGGTGGATGGCCATGAGATTATGAGAGAATGTTTGGTGTTGAGTGATTTGGTTAAAACCTTGTGGGCAATAATAATGGTAAAATGATAGGGCATGGTGTAACTCTTGTAGAAAGAGTGATGCAAAGAGTTCAAGAGAACTTGGCATTATACAATGATATTTATTAGTGTTAGGGCTTATTTACTAAGCACTAATACACCGGATCCCATTAGAATTCCGAAGTTAAATGTGTTTGGGCGAGAATAGTAACAGGATGAGTGACCTCCTTGGAAGTCCTCGTGTTGCTAACTCTATAAGGTTGGGGGTTCTTGGAAACAGCCTATTGGCAGGGTTACACATTGAAGGGGTGAGGCTCTGTACATCCAACCCTCCGACCCTGCTTAGGCGGGAGCCCTTAAGGCATTGGGTCTATTATTATTGTTGTTGAAACGAAACAAAAGAAAATGAAAATGAGACTCAAGATTTAAGTGGTTCGATTAATTCTGCCTACATTTACAGAGTTGCAGAAATTTTCACTATTTATGAGAAGTGTAAAGAGAGTATTTTTTTTCCTCACTCAGAATCTTCTCTTGCACCCCAATCAGGATATATTGCCCCAATCTGTGTTCCATGAACATTGGCCCATTATAGGGTATATCCACATAGGAATCCTAATAATTAGGAGTCTAGCTGTTAAAGTATAAAATTATTTTTGGATTTTCACTTATAGCTTAAGCTTTTGGGACAGTTAATTCCTTGATGTGGTATCGGAGCCTTGTTGACCTAAAGGTCATGAGTTTGAATCCCGACAACCCTCCACTCTAATTATGAATATATTTCAAGCCCAATTGGCATTTGCATGAGGGGTCTTATTAAAGTATAAAACTATTCTTGGACCTTCATCCATATCTTAAGTTTTTGGGACAGTTAGTTCCTTGAAAATAATTACCTCAAGAACCGTGTATTAGGGGAGGGCAAGCTTTGCATATGAGCTTGTACATCATAACATATCCCAGTTACTTATGCATGGTGTGGATCACACTAAAAAACTGCATACACTACTATTTATAGCTAGGTATACCACAAGTATTTTTAGCAGCCAATGCAGCTCAGTTTAAGGCTATTTCTTCAGTAAGGTTTATATGAGAATTGTCATGTTTAATCGTTTCTACAACAACCACCACCACCACCACCACCACCATCACCGACCCAGTGTCTCAAGGGCTCCTGCAAGTACAGGGTTTTTGGGAGAGGATGTACGCAGCCTTACCCCTTCAAGGTTTTACCCTTAAGGAGACTATGTTCGAGGATCCCCTACCTGAGAAGAAGAGAGGCATACAAGCATGAAGTATAAAAGCATCAAAGTATAAGAGCAAGAGCAGTGAGAACAACGGCATAGAGCAATCATAAAGGAAGCATGAAGCAGCAATTAGCGGTAGGCGATATGACAGCAAACATATTGTGTAAACCAAACAGGCAGAGATATAAGCCTAAGGGTAGTAGTGCTAGCCAAAATAAGCTCATCTCTCCTACACCGTTACTTCGGCTACCTCCATGCTACCCCTATGTTTAATCGTCTCTACCTAACTTTTCTTGGTCTGTTTCTACTTCTCATAGTTAAAAGAAAAAAAAATTGATAATAATTAAAAGAAACACACAAGGCTTTTGTTTTGTCTGAATTCTGCTGTGCACTTTTGTGTGAGTTGATTCAGGTCACGCTTTTGCGGTTGTGCTTGTTTTATATCATGACTTTTGTCGCTATGAAAAAAAAAAAAAAAAAACACAAGATAGAAGGAGAGAGAAGTTAGTCTATAATGAATTGAAAAAACGGCAACATATATCCTAATATTAACCGGGTATCTTGAGCCATAATATGCCACACTAGTAGCAAAGAACCCAAAAATAAGAAACGCACCACAAAGCCACGAACCCGCTGCCCAAGTGGCCACTCCAGGGCCGGTTCTGATATTCTCGGAGGCTTTAAGCAAAATTTTCAAATAACGCCCTTCTTATATAATAACATTTCTTGTAAAACTTATTAATATTAATAATTGTTACTTTAAGAACCACCATCTCTAAAATTTAGGGGCCCCTATAATTTGAGGTTTTCAAACGGGTGCTTGAGTCGCTGGGGGTTGTGTCTGACCCTAAGTCACGCGAAAATATTTTGTGCAATTCTAGTTGTTGTATGACAAAAAAAAAAAAAAAAAAAAGCTTTTCAATTTCTCTAGAAAATTTTTTAAGAGAAATTTAAAAGTTGGAAAAAATTTATTTAGAACTCAATTTTTCCACTGGTTCCCCTTCATTCTTTCTTATTTTCAACTTCATTGCCTTTCTTTTTCTTAGCTCTACCCTTCTTTTTTCTTTCTTCACTCCATCCATATTTCTTTTTGTCTCGAGCTCTCATGCGTTATTATCAATTTCATAAAAGCTTATCATGAGAGCGTCTCAGTTGATGGCGTCTTCTACCCATGCGGTCATCGCCTAGGGGTCAGAAGTTTGATTGTCACTGAGGATATATTTATGACTTACCTACTTGTGGGGATTGTGGCCTCCTCATGGGTCGAGGTTGGCTGGAACAACTTAGTCCCTCGTTACCCACAAAAAAAACAAAAAAATCATAGAAATGTCATAAATTATTTGCAAACTATTACTACGTTGTTGATATTAATTATCCAAATATTTTTACGTTCTTAGCACCATATTGCAGTGAACTGTATCACATAAAATGAATTTTAAAAACAATAACACATAAGAAGACCATATAAATGCGTACATGGGAAGTTTTATTTTATGTGTAGCTATATTTGTAATCTTCCAATAATAAATTACTCTTTTTTATTTACGTTTGATTCAGTATTATCATATTATAAATAGATAGTTCGCACTTTAAAATTATGTCTTAAAGTAGTATCAGTCCACCGGATTGGTATCCAAATTTCCACGAATCGGATAACTCGAACCAGTGATTTTCGCATCGATTTCCTTAATTGTTTCGATAAGGTTCAAATTGGATTATTGCGTTCTCTAAGTTTTGGGTCACTTGATCACATTTTCTAGTCTATCTATACTGGAAAACCGTTAATGATTTTTCATTTCTAAACATGTTTTCTGAATAAAAAATTGAAAAGGAGAACTAAAGATGAAAAAAAGAAACCAAAAATGAAAAATGAAAACTATATTCTGTTTCTAAATAGTCCCTTTGCGCCCAGAAGTAGTAGATTACAGCCGGAATCAAAAGAAAATAGAATAGTTGGAGATCACATTGGATTGAAGTCCTTAAATGATTCATATATACAATTTAAAGTTAGGGTTATTTATGCCAAAGGTCCTTGTACTTTATTTATTGTGTCAATTTAGTTATTGTACTTTTTAATTGTGTTAATTTAGTCTTTATACAATTCAAAATGTGTCAATTTAGTCCTTAAAGGAAAAATTATATTAAGTTTTTAATAAAATTTTTAATGACTTGGCCATGAATTGAGTTAAATTGAGTAAACGGATGAATTTATAATAAGTTACTTGCATCTAACATAATTTTGTCGCACAAAATTATGTTATTAACTTAAATATGACCAAAGGACTAAACTGACACATTTTGAATTGTTCGGGAACTAAATTGACATAATTAAAAGTACAAGGACTAAATTAGCACAAGAAGAAGGAGAGGAGGGAAGGAAGGAGAGAGAAAGGGGAGGGAAGGAAGAGGTAAGGAGAGAGAAAGAAGGAGGGAGAGGGGAGAAAGGAGGAAGAGAAAGGGGAAGGGAGAAGAAAGGAGAGAGAGAGAAGGGGGAAGAAGGGGAGGAGGAGAGAAAGAGGAGAAAGAAGAAGAGGAGAGGAGAGGATCATTGGACTGTTGTTGTTGGTTTTATTCGGCTTGTCTATGGTCCTCGTTTTTACGAGCTGCCCGTTTTGTACTGCGACCTGGTCGCTAATTATCAAAAAAAAAAAAAAAAAATTAATTTAGCCATTGTACAATTTCTATTGTATATACTGGGGCACGATTGACATTAAATTGGGAACGGAATTTTTAATTGTTGGGTCGATGAATTTATATTGGGGTCAACAGGTAACTTTGTAGTGGTCACTTTGCATCTAACATGAAATAGTCGATAAAAAATTGCATTATTAACTTTAATTTCTCCTCTGGACTAAAACGAACACAATATAAATCATACAAGAATTAAATTACACAATTTCTTCAGGAGTTATTTACACTGTTGGTCCTTTATGTTTATAAGTTTGCTCAAATTGGTCCTTTAACTTTTATTTTGTACAAATTGGTCCCTCATTTTTTTAAGTTTGTTTAAATTAATCCCTGATGTTTATAACTTGTTAAAATCGGTCCTTCATCTTTTTCTAATTAGTCCCTAATCTTTTCTTTTATTCAAAATGGTCCCTCATATTTTATTTTATAACAAAATTAGTCCCCCACATGGTGTACCAAATTAGTAAAAAATTAAAAAGGCGAGGAACCAAATTTGTCATACTATAAAATATTAGAGATCATTTTGAACAAAAGAAAAGATTAGGAACTAATTTGAATAAATTTAAAAAGATGAGAGACCAATTTAAACAAAATAAAAGTTGAGGGACCAATTTGAATAAACTTATAAACATAAAGGATCAAACGGTGTAAATAGCTCCCTTGTTCTGAAACTAAATTGGCATTAATTAAAAATAAAAGAGAAATTATCACTTGTGTATCTTGAGATTTGAACATTTATTACTTAGGTAAATATATACAAGAACCCTGAGGTTTCAATTTTTTATCACCTAGGTATCCTATGTCAAAATTTGATTAATTTTTTTAGAAATCTGACTAATTTTATATAAAAAATGTTGATTAGTACATGAATATGCTAATATATAAAAGTCATGTCAATATTTTCAATTAAAATACAATTACGTCAAAAAATTCCCCTAATTTTAATTTAAAACCACTTTTATTACTGTCAAAATCATGTGGCGTGCTAGTATTTTTTGTTAAAAAAATAATCAAATTCTAATAAAAATACTCATATATTGTTAAAATTATGTTCTACTTTGGTATTTTTCAACAAAAATATATCAACTTTCAGTTTAATTAAAATTTTAAAACTTCAGCGTAGCTAAATGACAAAAAATATATACTAAAATGTCAAGGTATTTAAGTAATAAACTTTAAAATACTTAACTGATAATTTTTCAAAATAAAATAATAAATTTTACACTATAAACAAAGTAAATGAATCTTTTACATAAATAACTCTACAATTCTACTATCTGGTTTGTACCCAAATAATTATCTTTCATAAATTCGCGAACTTTTCTAATATATAGTCTACAAATAAATTGCGTAAAAAGTGAGTTTTATCGAAATATTTAGAATGGTTCATGGATAATTTTTTTCAACTATAAAATATTTTTGTTAGTGTTCTTTTGCATAATTTTTTTAAAAAAAGCACTTTTTTAGCATTGGCCAAACACTTACAACAATACTATAAGCGCTTCTTTACAGGTTGACTAAAGATAAATTGCTTATTTAAAATAGTACTTTTTACAAAAGTATGTTTACAAAGAAGCACTTCTAAAAAAATATAATTTTTTTACAGTAATTCCAAACAGGCGTTACACTGATCTCCAACGCAATACTGCTGTGTTATCATCACATAAACAAATCAATTGCATAGGATAACATAAATTTATGAACCTCTAACTCCTTTGAAACATTCATATACTTTATTTACAGTGTAAATTTATCTTTTTATTTTGGATTATTTATAACAGAGGTCCTTCTACTTTTCTTATAATATCAATTTTATTTTTGGACTTTTAGTTATTAATTTAGTCATTTAGTTTAATTCTAGTTACGTTATTGACTTAATTCTTAATAACACATGCAATCACGTTAAATAAAAGTAACATATTACAAATCCATCCGTTGACTTAATTTAACCGAACACATGGTCGAACAATTAAAAATTTCATTGACAATTTAACATAAATTTTACTTTAAAGATTAAATTGGCACAATACGAATTGTACATGAACTAAATTGACATAATAAGTAAAGTACAAGAATCTTTAGTGCAAATAGCTCTTTTATTTTTAAATTGCATTAATTAGTTTCATGAACTCAAAACAGTAAACATAAAACAAGAAAAAAACCCAATTTCAAAACTCAGTTTTCAGCTTCTCAAAAATCAATATTTTCAAATAAAAAACTATAACAAACATGCCCTACGCAGTACCAAATCGAATGCATCGAATTTTACTCCCCCTAACTAACTAAAAGCTAAATACGTCACATATTTAATTCACATATATATATTCGATTTAAATACTCAATATAACTGATAAAAAAATCATTATATTATAGACAAATAACATAAAATAATTAAACCCATATCATAAAAATTAATCTAACCTAAACTAATCCTCTTAATTGGGTCCTGGTGGCCTTAATCTTAAATTCAAATCTTCGTCTTCATCTTCATATTCTATTAAAGGAGCCACCTTTTTGAACTCATCTTCTTTGAACCAACATGGACCCAAACCCAAGTCCAAGCACAAAAACCCTCTTGCTATTACTCCTCTTTAGCACCGGCTGAGCCGCCACCAGACCACCACCGAGCCCCACCGGACCATCAGCTCGGTGCTTCCTCATGTGACCCCCCAAGTGCTTGTCCAATAGGGAACTCTAACCCACATATAGGGCATGCATGGGTTTTGTACTTTGTTTGTTTGGGTTCTGTGGTGGATGATTTTGGGCTCTTGTGGCTCGCTCTGTGGCCTCCTAGGGCTTGGAAGGAGGGGAAGGTTCGATCGCAGGTTTTGCATTGGAAGATGCGGTCTGGATGAACTAGGTCTGAACTGGGTTTGGTTTTTAGAATTTCTTGGAGTTTCTTACAGTTTGCCATCGCTAATTCTTCTACCTTTATTAAACAGTGCGGTTGAACTGCATCTGAGTTGGGTTTAGTAACCGTTGCAACTTCTTCTTCCTTCAAAAGGTGGTTTAGATGAACTGGGTTTGAATCGGGGTCTAGCTGTCGCGAGTTCTTCCACCTTAATAGGGCAGTCCAAGTGAACTGGGTCTGAATCAGCCGTCACCAATTCTTCTACCTTCATAAGGCAGTCTGGATAAACTGGGGTCTAAACCAGGCTTGGTTACCACACCCTCCCGAACCCTCTTGCAATCAGCTATTGCAAATTCTTCCACCTTCATGAGACAACAGCCTGAACGAACTGGGTCAGAGTCAGATCCTCAAACCCCGTATGTAATCTCTTACAATTAGCCATCGCTAATTCGTTTATCAACTTTCTCTTCATAGTGGTCGTCATCGTCGTCGTGGTCGCCGTAGTTGTTATGTGAAAGCAAAAGATTTTAAGTGTGTAGCAAGGTGAGTCTCTAGGGCTACTGCTTCATATATATATATATATATATATATATATATATAATAGAGTATGAAGGGGGATATACTTGGGGAGTAAGCAAACGTGTATTACTTGGAAATATTCAGCGTTCACGCCCAAAATCAACTCAAATTAATTATTGGCGCTATTTTTTTTTTATTTTCTAAAAATAAAAAAAAATTAGATTTTAAAAATATTATTCTTATACTTACTATTTTCTAGAAATAAAAAAAAATTAATTAGTTAAGCTTGCTTGGGCTAAAGCAGCATCAGGATGGGTGAGCTCCTGGGAAGTTCTCATCCTTAGGTTGGCGGCACTCGAAAACCAACCTCTCTTCAGGGGTAATACTCGGAAGGGGGAAGACTACGTACATCCGCCTCCCCCCAGACCTGCTTAGGCGGGAGCCCTTGGGGCACTGGATATGTATTCTTATACTTATTATGTCATTTTAATTCTTGTATAATTAAAATTTGAAATAATATTAATTTGTGGTGGAGGTTTTAAGATTAATATTATTGTTTGCATAGAGTTAATATTTTAATGGGTTATTTATGTCAAAGACCCCTGTACTTTGTTTATTGTGTTAATTTAGTACTTGTACTTTAATTGTGTCAATTTAGTCCCTATATACTTCAAAATGTGTTAATTTAGTACTTTGGTCTAATTTAATTAAGTTAATGACGTAATTTTGAATAGCAAAATTATGTTAGACACAAGTAACTTATCATAAATTTATCTGTTTATAAAATTTGACCCCGATTTGCAGCCAAATTATTAAAAATTTGATTAAAAATTTAAAATAAAATTTTTTTCTAAGGACTAAATTGACACATTTTGAATTGTACAAAGAACTAAATTCACACAATGAATAAAGTATATAGGCCTTTGGCGTAATTAACCCCTATTTTAATTTCTAATTTTGTACATTTTAATTTTGAATTTATTAGTGTACTTATTATGTTTTGCCTAAAAATATAAATTCTCTATTTTTTGTATAAAAGTAGAAAATCTCTAATTTTTAATTTTAAATTTACTAGTATAACTTTTACTAAAGTTAATTACAGCAATTTCAGATGAAATTTAAGATTAATTTTAACATTAGACTTTACCTAAAATAATTTTAATTATAGTGGGACTAATTGATCAAAAAATATAGAAAGACTAGATCAAGTATAGAAACTAATAGTGTGAGTTTTTTTTTTTCTTTATTTTTTATTTTTATTTTTAACTTTTATTCACATTATAAAAAAAACAAAAAAAAAAGTATTGTTTACAAGATTTAATTTTGATTTCCTTAAGAATCAAAAACTATAAATAAGTAACATAATAGATCAGCCTAAATAAAATGATAAATGTATTTAATTTTTTAATCTAATATAGAAAATTATTGAGTTATAAAAAATTAATAATAAATTTATTACTTTTTATAAGCTAACAATTTATACTATGTATTAATTAGAGATCGACTCTGTCAAAAGCCTCCACTTGCCCATCCTTAATAACGATTAACTCCTCTTCTCTTAATTTTAAATGTACATAAGCTATTACATAGCCAAACTCTATTTTTTTATTTCCGTTACTAGTATAATTTAGAGCTATTTATACCAAAGGTCCCCTTTAATTTGCTGATTGTGTCAATTAGTCCTTATATTTTTAATTGTGTCAATTTAGTCCCTGTATAATTGATATTGTTTCAATTTGGTTCTTAAAGTAAAATTTATATTAAGTTCTTAATAAAATTTGTAATAGTTCGGCTATGGGTTGGGTTAAATTGAGCCAAGGGTTGGGTTTTTAATGGATTACTTGTATCTAATGTGATTGTGCTATTAAAAATTACGTCAATAACTTAACTTAAATTTGACCGAAGAATTAAATTGACACAATGTGAATTGTATAGGGACTAAATTGACACACATGTGAATTGTTTAGGGACTAAATTGACACAAAGAAAAAATTACAGGAACCTTTGCTGTAAATAACCCTATAATTTATCAATCGTAACATATAAATATAATTATTATTTAAAATTTGATTACACACCATGCATTGAGGCTATAATTTAATAAATTTTTTTTTAGAGATAATGATAATATAATTGAATATAATTTATCCCACCGGGGTCTTGCCTCAATGGTCTGGAGTTCGATTCCCCCCTTAAACCTCTCCTTGAGGAATCCTTGACTTAACTGGCTCCTGTGGTGTTTGGGTTGTCGCATGAGTTGAGGTTTACTGTGTAACCGGATTCCCATTTATCAAAAAAAAAAAAAAAAGTGTAACCGAATTCCTTGTTAGCAAAAAAATAATCGAATATAATTTTTTAGAGATTTACAAGATTGCTCATTAAGTAATATAAACCTTGGAAACAAAATATTTAATGATAGAATTTATATCTTGGTATATTTATTGTACAATTAATCTCCAAGATTATATTTGGAAAGTTACTATTCTGATAATACTTAACTACTTGTAGCAGTGGTGTTTAAAAAAATCCGTAACTGAAATATCGAACCGAATTTTTAAAATATCGACCCCGAAAATGTGGTTAACCATACCTGAATTTCTAGGTTGGTTAACCCGAATCGAAAAATTTGAGGTATTTTGGGACTGTAACGGTTAGTGATTTTTATCCATTTTGGTTAATCGATTTACCGAAATAGTATATATAATGCATATATTTTTACATGTTCATAATTTTATATTGTTAATTAAGTATGTTTTTCTAAAATATAGGTGAATATTCCATAATGCATAATCAACTATATCTTTTTTTTTTTTCCAATTCATATCCTAGCATTGAGTACTCGTGCCTTATTGTTGTATCTCAAATATTAGCTGAACATTACTTTACTACAATTCAATGCTACTCGTTTGCCACCATGTTGATTAGAATGAGATACTATATGTTTCAACTTTTTAGAATTGGATTATAAGCTCATAATTTGTTGAATGTTCTCACATTTTTAGACGTTTACAAACTTTTAAGGAGATTAATCAGATAACATGAAAGAGGCATTGTATTATATTTTTGGTTACCGGTTAACCCGGCATAACCAAACCGAATTGCCAATTTACCGAAAGTCGGTTAACCCAGTTTTTTGGGTTACGGTAACGATTAGAGATTTTTGAGTATTTTGGTATGGTTAACCAAACTGAAATGTGCGGAAATAAATAATATACTCGGATTTGAATCGAATCAAATACCACGACAATAACGAGAAACAATCGGACTAAAAGAGAAACGAAATAATAGACACAAGGATTTACGTGGAAACTCCTTTACAATAGAAAGGGGAGAAAACTACGGGCGAAGATCGGAGCTTTTATTATTGAATAAAAGAAGAAGACGAATTACAAAGATTCTCTCTCAACACTCAATTTATTTGGTGAGGCGCCGCGCAAGGGAAGCCTCTCTTTGACTTTGGATTCCTAATGACGAACCCCTACGTCCGTTTATATAGGCCGCGTAAACCCTGTTTCCCGATCGATCGGTTTGTCCCGATCGATCCGCCGCTTCACTGCAGACGTCCTTTGTTTACGTAACATTCCCGATCGATCGAGCTCCACCCGATCGATCGGGGTCTTCAAGGCACTTCTTCTTAATGAGACAAGTAATTTTAAGACATATACCTAACAAATCTCCACTTTGGCTCAAAATCAACATCAACAATAAAACAAACTCCACCTTCTCTACAAACGCCCTCTCAACCGAGGCCAACATACATCAAACCGAAAGACCCACTAAATTCGAGCAATGCTCGAACTTGCTACTTGGTAGAACTTTTGTGAACATGTTAGCTGGGTTATCTTCAGTCCCAATCTTCCTCAACTCTACCTTCCGCTCGTCAATCAGATCTCTGATAAAGTGATGCTTCACATCAATATGTTTTGTTCGGTCATGATGAGTCATCTGATCTTTCGCAAGGTGAATAGCGGACTGACTATCACGGTATACTCTAACTGTCCCCTGCTCGACACTGATTTCACTGATCAATCCTCTCAACCAGACGGCTTCTTTGAACGCTTCTGTTACTACCATGTACTCGGCCTCGGTAGCAGATTGTGCTGTAACAGGCTGCAAACACGCTCTCCAACTGATAGTTGTGTCACCTAAACAAAACACATACCCTGAAGTGGATCTCCTCTTATCAAGGTCTCCACCATAGTCAGAATCTACATACCCAACCAAATAGCACTTACTTTTCCCATATTCCAAACACAAATCAGAGGTTCCACGAAGATACCTGAGAATCCACTTTACTGCATGCCAATGTTCTCTGCCCGGATTCGCCATGTACCTACTAACTCTGCTCACAGCAAAAGCAATATCTGGACGCGTGCAAACCATCGCATACATTATACTGCCCACTGCACTAGAATAAGGAATCTAAGACATGTACCTGATGTCCTCCTCAGTCTGAGGCGAATCTAACGCTGAGAGTCTGAAATGAGCTGCTAAGGGCGTGCTAACCGGGTTAGCATCCTTCATATGAAACCTATCTAACACCTTCTCAATATACTTCTCCTGAGACAAGTATAATTTTCTAGCTTCTCGGTCTCTATGAATTTTCATGCCTAATATCTTCTTAGCTGCTCCAAGATCCTTCATCTCAAATTCACTCTTCAGCATTGATTTCAAATCATCGACATCTTTCATATCTCGTACTGCAATCAACATATCATCAACGTACAAAAGCAAGTAAACAAAGCCTGAATCTGTCTTTCTAAAGTACACACAACTGTCGTACTTACTCCTGATCTAATCATGACTTGTCATGAACTGATCAAATCTCCTATACCACTGTCTAGGAGATTGCTTTAAACCATATAAAGACCGTCTAATCAAACACACATGATCTTCTTTTCCTTCAATAACAAAACCCTCGGGCTGATGCATAAAGATACTTTCTTCTAGTTCACCACGCAGGAATGCAGTTTTGACATCCAATTGTTCAAGTTCAAAATCATGCATGGCAACCAAAGACAATAATGCACGAATCGAAGTGTGTCTAACTACAGGTGAGAAAATGTCATGAAAATCAACACCTTGTACCTGACTGTAGCCTTTAGCTACCAAACGTGCCTTGTACCTCGCATCTTCCATTCCAGGAATGCCCTCTTTTCTCTTGAAGACCCATTTGCATCCAACCAGTCTTTTCCCTGTAGGAGGCTTCACCAGTTCCCAAGTCTGATTCTTATGAAGAGACAGCATCTCTTCATTCATAGCAACGAGCCACTTCTCAGCATCTGATCTCGATACAGCCTCTGTATACGAAGTCGGCTCACTGTCATCTAACGTTTTAGCAGTAGAGAGGGCATAGGCAATCATCTCCTCATACCCATATCTCTCAGGAGGTCTGATCTGTCGCCTTGGTCTACCACCAGCTATAGTAATATTCTCCACCTGCTGACCTGTTTCTGCATTATCAGTAACAACATCAGAAACCCGTACCTGAGGTGTATGAATACTCTCAAGCTGAACAATCTGCTGATTTGACTGTATCTCTGTATCATCAGGTGTCTCAACCTGAACATTATCTCTATCAATGGACGGTGTGTGTGGCGGATTAAGTAGAGCAGACTCATCGAAAGTAACATCTCTACTAGTCAGAAACTTCTAAACACATGGATCCCACAGTCTATATCCCTTCACACCTGACGTATAACCAAAAAAGATGCACTTCTTGGCCCTAGGCTCCAGCTTTCCATCATTAACATATGCATATGCAGGACAACCAAAAATTTTGATATGAGAATAATCATAAGTTGAACCAGACCATACCTCTTCAGGAGTCTTCATCTGTAATGAAGAATGCGGTGTCTTGTTCACAAGGTAGCAAGCCATGCTAACTGCTTCTGCCCACCATTCTCTCTTTAAACCTGCATTTGAAAGCATATAATGAGCCTTCTCAAGTACCGTCCTATTTAACCTTTCAGCCACTCCATTCTGCTGAGGTCGACCTGTACATGTCCTGTGTTTGACTATGCCCTGATCTTCACAAAATTTAGTGAAGTCCCCTTCGACAAACTCAAGACCATTATCAGTCCTCAACCTCTTGATCGGCTTCCCTATCTGTTTTTCAAGCAGAACTTTCCGCTTCTTGAAGATATCATACACTTCATTTTTCTGCTTAAGAAAATAGACCCAAACTTTACGTGAATAGTCATCAGTGAACATTAGAATATACCTGGACCCACCTTTAGAAGCCACTCTGGAAGGTCCCCACAGATCAGAATGTATGTAGTCTAACGTCCCCTTGGTCTGATGCACTGCTGCCTGGAAGCTGACTCTCTTCTGCTTCCCATAAATACAGTGCTCACAGAATTCCATCAGTCCTGTTGACTAACCACAAAGAAGTCCCCTTTTACTCAACTCAGACAATGCTTTGTCACCTATATGACCCATTCTCATGTGCCATAGTCTTGTGATCTCTGCATCTGTCATAGTAGATGTGGAAACAGCAACTGCACCTGTCACAGTTGTACCTGCAAGCTCATACAAAGTACCAACCCTATTTCCTTTCATCACAATTAACGCACCCTTACTGACCCGCATGACTCCACCTTCAGCAGTGTATTTGTACCCATTAGATTCTGGGGTACCTAGAGAAATCAAGTTCTTTTTCAAATCCTGGACGTGACGAACATCACTTAAGGTTCTAATAGTTCCATCAAACATTCTCACACGGACTGTTCCAACACCTACTACCTTACAAGCATCATCATTACCCATCAAGACAACCCCACCTTGTATAGACTTATACGTGGAATACCAGTCTCTGTTTGGAGTAACATGAAACGAACAACCCGAATCCATGACCCACTTATCTATGGATCTGGACTGAGAATCAGCAACTAATAGAAATTTCCCTTCACTATCCTCCTCTACAACACTAGCCTCAACGGACTTGTCTTTACCCTGGTCACCCCTGTTACCCTCTTTTGATTTGTTCTTATATCTGTAACAGTTTTTCTTTATGTGCCCCTTTTTGTGACAATAGTGACACGACATGTTCTTATGTCTAGATTTGGACCTAGACTTATTCCCACCATTGGATCCCCTATGTTCTGATCGACCTCTCACATGTAAGCCACTACCTGAGTCATTCACTGAGTCAGATAATTCATTATCTACCCGTTCTTTACTCACTAGGTTTCTTTTTACTTCATCAACAATAATAATTGGCCTACCCCGTATATCATGCTTTCCACGAAGCCCTTATACGCATTTGAGAGCGAACACAGTAAAATCATAGCCTGATTCTCGTCCTTAGGGACATCATCCAAAGCCTTTAATTCATGAATAATTGAGGTAAATTCGCTAAGATGGTTTTTAAGAGATGTACCTTCTGCCATACGAAAAGTGTACAACCGCCGTTTCACTGCAAGTTTGTTGGAGACTGACTTGTGGCAAAACATGTCTAACAATTTCTCCCATAACTCCTTTGCGGTTTTAATCTCCAATACCTCTGACAAAACATCGTCAGTCAAACGCATCTGTATAGCTGTGAGAGCCTTCTCATCCAATTCTTTCCACTGTGCCTCGGTGAACGTTTCTGGTTTCTTCTCTTTCCCCTCCAGTGCTTTCTTTAAGCCGTTCTGAGTCAGGAGTCCTTTCACACGGACTTGCCATAAGCCAAAGCTTCCCTGACCATTGAATTTCTCAACCTCGGTTTTAATACCTGATGCTATTGTATCAATTCGAAGAACCCTGCTCTGATACCAATTTGTGCGGAAATAAATAATATACTCAGATCTGAATCGAATCAAATACCACGACAATAACGAGAAACAATCGGACTAAAAGATAAACGAAACAATAGACACAAGGATTTACGTGGAAACCCCTTTACAATCGAAAGGGGAGAAAACCACGGGCGAAGATCGGAGCTTTTATTATTGAACAAAAGAAGAAGATGAATTACAAAGATTCTCTCTCAACACTCAATTTATTTGGTGCGGCGTTGCGCAAGGGAAGCCTCTCTTTGACTTTGGATTCCTAATGATGAACCCCTACGTCCGTTTATATAGGCCGCGTAAACCCTATTTCCCGATCGATCGGTTCCTCCCGATCGATCGACCGCTTCACTGCAGACTTCCTTTGTTTACGTAACATTCCCGATCGATCGAGCTCCACCCGATCGATCGGGGTCTTCACAACACTTCTTCTTAACGCGCCAAGAAATTTTGAGACATATACCTAACATGAAATATTTTTCTGTACAAGTTATCCGAATCAGGAACACCCCTAACTTGTAGGTGTGAATACTTTGTTTCTTATTTAATATTTTTTTATTGGTCAATTTTCTTTTTCAATTGAATGTGATAGAATAACAATATGGTAGATATATATAATTTATGCTTTAATTTATGATTATTTATAGTTTAGTATTTTGAGTTTTGATGAACTAATTTTTAATTTATATATTTCATAAATAGCTTTTTAGTCCATAAATTAAGATATAATAATATTTTAATTTAATCTGTTAGCATATCCTTTACTGAAACTTGCAAAAAGACTAAAATATTTTGAATAAAATTCGCAATCTTGATATATATAAAAAGAGAAAAAGTTATAAATCTGTCAAATTCCTCTCATTCCTTCACTTACCCTTCTCCTTAGCATTACGAGCCACCCTCCCCATGGTAATAGGGTCGGGATCGGGGGCTTGTTAGTGGCGACAACGGTGTCAACACTAGTTACTAGAGAATGGAGGAGAGTTCACGTGAGGAGAGGGTATTTTGGTAAATTTAAATTTTTAAGAGTTTTTTGTGTATATTAAAGAATTTGATGCCATATTTTTAAAACATGATGTCATCTGCTAGATTTTATACTAAAAAAATTATTTCATAAAGCTTGTGTACTAAAAATTAATTAATAGACCTTTTTTTGGTAGGTCACCCGGGGGTGGGGGCAAAACATCCCTATAAAGGGAAGCCACAAGTATCATAGTGGAGATTTAAACTCAGGCGGCGTGAAAGAGCGCCGATGTTCTCTACCATTAGGCTATGTTCCTATGGAACAACCTCGAAGTATTACAGTGTAATTAATCCATAAATTAAAATACTTAATGTATATCAAAAGCATAATTAAGAATATTATTTACTTAGTATAATAAAGTAGAATTAAATGTTATATTTAATATTATTTTGTTTCTATTAGCATGCAAAACTTATTATTATTAGAGTAATAATAAGACTCATAACGAATAATAATCCCAAACTTTTATAAAATTATTATAATATTAAAATTTTATCCCAACAATAACATTATTCAAAATAAATATTTGAATAATATATGTAAAACATATAATAAAGGGTTATTTGCACTAAAGGTCCCTGTACTTTGCTTATTATATCAATTTAGTCCTTGTACTCTCAACTTATTTCGTCTGTAATATATATTGTGTCAATTTAGTCCTGTGATCAAATTAAATAAATTAATAATGTACATGGTACAATCATATTAAATATAAATAATCCACTACAAACCACCCATTAACACAATTTAACCCAACTTGTTGTCGAATTATTAAAAATTTTATTCTAGAGATTTAATTAACATAATATAAATAGTAAAGAGATTAAATTAAAATAATTAAAAATATAATAAATAAATTAATATAATAAATAAAGTACATAAATTTTTGATGGAAATAACCTTATATTGTAATGTAAATAGGAGTCCAAGACGTGAAAGTGCAGGGAAAGAGCGATGGGGGCAGTCTTGTTTGTGAATTTACGCGGTGATGAACGCGCGTACTTGTCGGCTACTGCCCTGGTCCGCCCGCACTACTTCAAGGTTTCAGATAAATATCAATCAGCCTGTTAGAATATAAAATTAATTTTAAACCTTCTTCTATTCAGGAGTGTAAACAAGTTGAGTCGGTTCATCATAAAGTTTGAAAAGTGCGGCTCGCGTCTTATCGAGTCAAGCGTGAGCTTAGTGAAGCTCGAGCTCGTAGGCTCGAGAGCTTAATCGAAGCTAAGCGAGCTTTTTTTAGTATAATATATTTACTTAAATATTGCCCAATAAAGCTATATTGGAGCCTAAATTAGCCGATTTTGAGCTTAAACGAGTCCAAGCGAACCTATATTGAGCTTCAATGAGCCGGAATATTGTAAGTCTAATTTGAAGTTTATCAAGCTTAGATCGAATCGAGCTTGAGCCTGAACTTTCAAAGCTAAGTGAGCTTTGAGCCGAGCCCGAGCCAAGCTTAAAGTCAATGAGCTGAGCCTCGAGCCTGGCAAACTTGGGTTCAGCTCGGCTCAAATACACCCCTACATTTATTAGCTTAAACTTTTGGAAATGTTAGTTATTTGATATGATATCAGAACTTTGCTATCTAAGAGGTCAGGGGTTTGAATCCCAACAATCCTCATTTCAATGTTATAAAGTGGGGTTGTGCAATATTAACGTTTCAAGCCCAATGGACATTTGCATAAGGGGGCATATTAGAGTATGAAACCAATCTTGGGCATTTCACCCGTTAGCTTAAGCTTTTGAAAAAGTTGGCTCATCGACATATTTTGTTTTCAGACGTTGCGTGGATGATTTTTACGCTGTTATGAGAGAGGAGCACACTAATGCTAGTTTACAACGTCTCTAGGCTTGCATGTTTGCTATTATTGCTTTTTTATTATTACTTGTATGCTTGCATTTCTGGTACTACTTTGTTGGACTTGGATTTTATAAATACTCTTCCGTCTTTACTTTTAGGATTAGGGACACATTTTACACTCCATAGACCTTGTTTTGACCGGAACTTTGTTGAGAGACTAAGGGCCTGTTTGGGATTGGTATGAAAAATTTCTTATTTTAAAAGCACTTTCTGTAAAAGCACTTATGTGAAAAGTGTTGTTTTGAAGAAGCAGTTTATGTTTGACTGAACCAGTCAAAAGCTCTTATTTTATTACTGTTAATATTTGACCAGTGTTTAAGAAAATTGTTTTTTTTTTTTTTTTTTGTGTGTCAAATTACTGAAAAAGGACTAAATTGGTTGGGCAGAGGGTTAGGATTTTAAAAGATGATAGGGTATGATGTAATTTTAATATTTGAGTAGGGGTATTTTTGTCCTAAAAAATTTAAGTTTTTGATTCTGCTTCTGCTTATAATCAGAAGCATCAAATTTCTGCTTCTACTTATAAGCAGAAAAACAGCTTCTACTTTTAGTAAAAAAATACTTTTTGATGTTTACCAAACACCCTTCAGATTTCAAAAAAGTACTTTTTCTAGAAAAAAAATACTTATTTCCCCCAGAATAAGCAATCCCAAACAGGCCCTAAGTTTGTTTGTTGCTGCATGGATGGTTTTTATATTTTAAAAGTTATGATTACATATGATTTTTTTTGATAATTAGCGACAAAGTCGCGATATAATGGACATCTTGTACAAACGAAATCTGATTCAACCCGTAGCAAAATAAGGAGCAAAACAGAGTAAACTATATTCAATATCATAAATATAACGTTTTTTTTTTCCCACACTGCTTGTATGGCTAGTCTATGCGTTCGCTGAAGGGGGAACTTGCAGAGAAACAAAATTATTGGTTTGCTTATTTTTTGTTAATTTATAAGATAATTAATTTGTAAATAACCCAACTATGTATTAATATATCAAAAAAATAACCGTACTCTATTTTCTAATAAAAAAAAAATAATCCAGCTCTAACTTTTCTATAAAAAAATAACCAAACTCTAAAATCAATTTAAAAAATGCTGAATTGGTAGCTAAGCATGGCTCGTGGTATGACGCTCTGACACTATATTTTTCTTTTACTTATTTTTGGTTTGGCTTGGTTTCTTTTTCCACCTAACTAATAAAAAAGAAAAAATTTTTTTATAAATTGAGTATAATCCCACAAAAGGGCAACAACCAAGGGCAAAAAACAAGCAAAACGACAAATGAATACAACCAAAGAAAAAGCCATACCAAATGTACGCAGAAGAAAAATATATTGTCGAAGCATCATACCACGCACCACAATTCAGCATTTTTTAAATCAAATTTTTAGAGTAGAGTTGGGTTATTTTTTAATAGAAAAGTTAGAGTTGGGTTATTTTTTAGTTAGAAAATAGAGTTGAGTTATTTTTTGATATATTGACATATAATTGAGTTATTTTTAGATTAATTATTATAATTTATATAAGGATGATTTTAGGAAAATGCTAAACATACGTAATTTAGGTACTTAATTTGTACAAGTATAATAAAATATTCGTTCCTTTTTCATATTCCCTAGTTTCTATTAGAAAATAAATAGGTTATATGATACATTAATTAGAGTTTCCTCATTCGTTGCACGGTGTGATTTGGTGTTTAAATTACAGGGTCCTTGTATATGATTATAATTGAAGGTCGAGTAGGTGTTCAAGCCTCAATCAAGCAAAATGTTAAAAGGGCATCAACGACACAATAATAGCTGGGACCAGTGGCGATGCCACTGGGATCGCATAGATCTCTTGATACATATATTTTGTTAATTAATTTGTAAGCATTCTTAATTAATCAACACTGACAATGGTTATTTATTATATGTTAACATGCAATTACAACTCTTAGTTAGGTTACGTTTTTAACCGAAAATTTGACAGATCAGATAGAGAGGTGTTTAACTAAAAAAATTTAAAAGTTAAAGTCAAAAACTTGGGGCGGTAAAGTGAAAAAACCCTATAGTTGGGGTGGTTTTCTTAAAAAACAAAACCTTAATCGCATATGTGTCACCTGACATTTTTAACAAAAAATACAACAAACCCGAAGGAGAGGTGATCGATTAAAAAAAAATTGAAACTTGGGTCTTTTGAAAAATAAAAACCTAGGGTGATAAAGTGAAAAAAATTTCTATTGTTCGGGTGGGTTTTTGCAAACAAAAAAAAAAAAAAAATCTTTAATCACGAGCGTATCATGTGGTGCTGCTGACAGAAAATTTAATAGATTTGATGAAGAAGTGATTGATTGAAAAAAAGTCTGAACGTTGATGCGGGTTTTTGAAAAATAAAAAATTTAAGGTGGTATGATGAAAAAAAAATAAAAAAAAAATCCTATAATTAGGGTGATTTTCTGTAAAAAAGCTTTTTAAGTAATATATAGAAGATAACTAGATTACTCACCACTATTTAGTTATGGTTTTCGGTTTACAATTTTTGTTTTAGAAAAATTAAAAATTTTATCTTGAAAACATGTTTATTTTTATTTTTTTTTTCCTAATTTTAGTGGAACATAAAAACACAAAATCAAAAATAAGAAAAAATTGTTTGCATTTAATCTTTTTAACCGAAAATCATAAATGAAAAACGACATCAAATATACACTTATATATTATAATATTTCAATATATACAATAAGATATTATAAAGTTTTAAGATTTTTGCTAGTCGAATATTCTTAGTTATAATCTAGTGAGTTTCATTAATACTATTAGAGTAACAAATCCCGAGCCTTTATCTATTAGCTTAAGTTTTTGGGATAGTTGATTTCTTGACAAATAACGAGGTAAAACATTGCTTCAAGGCAACACATGTAAGTGCCCTCCATGAAGTTTCAGTGATTACATTGGTAGATTTGGTAAGGAATTGAAAGGCAATAAAATCAAAGATTAGGAAATGGGTGAGGTTCCTAGGAATTCAAGAGTGATTACCTTCTTGTAACAAAGAATTTTCGGACAACGATGGGCTCGTAAGTCGAAATGAGCTTAAGGGAACCTTATTTTACTGTAATTTGTTCATTTAAATGTGTCACTTGAGCCAAGTTTGAGCTTAAATAATCAGAGATCGAGCTTAAATGGTCGAGCCCAAGACAAAACGAGCCTAAATTGAGATTGAACTGTAGTTTGAAGCTCATTGGCAAGATTTGGGCTTAACAGAGCCGAGCTTTTGACGAGCCAAGCTCAAGCTTGAAGTTTCCGAACTCAGCGAGTTTCGAGCGGTGTAACAGGACAAATCCTTTGAAATTGGGGGTTACATGCTGTAGACACGCTTGGAACCTACAAGGGTTTTAAACTTAGAAGAAATAATGAAATACTTCATCTTGATTGAAGTATCATGAATGCTATGTATACAGTGACTTTTATTTTAAACTAGTACAATCTAAAAAAAACTATACAAGTTTCTTATACAAAAGGAAGGAAAACTAAGTCTCCTTCAGTACAAAATGCCTAAATTTGTATAAGTCTATCTGACGCCTCATGATTCGTCCTCAAGTAGTATCTGGAACATTAAAAAAAAAAATGAATGAGCTAGAAGCTCAACAAGGAAATCATCATCAACCATAAAACCAATTTAACCATGGTAATAGATGTAAAAGCTCATTCTATCTTCTGCACAACAAAATCTCTAAATGATTTGATTGAGAAATTTTATAGTACAGAAGATAGAATAAGTTTTTACTTCTATTACTATGGTTAAATTGGTTTTATGGTTGATGATGATTTCCTTATTGAGCTTCTAGCTCATTCGTTTTGTGTATATATATATATTTTAAATGTTGTAGATACTACTTGAAGACGGATCATGGGGCATTAGATAGATTTACACAAATTTGGACATTTTGTACTGAAGGAGACTTAGTTTTCCTTCTTTTTGTATAAGAACATATGTAATTTTTTTTAGATTGTACTAGTTTGAAATAAAAGTCATTACATATGTAAAATTCATGATATTTCAGTCAAGACTAAATATTTCATTACTTCTTCTAGGTTTAAAAGCCTTGTAGGTTCTAAGCTTGCCTACAGCTTGTAACTCCCAATTTTAGAGGATTTGGGGTGTTACAAGCGGAGCTCGAGCTGAGCTAAATGTAATAAGCTAAGCCTCAAGCTTGATGAACTCAGGCTTAGCTTGGCTCGGATCAAACACACCCCTATCCCATGGTAATGCTCCATTTGATTCAAAGGAAAATATTATTGAGAAATTTTTTTTGTTAAAATTTTTAGTTTTTCAGTTAAGGAAAAAATTTCATTATCTATGTTTATATTGAATTTACGCTTAATCAAGTTGAGACTGAAATAATTAATATAAAATAACATTATGAAGGAAAATGTCACTCCTTTTCATCGAGGATATGGAGGAGACCATTTTCCTTTAAAACAATGTTTGCAGCTCATTTATAGCATGAAATTATAGGAATGTGATAGAAAAACTTTTCCGTCAAAATAAACAGAGCCTTAAGTATAATGAACAGTTAGTGTTTTTCCTCCCCATTGACCCGAGTCTTTACTTAGCTCGCCATAGTTTGGTAATCCTAACAGCTCAAGCCACTCATGGAAAGCACATAAAGATGTATTCGAACTATAGGCGAGGTTGCGCTACATTTCATCTAGAGGATCAGTTTGTTAATGCCTAGGCAGGTCGCCCATAGCCCCCATGTGTCACTCATAGTAACTCGCATAACTTCAATACATAAAAATATGACAACGGTACATAAATAAGGTATTCTCTCCTCTTTCTAAGTAGTTAACTCTATCTTTCTCTCTCTATGGTTATCTTCTCTTCAAAATATTTACTGACTTAAGCTTTAAAGAGACTTTCAGATGTTGTAATCCCTGAACTTCGTTTTCATTTGTCTTGCAGGACCAAAGTCCTAGGAACCCTTGCCCCGATTGAGGTATAGTTTGCCTATTAAGAATCCACCTGTAAAGGAAAAAAATGGTTAGCTCGGTATTTGAATTAAAGTGGTATAGGCGAGTAAGGTTAGGTGTAATGTCTCCTGGGCGAGCTCCTGAACCTTCTTAGCCGAGCTCCTTCCATTACCGTAGTACTCCCGTGGGCGAGCTACCCAAACCGCGGTGGAATCCCACGGTGGATTCCCATTATAGGCGGGACACCACATGGCGCCTTCACTAGGCAAGATGCTGTTGGATATCATATGCCAACCCCCATCTAGATAACCTCTTAACCAGGTTCCCTAACTTAGGTCCATTCCTCCTAACTAAAAAGACTATAGTCATCTCCGCCACCACTTGAGACTGCCGCCTTAGACTAACCACCCAGCCATTCACTAAGACATTACCACGTATCCAAGGTGCTTGCCACATGTTACCTCCCTCCATAAGGAACCGCCTATGACGATCAGCCTTGACTAACTGAGAACTAATTGTTAAAATAATGACATGTATCTAAGATGCTCAACACAAGTAACCCCCTATCGACTATAAATACACGGAAAATCTAAGAACAAGCAAGCTCACAACTCAAGATCCTTGGTCCATTTCGTTTTTTATCAAGAGCTTGAGCTCGGCTCTCCCTACCAAAGAACCTGCTTCAAAAACAACAAAAACATTGGCACCATACATGAGAATGGAAAACATATCATGACGAGACCAAAAAATACACTAGACCTCCCTTAAAATTGACTTAATGATGATGGCACCATACTGTCATGAGCCCTTGTCAAGCATTGTCAAGTCAAGCCCAATTTTCCTTCTCATGCATGGCCCACTTGCAATGTTTGGCCCAACTTAGGATAAATCTAGAATTAATATTTAAGTAAAATATTTATGTATTTTTGTAAGGGGGAACCGGTGCATTAATGAGCCACCCCCCATGCTTGCCTAAGTCAACTAGGTAATCATAAGCATGCTTGCATTAAATTAGGGAAGCCTCTCTATAAATACTTGTAATTGGCAATTGAGAATACAACAACAATAACAACAACAACAGTCCTAGTGCCTTGCGGCTCCCGCATAACGCGGGGTCTAGGGGGGGGGGGGGGGTGATGTACGCAGCTTTACCCCTTCCGGCAGGAAAGGAGACTGTTTTCGGGGACCCCCAACCTGGAGTGGTTGAGTTCCTGTAGATAAACCATCAATTCACCAATGGTGCATAAAAAAAAAAAAAGAAAGAAGGAGGAGAAGAAGAGGAAGAAGAAGAAGAAGGAGGAGAAGAAGAAGAGGAAGAAGATCGAGGTCTAAGCTAACCTAAGAGTGTTACACTACAAGTTATGCACGCCTACGGAACTTAGACTACCAGCCACTCCCCGCCCTACTCTACTCTGCTATCTCCGCTACTCTAATACTAGCCCTCCAACGTGTCCTATCTAAGGCCATCTCCTCTCTTAGGTTTAGGTGGGTTAGGTCTTGACGAATCGTCTCCAGCCAACTCTTCTTTGGTCTGTCCCTCCCTCTTCTGCTTAGCGCTGTGTTGAGCTGTTCACAGCGCTTGACTGGGGCTGAAGTCGGTCTTCTGCTGACATGTCCAAACCATCTTAGGTGTTGCTCCCTCAATTTGTCCTCTATCGAGGCTACACCCAGCTTGCCTCGTATCACATCATTCCTAATCCTATCCCTTCTTGTGTGGCCACACATCCAACGTAACATCCTCATCTCTACCACCTTCATCCTCTGTGTTTGATTTTGTTTCATTGGTCGACACTCTGCCCCATATAGCATAGCCGGAACTTTATATCACACAACACCCCGGATGCCATCCTCCACTTCTGCCAGCCTACTTTAATCCTGTTGCTGACATCCTCATCGACTTCACCATTCTGGTGTATCATGGAGCCCAAATATTTGAAGTTCTCCTTGCTTGATATGGCTTGTGTTCCAATCTTAACCTCCTCGGTGCTGTCCGTGGTGGAGCGATTGAATTTGAATTCCACATACTCAGTCTTAGATCTGCTAATCCTTAAACCCCTCGATTCTAATGCACCCCTCCACAGCTCCAGCTTCTCGTTTATGTCAGCACGGGACTCTCCTACCAGAACTATGTCGTCTGCAAAGAGCATGCACCAAGGTACCTCCCCTTGGATATGTCTAGTAAGCTCGTCCATCACTAGAATGAACAGGAAGGGACTCAAGGCAGAACCCTGGTGGACCCCTACGGTGATAGGGAATGTGTCTGTCTCCCCTTCCCCTGTTCGCACGTTAGTATGTGCCTCCTCATACATGTCCCTAATGACCCCGAATGTAAGGCATCGGGATGCCTCTCCTTCCCAGCACCCTCCACAGTACCTCTCTTGGCACTCTATCATATGCCTTCTCCAAATCGATGAAGACCATGTGGAGGTTCTTTTGTCTCTCCCTGTATTGTTCTATCGTCCGCCGTAGAAGATGAATGGTTTCTATTGTTGATCTCCCAGGTATGAACCCAAACTGGTTTTCGGTCACTTCCGTCTGTTGTCGTATTCTCTTTTCTACGACTCTCTCCCACAGTTTGAGGGTGTGACTCATCAATTTGATCCCTCGGTAATTGGCGCAGCTTTGGATATCACCCTTGTTCTTATATATTGGGACCAGTGTGCTCTTCCGCCATTCTTCTGGCATCTTACTCCCCATTAAGATTTGGTTAAAGAGTTGTGCTAGCCAGCTGTAACCCCTCTGTCCAAGGCATTTCCATGCCTCAATAGGTATCCCATCTAGACCAACTGCTCTTCCCCTACCCATATGTTTTAGGGCTTCCTTAATCTCCTCTGGGGTGATTTGCTCACAATAGCATTCGTTCTGATCCTCTTCCGTAGTCTGAAGCTCCCCTAAGTCTATCTCTGCACTTCCTCGGTTGTTGAACAGATCGTGGAAGTAGGCTTTCCACCTAGCTCTAATTTGATGTCCTTCCACTAGCACCTGCCCATCCTCTCCTTTAATGCATTTTACTTGCCCCAAGTCCCTCGTCTTCCTCTCCCTTGCTCTGGCTATCTTGTATATATCCCTGGCTCCGTCCTTGGTATCTAGCCTTTTGTAAAACTCTTCATATGCTCTTGATTTTGCCTCACTAACTGCTTTCTTCTCTTCTTTTTTGGCTTGCTGATATTCCTGTCTCTTTTCCTCTTCTCTACTACGCTCCCACTCCTTGAACCGGTCTCGTTTCGCTTTAATCTTTTGTTGGACTTCTTCTCCCCACCACCATTACTCTCTGTAGGTGATTGTTCCACCTTTTGATTCTCCCAAAACTTCACGTGCCAAACTCCTGATTTTCTGGGCCAACTCATTCCACTTTCGGTTAATATCTCCCTCCTCTCTCCAGTCGAGCTCTACCTCCGCTCTTTCCTTATAGGCTCTAAGTTTTTCCCCTTTCAGGTCTCTCCAACGGGTACGTCTTTGCACGGGTTTCCTGCTTCTTCTGACCCACTTCTTGACCTTTACATCCGCGCACACCACCCGATGTTGTTTGGATAAATCCTCTACTCGAATGGCCTTGCAGTCCTTGTATTGTCTTTGTGCCCTCTTCCTTAGTAGTATGTAGTTGATCTGGGTCTTCGCCTCTCCGCTTTGATACGTGATGAGATGCTCGTCGCGCTTTTTAAAAAAAGTGTTGGCAATTATTAACTCATAAATGACCGCGAAGTTCAGAAGGGATTTCCCCTCTGCATTCCTAGTTCCAAATCTGAAACCCCCATGGTGTGTTGCGTAGCCATCCTCTTTCTTGCCAACATGCCCATTGAAGTCCCCACCAATCACCACTTGTTCCTCTTGTGGTATGATTTGCATCGTTCTGTCTAGGGCCTCCCAAAATGCTGCCTTCTCATTCTCTGGTAGTCCAGTCTGTGGTGCATAGGCACTAATCACGTTCATTATCTCTCCATCTACGATCATCTTGATGCCTATAATCCTATCCCTAGTTCTTGACACTTCGACTACTTTATCCTTAAGGCTGTTGTCGACTAGAATTCCTACACCATTCCTCCCTCTGGTTTTCCTTGAGTACCACAGTTTATGTCCTAGCATCGTCCTTGCCTTCGAGCCCTCCCATTTAGTCTCCTGTAGGCAAAGGATATTGATCCTTCTTTTCATCATCATTTGGACTACCTCATTGCCCTTCTGTTTCAATGTCCCGATATTTAGTGACCCTATTCTTAGATTTCCCTCCCTCTTTGGCCTCTCTCTCCCCCTCCCCACCCCCTGTAAAGATGGCCTCACATCTTAAGTTCCATGTCTAGTCACGTTCATACACTTCTATCACTAAAGATATGTACACTCTCAAGTCAAGGTAAACAATAAAAAAGAAAAAAAAATAAAAAATAAAAAGCGTTTAAAGACTCGTACTATTGCTGGAAGTTAAAATACGAGAAATCAAAGTAGAAGGATGGGGATTCACACCTTGGGCCGACTGGTTTTTACTTACCTGGGCCGGTCGGCTGACCGTTTGGCCTGATGAAGATGGTGGTCGGTGGCGGCCTTGAGTGTTATGGAGGGTGCGAAAATCGGTGGGTGTGGTTCGAAAATGGGTGCGAAAATCGGTGTGAAAAATCGGAGTCAGTGGTTTGGAAATCGGTGGGTGTGGTTCGAAAATGGGTGCGAAATTGGTGGTTCGAAAATGGGTGCGAAAATCGGTAGGTGTGGTTCGAAAATGGGTGCGAAAATGGGTTATGGAGGGTGGTTCGAAAATCGGTGGTTTGAAAATCGGTTGTGGTGGTTCGAAAAATCGGTGGGTTATGAAGGATGGGTCGTAGGTGTGGTTCGAAAAAATCAGAGGTGGTGGGTCTGGTCGGGCGAGGTGGTCGTGGGTGTGTTTTGAAAAAAGGGTGTTTCTGGGTGGGTTGTGGGTTGTGTGGCGTCAGTGGCGGTGTCCGTGCGGTCGGTCGTCGCCGGTGTGGTGCCCGGGGGTGGTCGTCGAGGTGAGGTGGGTCAGAGATGGTGGGTGGGTATTCGTGGGTGTGATCTCAGGGGGGTGGGTCGTCAGAGGTGATCGTCAGCGGGTTGTGTGGGTGAGTTGTGGCCCACGGTTGGTGCGCTTGTCCGGCGATGGGGCGTCGCCGTCTCTGTCGCGTCACCGGTGGAGGCGAGGTGGCCGGCGAGGTGGTCAGCTAGTGTCAGTAGACGTTGGTGGGTTCAGAGAGCACAGAAGATATTACGAATGAAATCTATCTAATCTTCTCATCTTAATCTTTCTTCTTCTCATCTCAATACTTCTCTTCTTTTCTCAATCTAAACTCTATTTCTTTCTCATTTCATACTCTATTTCTAATTCTCTCTCTCTCTCCAAACCCCTATTTCACCTTCACGAACTTAGGTCCGTGAATATCTCGTCACTAATCCTTGGGTTCGTGACAAAGTGGTATCAGAGCTATCTTGCGATCAAGAGGCTCGTTCTATCAAAAAAGGTATTTTCCGCTGCTCTCATTTTCGAATTTAAAAAAAAACAAAAAAATCAATGAGTTTTTACTGTTTAAAAAAAAAAAAAAAATCCGCCGCCCTAAAATCACTAAGCTGGCCAAAACAAGAAGTTCCCGTCCCGCTGCGAGTATGTCCTCATCAGAAAACATTGAGTCCAACGAGTGGGTTGGCACTATTGAAGGCCGATTGAACCGTTCGGAGGGCTTAGCCGAACAACAAAACCGAACCAACCTTGAGATGAAGGAAACTGTGGAAAACATTGGAGCCATGGTGGAAAATCTAGGAGCCAAAGTGGACAACATAGGATTGGAGCTCAAGACCCTAACCGAAGCCGTTAGCCGATTGGTTAAAGCCCAAGAAAAGAGACCCAAAGTTGAGCCCATAGCACCACCCGTGGTTGCAACCGAATATACCACTCAAGAAGGATCCGGGAATTATGCTCGAACGGGAGATGGAATTTTATCACCTCCAACTGCACGCTTTTCGGACCCTAGGAGCAACCGTGGCCCACCCCGGGTCATGGAAGAAGGAGATCATAGCCGAAGCAACTGAAGCAACCGCACATGGTCCAACCACATGCCAAGACTTGAAATTCCGAAGTTTGAAGGTACGAACCCGAGAGCGTGGATTCGAAAATGTCTTAAACATTTTCGTTGGTATCAAGTTCCCGAGAATGAATGGGTAGAGTATGCATCAAGCCATCTTCACGACCATGGGGACATATGGTACCACGCTTTTGAACTTAGGCACCCTCAAATGACATGGCCCTTTTTCACGAATGAGCTTTGCAAACATTTCAGGGATCGCTCACTTCAAGATGTTGTGGAGGAGTTTAGTAAAATGACTCAAGAAGGACCGGTGGAGGAGTATGTGATAAAATTCGAAGAATTGAAGAGTTGGATGTTAATTCATCACCCCACTTTGGATGAAGCCTACTTTATCTCAAGCTTCATCAGTGGACTTAAGCCAGCCCTAAGAGCCACGGTTAAGGCTGGAAAACCTCCAGACTTAAATACGGCCTTTGACCAGGCTAGACTACAAGAAGTTGCAATGGAAGAGCTAAGGACCATTATGCAGCCAACACCGAGGCCTATCCGCAAGGACGAAACCATTACTAAGCCCCTCCCGCTGAACCAGACACAGCCGCCACAATCCTCATCCCACTCTGTGTCCAAGCCAACCGTGCCCAAAGGAGGGCCCACCGTGTCAGCAGGAACCTCGCAACCCACACGTGATCACAGCAGATGTTATCGGTGTCAAGAGCGGTACTTTCCCGGTCATGTGTGTAAACCTAAGCAACTCAACAATATGAGAGGGGTGAAGGAAGAAGCGAGCCAAGAGGAAGAAGCAGAAAAAGAAGAAGAAGAAATGGAAGTCTCATTGTATGCCTTGGAAGGAAAAATAACGTACAACACCTTCGGAATCAAAGGAAGCATCAAGGGAAGACCCATAATGATCCTTGTGGACAGTGGGAGCACCCACAGTTTCATAGACGAGCACTTGATTAAAAAGCTCAAGCTACCGACTCTCCCTACAGCAGCTATGGAGGTGACCGTGGCCAACGGGGAAGCTCTAGTGAGTTACTCACGATGTCCCGAGATTGAGTGGAAGGCGCAAGGAGTCACGTTCAAGGACAACCTTCGGGCCCTGAACTTGAAGGGGCATGACTTAGTATTGGGGGTAGAATGGCTTCAGAAGTACGGACCCATCACTTTTGACTTCAATGCACTCCGACTCACATGCCACAAGGAGGGCAAAGAAATCACGCTTCAGGGAAAGAAGAAAAAGGCTACCTTAAACTTGTTGTCTCACAAAGGGGTAGTTCAAACGGTTAAGAAGAAGGTCGAACAAGTGATGAAGAAATTAAAGAAGGCCAAGAACCGTGAAGCCGCTACCTTCGAACCTACAAGAGTTATAGAACGACGTTGGGACAAGCACGAGGGCAAGAGAGTACGCAAGATCAAGGTACACTGGACCAACGACACCGAGGAGAAAGAAACTTGGGAAGACTTGTCTTACATTTTAAAGGAATTTCCAGACTTTGATCCTTGAGGACAAGGATCGTTTTGAGAGGGCGACATTGTCATGAACCCTTGTCAAGCATTGTCAAGTCAAGCCCCATTTTCCTTCTCATGCACGACCCACTTGCAATGTTTGGCCCAACTTAGGATAAATCTAGAATTAATATTTAAGTAAAATATTTATGTATTTTTGTAAGGGGGAATCGGTGCATTAATGAGCCACCCCCCATGCTTGCCTAAGTTAACTAGGTAATCATAAGCATACTTGCATTAAATTAGGAAGTTGGTGCCTTGGCCTCTAAGGTGCATTAATGAGCCACCCCCCCATACTTGCCTAAGTCAACTAGGTAATCATAAGCATGCTTGCATTAAATTAGGGAAGGCTCTCTATAAATACTTGCAATTGGCAATTGAGAATGTATCCACAAAAATATTATGAATGAAATCTCTCTAATCTTCTCATCTTAATCTCCCTTCTTCTCATCTCAATACTTCTCTTCTTTTCTCAATCTAAACTCTATTTCTTTCTCTTCTCATACTCTATTTCTAATTCTCTCTCTCTCTCCTAACCCCTATTTCACCATCACTGAATATCCCGTCACTAACCCTTGGGTTCGTGACACATAAGAGCCTAATTTGACGAGATCTAGACTAGACTAAACTATCTGAAGGCTAAAATATCCGACCATGTTGCAAATCTTGGCTTGGAAGTCGACAACTTCGCAAGGGTTTGGCGAGAGCAAATTCCCCTGAGAGAGAGAGCAAGCTCAACTGGACTTGGGGAGTCCAACACTTTAGGTGATCACATACTCACCAAGGCCATATAACTATTTCCATAGATATATGAGCCAGGATAACAAAGATGAGGGACCCAAGTCGAGCATGCAAAGTCATGGAAGAAGACAAGTGGTTCAAGTATCCAAAGGACAATGCGTAGAGAGGCCAGTTGAGGCAAGAATGGCTGAAACACTAGCGATTCACTCGCCCTTCACTAAAGAAGTGTTGATTCTCCTTGTAGGAAAAGTGAAAGTTCCGAATATCATGCTATTTGCTGGAACACAAGATCCTGAAGATCGTCTAGCAAGATTCATCACTAGGATGTACATATAAGACGTTACTAAGGAAGAATGGTGTAAATGCTTTCCTGCAACACTCAAAGGCGTGGCCCAAACATTGTTTGTGTCACTTCCACGAGGGTCAATAGATAGTTTTCATGAGCTATCAAAGCACTTAAAGCACCACTTTCTCAGCAATAAAAGGCAAAAGAAAACCACAACACAACTTGTACATTTACACCAAAGTCCTAGTAGTACGGCCTATTAGTGCCTCTAGCGGAGGACGGGTGAGAGTTTCAAAAAGGACTTCAGATTTTCTACCAGAGAATGCCTCCTTTGTCCTCTCTTTCTTTTTGGCAGCTTCGGCAAGGCCTGAAGCACTTCACTTGCTAGATGTAAAGAAAATAATTAATACAGTATAGCTTTTAGATGAAGTAGCACCTTAAGGATAAAGCACGTACTAGGGAAAGGCTTTACTGCTTAGCCTGGCCTTGGGAAGCACCAACTTCTGTTCTAGTAGTTCTCTTGTAGCCAAGAACCTCTCCCCTTCAAAGTTCTCGTTAAAATAACAATATATTTTTTATACAGCTTCCGATAGCTCGTCGTTGCCAGGTTGGAGCTACCTATTAAACAATCCGCCAACTTGTGGGATACCGTGGGCGTAGGGATGGCAATGGGGCGGGTAAAACCCGTTACCCGCGGGTATCTGCCCCATTTGGGGCGGTACGGGTAAATATGAGGCGGGTAACAGGTACAGGTAGGGTACACTTGTCAATGCCCGTCACGGGTATGGGGCGGGTACGGGTATGGGCTTGTACCTGCCTCGCCTTGCCATGCCCCGTACCCGCATGTACCCACACTGCATTGCCCCGCCCCTGCATATACCCGCTTCGTAATCACGTATTGGAGTTACCCATTATGTTATTTTATATACAATATTTCTTATGCAATTTATAAGTATGAATTCATGGTTATTATTGAATGGAAAAAGAAAAGAATTTATGGGTAATAATTTGGACATGGATAGGTAACAAGGCGGGTACGAAGCGGGTAAGGGCGGGTACAACTGAGTAGGGGCGGGTCGAGGCGGGTAATGGGTACCCGTTGGGTATCCGTGGGTAATGGAGCGGATACAGGTATGGGTTTGTACTCGTCGGGGCGGGTATGGGTACCCACTTCATACCTGTGGCGGGTAATGGGGTAGGTACGGGTATAGGATTTGGGTGGCGGGTACGGGTATGGAGGATGCGTCCCCTGTACCCGCCCCGCCCCATTGCCATCCCTACGTGGGCGGTTGGCGGCTTCACTCAAATGAACTTACTTAATCAATTCTTTAAATTAGATGGATTATTTTTCATAAATATATATCTGCCCCTACTCTCAAATGATGTGACATTCTTATGTTGCTTCGCTTTAAATAAAACGTCAAGTACTCAATGAGTGGGTTGGAACCCATTTACAAAACAAGCAAGTAAAAAACCAAAAATATTCCTATAATCATTTGAGGTCACTTGACAGGGGCAAACACAGTGTTTCAACAAAACATGCTCGACAAAACAATGAATGGGAAATCACAGCTCGGCATCATGTGCCTCAATCGAAATTGCAATGCAGCCCTTGTCAGGTAGAGGGGGCATTCATCTTCTTTTGGCCCACAAATATCATAGTCATCGGGAAAATAATACCTAGTACGGAGCATGGCTACCCCTTGCTCGCCTGCAGTTTGGGAAATAAAGGGGAGAGGAGGACGAGCACCAAACGTCTCGATAATCCTTTTCAAGTTCCAACTCCTCTATTGACCTATTCGCCATAGCAGGTGGTAGAGTGAGGGGCTCCGTCGAGATACCTTCTTCAGAAGATTCTTCAGAGTGGACAACTTTCCTCAAATTCCCCCGCCCCGTCATATCCTACCAACGTAGCAGGTACAAAGAAGAAGGGAAATTAAACCAAGAAAAACACCTAACTATAGAATCCATAAGCCCAATACAAGAAGGGAAGAGAGCAACAGGAGAGAGAAAAACGCCACCTTCAAGATTTAAGCACGAAAGCTTGAATACCATGTCGACGTTACACCTAGAGCATCCATAACACCCCAAATAAACGAACTTCAAGATTCAAACCAAAAGTAGCGAGCAATAGTAAAACAGGGAGCAGCGTGGGAACTCCATCATGAACTTAAGAGTTTTGAAACAAGGAGGGGAAAATGAAATGGAGAATGCAGCTCTCCTTTTCTTAATTTAGAAAGAACGAACGATTCAGATGGGGTACGGAAAAGGAATGCTCCAGATTAAAGCTTGGCAACAGAGGGATTAGACACTTTTCCCCACATATCAATAAAACACTTGCACAGGTAGTCCCCTCACAAATACCTTCGCGTTTCCCCAAACAAAACCCGCGAAAGTCAAAAACCCAGTTCGTAACGCCAAACACGCTCCACTAAATGCACCAAGTTTGATGGAAGGGACCCGGTAACACCCATATAAGTCAAGAAAGGGCTAGTCACACCCGCGGAGGAATACGGTAATAGCCTAAGCATTGCCAACGTGTCACAAAGGAAAGAAAGACAGCAAAAAGTGAGTTCATACTCCATGATCGAACATGGACACACCAAGTCCATCCATGGAGTGGGAAACTAATTGTTAGGAAAAAAATGGTCACCTCAGTATCCAAGTTGAAGTGGTATTGGCGAGTAAGGTTAGGCGTAACGCCCCCCTGCGAGCTCATGAACCTTCGCAGCCAAGCTCCTCTCGTTACCAGTGGGCGAGCTTCTAATATGCCCTCATGGGCGAGCTCCTAAAGCTCCCCACAAGCTCCTTCCATGACCAGTGGGTGAGCTTCCAACATGGGCAAGCTCTCCTGAGCGAGCTCCTGAACCTCCCAGCCGAGCTCTTCCCATTACCAATGGGTGAGCTTCCAATGTGCCCTCATGGGCAAGCTCCCCTGGGCGAGCTCTCGAGCCTCGCCAGTCGAGCTCCTCTTGTTATCATAGTACTGTCGTAGGCAACTGCCTATCACCCACGGTTGAAATCCCTTTATAGGCGGGACACCACATGGCGCCTTCATTAGGCGAGATGCTACTATACACCGTGCCAGCCCCCATCTAGATAACCTCTTAACTAGGCATCCCCGACTCAGGTCCATTCCTCTTAGTTAAAAAGACCTCGGTCATCTCCACCAGCGCTTGAGGTTGGTGCCTTAGACTAACCGCAAGATAGCACCCCGTGTCTAAAGCGATCGCCACATGTTACCTCCCTCCATAAGGAACTGCCTGTGACCATCACCCCTGACTAACTGACAAAGCAACCATTAATATAACGGCACGTGTCTAAGATGTCTACCACAAGTAAAACCCCTACCAATATAAATACGAGGAAATCCAAGAAGAGGCAACCTCACAACTCACAAGATCCTTGGTCCATTTCCTTTTTCATCAAAAACTTAAGCTCGACTCTCCCTACAAAAGAACCTGCTCTAAAAACTTAAAAAACACCACCATATAAGGGCATGATTCTGGTGAAAGGTGAATTATAGCCAAACATTTGTTAGCTGACGTCATCCCTCTCCCACCTGACGTCTCCCCCTCTCCCTCCCCAAACAAATGTGTGGCTTAAAATTCACCCTCCCATCTCACCCTTTCATGTGTGTGAGTGTATAAGGGCCTCATATTTTTGGGCAACTCCAATAAATTAAGGGGGTGAACCATATTATGTTATAATTAAGAATACCTATTATTTTTTTCCCCATAAGAGGCCTACAAGAGGGTTAGAAATGAGCCAAGTTGAGCAAATTATGCCCTTATTTGAACATAAGTTCGATAAACCTTATTAAGCTCGAGTTCAAGCAGAGAATTATTAAGCTTTTGAACCTTTATTTGAACTCGGTCAATAAGGTATTAAAATGTTCAATACTCGAAACGACTCGACTTGTTAGCCTAATCGAGGAAATTGAGAGCTGAGATGAGCTCGCTTCTAGGTCGGGCTATTTCAAGTTAGTATTAGCTAATACTTGCTATTACCAATATTTTAACGAGCCCTAATCAAACTGCTCATGAGGATTAACGAGTCAAGCACCCTTTTAGTCGAACTCGGCTCAATAAGTTATGGAACCCCCAAAGTGAACACGAATGAGTCCTAATCTATTTGTTCATCAAACAAGAGCTCAAATTAACACAAAATCCGACATCTGACCTATGGTCTCAGACCCATTACAACCCAACAAGCAGACTGCAACGATCTTTCGTGCAAACTCTTTTTTACTATCCATAATTGAAAATCAAACCATATTTTCACCACGTATCTCAATCATTAGCAATGAAAGTAAATCTAACAGAAACCTAACCAAAACATTGTAAAACAAACAAAGATCAAGACGGAAACTTACGCGACAAATAGCGAGCAAGCTCGTCTCTGACAACCGCAGCAGTTTTGTCAACAGATTCACAATTCTGTTGGCGATAACCCGAGTCATGGTGATAAGACAATGGCAATTCATCTTGTACCTCATCTTCTAAGTCAATAACAATGTTATGAAGCAAACAACAAACTAGTATTATTCTTGGTAGTTTGTGTTTGTCTGGTCTCCACATCGACCCTTGAATTATTTTCCACATATCCTTCAACCTCGCTAACGCCCGTTTCGCAACCATTCTGGTTGCGAAGTGCTGTTTATTGAAATCTGCCTCGATTTTGGAAGCACTTTTCCCTTGATACGGTGTAAGAAGCCACGGCAACAACGGAAAACCCGAGTCCCCAACAATGTATTCTTTTATTTCTGTAGATTCAGAGAGTTTTATCCTTCTTCCATCTAATCTTTTTCCTTTTTCACATAAATTGAAGAAATTTGAACTTTGGAGTACCAAAGAGTCACTCATTTTCCCTGGCCATCCAGTAACTATGTCGCGGAACCTCATATCGGGATCAACGATGGCTTGTAAGAGCATACTGTGGTTTTTTTCGCGGTCTAACCAAATTTTGTTCATTGGGTCTGTTAGAGGTAAGCACATCGTGATGTGGGTCATGTCAACAGCGCCACAGCAGTTTGGAAACCCACGTATTTTCTCGAACTTTGACTTTATTTCTGATATTTCTGAGTCGGTACTGGGCCAACAGAGATGATGAAGTCCTCTTCTTTCCATGGCTTCTACAAAGCGCCAAGTGACTTGAGAGACTGTCGAGTGGTGTAATCCAAAGGCCTCTCCAACATTTATTAGCGATTCTCCCGACCCGAGTCGTCTAAGTGCAACGGCTACTTGATCGTTCAAAGATAAAGACTTGCCGCTTGAAAACACAAAATGACCCGGCCTGATTAGCATGTCTTCCTTCACGAGTGAGCATATGTAGTTGAATGTCTTTCGCGATATCTTGAAAGCTGATTCGAACTTATTTAATCCCTTTGAAGGAGATAAAGCTGTATAGAGTGGAAGATGATTAGAATTTCTGTAAACATTTCATTCATCAATGAAAGGAAGTGCAAGATAAAGAGAAGAAAGTAAACTTTTATTCATCATTAATTGATTAATTCAGGTTAAAATCACCATATTTATAGAGACGCAAGGCACTAACAATCCAATCCTAAAGATAACAAATCAAATCCTCAACATAAAGTAAATGAGTAAAACAAGGGCAATATCCAGCAAAATATTCAACAAATCAAATCTCGAGAAGATGGTGGCTGGGCTAGGCAATATTTAACAAAGCTTACATTTTAGTTATGTAATAACGTTTGTATTTATTTTTATAGTATGCTGAACTATACTTTTTTATATAAAGGAAAAGAGAATCCTTAAGCTCCGTTACAAAGAAGGGTCTATCGAAGGCGTTAGGAGAAAGAATTAATTGTAATTGGCTCGAGACAAGAGGAGTGAACCATCATACTGTTGTAGTCTGGACTATGTCGCTTGATTTTGTGAGTCAGCCATCATATTAGTTTCCCGACAAACATGAAGAATCGTAGCTTGATTACAGCTATACACTGGACTATTGAACTATAACCCAGCATAGGTACGACGGGCCAGAAGTCAGGTCTTGCAGAATTTGAATGAAAAAACCTAGCTCTGACTAGTTTCTGCACCATGTAGAAATGCTCTAATATATTTCAGTAAGGCCAAGACCGTCAGCTAACAATCATAGATCTTTCTTTGTTCTTTTACAGTACATTGCAAAGGAAAAAGAATGCGGAAAATCAGAATGGAGATGCCATGACTGCTATCAGCATGTCATACCACAAGTCACTGTAATATAAGGTAGGGAAATAAACGAAAAAAAAGTGAGTTGCTTGCCTTTTGGCAAAAAATAATCGAAAAAAGCACATTTGACATTGCAGCTCGAGCATGTTTCAGCAAAGCCACAGTTCACCGGTTAAAATTAGAGCATTTGAATGAAGATATTCAGGATTGACATATGCTTCCTAGGGTTAGTTGGCTTGATGGTTAAAATTCCTGTCCCTTTTCGGCTACATCGCGAATAGACGACCACCGATTAACCTTTCCCTAAGTTGTTCTTGTTAAGGGAATTTATAATCTCCTTACCAATATAAAAAGAATTTGGAACAATACATGGTTGCAGATCAACCTTAGGAGGAGTAGCAAAGGATTTTTGAGCATGCGAGCATATATTTTCCTCATTGAATAAGCTAATAAGTTGATCCGATTTTGGAAGAAGAATATGCCTAATAGGGGTGTAAACAAACTCAACACTCGATGAATTACTTGTATTCAAAATCGATTATTGCTCGTTCGTGGTCTTTATTCGATAAGCTTATCGAGCCAAGTTCGAACATAATGGTGCTCGGGTTGACTTGGCTCGTCCATACCCCTAACGACTAGAAAATACACTAGAAAGAAAAGCATCATTTGAGGTAAACGAGTCTCCTTTTACAACAGAAGAACTAGCCAGAGCACAACATTCTTACACTAGAAATAGAGAATAGTACAAACGGAATGCAGGCCTGTGTGTACAAAAACGAAATACTAACAACTTCTTATCAAGAGCAGCTTGAATAAGAAAGTGCAAACAGAAGAATGAGTTCCATGAACCTGGAAGGTAATATTAAATCTCTCCTAAAATCTTGTCTCCCGCCAATTGCAGACAAAAACCAGCTTTTTGAAAACCCAAAAACCATGGAAGTTCTAGTCAAAATTAAGGAGGTTCTGCTTTTCCTGTAATGGGTCGGCATCCTGTTACCACTATTTCACAAGAACTGAATGGTTCTTTCTTTGATCTTTAGCGACTACTAGCGTATTTCTTTTCGGACATCTTATGACATTCTTTCCGGATCTAACCACATAGAAGAACGAGTTAAGAGGGCAAGAAAGTTTAGCTTTTTAAGTATTTAGACCAGACCCTAGCCTCACCATAGAGGTTGACACACTACCAAGGAACCAACTATTCTAAAAGTTTAAATTGATGGGTGAATGTTAAGGAATGGTTTTATACTCTAAGGGCCTCCTAATGCAAATGCTTAGTAGAGTTGAAGTGTAGATAAAGCATAGACGCACTTTAGATCTTGTGCTTAAATTATGTTAACATTGAGAGTGGGGCTGTTAGGATTTGACTCGTGACCTTTTGGTCAACAAAGTCTAATATCGTATCATGGGACTTTAAGTTGATGAGTTAAAGCCCGGAGATTGTTTTATACTCTAACACAAGCAAAACTATACTTTCGTTGCTCAAAATTAGAGCAATCAAAGCCTCACAAGGGCCTCAGCAAAACTGGCATTAAGAGAGACATACATGAGATCGGTCATAGTTTTCTAGGTGCATAATTTACTATTTGAACACCATTGATTCTTGAATATTTAATAGACGCCATAACAGAGCAACTGCGACAATTTTCCTTTTGCAACTTGGTCGCCACATAAATCTTAACCTAGAAGATTTCAAGACAAGGGTTTCTGAACGATCGTTCCCCTATGTCCCCAGCAAGAATTCAGTCTTCAGAGTTACAAGATTTTGCTTTGCAGTTCTTATTTCTGTTTCCAGATCATCCTCAATGAGAACTTAAACCATGGTGATCTCTTAGCTCTTGACAACTCAATCCGTTTGCTTTAAGAATAGACCTTTACATCATTCCAAGTATTAAACTACACCACTTATCAATATAATTACACTCTAAAACTTAGTGAAGAACCTCTTGTAAAATGTCAGAAGACGTGTTGCCAAGCTAAGTATCTGATACAATCCTTGTATTTTCTTCTGCCAGTATCTGTGGCTCCTGTTGCATTGTTGATTCAATAACCAAATAACCTTTCCTAAACAGAACTAGGGCAATGTTTGGTCCCTTGTTACATCAGTGCGGATAATGATTTGTACATTGTGACTTCAGTTTGGCACCAATGAGGAAACGAAAGAGAAAATACAGACATCATTAGCATCAGCGATCCCTGGACGTGTTAAAACAGATGAAATTTCGATAATACGCCCTAGCAGCATAATGGTCGTGAAACTACACTTAGAGTTACTCCTCAAAGCATTTAGTAACTGAAGTTCATTTGACCATTCAGATAGATTGATATCATCTCAAGATAATCAATTCTCGAACCTCAAACTCTCACCGCTTCTCTAAGCGTAAATCAATTAGAGTTGATTTGCCACCATAAGACATATAGTCATTAGAACGTATTGGTGGAAAAAAGTATAGCTGCAGCGTGATTATCAATTTCAGAACTTCCTGAAGAACAAACAAAAAACTGAAGCATTCTCTCAAATCTTAAATGCACTTTCTTCTCTTATATTTTTGTTAAATTGATATATATCTATGTTTAGCAGTCAACGAGAGATTAAGTCCATCACCATAGACAAATTGGTAAAAGAAAACACCGGTTGCACAGCAGATGGCTTTTAACAACAGAAAATAAATCTTAGGCCAGACACACACAATTGGCATATATGGTAGGTTCAATCCTAAAATCAATTGGTATTATGTGGAGTAGCCTAATATGTTGATCCCCTCTCTCCCACAGCTCTCATATGAAATTTCTTACTGGATCACATTTGAAATCGATAACAAATATTCAATAAGCAAAACGTGAAGACACATGCAAAATGATTGCAAACAACGCAAAAATCAAAAAGGCGCAATCTACTTTACCCAAATGAGAATCAATCAATAACATGAGTTCCAGCACATAATAAAGAAAACCCAGATGCCCATGACCATAAATTTGCAATTTGAACAAGGGAAAAATCACAGATCTCATTTTGAAACAAACACCCACCCAGGAAGTCCAGTGAGAATCACGCACCCTTTGGAGTTGTACAAGAAAAAAATATCAACATAGAAGCTTATTGGGCTACTTGACCTCATGCTAATTGGTTTAAAGATGAAACCCCACTTAAGCTTATACGTGGATCTCATGTATGTCAACTCCATGGATTGGGCATTATGAAATATAACAAAAATACAGAAATGAAGCATATCATAGAGAAGATTGAGCAAGAAATTTATATCATTAGTACCAATTGAGAATCAACCATTAACATGAATTTTACTACATAGAAAGAAAGCCCAGATGCCCATGAACATAAATTTGCAATTCAATCAATTTAAAACCACACATCTCATTCAAACACTCCCATTAACAACAGTAACAAAATTATTGTTAAGGACTGCAAGAGTACAGTAAGAATCCTGCTTTGGACTTGTAAGAGAAAAAAAATTATTATATAAGCTAAGTAGGTTATTCTACCCAATGCTAATTGATTTTATTACAGAAACCCACTTGCGCTAATATGTGGATCTCATGTATACGAGCTCTGTGTTTGAAATTTAACGGAAATACACAAATGAGGCATGTCATAGAGAAGATTGCAACAAGAAATTTATACCGTACATGAATTATAGCAGATAACAAAGAAAACCCAGATTCCCATGAACATAAATTTGCAATTTAAGCAAGGGAAATTCATATCTCATTATAAAACAAACACCCTATGTAAGAATATCAGATTAGAGTTGCAGGAGAAAAAGTATCAATACATAAGCCTATATTGGACTACTCTAACTAATGCCAATAGGTTCTAGGATAGACCTCCACTTGCGCTTCTATATATGGATCTCGTGTATGTTACCTCCGTGAATGAAATTTAATGAAAATACAAAAATGGGGCATGTCAAAGAGAAGATAAAAACAAGAAATTTATACCATTAGTGTTCCTGGAGAACTGAATCCACCAATCTGGAGAGTCATGGTACTCGGAAGACCCAGTTGCCAAGGCATCTTGTTCATACTTTTTCTCTGTTCGCCTCTTCTTTTTGAACCCTCTAATTTGCCTCATCTCTCAATCGAACCAATACCCACAACAAAGGACTGTGCATATAACACACCCAAGTCATTAAATAACCCTTGCAAGTACTCACAATTTATAAAAAAAGTGAAATAAATAACACCCAATAACTCTTTTTGTACAATGAAAGAAAAGTAAGCCAGATCGATTAATGTAATGGTTAAAATTTTTCATTCCAAATATAAAGTTTTGAGTTCGAATTGACCTTTCTGTCAAATTGTACCTATTACCCTTGAAAAATAACCCAAGGACTAACTAGTTGTAAAAAAAAAATTGAAAGAAACAACACCCAATAACACTTATTTTACAATGAAACAAAAGTTATCAAGATTGATTAACATAAAGGTTAATATTTTCTGTCCCAAATATAAGATCTTGATTTCAAATTTACCTTTTCGTCAAACAATACTTTTACCATTATAAAATAAAAGTTAAGAATACAGGAATACGACCCAATACCGCTTTTTTAACAATGAAAGAAAAGTCAGCAAGATTGATTGACGTAACGGTTAAGATTTTTCGACCCAAATATAAGATTTTGGGTTTGAACTCATCTTTCCGTCAAATCGTACTTTTACCATTATAAAATGAAGTTAAGCATCTAGCATAAAGACCCAGAAAATTAAATAAGAAATAGAATAATGAGGATGAAATGGGGCAAACCATGCAAGGACTGAAGATAGAGGGTTAGTTGAAAGTGCGCTTGGAGCATGCAGGCGCCCCCAGCTTTTGGTTGTGCGAGGCCTTTAGAGAGAGAAAATGAGAGAAGAACCGGGGTAGCTTTCAGTATTCTTGGATTATATTTATTCACGAAGCCAAAAATTATTTCTTCTCCCATTGTTTAGAAAACCGGACCGGACCGGTTCTTAGGAGAGTTAGATAGTTGATTAGTATCATAGTTGGTAAACTAGTAGGGTAAGGGGATTCCATTGAAGATGAGCCTTCTCCTCCGGAAAATTTTGCCAATTGTTAATAACATTAAGTTTATGTTATCATCTTTTATTTCTATTCGTTTTTGTTGGTGTCCTAGAGAGGCAAATGTTATATCCCATGAATTGGCGAAGTTTTATAATTTAGGAGTCTGTTCCCATGATTGGATTGATTCCCCTCCCCCTTCCATTTTGTCCATAGTTGTAAATGATCAAGTTCTATTAAGGATCTTCAAGCTTTTTTGACCAAAAAAAGGAGATTCAATTGAAGTATTTGTAACGTAGGACAAGTAGTAGAAGAATTTCTAAGTAATTAGGGCTCTGTTTGTTTTGATGGAAAAGTAGAATATAAGAATTGATTTTTTTTCGAAAAAGGTTTTCCAAGGAAATATCAATTCTGAGTGGAGTTTTCTGTTGTTTGTTTCAAAGGAAAACTTAATTCCCCATTGTGATGTTTTTATGTATGTTTTAAAAAAATATTTTCACCAATCATTTTATAGGACAACATAAGTAATAATATAACATATATGAAGTAACAAACTAAAACGTTAACTATCAAAGCTGTATAAATTAGAAAAATTATTTCTTAGGTATTCTAAAATTTGAACATTTATCATCTAAATACTCTATTATTTTATTATATACAATGAGGTGTTAAGAGATTAAAAAAATTATCACTTGTGTATATACTGTGTTAAAATCTGGTGAATTTTCATTAAAATTCGGCTAATTTCTGCTAAAAAATTGATGTGGTATAAATATTATATTATAAAAAGGTTGTCTACATTCTAACAAAAATTACTTATATATTATCAAAAACTATGTCATGTTAGCATTTTTTGATAAAAAGAAATTATTGCATTGCTATATAGGATACATATAGATTGCTGTTTTCATTTAAAATATACTAAATTTTGGCAAAAGATACCTAATTCATGAGAAAATTTTTAAACTTCAGGATACATCATTGTATATTACTGAAATATCACAATACCTATGTAATAAGTGCTAAAATATTGCCTATATAATTTCCTTCTATAGCATTATATAACAATTCAACTTGATTAAAGTTGTTCCGTTGCAATAATAATAAAGTAATATCCAAGCTGCTTTTAATTATTAAGTCTAATTCTTGTCCGAAATTGACGTTAAATGTCTACAATGCAGTCTGGTTTATTTTGATTCGAGCTCGATTTGCATGATGATAACCGCAGAGGTTTTTGAGCCACTTAGAATCACGACTTCTCCCATTTTGAAAGGGAAGTCATTCCCTCATTTGAGGGAAATGGTTTTCCTTCGGAAAACCTTTTCCTTGAGCTAATGATGCGCCAAACAAAGGAAAAGGGGAAAACCACATAGGAAGTGGTTTTCCCCTGAAACAAACGGAGCCTAGATGTCAAAAATCCAAACGGGTAGGCCGGAAGCATTAGTTTTCATAGTCAACTTCAAACATTCATAATTTTTTGATCTGTAAGGAGTTATGGCGCCCATAACCTGTCAAATCGAAGCTATCGAAGTTAAACTATACAATCCTAGCCGCTTCATCGCTGGTCCTGTTTATTTTTGCCAGAGTTGGCCTCTAGACGTGTTTTTAGGCCACTTTTATATTTTTCGGATGGTTTTGTAGCATTTTTATATTTCAGGGCATTTTCTTAAATTCGCTTTTTAGAGTTTCTTATTTGCCTATAAATACTCGTCATAGTTTGTTTTATGGCTCATTCCAGAAATTCTAAATATAAACCAAATCCTAGTTATTTTCTACCTTCGTTTAGATTTCAAGTTGTTCTTCGATTCTTGACGTGTCCAAAATCAATTTCATGTTTAGGTTTTGTATCAAGTAATTAGCTTTATACGTATAAAAATCAATCAAATGTTCTTTGACACGTGAAAATCTTCTAAAATATTTGATTTCAAGCATAGTTAAGGAATCTTTGGGTATTTACTTTAATTGAAAATTTAAGATCCTATTTGGAAATTACAAATAATTTAAATTTTTTATTTTTAAGCTCCGTTTGTTTCGTGAAAAAAACAACAACATACTGCCCTAAGGGTTCCCATTTAAGTAGGGTCTGGGAGACGGATGTATGCAGCCTTTCCCCTTCAGGGTATTATCCCTAAAGAGAGGTTGTTTCTAAGTGCCCCCAACCTGAGGGTGAAGATTTCCCAGGAGGTCACCCATCCTGGTACTGCTCTCGCCCAAGACACTTAAATTCGGAGCTCTAACGGGATCCGATGACAGTGTGTTGGTACCCTCTTTTGTTTCGTGAAAAAAAAAAACACACTCCCAAAATTGGTTTTCCCCTATTCAATTGTTTGGCTGGGTTTTGTGACGGAAAGGGAAAAACTTTTCCCTCAAATGGGGGAAAATAACATTCCTTTTGAAAGAAGTGAAGTTATCATTCCATTCAACTCAAAAAATTTCGAAGGTATACGTTAGTTCGAATATAGATCAGACCAAAATAAACTAGACGAGATCTTAGATTGCTAGAGGTAATAGTATCTGACAAGAATTGGATGAAGAATTATCAGTCAGCTCCAAATCCTTGAGTGAATTATGTGGTTTAATTTCATTTTCATTCTTTAGTGATATTTATATTTGAAAGATATTTATCTATTCATGCTATGATGAATATTATAATTAGGAAATAATGTATACATCAAAATAAGCACCAAAAAACTATTTATAGACTATAGTTTTCTTTTTGAAAATGCTTTCTTTTGATATATGTTTTTTTAGAAAAATTATCAATTAGGTACCTTGAGGTTTGACAATTTATTACCTAGGTATCCTGTTTAATATATACAAGAGGTACCTTGAGATTTGAAAATGCTATCATTTAATCTAAAGTTCTAAATTTTATCAATCTGGTGCCTTTTGTTGAAATTCAATAAATTTTTGTTAGAAAATGCCAAAATGGAACATGATTTCGTCAATATATTAGTATTGTCATTAGAATTTGATGATCTTTTGCAAAAAAAAAATGCTAACATAGCATATGATTTGGCCATATTTGGACAGTTTACGTCAGCATTCAATGAACTTTTTATTTTAGTTTGTTGCATATTTGCTGAAAAGACCAACATTGCTTGTAAATATCATCATAATTATGTCTTATATTAGCATTTTGCATAAATTTGGTCAGAATCTTACAAAAAATTATCAAAATTTGACATGGGCTACCTGGATAATAAAATATTCAAATTCAAGTAGCTTATTGTATTTATTAAAATATCAGAATAGATGATAAATGCTTAAATCTCAGGTACCTTAATAGTGATTTCTCTATTTTTTTAATAAAATAATAACTCTTTCACAAACACATGTAGCCTAGATAATGTCAAATATATTGTATTGCTATTTATATTATCCTATAATTAGGTATAAGGTGATTGATAAAAGATGTTTTTCTTAAAAACAAACAAGGAACATCATAAAATAGACCATATTTTCCGTTGAAATAACAATAGAAAACCTCAAGGGGAATTGCATTTTCTATGGAAAATCTTTTCCAAAGAAAAATATTTTCAGTGGAAAAAGTAATTCCCTCGAAACAAATGAAGCTTTAATTTTCTTTTTTATTTTAAATTTTGCTTTTTCAATATTTTTCGTATCACCTTTTTCTCATCTTCTGATAAAAATTTGGACATAAACAATACCTTTAAATTCGATATCGTCAATCCAAACGTTTAGCGAACCAATCTGAACATAACCGGTTCAAGTACATCGATTCAAAAAATTCAAATATCGGTTTGCGCACAAATATGACTTATGGTATTTTTTTGGGTTACGAATATGAAAAACTATCCTTCAGTAGAATACGTAAAGAATAATGTTAGTTACGGGATCAAGTGTTATTACCAAGGCACTTTAGTGCAATTTTGTAGCTATTGTCAAGGAACCAACTCACCCAAAAGCTTAAGTTGATGGGTGAAGGCCCAGGAATAGTTTTATACTCTAACATGCCTCCTCACACGAACGCCAATTGGGCTTGAATTGTGGATAATGCACCGGCCCACCTTATACCTTGTGTTTAAATTGTTTTTAATCTTGAAAGTTGGGGCTGCTGAGATTCGAGCTCGTGACCTCTTGGTCAACAAGGCTCTGATACCATGTCAAGAAACCAACTCACCCAAAAGTTTTAGCTGATGGGTAAAGGCCCAGAAATAGTTTTATACTCTAACAGCTATTGTTATTTCCTACAACTTAACGTCATTCTTTTTCTAATAACGATTTTTATTCTGACAATAACAACTTCTGTTTAAAATCCAATTCCCTAATCGCAAAACAAGTGCTTTTCAACGGCTATTCTATGGCCTCGTTTGGTATGCAGGTGAAGTAAAATTTTTACCTAAGAATTTTGGCTCTTGTCTGGTTGGCAGGAAGTTGGCAGAATGCCGGAAGCAGAAGTTGCTACGCTATTTTTCATTCCTTCAAAATACAGAAAGCAATTTATCCAACCCCCTAGGTAAGTTCTAATTCCTTTGTTTTCAATTAGCATTTCCCAAGGAAGTTCTATTTTCTTTCCCGACAACTAAAACACTATGTACTTACTTTTTGGGAAGTTGATATAAAAATTAAATTCCCGAAAAATATAACTTTTTGTAGGAATTTAATTCACGTGGCAACCGAACGAGGCCAATGTTTAAAAGAAAAACACGTTGCAAAAGAAGAAAATAACAATTACATCTCGATCTTACCTGATTCAGTTTGCAACTTTTCAATTCTGGTAAATATTCAACCGTCGCTTATACCTCGTGATATGAACTTAAAAACAAAATTATATGGAAAATCGGGGGTGCCAAGGAATCATCTTTTCTAAAATTTTAAGCTAATGGGTGAAGGCTCACGAATAATTTTATATTCTAACATGCTCCCTCACACAAATGTCCCACGTTATACCTTGTGCTTTATTTGTTTTTAATATTGAAAGTGAGGGCGGTTGAAATTCGAACTCGTTACCTTTTGGTCAACAAGGCTCTGATACCATGTCAAAGAACCATCTTTCCCAAAAGTTTAAACTAAAAAATAAAGATGCAAGAATAATTGTATATTCTAACAGGGGGTACGGAATAAAATGTGTTAGGATATTATTTATCTTAAAATTAATTTTATTTTGATTTGATTTGGGGATATTTGATATGATTCAGTTACCTAATATGGGTGGTACATTCTCCCCGACTATTACCATGGGTTGAGAATGGGGAAGATCCAGCTGATCAACATTATGCTCAGATAGCCACACCTGATACCGATACTCGGGGAAGTAACAATGATAATAAGTCAACAACATCTGAGCCTAAATTCCCTCCAGGATTCGAGCCTATAACAGCAATCGGTAACTCTCAAGCTGAGGATAGTTTGCCGCAGAATCAGCAAATTTCAGCTCCATCCATGGAAGGGCCTAGCACGGGCTGGAGGAAAAAGGAAAAATTCCACACAATAAAAAGAGAGAGAAAAACGAACAAGCGCAAGATAAAGGAAAGAGAAAAGCAGGAGTTGCAGGACTTCCTGAATGATATGTCCCCCAGAAATAATGTTGGAAAATCGTCTAAGATAGCCGAAACGAGGAAAAACCGGAATAGGAGAAATCGAATCCAGAAGATCACGGAAGAAGAATATGATGAGAGGATCGTGAAAGCGGAACGGGTAATAAAGGTGGGAGAAAAGGTGGGTCTCAATTTTGATGGTTTCGACCCGGCTATGGTGGTTGACATTCTCGCCCAATGACTTGGGTTGGGTGTTTGAGTTGTGGCTTCAGTCCCTGTCCTGGTTCTTGTGTTGGCATCCTGGTTCTTCTTAATCTAGGTTCCCTGTGTGTGTTGGGCCTGTGCCTGCTTGTGCTTCTTGCCCTCGTATTTTTTCTGGTCCTGTGCTCGGTGGTTGCTGTATCGTTTTATGCAGAGAGCGTTTTTTGGTTCCTGTTTTACTGTTTTGTGTTAGTGTTTTTTTTTGGTCCCCGTTTTGTTGCGGACGGACTCAGGCCTCGCCTAGAGAGTGGCTGGCTTGTTTAGAGACTTTGTCGCAATTTATCGGAAAAAAAAACAGATTAGATAACTCAAATTATAAATAGGGGTTGAGATTAATGTTTGAGAGGTGTCAAAAAGGAGAAGAAAAATGTGAGGCTTGTGGGATGTGTAAAGGGAAGCCCCCAGAGGGAGAGAGATTATTACTGAGAGGTATCTTGATTAAGAAGTATTGATAAGAGTTTATAATTTTCTCTATCCAAAACTACGTTGTGGAAGGATTGGTGGCTCACCGTGCAGTAACTACACTTTGAGAGGGTTGGTGGCTCGTCATGCAGAACTCATATTAAGGAGGGTTGGTGACTCGCCGTACATCAATTATGTTTTGAGAGGGTTGGTGGCTCACCATGCAACCTACATTGAGGAGGATTGGTGACTCACCATACAATAGTTACATTTTGAGAGGGTTGGTGACTTACTATGCAGTAGTCATATTGGTGTTCATGATTTATGTTATGATTGTATGGGGTTGGGAGTTATAATTAAAGATTGTAATCCTTAATTTCATAGTGGATGAGGCACTTGTTTGGGTCCTGTGGTTTTTTGTTTGGATCCTATGGTTTTTCCCTCTAGTTGAGAGAGGGTTTCCACGTAAATTATGTTGTGTTGTTTAGATGTTGTTTTTATGATTTTACGCTTTCGTTTGTACTTGAATGTGAATTTTCCCAACAAATGCATACCATGTTGTTGTTGGTGTTAAAGAACCAACTTTTCCAAAAGTTTAAACTAATAAATGAAGACCCATGAATAAATTTATTCTCATACTAGAAATGTACGCTAGAGAACGGTTGCGCTAGTGGAGATAACACGGCAGGGTTTTCATTCTAAGGAGTTTGTTTTATTTTGTTAACACATTTGAATTTCTCTAGTGGAGGAAGCTCTTTTTGTTATAGGAAGAAATTCGGGCTTAGATTCGGTCCCCGAAGAGGTTTATGATACAACGATTGTAGTTGTATCCAAGATTAGGGTTAGGTTTAGGGATAGATTGAAGAAAGAGAGTTAGACAAGAGAAAGAATTAGAAGAAGGGGATGAGAGAAAGAGATTAGGAGGGAAGAATTTGTCATGTACTTGAGTAATTATAAATACAATTTATGGTTGTTGAGATATTTTGTGATTAGTTACATTATAGTTAGATATTGTTAAAGCAGTTATATACTTACTAGATTCTTGTAAAAGGGTATAAAGTCATGTATTGTACTGAGGGATACGTATTGAATAATACAAACACTTTCTCTCTCTTACTTTACTCTTCGATCTCTCTCTCTCTCCCTTCTTCATTTCCAGATCCTTCTTCCTCATTTCTCTCGTCTCCTTCTTTCCCCATAGTTGAGGCATCTCAGCTTTCTATCCCTCTCAAATCATAGTTCAAACCTTGACATTTGGTATAAGAGCTCGATCATGAGCGAATTGATCACTGTTTACACTGGCTAGAGGGATACGAAGATCAACCATGGCAGACATCGAAGGTCAAATACAAGGCCTTGTTCAGAAGGTAATAGAGTCACAGCAGACGGCTGAGGGACAACATCACCAACTCCTTGAGGTCATACAGCAAGACAGCTCACACATGTTGGCCTTTATGCAACAACTAGTGGCAAATTCCTCGCATGCAGCAAGTTCCGCGAAGAATCAAGAGGCAGAAGTTCGATTGCATGAGTGTAGGGCTCATATTGGCCAAGTCAATGCCAAACCACCCCCTCCCCCCGGATTTTGGGTGCATGTCCAAAGATCGTGGACGTTGGTGGGTCTGAAAAGATGGTTAGCACTCCAGGTCCTCAACCCAAGCGAAAGATAGACTTTCCTATCTTTGCAGGAACAAACCCTAGAAGCTGGGTCAGGCGTTGTCAAAGGTATTTCTTATTTTATCAAGTGGAAGAATCCCAAAAGTTGGGAATAGCAACTATGTATCTGGATGATAAAACTGATGTTTGGCTCCGGGTGCTTATAATGGATAAAGGCAGGGTCAAATGGAGTGAGTTCTGTGAGGAACTGTACACTCGATTTGAAGACAACAGTGAGGTTGATGTGGTGAGCCGGTTTAACAAATTGAAGCAAATTGGGTTAATTTAAGAGTATCAAGAACAGTTCGAAGAATTGAGGTCTCATATGTTATTCACAAATAGTTCGTACAGTGAGAGCTATGCATAAAATGAAGCAGGTATGGTGGGTATGAGATGGGGTGGAGCGGGAGCGGGGCTACAGGGGTGCCCAAAAAATGGTCTGAACCGTAATTCAAACCGGACCAAACTATAATTTACGGTTTGGTTTGGTTTATGGTTTAAAAAATTATGATTTAGTTTGAAAGTTTGGTTAGTAGGATTTACGATTTAGGTTCGGTTTTAAAACCAAACCTAAACCGTAAACCATAGAATAAAGGAAGGTTTACTGATTATTTACATAATCTAAATCATAAAAAGTCACGTTAGTAATTAATAAAATTTTACCTGACAACTTAATAAAAAAGATTATTTGCACCAAAGGTCCCTATATTTTTTATTTTGTCAATTTAGTCTTTGTACCTTTAATTGTGTTAATTTAAACCCTCTACAACTTATATTGTGTTAATTTAGTCCTTTGGCCAAAATTTAAATTAAGTTAATGATGTAATTTTAACAGCATAATTATGTTGGATAAAAGTAGCCCATTGCAATTCCACCCGTTGATTCAATTTAACTAAATCTCTTATTAAACTATAAAAAATTTCATTAACAACTTAACATAAATTTTACTTTAAGGATTACATTGATGCAATACACTTGTATAGGGACTAAATTAACATAATTAAAATTGGAAAGATTAAATTACTATAAAAGGCAAAGTATAAGAACCTTTGGGGTGAATAGCTCAAAAAATTATTACTACTGAAATTTTGTTACATAAATGTTATAAATAAGATAATTAAGTTAGAAAATTACAAATATATAACGACCTTTAATATAACAAAATTGATATATACCTATAATTAATTTTATTGATATATATCTATAATTAATTTTAATCTATATTTTATTGATAAAAATGTAACTTTCTTTATGGTTAAACTATAACCAAACTAGACCAAACTGCAAAATATGGTTTGGTTTAACATTTAAAACGGTTTGGTTTGTTTTGAAAAAAAAATTTCAAACCGTATTAATACGGTTTGGTCCGATTTTGGTGCGGTTTTCACAAAAATCGGACCATGCACATCCCTACAGGGCTGGGTAAGGCGGGTACAAAACTATAGTTATAGCCGCCCCATACCCGTGACGGGTACGGGGCGGGTACACCTAACCCGTACCCACTACCTGTCCCACTTATACCCGTAACAACCTCAAACGGGGCGGATACCCGCGGATAGCGGGTTTTATCTACCTTATTGCCATCCCTAATAAATACCCAAGACCCACCTAACCCACATCAATTGGGTTGTGTTGGGTTAGGTATATTTTCAATATTGGATTTAGTGGGTCCAATTACTTTATACCAATGGGTGCCAGGTATGGTTCTAGGTTACTCATGTGTCGGTATTCATTATCTTAGAGCATTGTCAAATAAGCCTAAATCAAGATTAAATGAGGCGAACATATCTTGGATATTTTAAAGTTTGACTATTTATTATTTAGATACCCTCGATATTTTAATATATAAGTGGGATACTTTGATATTTGACTATTACTTAGGTATCCGACAATTCAATATATAAGTAGGATCCCTCAAGGTTTGACTATTTATTACTTAAGTACATAAAATTTCAACATATAAGTGGGATATATGAGATTTGACTATTTATCACTTAGGTATTCTGAAGTTCCAATATATAAGTGAGGTACCTAAGGTTTGAACTTCTATCAATTAGGTATGGATATTTTAAAATTTTATCAATCCGGTATCCTTATTCTGAAATTCGATAGATAGTTACCGAAAAATGTTAAATTAGAACGTGACTCCGATAACATATAAATTTTTTTTTACAATTTGGTATTTTAAAAAAAGATGTTGACACGACATATAATTTCAATAATATATGTAAGTAGTTTACATGAACATTTGATGAATATTTTATCATTATTCGCCGAAAAATGAGCATGCGGCGTCGTTTCGCCCCTCTTTGAGCCTAAATGCGTTTCGTGCACCGCCTCTAGAACGCTCGGGTTTTAAAGGAGATGAAAGGGTTCGAAATTTCTTCTGTTCATCATTGCGCTGTCTGTCTAATCCGTGTTTGCTCCGGAAAATTAGGGTTTTTTTTCTCGTCATAGATTCAAGGTTTCCCTCTCTTCTACTTCATTCTCTCAATCGATTTCAATTAATTTCGTTTCTTGTGATCTGATTCCTGATTTTAGATGTGCTAGTTGAAATCTACGGTGTTGGAAACCCTAATTTTTCCTATCGGAATCAAAATTTTGAGATTCTTGTGATTTTGGATCTACTCGTTCAAATCCGCGGTGCCGGAAACCCTAATTTTCCATAGCGGAACTGAAATTTGTGATTTTGTATCCGGTATAGTCTTCTTATTGGTTTTCTACGGGTTTTAATTGATTTCGCTTTTGTGAAACTTGTAGAAGAGCTGTGTTTTAGCAGATTTGGTTTCTAGTGATCGAATTCCTGATTATTGATCTACTTGTTCCAATCGGCGGTGCCGGAAACCCTAATTTTCCCTATCGGAATTAGAAATTTGTGAAATTGTTTACGTTATAGTATTCTTGTTGGTTTCTCACGATTTTAATTGATTCCGTATTGTGAAATTTGTAGAAGAGCTGTGAAATTAAGATTTCAAAATGCCGGCCACGGCGGGTAGGGTTCGCATGCCTGCAAACAACAGGGTCCATAGCAGTGCGGCCCTTCAGACCCATGGAATTTGGCAGAGTGCGATTGGGTACGATCCCTATGCGCCTACCAAGGATGATTCCAAGGTTTCATCTCAAAACACGGCTGAGCCCGACCCTGAAAATGCGTATGCTAGCTTCCAGGGTTTGCTTGCACTTGCTCGAATCACTGGATCCAGTGCTGATGAGGCTCGTGGCGCTTGCAAGAAATGTGGCCGTGTTGGTCATCTAACATTCCAGTGTCGGAACTTCCTTAGCGTTAAGGATGATACTAAGGATAAGGACCCAGAAGCGATTCAGGCTAATGTGTTGGCGGGGTTGGAGAAGTTGAAGGGTTCTGTGGGAAAGTTGAAAGGTAAGGGGGGTGCTGAGAGCTCAGAAGAGAGTTCTGAGGAAGATACTGAGAGTTCAGATTCTAGTGAGAATTCAGAAATGGAGAGGATTATTGCTGAGCGGTATGGGAAGAAGGTGGGTAGGCGAAGCAAATCAGTAAAGAAGAAGAAGAGGAAGAACTCGTTAGATGATGAGGACTTTGATTCCGAGGAGAGGAGGAAGAGGGGTAGGTCAAAGAAGAGAAGGAGTTGGAAGAGGTCAGCAGATGATTCTGACGAAGAGGAGGATGCGAGTAGGAAGAGGAGAAAGGAGAAGAGGAGGAAGAGGAGAGATGAATCCTCAGATGAGGAAGAGGAGCACCGGCGTAGGAGGAAGAGTAGGAAGGAGAAGAGGCGGAGAAGGAGCCATAGACATTCTGATGACTCGGATGATTCTGATGTTTCTGAGGAGTCTCCAAGGAGGTATAAGAGAAAGAGCAGGAGGGCTGCATCATCGGATTCTGATGTTAGTGGTTCAGATGGTTTGCTTACTGAGAGAGGCAGGAGGCGTACTGACAAGAAGAGCAGGAAACGCGAGCATGAAGCTGATGAATAGCTTTATCCTGAAGAGTTGCCGCTATTCTCTCTTAAGATTATGTTGGCATAATGCTTTCCTGTTACTTTCATTTCATATAAAAGACTCGAACGTGCTTGTATTGTGTCACTTATTTTTCATCCTGAACTTCATTAGTTTGATTGTTTGAGGCTGTGATTTGTATAAATATCCTTTCTAGTAGATCTACTTGGCATATAAGTAGCACTTTGTCATGGATGTCTTCATTGGCAAGTACTGAACGTTAAATATAAAAAAAGATGGGATTTGACATACTTTAGTTGTATGGTTTGTATTCTTAGGCAATCACGGGGACTTGAATGTGAGTACATCTTTTGTCACGGATTGCATAATTTGATATTTTAATGTAATAATTTAAGGTTCTGATATAGCTTGTTTTCTTGTGTTAACAAAAAAAAAAAAAAAAAAAAAAGAAGAAGAGAGAGATGGCTTCTTTTCTTATGTAATTGAGTTATTATATTGCTCAATAGGGCTCTGATAGAACCAGAGGGTATTGCTTATATTATTTGCTTATATTATTATGTTGAGAATGCAATTTAGACCCTCAGATACCCACGTCTCCCAATGATGGCACTGGGCACAGTTGTGGTTTTGCAGATGAATGACTCATGGCTCAATGTCGGTTAGGCATGCACCGTTAATGGTGGCTGCTATGCTCGACTCTGCAGAAGTTCATTCCTTGTTCAAATATGAAAGTACTAGACTGGTAACTGGTGCAAGGCTACTAATCATCAGGTGCGTAAACAAATTCTTGTCAACGCTCTTATGCTTTCTAGTTAATGGAAAAATGCTCAATATGATACTATTGCGATTGAGAAAGGTCACAAGTATTCTGAATAGGGGAGTAAATTAGCAGAGCCGGCTCGTCATTAAACTCGAAAGGATTTGCTGGTTTCGAACTCAAGCAGAGCCAAACCAAGGTGGCTCATTGGACTTACTGGGTTGAACCCATGCCTAGTGAAGCTTGGGTCCGTGGGCTCGCAAGCATAAAAAGCCTATCTTAATTCAATCTATTGGCTTAAGATATACTCATGCCTGAATAAGGAAAACTGAATTTAGAGCATGCTAAGTTGGGTTAGAGCTCGGCCGAGCCGAGCCCAAGCCTATGACGACTGTGCTCAAGCTTATAGTTTCCAAGCACAGCGAGCTTACACATGAATGGCATTAACTCTAGTGTATTGTCAATAGTGGCTTTTTTTTTTGGGCTGCTTTATGCAGTGGCACTATACATTTCTGCGGCAAACCCAACTGAACTCGCAACTCATGGACAATTTTTGTGACTTGATTGGCAAGAATTAATAGTTGTCTATTCCATGATTATCTCCTTATGGTATAACTTACATCTTGTTATGATGCCACATTGCCTATTAAATTGTACTGGTTGAATAGTTGGTGGATGCGAACAGGCCATTTTAAGGCTCCATAAATGCCTTGGCTGATACGAATGCAGAAGCCGTGATAGGTTTTGGAAACGGTATCAACATCATTCTTCTCGGTCTATTTGTTTTCCGGACTATTTGGTATCGTTTTTCTTTCTTTCGAAACTAAAATCCTGATGTTGAAAATTGTTTCTTCTTTGCTTTCGTCTAATATTTAATTTTCACTTAAACTAGGAAGGAATTGAGAATAAAAACTAAAATTGAGAGAAAATTATTTTCAAAATTGGTTTCTAATTTATAAAAAACCAAAATTGCAAATAGAAAGTGATACTAAAGTGAGGAATGGGGTTGATTTTTCTTTTGCAGGGATGAGTTTGCTGTTCTTACATCTATGGAAAACATGAGGATGAGCTGTCCAGCCGTATCTGATGGAATTGGTGCTATTCCAGGTTCATGCTTGTTGCTTACTCTTCTTGCTTGTGGTTGCATTCTTTATGGTGATTTATTTGTTGCATCTTTTGAAGTACATTGTCCTCGAGTTCCTAAGCTCATTATTAGTAGTGAATATAGGAAACACTATTTACTTAGGGCATGTTTGGTTTTGGATTGTAAATAATGGTTGTGATCTTTCATGATGTAATCTTTCGGGGTTAAAATCTTTTCATGTGGCGACCTGTGCTCTTGTTTGGATAAGTTGATACAATTCGGGTCATAATAAAAAAGCTGAGTATGATTCGATTAGAGGAAAACAATTTTCTAACTTCACTCAACCTGTTGAGTGTCCTCAAGGTGGGTGGGGTCAATTTGAGTTGTAGGGGGTTCAAGTCAAAGTCTTTCTTTTTACTTATATGTGTAAATTTGAATATATTTACAAGAAAAAAGTCAAAAATATATAAAATTGGGCACGGGTAAGAATGGGTAAATTTAAATGAATTTAAATTATGTCGACTGTACAGTTAGACTTGTCTCTATCCATTACAGATCAAAGGCTGGGTTGTGTTTGGTCAAAGCCAACAAAATCCTATGGGCAAATCTAACTCGGGTCAATTATACTCTTTAATCTGACGGATCAAACTTTTTGGGTCATTAATGGGTTGGGTTGTTTGTGGGTCAACTTAGCTCATTTGTTAAATTTGGTAACAGTATTTTGCTCATATTGGTTAAACGTCTTTATAAATTTTCATCCCATGTGGGCTTCAAAGTTTCGCGTAATGGGGGGAGTAGTGCAACATCTTTATCCCATACGGGGTGAAAAATACTTAAGGGTTAACTGTTCACCCTCTTCATTTTGTGTACTATGCAATAGGAGTGTAAATAATCCAAGTTGTTTGCAGGTAGCTCGTGAGCAGCTCGAATAAAACTCGACTCGAACTCGAATTAACCGAGTTCGAGTTCGAGTATCAAAAGATACTCAATTAATAAATGAGTACGAGTACGAGTTGTGAACTACTTGATCAAATACTCGATTAAGTACTCGACTTGATACTCGATTGAATACTCGACTAGATTCTTGACTCGTTTGAAGTAGTTCTTGTTTATTATTTTCTTTTGAAATGGATGGCTTGTGACATTAATAGTAGAATGAAAGAAGGAAGACTGAATTCCTTGTAAAAGATAACATGTTATATTTGTGGTGGAATGAAAGAACTTGTATTTGGTTTGCTTGTATTTTTTGAAACTTAGGTTTTGATGCATATTTGTTATTAATAGATTGGTGATTTATGGTTGTATATGTTAAAATATGGTATGGGAAATAATTGAGTATCCAAATTGAGTATAACTAATGTTTGAATATATGAAATAATATTATAAAGGAGCTAATTTGTTGAATATTCATATGCACAGTAAACGAGTACTCAAATAGTTAATCGAGTTCGAGTACCGGAGTAGTTAATCGAGTTCGAGTCGAGTACTGAGATACTCGGCTCGACTCAATTACACCCGAAGAAATGAGAAAATTTTTTTAAGGGGTTTATCATTGACCCTCAAATTAGATATGCCCTTAGAAGAGAGAGATTGTAGGGTTGAATGTTGTGAATCTTTGGATATGCCCGTAGTGGAGAGAGATTGTAGGGTTGAATGTTGTGAATCTTTTGTAAGTTGGGTGACCTATATGCACTTCATTCTTAGAGCCGGTTTCGTATCGTTTTCTAGTTGCAGTTTTTAGGTTTTGAGAAACTAAAAATTAGGTTTTGAGAACAAGTCATCCTGATCTTTTGATTTTCTATTTTGGATTTCATTTAAACTAGAAAAAAAAACTGAAGACCAAGAAATGAAGTACCAAGAGATATTGCTTCAAGAATATGATTTTTAGTTTTTAAAAAAAAAAAAAAAACCCAAAACTTCAACAGGAAGACAATACTTAACAAGCCCTTAGTTGATTGACATCTCTCATGTCTACAGATTATAGCTGTCACTGTTTCACCTATGAGGACCGCATAGATGCGTGACTTTCAGAAGAAAACATGAGAAGGAATTGGCATCTAAGGTTTGTTAGATATGTGTATTTAGGACGAGGTTTTAGGTTCGAATCCTTATCGACCGGACATTCCTTATTTACGAAAACAAAGAGGGCCTATTTGGCCAAGCTTCATTTACGGTAAAAAATGATTTTTTCAGGAGAAGCACTGTGTGTAGGATTTAAGGAAGTTTGACTTGGAAAGAAATGTGTTGATTAAAAAAAAAAAAAAAAAAAAGACTTGGAAAGAAATGCTTTTAAATAAAAGTAGAAGGTGTTTCTTTTGCTTTTAAGTAGAAGTAAGAAAATAGTGCTTCTCCTTTGAAGCCGAAGCAGAAGCAAGCACTAAAATTTTTTTCAAAGAAATGTATCTCTATTAAAAGCAATTTTTAAAAAAGTGCTTGTTCAAAGGTGCTTCGTAAGTAGTTTTTTAACAGCTTGGCAAAACATACATTAAAGGAAAAAATATCTTTGAAGTTGTTTCCTGGATCCGAGAGAGAGTACTTGGGTTTGTGCCATAGCTAGATCTAAAAGAAATGGGGTTATAAGTGGACGTAAATGACAAAGATGTCCTCAGTGAGACAACTCGGCCGAAAAGGGACCGCATAAGGATTGGTCTTACGTCACATTAAGCTCAGAGTTGAGTTCATGAAGCACATACGAGTTAATGATTTGAAAGGATATGTTATCTGAAGGTATTATATTTTATTTAGATTTATTAAGGATAAGGATGGAATTTCTAAGTTGTGTATGTTTTAGTTAGTAGGATAGAATTTCTCAGTTGTATTTGTTTTAGTTAGTAGGTTTAACTCTTTTTTTAAAGGAAGTAGAAAGTGTTCATTTGATATTTTTCTCCTTATTTCTGAGTAGTTTCCTCTCTGTATTAGTATTGATCCCTTGATTATTTAATATTATTTTGGCGATTAGTTTTTGCCCTTTAAATATAGCTTAGCAATTTGTTACTTTCAATTTAGTGTTTATCTCATTTGTCTTGGAAGAATGTTCTGGAACAAGTAATAGGTAAGATATCTTTTTGAAAGTAGAGGCATGTACTACCTTTGGCAGAGCTAGTGTTCGGACAATTGGGGGCATGACGGTGGCGTAGGTGCGCGTGCTTTTCTGGGCTACTTGTTTGTGTTTCATTTTAATACGTTTTCGTTTGGTATGGTTGGAGTTGCATGCCAGACTTAATGGGCTCTGTGTCTTCTTTTTTTTTTTTATCGAAGTGTTCACGGAGCCATTTTAAACTACTTGGTTTTGCATTCCTCGATCAGAGCGGGTTTACTCGTGGCAGATGATGTCAGTTTTTGGTGTTTTTAAAGGTCTTTTTTTTTTTTTTTTTTTGATCATAGCGGCAAGAGAGGGGGGGGGGGGGGTAAGGGAGGGGGATGGTTAGAATCGAACCCGGGATCACGGCGTAGCACGCCTGCTCCCCCAACCGGGTGAGCTCCCAGGAGACCCTCGTGTTTTTAAAGGTTTATAAAACCCCTTTTTTGGGCAGAATCCATTATTTCCTTTACATCGGTAAAGAGAGTCTAATAACTACTGCCTTTGAGAGGCAAACCAACACTTGGGGAAAGAGTTGATGAGCTTTGAACCTATGACCTCTTACTAAGGCTCGGGCGTCAAACTTCTACCCCAACAGCATAAGCTTGGACAAAATCCTTCACATCATGCCCCTGTTTCTTGTTCTCAAAACCCAAAACTAAACCCTAGGGGTCATGTTGCCATTGTTGATGGCTCGAAGGTAAAGGGTTGTCACCAATGGATGTAGGGCATCGTCCTCCACTACATTCCAACAACAACAACAACAGACGTAGTGCCTCAAGAGCTTCCGCATAAGCGGGGTCTGGGAGGGGTAGCCTTACCCCTTTAGTGTGTAACCTTGCCAAGAGGCTGTTTCCGAGGACTCCCAACCATATAGGGTTGGCAACACGAGGACTTCCTAGGAGGTCACCCATCTTGGTACTACTCTCGCCCTAGCACGCTTGACTTCGGAGTTATGATGGGATCCGGTGCTTTAGTGCCTGGTGAATTTTCATGTATTGGAAAAGAGGTAAGCGGTTTAACCTTTGAGGATGCCTTCGGCTGTGAGATTGGTCTCTTTTTTTCATTCCGGTTGTGGTCTGGTGGCATTGTCAATGTTGTATTTGGTGGACATTAGCAATTTTTGGATGTTTGGCCGCGCTGAGATGTAGAATGTCAAAATGTTGGAAGGTTAATGGTCATTGTGCCTCTTAATTCTTAGTTACACTCGTTTAATATTCGCACAATAATTCGTCCTTTTTTTGCTTTTTTGATTAAACGAGTGTAATAAGTGGATTAGTTCTCTTCCTTCTCGTAACTGATTTATCGTCGTTAATGCTGTGCTGTTAAATCAGTGTACAGACTTGTATTTTTACAGGTGAAAGAGGGACTCGCCTATCTTTCGTGAACAACACTTGTTTGCAACCAAGAAGTTGTTCTCTTTTACGACATACTTTTTTCCTCGGATATCGTAATTTACGAAGTTAAAATAACGGCAACTCGTGGTTGGTTGTCTTTGAGATGAGTAGCTCTCATTGTGAACTTGATTTTACAGGCGATTTTTTCTGAACTTCTGTTGTATCGTGATGAATCACAGAATGTACGAAGGGTGGGGAATTTCTGCTGGATGCCTATACCGTCAGGCCTATTTGAAGAAATCAAGTGGAAGTGACAATCTATGTAAACCTAAGAGGGTACCAACACGCAAGCATCGGATCCCATTAGAACTCCGAAGTTAAGCATGCTTGAGCGAGAGTAGTATCAAGATGGGTGATCTCCTGGGAAGTCCTCGTACACCCCACGGGTTGGGGGTTCTCGGAAACAGTCTCTCTTTGGGGTAGCACCCTAAAAGGGGAAGGCTGCATACATCCATCTCCCCCAGACCCTGCTTAGGCGGGAGGCCTTGGGGCACTAGGAATGTTGCTTTGCTTTGCTTTGCAAGTGGAAGTGACAATCCTCACTCTTAGATTTCCTTTGAACTGCACATAGATGCCTTAAAAGTTGCGTTGGCACAGTTTTTAGTCAAGAAGGCAGACAGGTGAAAATTTGAGCATTGGCAAGCCTTGGTACTCAACATATGACGTTGAGTTCTACGTCGTTGTGCAGGCATTCCGACATTGGGAAGTCAGACTTGGCAAACCGGTAGTTTATGTTATACTTGGATAATGGTGTATTCAAGTACGCCAATAATCAAGATGGAGGGACAAATCGTCTGAGCGTCACACCAAATGGGGTCGATTCCTTTCAACTTTTCCACTTTATCCTCGAGCACAAATCTGAAACTATGAATAGGGTGGTTAACGCCCTGAGTAGGTGAGCTCTATTACTGGCCACTATGTGAACCCGAGTACTCACATGACTTGATGTGCCACAGACCAATTTCTTTGGGAAGATTTGGCGAGACGCTAATGTCGGTTAGTTAAGCATTGCTTAATATGTCATATCACCGGGGGGCTGACGACTAATGCTCGCCTCTAGATGCCGATGCCTGTTTTGAGTCAGCCATTGATTGATATCAAGATGGATTTCGTTTTCGGTCTTCCCCATTATGGACTCCGTTCTGTTTCAGCCATAGACACCATATTTCTGGTGGTTGACTGGTTTTCAATGATAGCCTATATTATTGTTTGAAAACGTTATGCTTATTGCTGTGCAGTTGGAATTAGACTAGATGGATTGGATCATCAGGCTGACACAATTCTTTATTGTGTTCGGCTTTCTTCCTTGCATATCGCATCTGCTTATTTAGAGCTTGAGTTGAGCTTAGGCAGCTCGTTTGACTTAAGAAGCTGAATCAAATCCTATTAAAGCTCGAGTTTGTAGGCTGACAATTCTAAATGCATCATTCCCAATACAATCTTGAGCTTAAAATGTACATAATCAGACCTTTTTGAGCATTTGTGAGCTCATCTTGAGAATGTATAACCTAGGTTGAGCTTAAATGACCTTAAACAAAGAAAACTTGGCTTAGAGGAGTTGAGTCAAATTTGAGCATAAATGAGTCAAAATTGAGCTCGAGCTTGGGACGAGCCAAACTCAAGCTCAAACTTTCTACACTTGGCGAGTTAAACTGGTGCACTGGTGCTCATGCCAAACGGGTTAAGCTGGTTTAGTTCATTTACATTCGGAAAATACTAAAATCCGACAACATATTGTGCGTTGTTCTCTTGGGGCAAGATGGCCCCATGGTGAAAACTAAATCCACGGCAGGCCCATTGAGTTAATGCAAACTAGTAGCCCATCATGAGGGCGTCTTCAACCCCTACGGTCTATCACCCGAGGGTGAGGAGTTTGATTCTCATTGCGGATATGCTCATGACTTATCTACTAATGGGAATTGTGGGCTTTCTCATGGGCCGGGGTTGGCTGGGGCAACACAGTCCCTTGCTACCCAAAAAAAAAAAAAAAAGACTAGTTGGAAATAGTGTCTACATAATTCTAAACTTTCTTATGTTCGAAATACTTTACTAGTATATTTGAAAAAAAATGAGAGGAAAAAAATATATAACGCGGTGTTTTCGAATAGATTCTTTTAGACGATTTGTTTTGTAAGAGTAAAATCTATTTAGATATCTTAGAGATACTATGGAATTTGGTAACATTTTTTTATACAACCTCTGTGTAACAGATAAGAAATTGCTGTAATCTTTTAGCTAAATAATTAAAATACCTTCATCAAAAAATATATATTTTTAAGAAAAATACAAAATCCTCTTATCCCCTCTCATTGTTGTTGTATGCTTTTTTTTTGTTTTTTTTTTTTTGGTGCCTCAACAACATAAATAAGACTCATACTGTTACTCACAGGTAACCGAAAAGAGTCACCAAGTATATGGTACCTTTGAAATATTTTAAAACTTCACTATGTTACTCGAGCCCAATGTTTTTCTCTTGTTTTTTTTGGTCAAACAACTTTTTTCTTTTTAATATATTATCTTCTTATATCTTTTATATTACATTTATATGGCGCACATATTAGCGCTCTTATTTGCTTATGTGGGTACGAGCTGGGTATTAGCCTGCAGTTACCTGCCATTAAGTTTTGCTCATAATGTTTGCCTACTGATATTTACTGCTCTATACAGTCCTAATACTATGTTACTATGTTGCTCATGCTTCCAGGCTTCTATGCATCAACGGCGACACGTTTCTCAGGCTGGGGGTCATCGGAAACAACTTTTCTTTACGGTAGCATCTAAAGGAGGAAGGCTGCATATTTATACTCCCCCCCCCAACCCAAAAAAAAAAAAGACCCTGCGTATGCTGGAGTCCTTGTGGCACTGTGATTGTTGTTGTCGTTATATATATTTTGAAAATATAATATGTTTTAAAGATATTTTTGCCCCTTTTGTTTTTTGTTCATAATATTTGCCCTTTGTTATCGAAAGTAAAGCAGCGCACCTTCCATTATCAAGTAAGCTGAAATCCCACAGGAGAAGAAAAAAAACTAAAATTTTAATTTACCTATATTTTGAATATTTATTATTTAGATAATTTTTATATTAATATGTATTATAAAATATTTAATTATTAAAAACTTTATAACTTAAATAATCTGATGAAATCCAACAACTCTCTATAGAAGAGAACGAGTTGTTGGAAGACATACGGTCTGTTTGGTAATAGAGAATTTTTTAGTTTTTCAGAAAAAAATTTCCTGAAAACTTGAAAAGCGTGTTTAACTATTCAGTTTTTTAATTACAAAAGTTAGAAAATAATTTTTTAGTTTTCTCTATTCTTTTATAGATTTGGAAAATATTTTTAAACTGTTTTTCATTTTTTTTTTCTCCTGAAAATGGCACCATGCTGGTTATCCAAATTTTACTATGTTGTCGATGCTAGTCATCCAAATATGCCCGGGTTTTTGGCACCCTATCGTGGTGAACGATATTATATAAATGATTTTCAAGGTAGAGGATACGTAAGAGGACTATGCGAGTTGTTTAATTATAGACATTCGTCTTTGCGGAATGTGATAGAGTAGGCTTTTCGGGTACTTAAGATTAGGTTCCCGATTTTAAAAGCGATGCTGAATTATCCATTTAGGTGACAAAAGTTGGTTCACATATCGTGTTGTACATTACATAATTTTATTCGAATGGAAGACAGAGTAGATACATTATTTGCGACATATGGTAGAGAAGATGCAGTGGTCCCTAGTGAGAACGCTATCCCCATTGTACAAAAGGGTGTAGAAGTAGATATGTCCCAACAAATGCAAATGAACGAGGTACGGCAAGTAATTACTGATGAATTATGGAACGCTTATACCAATAAGTAGAGTAGATATTGTATGTTCAGACTATATTTGTAATTTATTTTGATACGAAGTACTCCTTTTTCGTAGTGTTTGACTAATTTGCAGGTAATACTTAGGCGAATCATTTTCAACTATCAAATCAGTGTTATTATCGTTCGGACTGCATTCGAATCGTATTATTCGATTTTCAGATTTACGGGTTTTACTTATGGATCATTTTGAATTTTCAAAAAATTTAGAAAACAAGGATCAATTGATTGCATTTTTTAGTTTTCTTTGTTGTAAAACTGGAAAAGGAAAACTAGAGATGCAAAGGCAAAACTGAAAATAAAAAAAAAGGGAAACAGTTTTCTGTTATTAAATAGGCCCATAGTCTCTCCACAAGAAATAAGGGAAGCCATTTGAAATCGTGATGGTTCCAAGGCTTTAGGTTTTGATGGATTTAGTCAAATTGCCCGTTTAAGCAATCTCGCATTCAATATGCCAATGACAAAGATGAGAACTAAAATCAAATCTATTGGATATCTATCTAACCGACCCATTTATGATGGGTGTGGAAGTAAAAAAATGGATTTAAATGGTTTTGAATTTGACTATTGATAAATGGGTTTTCAGTTGGGTTTGTGATATCAAACATGACCGAAATCTGACATTAAGTTATATTAGATAGAGGACATTTTAAAATGATTAAATTTTAACTCCTTTTTAAATGGTGCTGAAGGTGTAATTGTGATGACTCTTGCCATCCCATCTCAAATCCCAATGGTCACCGCCGCCGCCTCCCGCCACCACCGCCATCGCCACCGCCACCCGCCACCACCATTTCTTGCCTCTCCCCCTCCCTTTAAGAAGAAAGGTCTTAAGACATTTGCTCCCTCGACACTATCTCTGAACCAGTTAGATCCATTATCACGTGTGGTGCTGGATTTGGGGTGGGCTTGAGTAATTTGTTTTTGGGCAGATAGGAGGATCGATGACTTCCCTTTCTAAGGACAAATATCTTAGGCTTTTCTCCATTTACACAAATAGCTTAGCCACCATTGACCACATGGGCTTTTGGGATGAGATGTATTGGAATTGGACCCTAGGTTGGCACCGTAGACTTTTTAGATGGGAAGAGTACACATGATTAACTCTTAACTAGGACTTTCAGGTTGTATGCCTTTCGTAGTGGCTGAAGACATCCTGATATGGTATCACGATCTTAAAGTTGGCTTCTTAGTCAACTCTTTTTATAAAGTTGCAATCATGGCTTCTAACAACTTTGTATCTGAACAGGTAAAGGATATTTGGTGCAGTTTGGTGTCTCCTAGGATTGAGATATTGGTTTAAATAACTCTCCTTGGTCAATTAAATAGGAGAAAAGGTTAGCAAAGATTGATATCTTACGAGTCAAGGTCCATGCTCTTCCTGTACTAATAATGGGCAAAACTATCTTCACTTTTTCATCTTCAGTATGTTCTTATAGAGAATTTAGGCAGATGTTCTTAAGTAGTAGGAAGTTAATTTTGTTTGCCCAAACAATGTTAAAGCAATGCTACAGTGGCAAGCTACCCACTTGATAGGCTTATCCAAAAGGCACGGATCGTGACATTCTTCCCTTCAACTCAAATGGGAAACTAGGTGTTCGCTCTTTTTTTAAGATTCTCCTTCCAATTAGAACCCCATAGTGAAAGCATACAAGTCGAGGGATGTCTCCTAGTTTTGAGCTCTAACATATTGCCCCTACTCGCCGCTATCTTGAGAGCCCTTTAGACTCACAGTAATGTCTAATCGCCTGATAGGTCTTCGTTTTTATGCTGGTTGGTTCTCCTTGAAACCCTTTAAAATGAAACATGGATGGCAAACTTGGTCCTACAGGAACTGGCAGTGTGCTCATGAACTTTGATGGTACCATGTTAGCTTTTTTTCCCAGCCCAATTGGCTTTCACGACTCAAACCATGTCAAAACTTTTCGTAATTTGGTTTGCCAGTATGTTTCCGACATCAACGATTGGGCGAAGTGACAATATTTAATTATTGAATCCGACTCGTCATCAACAATATTTTGGACGATAAAGTCAACCCCAAAGCCATGGAAATAGAATTCTTTTATTAACAAAATCTAAACTCTATTAAGTTATTTCAGTAGTGTATAATTCATCGATCATTCAAATGCAATTACAACTTCATCATGAACCATTTTACAAAGGTGTTCCAAAATCTCATTCTCTCATTACCCGTCGTTGATTATGGTGGCTGATCACTCTGGTTCTCTCTTGTTTTGTATCCATGTTTGGGGTGTAAGTAGGGTACTGAAATCATCTACGTAACTTCTTTCCACTTGTGATCCTTAACACCTTAGAAGTAACACATTAGTCTCGTAACTATGATAATGGTGGAAAGGGATTTAGAGATAAAAACGAGATTAGAGAATATTAAAAAAAAAAAAAAAAAAAATCAAAGTCTACTGTATACCATGTATCGTACGTAGGGACCAAGAAAGTCTACGCATACAACATATGCATAGAACACTTATGCGAATCTCAATTGCCAACTCTTTAGATCAAACCAGACCCGGTGAAACTTAACATAAAAATAGTGGTTGTATCATTGACTAACCCTTGACTAGTCACTAAAAAACCAAGCACTTTCCAAGGGATAAAAGAGTAGTGCTGGGATTGTCAAGCATGCCTTGTCATTTTTTGGGAATTTAATTCCTGTATCTACTTCATTTTAAGCAGGTATTTATGCTTGGCTACTAGTATGAGAAATAGAAGGCAGCTCTGCATTGATCCCTTGTTACTCTCCCAGAGTTGTTGCCCGTGCGGTCTCAGTCAGATTGGCTAGGGAGCAGACATCCTTTTCGACACAATACCCTCCAGAAAGTCAGTGTAACACTATAGCTCGGCATGCATCACTGGTTCGACCCTCTTTAGAGCAGATTACGAATTTCTTGAGTGTGTGTGAGGAGGCTGGAACTCCTATCCCATGGTCTGCGAATGAAGGACTGAGTGTTACTTGGCAGCCATTAGGTCAGGTTTCCTTCCATCTCAATGGTTAGATCATTGGTAGATGGGCATGCTCTTACCCGTACGACACATCGTAGCCTTGCCTTCTTCAGCCTATGGCCCATCCTCCTCGTTTACTTCCTTAGGTTGAGGATGATGTCGGTAGGTGGTCTGTGGAATGTAGTTGGCCACATGCTTCTCTTCCTTATCTGTCTCCACAGCGTGGTGATCATATTCCAGTTTAGGAAGTGCGTGGAAACCAACATCTACCTCCTTTGCTCCAGTGGGTAGAGAGTGACATGGCTAGTTCAGCTCAGCCTCATGCTCAGTAATCGCATAGTGAGAATATAACTCAAGACCCCGTCAATGAAGATGATTATGGGTCCTCCAGGCCTGTGTTTCCTCCATGTTTTGAGCCCTCTGCTTTGAGCAGGCCAGAGACTTGTATGGAGAGACCCAGTGGAGTTGAGATGAGAAAAGGAAAAGGAGCGAGAACAAAAAGGGAGAGGAAAGCGTTGAAGCACAAGGAAACAGAGAATGAAAAGAAGGAGCTTCAGGAATTTCTGAAAGATATGTCGTCTATGAACAGCACATTGAACACGACCAAGGCCTCAGGCAAGCGGAAAAAAGGGAATGAGGCGAAATGGGGAAAATCATCAAAGACAGCCGGGAAGAAAAAAAAAAAAAACCGGAATAGGGGGAATTGGTACGGCAAGATCTTGGAAGCGGAGTATGACGGGATGATCATGCAAGCAGAGCGGGTAATAGAGATGGAAAAAATAGTAGGTTTAAATTTTGATGGTTTCGACCCACCTATGGTGGTAGATTTGCTTGCTAAATGAGGTGGATGGGTTTGTGGTTGAGGTTTCAATCCTGCCCCTGTTTCCCGTGTTGTTCGTCTGATTTTTCTTCATTTGGGATCTATGTCTTCTTGCACGTCTTGTCTGACCTGTGTTTGGTGTCTATTGTGTTCTGTTTGGGTGTTTTGCTTTTGGTGCCTGTTTGATCTGGACTCTTTTTTGTACCCACTTCCGTTTAGGGGGCGACTAAAGGCTCATCTTTTCGAGTTGCCTGTTTGTACTATGGCTATGCCGATAATTATCAAAAAAAGAATTACTTCTCAGGAATTAGAACTTACCTAGTCCCCCTATTAATAAAGGAACTGTAAATTGCTAAGGAATTTCTACTTCTCATATTCTATGAGTCTCCTAATAACCAAACAAGAAGTCAAATGCCCAATTTCCATGAATTTCAAATTCTTGTATTACTTCCTGGTAAACAAACGACCCCGTAACATAAAATAGTGCTCTTATCATTGACTAACGATAGTCACTTAAAAAACAAGCATTTTACAAGAGAGAAAAGAGTAGTGCTTAGATTGCCAATGAAGCCTTGTCGTTTTCTAGGAATTAAATTCCCGTGTCCAACTTTCTAGAAAGCAGGTATTTGTGTTTAGCTGTCAAGATGAGAAATTGAATTACTTTCTAGGAATTAAAACTTAATTCCTGTGTAACAAAGGAAATTCAATCATCAAGGAATTTCTATTTCTCATATTCTGTAAGTTTCGTAGTATAACCAAATAAGAGGGCAAATGCCCACTTTTTTTGAATTCCCGTTAAACTTAACTGGGTCTTTAGGCTCGACCCACAAAGTTGGCATATATGAGATCCATATATAAATTCAAATAAGGTTTCATCCTAAAATCAATTGGTATTAGTTGGAGTAACATACTAGACTATATTGATCATTTGTTTCTCACGACTCCAATGTGCGATACATACTAGAGTTACACGTGGGATCCTTAACAATTCCAAATTCCTGTTTTACTTCCTGGTAAACAAACAACCCCGTGACGTAAAAAGTAGTCTTATCATTGACAAACCATTGAATAGTCACTAAAAAAAGCATTTTAGAAGAGATAAAAAGAGTAGCAGTGCTCAGATTGTCAATCAAAACTTGTCATTTTCCTTGAAGCAAATTAGTGAATACAAATTCACAGCACATCCATGTCAAACTAGCACCAAATGCACATTGGGCCCCCCAAAGCACTACCATTTACTCCACGTTTTGATGTGCTTGCTTACGTTCACCTGCGCCTATTGTGACCCCCATCACTACATTTCCAGTCAGATAATTAGCAAGAGAACTCGTGATACATACCAGACGCACTCGCAAAGGCGATGGTCGAGCTAACATGCAAATCGACAGCACCAACAGCAACAACCCAGTGCCTCAAAAGTGGCTTCTGCCGGGGCAAGGTCTGTATGAGGTTGGAGAGAAGAAAAAGAAGAAGGAACAATATTAGAAAAATAAGTAGAATAAAGCGATAATAGACAACAAGCACTAATAGAACAACCAAACATCAATAATAACAAAAATAACAGACATGCATGCCTAGAAGTATTGCGCTCCTATCCTCTAACCACAGTGTCTTACTGCACGTATTTTTAACCGCTACTCAACTTTATCTAAGGCCATCTCTTTGCGAAGTTAGAACAAAAGTAAAGTAAAATAAAAGCATCGTAAAATATACGAAACATCCCATAAAAAATAGACACTTTTAGACGAGATAAGCAGCCTATTAAAATGCATGTTATTGCTATTATCTTATCTTCTAACCAACTTGTCAAGCTGATGTTTTTGGCCTATGTAGACACCTTGGGGCCACCACTGTAGGATAAATGACCCTTCTTTTTGCTTGTTTTTCGAGCGAAATTATCGGTTGATGCATGGAATTTTGTATAGAAAGTTGTATGACTGTAGATATTACGGGTTATGGAGACTGTGTAGTGTTAGAATGGAGTATGAAATGGCTTTAAGGTATGTATTAACCCTGTTTTTAAGACTTATTTCGTCCATTATGAACGTTTCGAGGATACAATAAAACTCAATGTCCCTATGTTATCACAAATCACCAAGTATACGGATAGAGATAGGATTCCTGAGTATGATTGTCGAGAAAAGGATAGGGTTATTTATAGACACTCAATGTGTCTTTTCAAACAGACACTCTAGTAGTTAAGTTGTCCTTTTTGAACAGACACCTTGGCAGTTAAGTGTCTTTTTTGAACAATCACATTTTTTATGTGGGATAAAGTGTCTTTTATAATTTCTTTTATATTCCCAATGTCCTAAACCGACACCCAGTTATCAATTTGGGATAAGTTGTACTTAACTTAATATTGACCTTTTTAAAATACATTAACATCTAAGGTTGGATTCTTCTGGATGTTAGGACCAATTTTACTCGCTCCTTGGCTAATCCTCGGGTTCCATGTAGTATCAACTTGGAAGTTTTCTTACTCGCCGCGCCATAAAGAAATTAGGGCTCCCGAACCTAGGGGGTAGATGGCAATGGAGTGGGCCGGGTACGGGGGTGCTTCTTTCACACCCGTACCTGCCACCCAAATCCACTCCCATATCCGTTCCATTACCCGCCGCGGGTATGAAGTGGATAGGTTGGTAGAAACCCATATCCATACCCGACCCATTACCCCTGGGTATCCAATTGGTGTCCAGTACCCGCCCCATTCCGGTCCTAAGGTGGGTACAAAATGATTATCCATATCCGCCCAAAGTAATCATTTAATACTATTTTTAAAAAAATCAATTATATGTTTTTATAAAATTGATAAATAATTTATTTAATTGAAATTTAAGCACTTATTTTTTAATTTGAAGGTTAACTATATACAAAATGAAGCGGATATGGTGGGTATAAAGTGGGTGAGGTGGGTATGGAGTGGGGTGGGTCGGGTACAACTCTATACCCGTACTCGCCATGGGTATGGGGCGGATACACTAAGCCTGTACCCACTACTCGCCTCACTTATAACCATACCTGCGAGTAACGAATTTTACACGCCCCATTGCCATCCCTACCAGGAGATGATTGTAGGGAGTTATTTGCACCCAATGGCATGACTGAAACCCTATTAGAGTATAAAATCCAACTATCTTAAAAGTTTAAACTATTAGATAAAGACCTGTAAATAGTTTTATTATTTAATACACCTTGGCAGACAACTATCCATTCAGTGAAAGCGTGTATAATAGACAAACACACCTCATACCTAATACTGAAATTATATTAATACTGAAACCGAAGCCTATCAGAATTTCAACTCGTGACATTCTCAGGCAACAAAGCTTGGATATATACTATTTCAAAGAGTATCGGGCCTAATTTCGCTTGGCAAACTCACTTTCCGAGGGAAGGATTTCCCTCCTATATAAGCTAGCACATGTTAGCATATCTAGGTGAAGTATGATATTTAAAACACCTTCTCACGGGCAACGTGAATCATGGCAAACAACTGTAGACACCGATATTAGGGTCCAAAACATCACAAACTAGGTCTAATTTTGATACTATTTCAGAGGATATTGGGCCTAACTCCACCTGATAAACTGGCTTATCCAAGGAGGATGCCCTCACTATATGTGTTAACATCATAAGTGGAGTTTCAATAATGGTTTAGGGGCTTTTACTAACAGTTACCTAAATTTTAGGTGCCATTTCAAAAGACTACTTAGATTTTTTTAATTTTTTAATGGCACACCTAAACTTTCTAAAATTTTGTAATGTCACATCTTAATGTGACGCTATTAACATCATTTGGTTTTTGCTGACATAGCATTTAAATTTTTTTTTATAAATATATACATTATTTTCTAAATATTTATAAATTTTTTATATTTAAAATAATTTTAAAAGTCATTCTATTTTTTTAAAATTATTTTCTCTTTTTTTTATAATGCCGCATCACCAAAAACTAATGAATGTTAATGACGTCATGTGACGTCGAAAAATTTTAGAAAATTTAGACATGATATTTAAAACTTAGAAATTCTATGTGGTTTTTAAAAGCGCACTTAAATTTAGGTAATTTTCAGTAAAAAATTCAATATTTTATACAGAGAGAGGCATTTTCTAGTCAATAACCCCTAGGAACTACTGAGCTAGTTCAATCCTCATGGCCACAGTCTAGACCTGTGTCCATGTACTTTAATTTTCGGGTCAGGTTGGTATACCTGTTTTTTTAGGGTTTCTCTTTGCTAGTAGTACTATAAATATTTTTATACAGCTTCTGCTCATTTCAAGAGAGAAAAGACACGAGCAAGAGAAAGAGGGAGTGGATAAAATCTTATAATACTTTATTTTCGATTTAGTGAAATTCTCTACCTTTGCTTATGGTTTTTCCCTCTTTTTGAGGGTTTTTCACGTAAATACTGGTGTCTTCGTTTCTATTTCTCCTTATCTTCTTATTTGTTTTTCAGATTTCATTGTCCAAATTTATGGAGAAACACTCTGTTATTCTCAGGAAGAAAACCGCATGACCAAGTGTACCAAACTTTCACTATATAGTTTTGGATTATAATATCTAACTATAATTCAAAACCCATTATATACAAATACACTCACACTTGTATGTAACACGCCTTACCCCTATCAAGTGCTATCATGAAGAGAGGTTGTTTCCGAAAGGCCTCCAACCCTAAAAAACGAAAACGGAAAAAACAAAAATGGGAATATTAATTCACTCCAATGGTCTTCAAATTAGGGTAAGAACAGAGCAAATCATTAGATTGATTCACTCTTACATAATCACTTTATTTTCCATATTTTCCATCTCCCATCAAATTTCTTCTCTTTGTCAAGCTTCTGTTACTATACTTTCAACTTACCCTTTTTTCTTTCTTTTCATATGCTGAGAGTTTCACCTATCAGTTTAAACTTTTAGTGGATAGGTTTTTCGACATAGTGTTAAAACCTTTCTAAGCGAGAGGTCAAGAGTTTGAATTCTAACTGTCCTTCACTTTTAATATCAATATATTCAAGCACAAGGTACAAGGTGGACCCATGTATCATCCATGTTTTTATCCCAATGGACATTTGTTAAAGACACATGTTAAATATAAAACCATTCATGAGTCTTCATCTAATAGCTTGAACTGATAGGTGAAGGCTTAGTAATGATTTTACATTCTAGCATATTCATCCCTCTTAGATATTACGGAACTAGAGGCTTGCCCACTTTTCACTTTCTGATGGAGATTGAAGATAGAGAAGAGGAAAACGGGTAGAGCAGTCCTATGCTTGGCATCGAGTTTGCCAACTGACATTAATTACGGTGATATATATTGAAATTAAATAGAAGCCAAAGTCCATTTAATAAATGACGTTTTAATTTGATAAAAACAACTATTACAACTAAAAGAAAAGATATAAATAACTAGACAATAAGAAAAGAATTTAGATAGAGTCAAATCCAGCAATTGAAATCTCAAATACTTCTGTTTTTACGTTAGTAATTGGTGTAGCACAGATGAAGAGGATTAATGATTATACAAGATATGATACTTTATTAGATTTGAATAGGTTAATTGATAGGATTAGATTAGAATATATCTTTTTAGATTTCTATAAATAGAGCTTTGTAATTCATTATTTGGAAGTTTTGATAAATAAAAATTGAATTATGTTTTCGATTAGCAAGTTGTGCTTAGTCTAATTTAATCCTACTGGCTAAAAATAAATATTCTAATATAATCCTATCAATTAACCTATCCAATCTAATAAAATATCAAATCTTTTATAATCATTAATCCTCATCATCTATGCTACATCAGTAATATTTCAAAATTCTTTGAGGATCTCTATCACTTTCATTCTCCACAGATAATAAGCATGGATCCATTGAGCCCATAGCAGAAGAAAAACATTTCAAATATGTTATAATCATGACATAGATGACCATAAACTCAACACAATTTTGGAGGAGAAAAGATGAAGCAGGAATGTGGTCCCAAGTGGAGATGTCAAGTCTTCTGAAAGCTTATACTGTTCAGTAAAGGCCCAAAAATAATTTTATACTCTAATATATCTTCTAACGCGAATGACTATTAAACTTAAAGCGTGTAAAATATACAAGCTCTTCTCCTACTTTGCACTTCAGTTATATAATATTAGAAGTTGGAAGTCATTGGGATTTGAACTTGTGAACTGTTGGACATCAAGACTCTAATATCATATCAAAGGATAAACTTCCCCTAAAAGCTTAAGTTGCCTGGTGAAGGCCTATTTTGCCAAGCTGTGAAAAAATTACTTTTTGTAAAAGCACTGTTGTAAAAAGTGCTTTTAATAGGGTTATTTTTGTCTGAAGGGTTTTAGTTTTTGCTACTACTTTAAAGAAGAAACACAATTTTTTTTTCTTTTAGTTAAAAATAGAAATATTTAACAATTTCTTTCCTGACCAACAATCTCAAACCAAAGGAAAAGTACTTTTCCAAAAAAAAAAAACTTTTTGAAAAAAACTTAATCAAACAAATCTAAGAATAGTTTAATGCTCAAACAGACAACAACAACAATAACATACCTAGTACCCTAAGGGCTTCCGCATAAGTAGGGTCTAGGTGGGGTGGTTGTACGCAGCCTTACCCCTTCAGGGTGTAACCCTGATGAGAGGTTGTTTTTGAGGACCCTCAACCTGACAGGGTTGGCAACACGAGGACTCCCCAAGAGGTCACCCATCATGGTAGTATTTTTGCCCAAGCACGCTTGACTTCAGAGTACAAATGGGATCCGATATCTTAATGTTTGGTAAATGAACCCTTTTATGCTGAAACAGACAAAAGTAGCAGTGTGCAAAGAGAGAGAATTCACCAAAGTCATAATCAAAAGTGGATCATCTACTTACCCCAATTAGTAAAACATTTACAAAAAGAAAAAGATGAAAAGACTAATTATTTTTGATTATGCAAAACAACAAAAAAAAACCCCCAGACGCAGGAGTGGGTGGTCTTTACCTAGATTATAGACACTTGTCCCCCCTCCCACTAAAAGGATCTCACCCCACACTCACTGAAGTACCAATCAAAATTAACCATGCATTTAATATTCCTGGTAAATTACATATTAGTACCTTTAGGTTTTGTCGTTCAGTACTTCAATTTGTAGTTGACTACTGTTTATAGTGCTAGCCCGATGTTTATAATATTGACCCGATATTTATTCACCCGGATAACCGCAACCTAGAGAAGGGCGCGCCTCATCCTTCCATCGTCTTTTACTATCACCTCTTTGGAGCAATAACCGCTCAAACCTCTTACTCCTATTGGGCCAAGAAAGTCAGGCATGCATGTAGAGTTTGAGTTCAACTTATCTTTACAAACCCCATCTCATGCTGAACTTTAATACGATGAATAAACTCACTGACCAAATTCATCGTAAACACCTACAGTTATTCTCTTGTTTTGTTGTATTTGTTCTTTCTCTTCTTGTTTCTGGCTCTTCTAAATGATGGTATAATCTTCTATAAACATTTAGTATCGCTTGTATTTTCCTTTTTTCTAGTTTATTGTGACTGTAATGTTGGCTAGTTCTGTATTGCTTTGTTGCAAGCTTTTACGCAGGCTGGCTTAGGCCTCGCTTCTGCAGGTTTGTCTGTTTTGTACACGACTCTTGTCATTAGAAAAAAGTTTTCATGTATTAATGCTTTAGTTCAGTAACTTTCTAAAATAATATTTTAGCATAAGTGTTACGTGTATTTAATCGGATAGTCCAAAATGACGGTGTGTAAGGGTGTAAAATCGGCTACTCATTCAACTCTTTTTATTAGAATTGTCAAAATATTGCGGTTTATGTCTGGGATGAAGGGAATAGGAAGAGGTTGGTGGGTTTTTCAACAAGCAATGACTAGTTTGACACTATTTGGCACCATCAGTTGGACTTTTTTATTAAATACATATAACATTTGAACTAAAAAATTATTTCACAAAGTCTTCAGACCTAAAAGTTAATATACCAAACCTCAAGGCACTGATACATAATTTACCGTAATATTAATCCTCATCAGTGAGCACAATTTAAAAGGATAAATGACATATTAGTATTTTGAGATCAGGTGTGTTAAATTTTTAGTCCACATACTTTATTAAACGATTGCAGCTTAGATTTACATGTATTTAATAAAATAATTCAACCAACGGTATGAAAGGATGTAAAATTTGCCATTATTTGTATGTAATCTCACTATCCCCTCGTTATTTCTCTCATCCCACACTCTAGCCACAATGTTGGTACACTTCTGATGATGAAGAGTTGGACGAGGGACTTATTTTACACCCTTACACAATACAAATTTTACTATTTTATTAAATACATATAGTTTCTGAACTACAAAATTATTATACAGTTTGTGGATTAAAAAACTAATACACTAAATATTAAAGTATCACTATGCAATTTACACAATTAAAAACTTCAAGCATGGCACAGTGCTCCCAAAGCAATAAATCTTATTATCTTTAGGATAAGATAGGGGAAAAAAAAAAGATAACCCATGTCATGTTATCTTTAGTGACATTAAAAATTGGTGTAAGTTACACTTGGCATACCTTTGAACCAAGTGCAGCAGTTAAAAGGAATTGTGAATCCTGAAAATAATACCTCGTTAAGGAATTAACTGTCGTTAGTTGTTTTTAGATAAATTTTTAAAATAAGAAGAGCTAAACTCAAACTTATCAGAGGAGCGTAGTCAAAAACTTTGGGATTGTTAAGAGAAATTGGGAGAATTTAGGTATAATATAATGATCCTTTATGGTGAAGTAGGTGGGACATTTATCGAGCCAATGTCATGTACTTGGCATGTGATGTAGGGATATCTGAGTTCCATAGACTATCTGGTTTTTAAGGGTTTGAAATAAAGAACTCCGTATTACATGGAGAGAAACATTAAGGGCAAGTGGCTTGGTTTCTAGTGTGTAACCAGATTAACAAGTCATATCTTAGAGCTCTTTAAAGATTGATGATTCGTTACTTAAAAGCGAGAAGCCTAAGGGGGGATTATACTTGCCAATATCTTTTCCCTCGACTTTCAGTCAACAAGCCTCTAATACCATGTCAAAGAAACAACACAACCAAAAGTTTAAACTGATGGATAAAGACTCAAAAATAGCTTTATATTTTGACAAAGACTAAGGGTAAGGGTCGGTACAAGGGGATTGTTATTGTCATGACAAAAATTTTTATTGCCACAATAATAAGGTGACCTACAAAATTACTTTGAAAACTATAATCTTGCTCTGATAATAATAATTTTGTCCTGATAACATTACCTTTGAATAATTAATCAAAGAAGGAGAGTAAACAATAGAAGACAAAGTCTGAGCCAGAAATGTAGAGACCAATAAGATCAATTTGCTTCAAATAACAGGACAGATGCACTTAAATAGTGGCATCCAATAGAGAAAGGGAAAGGAATTAAAGACAATTAAATATGGTTTCCATTTGTGTGCAACAAAATAAATATCTTTGATGTCATAATGCAACTTCTCTCTCTTCTTTCACTCTTAAGTATTTGGAGATTTAAGGTGGGGTCACCACAAATTAGTGCCATTCAGAACTGGTCAAGATTCAAAGTAACAGAAGTAGTTGTTTGGACTCTCGATTTTTGAATGGATCCTTTAAAAAGTAGCTATATTGTAAGCTTATTTTTACTGCATGTTGTCACTTGTAATTAGGAGCAGTTACTTAGGCTTCCATGCTTTTCATGCTTTCTACGCTTTCCATGCTCTTCATGCCTTTCAGGTTAGGGGTTATCGGAAACAGCCTCTCGTCAGGGTATCACCCTGAAGGGGTAAGGCTGCGTACATCCTACCCCTCCCAGACTCTACTTACGTGGGAGCCTTCGAGGCACTGGGCCTGTTGTTGTTGTTGTACTTAGGGTAGCAATTTGTTAAAGAGAACCCTTTAAAAGTTAGTTATAATTATAATATCAATTTGGTTTTACTGTATATCACCACTTATACTCGGAGAAATAATATAAAATGAGTTGTTCAAGATAATGTTTAAAATAAACTAGACGCCTCTGTTACACAAAAAAGGCCCACTCCTTTTGGCAAGACTATAATTCTATTCTGTTACACTGGCCCTTAAAGCAAGGGAGCAAAGGTCGTATTGAAGGTGATAAACTGATTATTATAGAGGTCATTTCTAGAATTTATAAACGCCCACGGCAAGTTTACATAATCATTAAGAGATGTGGCAAGTTTACATAATCATTACGAGATGTCAGGAAGATGCTTGATAGCTTCGAGAAAGTCAAGGTCTCATATATGTACAGAGAAGGTAATCAAGCGATAGATTTGACAATGTTAGTCGGTCATCATTGGCAAGGAAGCGGTTATGTGGATGGGGAACATTCAAGGGTTCTTTGTGGGATTGATTGTGATGAACTAGTTAGGGCTATCTATTAGGGGTTTAAACGAAAGGAATCTTTGATGAACTACTTGTGTTCGAAATGGACACGGCTTGCTCATGTTCATCAATGGAACTCGATAGCAAACTCAATGAGTCGAGTTCAAACAGAGGGTGCTCGGCTCATTAACGTTCATGAGCAATTTGGCAAGGGCTCAATAAGAGCTCGTTAAAAGCTCGTCAAGAACTCGTTAAGAGCTCATTAATAGTTAATATTAGATAAAAAATATTCGATAATAGCTCAATAGTAACTCGAATAGCTCAACTCGATAGCGAGCTTGACTCAATAACAAGCTTGGCTCGGTTATGAGCTCAATTCGGCTTGATTAAGCTAATGAGTAGAGCTGAGTTGGATATCGAACATGCTAAACTTTTATTGAATCAAGCTCGAGCAAAGGTTCGAAAGTTTGATAAGAGCTCGGCTCGAACTCAAGCTCAAGTTCGCATAGGGGGTGTTCGGCTTGACTTGGCTCGTGACGATGTGCTGGTAGGATTGTCTATAGATAGTCGACCTAGTGTATTCTTTTCTGACGAGAAAAAAACGAGGAAGCAATCCAGATTATTCAGCCAACTGTTCTTTGTTGAAAGTGAGCCACACAATGCTGGATACAGAGCTAACATCACTACCATTAACACTGTTAACTGCAGCAAAGGAATTAAAGTATATATTCACTGGAGCATATTCTAAAACTCTACAGTTTTTACGGCTATTTCGCGATCGCCCTTATGAAGTCTCGGCTTTCTCTATCAACTTAATCTTTTGGGATAGTTGGTTTATTTACATGGTATTAGAGCCTTGTTGACTAAGAAGTCATGAGTTCGAATCCTAATCACTTCCTACTTTCAACGTTAACATAATTTAAGCACAAGGTATAAGGTAGATTGGGACTGCTGTTGTTGTTATTCTTGTATAAGGTAGACTTATGCAATATCCACGCTCGTAAAGAAATCTATCTCAACATATCTCTTCATACTCCGCCTAATCATGGCATTAGTTGTACTACGACGATGTCTCTGCTACGCACTAGTGGCCAATCCAGTATCCAATGACCAAAGCAACACGTGGATGTCGACTATCGTTATGTTTGTGAAAAAGTTATGAAGGGCGATGTACAAGTTCAATACACGCAGACAACAAAACAAGTGGCAGACATTTTCACCAGAGGACTATTCATCGAGATCTTTCACTACCACAAGTTCAATATGCATTTGGAACCCCCCACACTTGGATTGGTGGGAGCATAATAAAATATATGAAATACTAGAATAGGAATAGACAAATTTGTTAGGAAATGCAACCAACTAAACAACGAAAATTCAAGGAGAAAAAATAGATAACAAAAACACAGATTTAGTGGTTCAGGCAAAATTGCCTATGTCCACGGAGTTGTAGGGAGAATTTTATCGCTTTGGAATTGTTACAGAGAGTTTTCTTCAATTCGCACTACTCGTTCAAACCCTAGAACTGAGTGTAAATAGGCGCACAATGAAACCTTAGATATTCAACTGAAACCATTAATCAAGGGTTTGAACCTTGAGCTGGGCCCAAACCAAGGCCCAAAAAATTTTTCCAGGGGCATAGTCAACAAGTACTAGCCAGTCTATTCCGTTCCGGATCGGGCTGTCCATCGGATTTGGCCCATAACAGCATAAAACTAGGTTCCACACAAGTAACCCCACAAAATTCCCACAATTTAGGGATATTTATCTCTCTTTCTAATGTTGTACCCTAGCCTTTCTATAAATACCATTGTACTCTTCATCATAATTCACGCCTTTTATAACAACAACAGCATCAGCAATACAGTGCCTCAAAGAGGATCCCACAGAAGCAGAGTTTGGGAGGGTAAGATATACACAGCCTCACTACTAAAGGGTGCTACCCTGTAGAGAGACTGCTTTCGAAAGGTCTTCAACCCTAAAAAAAAACCCTACTCCATGAAATGAAACAAACATGTTTAATGCAAGTAGACAAATAGGCACTACTCAAGTCAGATGAAGTAGCAGCAATAGCAGATATGCAAGCTTGGGGACACTTTAGACTGCTATCGATGTGATTTTTTCTCCTAACAACTGAGTCTCCACACGTATTTGTAACTGCCACTTTGCTCTATCTAATACAACGTAATTTATTCATGCAAACAGTGAAAGAACCTCATTCTATTTCCACAGGATTCTCAGAATCCACAAATAATTTTATGTGGTCTAAGCAAATAGGATAAATACATATTCAGCAAAATAATTACCCACAAAAATTACCAGGAAGCGATGATTGGTTCTTGTATTCCAGCATCAAAATGAAGGTTGAAAAACACAGAACATCTGGGTTCAATTTAGATGATAAAATAAAGATCTCAAAGAAATTAAGAAGGGTTTAGTCCATTACTCCTTTAAGCTTATTTGTCGGCTTGTTTGCTTATATTGGCTATTGCCGTGTGTTGTTGGTTGCTTGTCACCTGCTGCTTGTGTGGTGTATTATTGCTCTATGGTGCTATGTGCTTTGCTGTTTGTTGCTTTGTTGTTTTGTGCTTTATTCTTATTGTTGCTGTATACTCTCTTTGTTCCGTGCGTTTTTATGCTTTTACGTTGAGAGTCCTTGGACACAGAGGTTTTGTACATCTCACCCCTCCCAGACCCTACATTGGCGGAAGCCGTTGTGGCACTGAGTTTGTTATTGTTGTTGTTGTTGTTGTATATAAAAAGGGAAAAGAATAACACAGAGATTTAAATGAAAAAAGCTTAAATGAGCGATAGGTAGAGCAGAAAATCAATCCTCTAAAGTTTGAAGGAGAAGATAAGTTCTGATGTTGCTCATAGCAACACATATATAGATGCCCTAAAACCCAAATTTCCCTCAAGCAGGCATGCTCGCTACGAAACGCACCACAAAAGTTCAACAAAAATTTAATGAGATAACAGAAAACAACGCACAAAATTTATGTGGTTCGGTCAAATATGTCTACGTCCATGGAGTTGCAGGGATTTCTTTTTGTTTTTTTTCTTGGAAGTTTCAGAAAGAGATCTGTCTCTCTCTCACACTATCTCACTCAAACCCGAATCTTCGTTTATATATAATACAAAAGAAAACCCTACTGGCCTAATTCTCAGCTCTATGGACTTGACTCGTAACAGTATAAAAACTAAGTTCCACGTAATAAATCCAACATGATTGAATGAGGCACGAAAAATAAAGGTCAATACCTCTATTTTTGGATCGAGATATAAATAAAATAATGGTCCCGCCCCTCCATTACTACCATAGACCTGAAATTCTAAATTTGAGACACAATACAACATCTTGGATATCTAGAGAACCCCAAGAACATGTATCAAGGAACTCTTCAGATCTTGCATATGTTTCTCATATAATGAACTCAAAGTAGAGAGGAAGAACAGAGTAAAACCTAACAATTCTAAGCCAATATTTCATTGTTTTACCGATGGCCAAACAACCAACTGTCTGAAAAGCTGAAACTATTAGGTAAAGATTCAAGAATAGTTTTATATTCTAGCATGTATCTTCCCATGGATGTCCGTTAAGCTTGAAGCGTAAATAGTGTATACGTATACCTCAAGTGCCTTGTGTTTAAATTGCATTCATATTAAGAATGGAAAATGTTGGGATTCGAACTTATAACGCTCCGATACCATGCTAAGTTACCAAATATCCAAAAGTTTAACCTTATAAGTTAAGGTCCATAAATGACTTCATATTATATGGGTCTACTTGACCAAACTTCTATTTTAGAAAAGAGTGATTTCTTTTTTAGAAAAGCAAATTTTTCATATTTTACGAATGTTTTGTCAGAAAAGAGCTGTGCTTTTAAATAGAAACAAAAACTGTTTTTCTAGTTTTAAACAGAAGTAGAAAAATAACGTTCTTCTTTAAAGTAGAAGCAAAAGCAAAAACTAATAATTTTTCAGACAAAAATACCTCTATTGAAAACACATTTTACAAAAACATACTTCTATCTTACGTATGTATAGACCAATGATATACATGTGGCATGGCTGATCCTTAGTGCCCCACACACGGTGCCATGAAAGCATCATTTTTGGTATTATAATAATGTGCTATTCCTTTTTCATATTATTATATCGTCATATAGATAATTGCAATTTCAAGAAGATTACTTATTTTAATTATATTATGCAGAGATAACATCCGCACTTACTTCCTCAACAGCAACAAAAACAAAATTCAGTCTGTCAAAAAGGCTCCCCCGAAGGTAGAATTTGGAAAGGGTGAAATGTACGAGCCTTACCCCTACAAAGTATAGGCTGTTTCTGAAAGGTTACCAACTCTAAAAGGCAATGGCTTCAAGAAAAATAAAATTATTAGGACTATAGTATTCAAAATGTTTTCCGCCTTAAAAACACATCATTATGGTGCGGTCTCGAGTTTTGAGTTTATTGGATTAACTTGGTGGTTAAAATTTCTGTCCTCTTTCGGTAAAGTCTCGAGGTCGAAACTCATCAACTCTCTTTCTTAACTTTTCCCCCTTGAGAGAAATTCGAAATTGTAACCTCCTTACTGATGTTTTAAAAACAAGGAAGTTTCATGCAAGAAAATCGATAGACAGTTATAGCCTTTGGCCTGATCCATGAAATTAGCATGTCAGGTTCATATATAAGCACAGGGTGCTGCCTAATAAAAATTGGCTTTAGGTGGATAACTCGCCGAGCTTACAGGTAGATATCTCTTTCTTATAAATCCATTGTGAGATTATTACTAAACTCACACGTGGAATCCTTTATAAAGTGAGGATGTCAAGGCGTGACAAGACTTAAGCTCTGTTTATTTTGACGAAAAATCTTTTCCATCCCAATTTTATTGTTTCTTAGTATAATTCATAAAAACAACTATAAATATGGAAAATATTTTCCTGTAGTGAAAGGAAATTGACTTCCCCTCAACAATAATTGCAAACAATTTCCGTAGTAATTTCACGTCATATGCTTCAATTCAACCTTAGTTGTGTCAAGCATGAACCTCATATAAATTTATAGAATGAAACTACTTCTTTAATTAGAAAGACAAAATTTTAAGGAAAAAATTTTTAATTTATGTATCCATTACAACAAAAGGAGCCTTAGAGTTGCAGCTTTGAGTAAATTTCCCAAAACTAGAGGAAGTTGAAAATTTTGACTACAATATGTCCAGTTATTAATGGAGTATAAAATTATTTTTGTACCTTCACTCAAGTTTAAGCTTTTGAAAAAGTCGGTCCTTTGACATAGTATCAGAGCTTTGTTAACTGAGAGGTCACGAGTTTGAATCGCAACATCCGCCTTTCTAAATAATAATATATTTCAAGCACAAGATATGGAAGACCCTGCTCTTTATCTACGTTTTAAGTCCAATGGACATATGCGTCACAGAATATGTTACAGTATATTCATAAACCTTCATCTATCAGCTTAAAACTCTGTGCTTTGCTGCTTGTTGTTTTGTTGCTTATTGTTGCTTTATGCTCTCTCTCCCTCGTCTGTTTTTATGCTTTTTAGGTTGGGAGTCCTCGGATACAGCATCCCTTTAGGGTAACATCTTGAAGGGATAAGATTGCGTACAACTTATCTCCAAACCCTGCATTGGCGGGAGCCCTTATGGCACTAAGTTTGTTGTTGTTGTATCAGATTAAAATTTTGGAGAGTTAATCCCTTGACGGAACTCAACTAAAATTTCTCCCTCACTTTACACATATTTATGATCCAGCAACACAGTTACTTCATAGTATGCATATTTTAACACTTAACATAGTTACATTATTGGGTTCGTTTGGTAACTTTTTGTTTGCACCTCCGAGTTTTTTATAAACTAAAAATCATATTCAAAAAATTAGTTTTTCTTTTGATTTTTATTTGTTGTTCTCGATTTTCACTCAAATTATAGAGAAAAAGTGAAAACAAGAGATCATATACCCAAAAAAGATCATTTCTAAAATATGGTCATTAGTTTCTAAATGAAATTAAAGTTGCAAACTGAAAATGATGCCAAATAGACTCTTAAAAGAAGCTTGGATATGAACGAGGGTATGCATTGTTGAAAAAATAAGGCAAATAGGTAATTGAAATTCTCAAGCTCGAGATGCTAGAGCCTAACTCGAGAAGGGGGCCAAATAAAACTTGAACCGACTTACTAAGGACCTTCAATAAAAAAAACCTTGAACTGAAAACTTTGGACTTCCAATTAAGATAAAAGGATTCGAGACAAGATAATTAAATAATTGAATTAAAAGATTCAGAGTAGAAGGACCTAACCGAAGGAAGTTACCGCACCGTGGAGTTCACCACTGCCCTGAGTGGTTTTTGCCCTTGTTACAGTATAGTTGGGATCGTCAGGCACTTCGACTCCCAGAGTTAACACGGCACCCAACACAGGAGTGTACTATCTGGTGATGGGTTGGAGAATGCCCTAACTTGTTCCGTAACCAGAGTATGGAGAAAAACTTCGGGAGAATTAAAGTGTAGATAAGAAGCCTAATTACTGTATATTCAGTATGTTGAACAATGCCCCAAGGCAAAGTATTTACACAACTAAGGCAACAACGGTTATGGAAGGAGTGGGCGGTTACAAGGTCAAAACGCGTGCTCGAGCTTGAACCCGAAATAGCGGTCATGCCTCGAGATTACACCCTCAATGTTGTCAAAGAGAAGTCATCTCGAGCTTAGTTCAAAGAACTCAGCTCGAGTTCGTTTACAACAACTAAAAACACAATGGTCGTAAAAATAAAGGTACGAGCCAGAAAAAGTCTGCACGGTGACGCACCGGGCTGGCAAGCACGTGCGCACGTGTGGTCCACTAAGCCCACTCTAAACCCACAAGACTTTACCAAGCACAAGGACTAGAAGGTTTATAAAATGGCTCTCCCCACTCTAATTTTTCTATATAAGATTCAAGACTTTAAACAAAAGAACAAAATCGAAGCACACCACCCAAAATCAACGTGCATATTTGAACAATTAAATTAAGATAGAAAGACAACATAACAGGAGAGAGAATTTTGATGAAGGGTGGACAAGGAATCTGTAAAAGACAAAAAAGAAGATGGGAACCCTTCTAAGGCATAATTGGATTCTGTTACGTGTATTAGTGAAACATTTAACTCCGATCAAGATTCCAAGCAACATAAGTAATTTTTTAGGACCTTAGTCTGTTAAGGATCCCTTTTGAAAATAATTATATTATCAGTTTACTTCTATTACATCTTACTACTCATCGTTAGAGAAATAATGATATATATATGTATGTACATGACAGACTGTAAACACATATATACATATATTAGATAAAGAACTTACATATTAGTTGATATTATAATATCCGATGAATAATTCAAGGATTGCTTTTAGCTGTTCTGGACACCTCGATTACCAAAACGTGGCCTACAACAAAACTTGCTTTGAGCCTTCATACAAAATCTTTACAGCTGCAATTCGATTCCTTCACTTAATAGTAGCTGTTCCTCTAAAGTTGACCTTCTTATTGTTACTTACAGTTAAAAATAAAAACCAAAATTGAGTTTTTTTTTTTTTTCAGGCCTAAAGCAACTTAAACGACAATTTAACCCTCTAGATCATTCAAAAAATGACATTAATCGTAGTCGAAATTATTAAATGCAATTTTGACGAACAACCTTTGTGAGTGTGTCAAATTATTTATCGTACATACTCGATATTTAGTTTTAAGCCATTATATTTTTTTGATGAGATTAAACGTTTAGGAAATGAAATAAAAGAACGACGAAAATTTACTAGGACTAAGGAAACAAGATGCAGGAAACAAGATGTACGTGGTTACGCCAATAAAGCCTATGTCCAGGAAGTTGCAGATATTTTCTCTATCTTTTGAGAAGAGTATAAGAGAATCTTTTTTCTCCTCTAATATAATACCTCCCAAACCCTAGGAGAGAATATATATATATATATATATATATATATATATATATATATATATATATATATATATAGCCAAACAAAGTCTCAGTGTGCATGAAAACAACCTATACTCCATAAACATATCCTATTACGGAATAAAATCAGGTTCTATATGAAGCCCAGCATAAACCTATGTTATTTTTTGAAATCATCATATCCACGGACGTTTATATCTTATCATTTTACCGTATGAAGAGTGTTCACTAATAAAGAAGCAATCTTCACTAACAAAGAAGCAATCCACCTATATATTTTAACTTTTAATCTTTTCCTCTGGACTTGCCTGGTATCATTTTTAATTTGTTGTTTTTGATTTTTCTTAAAAATTAAAAATCATATTTCAAAATTTTTTTTTTCTTATTTTTTAGTTTTTTTCTAATATGAATGGAAATCATAAACAGAAAACTAAAACCAAGAAAAAAAACATGTTTTCAAAACCTAATTTTCCCAAAAACCAAAAACTATAGTTAGAAAACGATACCAAACAAGCCCTTAGTTAAGCATTACGTTAAAATAAAAGAATATCCCATACAAAAGGTATCTAGCATTTATACAAAGGGTTTAAACTTCAAACCAAAACAAATAGGAAGTGCTATTGAAGCTTGCTTTGAGTTGTCTAGCATTTAAATCAGCAACATGATTTGGCATCATGCATCTTTTTGCAATCCCTAAATGACATTAAAAGTTACATTATTTTATGAAAATTATGTGAAAGTTAAGTATTTTGCACCTATATTATTAAATGAAAACATTTTAACTTGGTTGGTTATTGGTACTTTACAAATCTTTTATGATACTTTTAGGGTCCAAGACTAATTTTAGCAATGCAAAGTGTTTGTTAGAATATTCTATAGAATTGTTATGATTCTCGTCTAATCCTACGATTCGGATCCTAAAGAGACCGTCAAAATTCTATATTGGAATCCAATCTTGACAACCTTCAACAAGGGAGGAACTAACAATGAGATACAAACAGGTAGAAGTTTTGTGTCAGCTTCAGAGCCCTTGCTTAGTGAGCCTGCGCTTAGCTTACTAAAGTTCGAATTGGTAGGGTTGCAATCCTAAGAGCCCAACTGAGTTTGATCCTAATTGAGTCGAATTCAAGCCTAAACTAGCCCGAATAAGACTAGATCAAGTTGAAATGAGCCTAAACAATGTGAGCTTAGTTCATAGCTCCTTGAGTTAGGTTCTGTTAGGAAATACAACAACTAAAACACAACAAAAGATTCAACGAGAAAATAAAATTAAACACACAATATTTACGTGGCTCGACCTAAAATGCCTACGTCCATGGAAATGCAGGAATGTTTTATTGCTTGGATGCTTTACAAAGAGTTTATTCTGATTTCACTTTACTCTTTCAAACCCTAAACAAGGCTTATATAGGCGCGCACACAAAGAAACCCTAATTTCTCCCACGATCACCAATATGGGCCTAAACCTCCATCAGGGCCCAAATCAAGCCCCAAATTTCTCCACTCTTGATCGGGTCAATACAACAACAACAACAATCCCAGTGCCTCAAGGGCTCCCGCAAAAGCGGGGTCTGGGGAGGGTAGATGTACGCAGCCTTCCCCCTTCAGGGTGTGAACCTGAAGAGAGGCTATTTCCGAAAACCCCCAACCTGAGAGGAAAGTCTTCGTCGCTTCATGGAGACCTGTGAGCAATGGGTTGTGAGTACTTTGTGATCGGGTCAATGACAGTATAAAACCAGGCTACATAGGAAGCTCAACAGGCCCGAACCGAGTTGTCACAAACCTGAGTCCGTGACTTGGATAATTTTTGGGAGAAGAACGAGAGAGAGAAAAAGAATAGAGGTTAAGAAGAGAATTAGAGAGAAGTTGGAGAAAGAGAATAAGTTAGGAGAAAAGAAGAGAAGTTTAGAGTTAGTAGAAGAGGGAGAAGGTGACGGTTGGGAGAGAATTGATGCCAAATTACCAAGATTACAAGTGAATATATAGAGCTTGGGGAGAGGGACATACACCCAACACACCTAAACCCCTAGACCCCTACTAGCCCACAATTTTAATTAATGCTTAATACTACCTTATAACAAAAGTAATCCTAGCCTAAGCCTTGCCCCCCCAACCGGCCTCCCTCCAAAAATTCAAATTCAAACTAATTTGAACTAATTAATTTTACATTCTTTACATTACATAATCGTTACAAAATAATAAAAGCGAAAAAATAGCTGTTTGGTTCCTTGGCTCGTGATAGCCACGGCTAGGGTCGTGACACGAGTCAAGCACGAAAATCGATGATAGGACGCATTAATGATCTTGATAACCCCACTAAAAAAGACATGGGAACATGGAAAATGAGAGAAACATAACTAAAAAAATAAAATATTTCATTTATGGAAAACGAAATGAAGTACAAGTAATAGTTCACCAGAAAAAAAGTGGCTTAAAAATGCCCAAGAATAGATAGGTATAATCACATCAACATATCAATCCCTAGATTATTTAATCATAGTGGCTTACATCACCTACTCAAGGTGCTCATCACTAGGGAAAAAAAAAAAAAGCATATTGTGGTGTGGGGAACACATGTAAGGTGATTATCAAAATTGACATATTTTAACACCATATAACAGTATCTGAACTTATGAGAAAGTGGTGACATACTTTGCTTGTTATGTTAATTTAGATTTGTATTTTTAATAATGTCAGTTTAGTCTCTATATAACTGAAATTGCATTAATTTTGTATTGTAGTCAAATTAAAGTTAAGTTAATACTGTAATTTTTAACGAACAAAAACCAACAACAACAAAACCCAATGCCTCAAAGGGCTCCCCATCAAAGCAGGGTTTGGGAAGTGCGAGATGTATGCAGTCTTATTCTTTTAGGGTACTATTCTAAAGGGAGATTGTTTCTGAAGGGCCTTCAACTCTAAAAGTAAGAAACTAGACAGTAAAGCAACAATAGTTTTGACAAAAAATCATGTTAGATGGGAATAACCCAATACAAACCCACCCGTCGACCCTGTTTCTACTAACCCATGACCAAACCATTCAAAATCCAATCACCAACTTAACATAAATTTTACTCAAATACCAAATTGATACAACATAAATTTTACATGGATTAAATTGACACAATACTCAAGTACAAAACCTGTTAGCGAAACACAACGAAAGATTCAATGTGAAAATGAAATTAAACACAGAAGATTTACATGGTTCAGCCAAAATTGCCTACGTCAACGAAGTTGTGGGGATTGATTTGAACTTTACAGAGGGGTTTTTTTTTTTTTTTTTTTTTTTTTCCTTCTGATTTACTCTACACTCTCAAATCCTAAAACAGAGTTTATCCCAAATCAAGGCCAAATTTTTTTTTCCTTTATTCCATGAACTTGACCTATAACAATATAAAGTCATGCTCCACACAAGAAGCCCAACAAAACCTTTTTATATAACCCTTGTTTTAATATAAATATGAGCAACAATATGCACCAAAGGTTCCCATGTATCATCACAAGAACTTCAAAACAAGAGAAAATTTTAGAACAATTTCAAAAATGGTGCAAGAGGAGATCAGAAAGGGTCCATGGACAGAACAAGAAGATCTTCAACTGATGTGCTTTGTGGGTCTTTTTGGGGATCGAAGATGGGATTTCATAGCTAAAGTTTCAGGTTTGAAGGTGGCGGGAGACACAATAGAGGTAGGCTTATCTGAGGATTTGGGCACCTTTTAAAGGAGCAATCTTTAACGGTATTAGTTTTGGTACAGGTTTGAAAAGAACAGGCAAGAGTTGCAGACTGCGATGGGTAAATTATCTTCATCCGGGTCTCAAACGAGGAAAGATGAGTCCCCATGAAGAAAAGCTTGTGGTCGAACTTCATGCTCAGTGGGGTAACAGGTTTGAGCTTCATATTTTAGTGTTAAATTAGTCGTGTTAAGGAATCGATTGTTTAAAAAGTTTAAGTTGATAGGTGGAGGTACAAGAATGATTTTGATGTCTAAAATGTTTTCTCATGCGAATGTCCATTGGGGTTGAAGCATAGATATATGGTGAACAAGCCACCTTATAATATCTTGTGCTTCAATTATACTTATATTGTAGTTAACAAAGCTCTGATACCATGTCAAAGAAGTAAATATCCCAGAAACTTAAGTTGATAGATGAAGATTTAATAACTATTTTGAACTCTAACGTGAGCACTTGTGTGTATGTCGTTGGGGTTGAAGCGTAGGTATAGTGTACAAGTTATCTCATATCTTGTGCTTAAATTATGCTAAGCTGTTGGGATTCGAACTCGCAACCTCTTTATCAACAGGGCTTTGATACCATGGTAAGGAACTAAATATCTCAAAAGATTAAGCTGATATATGAAGGTTCAAGAACTATTTTGTACTCTAATGCGTTAAAATACTTTCCCTCCCCCATATGTCGAGATAAAATTTGGTCTCTCTTAAATCTATCTGACATTTTGCAGATGGTCAAAGATTGCTAGAAGAATGCCAGGAAGAACAGACAACGAGATAAAGAACTATTGGCGAACCCATATGAGGAAAAAAGCGCAAGAGAGGAAGCGATCGATGTCACCACCATCATCATCATATTCATCATCATCAAGTAACCCAAAAGCAGAAACCAAACCTCCTCCAAGTCAAGAAGACAACAATCAACAAGAAGAGATTCAAAAGGAAGAAGAGCAAGAACAAGAAATTTACTCCATGGATGAAATATGGAAAGATATCAGTATATCAGAGGAAGAAGGAAGCAACTTTTCTCATCCTCCACTTTGGGAATTTTGTCCAGAGTCTCTATGGCAAATGCAAGATGAAGGAAGTAAGATGCTTTTTTGTATTAGTGATAATTTTGTTCCTTGTTATGAACATGATACTATGTCTCTAGCTGACTGATAGGATTTACATAACATGATATCAATATATCTGTAATATCATGCTAGGAAACGTCTAATCTACATGTACAGCATGCATTCCATTTTAGAAGAGTTCGGGTCCATTTGGTATCGTTTTCTATTTGTAGTTTTTGGGTTTTTGGAGACCGAAGATCAAGTTTGGAAATGAGTTTTTGTTGTTTTTTGTTTTCTGTTTTCGTTCTCATTGAGAAAGAAACAGGAAGCAAAAGACCAAAGCCAGAAAGGAAAGATTATAATCAAAAACTATAGATAGAAAATGATACCGAACTTGCCTTTAGGTTTTTGTCCCCGTCCATGGTCCACAGGGTGTTGTGACATTTTGCATAACGCGTAGTTTTATGTCCCTATGTGTTGCATGTTTCATAGTTTCTATTAAGAGAACCTGTAACTATTCCCATCAGTTCATGTTTCATAGTTTGTGTCCCTATATGTTGCATTACATATAGTTTTATGTCCCTATGTGCTGTGAATGTAATGTATCATACACATCAGTTTCATTTTCAAGCTATTAAATGAAGTAGAAGTATTCCCTTTGTAAGGTTGCACACCATTTACTCTTTTGATTGTGTTAGACGAATACCCAAGAATTAGATTCGATTTAGATGAGGAAGAATATATCGGAAACAAATTGAGAAGAGAGAGAGAGAGAGAACACAAACAGACATACTTATGTGGAAAAAAAGGAAACACTGCGGGCAGTGGAAAGAAACAATTTACTAAATCCGAAAGGAGAGGATATAGTCTGTGCCATTCATATGTCTATATATAGATCCCGGAAACACTAATTTCTTTAACAGGCCTACTGGGCCTAGGCTAAAAAAATAACAGGTCCATACCTCAACAGACCTTCGTTTCTAAATTGAGACATAAATTTTCGAGGCACAACACAACACTATGTAAAACTGCAAGTACAAGTACACATGTATTCGTCTCTAAGAACATATACTGTTGCGTACACCTCACCCTCCGACCCAGCTCTGGTGGGAGCCCTTATGGCACTGAGTTTGTTACTATTGTTATTGTTGTTGTTGTTGTATGCTAAGGAGCAGAAGAGAGAGTCATCATATAGCCAATGATTTGCAGAGCATGCTTTCAATAAGGCTCCTTTTGGATCTTGGTGAAAGAGGGGAAAGAAAAAGTGAAAATGTGACCTTTTTTCTTCTTTTTCTTTTCTTTTCTCTCATTGGTACAATCTTCTCCATCTTTCCTACCCCATCCCCTCGACCACCCAACATCTCCTTTTAATCTTTCCTAATTCAAGACAAAGCCTCAAAAGACAAATCCACCATGATTAGCTATATGGTGAAGGTGGCAGCTAACTTAGCTGATATAGTCTTTAGGATTACTCAAGACCTAAGATCAAATCCCACCTTCAATTGATACAAATCTACTATAAATATATGGTGAAGGTGAAGGTGCTAAATAACTCAGCTAATACAGTCTCTAGGGGTACTCGAGACCTGGGATCAAATCACGCCTTCATTTGGGGTGAGGTGATTTATAGGGGATTTGGGGAGGTTTATAGGGGATTTGGGGAGGTTTGCATAAGGACTTCTTACAACAACAATAACAATAACAACAACAATAATAGATCCAGTGCTTCAATGGCTTCCGCATAAGCAAGGATAAGGACTTCTTACCATTTGCAAAAAAAATAATAATAAGGTAAAGGTAAAATTTTCCGGTAGTAAGTAATTAAGGAGTGACGTGTTCAAACCTAGGACCTCTTGTAGGGGTCGATAGGTAAATTTTCTCACAGCAAGAAAGTGGAGCCAATTATGGGATTGGACACTTTAAGAAACATTAGTACTAGAGAATTGTCAAGGGGATTTCAACATCCTGGGAGTAGCTATGATCGATTTTTTTTCCACCTAAAAAAGGTAAAACATCTTCCTAGCTATATCACGCTAGATAAACCTCTTAAAGAATTAAAGGGCCTCATAATGATTAACAAAAGTAAACATCAAACATGATTAGAAGCGGTCCAAAGATGAACTGGCCAATGCATGGGGAGATAAAAGGATCATGTATTAGTCATCTTAAAAGATGAAAAGGAAACAAATGGAAGAAATAAGAGGTTCAAATTATCAGCTCAAATTGTAGATAAGCCAAACTGGGCTCTGCCATTTGAGTTTCAGTGTGTTGCCTCATTTAGAGGCCAATTATGAAACACAACTGTTCTTGAAACGAGAATGACATACATACATATCAGTATCCACCTTTGTCAGAGAAAATATAACAAACTAAAACAAGGCATAAAGTGTAAATGAATGCTTTGCTTCCAACTCCTCAGCTGGTAGTAGGTAAAGGGAACTCAAGAAAGGAGTAATGGATACTTCAAAATATAGTCTCTCAAAGTTTATTCAAAGTCCTACTAACTACTTATTCATGTTTTTTGTATCAAGGAACCAACTATCCCAAAAAGTTCAAGATGATGGGTAAAAACCCAACATTAGTTTTACTCTAAATTCACTATGTCAAATCAAGCTATTGGGACACCAAGCTAGCAATACTTTCAAATAAGTGTTAAAGACTCAAAGGCAATTTAGGAAGAATGAGCTATTGGGTCACTTTTAAACGTATTTATAACCTTTGTTACACAGCCAATTGCGACACTAATGAAAGTGTTGCTAGGATGGCTAGATACGCTTTTAGGCATAACAAGAGTTAAAATCTAGTATCACAATAGACTTGGTTTATTTATTTATTTTTTTTTTTTTGTAGTGATTGTCCCCTCTATAATGTATAGACTCTCCTCATTTCTTATGCTAAAATTTTATTAGTATTCGAAATTAGGGCTCTTGGGATTAGAAATCGTGATCTTCTGGTCAACGGAGCTCTGTGCCATGTCAAAAAAACAACCATCTCAAAAAGTTTATGCTGATGGGTGAAAATGCAAGAATAGTTTTGTACTCTACGTACCTGCTCATTCGAATGTTGAAGTATGGATAGTGCATAAACTCAACTTACCTTGTACAGAAATTATATTAATATTGAAAGAGAAAGCTCTTGGGATTAGGAATTATGACCTCTTGGTCAACAGAGCTTTGATACCATATCAAGAAACTAACTATACAAATGCTTAAGTTGATGTTTTAAGCTATATGAATGGTTTTGTACTCTAACAAGTTGAACCCAAAGACCATGATTACCCTGATAACGGTATTATTTCCTTGTGTTGCCTGTTTTAAGAAATATTTTTCTTGAGTCCTTGTAAACCAAGCAGATAGCATATGTTAAAATCACAATTAACAACAACAAATCCAGTGGCTAGGAGGCTCCCGTCAAGGCACGGTCTGGGGGATGAAATATACGCAGTCTTATCCTTACAGGGTGCTACCCTAAAAGGAGGCTGTATTCGAGGGCCCCTAATCTGAAAAAGCTTGTGAAAGTCACAATGATTCCAGCTAAAACAAGAAGCCAACTCATGTTTATATAATCTCTATAAACTAATTAGAGAAGACTTTTTCTTACTCCATCACTTTATTCTCTCACCCACCCACTTACTGCAAGTTGATTTTTTATGTCTTTTTTCCATATATTATTTTTAAATTAAGTGCCTCAATATTAATCTCCTTCCACCCAATTGTTTAGTCAAAAAGGTGAGTACGCATTTGAACAGAACTTAAATATTGTAACTCTGTCAAACAACGGCCATGGCTCAGTGATCTAAAGACTGAACAACAATGATGATGCCCAATGCCTCAAAGAGGCTCCCGCCAAGGCAGAGTTCGGGGAGGGTAAGATGTATCCAGCCTTACTCTTGCAGGGTGCCATCCTGTAGAAAGGCTAAAAGGCCCCCAACCCTGAATACGTTATGAAACTCATACACACCGAAACACTAAATTGGGTTCCTAAGCCAGAAAACAAAGGGTATGGGAAGAAAATTTAGACACGAGAAGTATGTGGTTTAGCCGAAGCCTACGTCTACACAAGAGGGCAACGAAAAGCACTATGTAAATAGAGGTATTACGATTGTGTTTCACTCACACTCAATTGCTTTTTGTTTTCTTTTCTTGCTCACTTCACCACATCAGGCACAAAAGACCACATTTATAGGCCTTGTACAACTATATATGGCAGGCAGAAAGTCCAAAAATCACCAATCAACACTGCCATTAGGGCCACTATAATAATAAATATGGACCACAAACACAAGAAAAAAAAAAAAAACAACAAAGAAAGAGCAAAAGCAAAAGAGATAAAAGAGTATAAAAATAGTGTTTTGCTTTTCAACTATGAGCTTTTTTTTTCCTGATATTTTTCAAAGTTCTCTAAAGCACCCCACCATAATTTGCAGGCATATTTCAAAGGAATATGTCACAAAAGAAAGTGGAGAAAACATATAGCATTATTAAATTCTTGATTCTACTTTCAATTTGTTACAGTATAAAATTATTTACTAGCCTTCATGTAATAGATTAAGTTTTTGGGATAGTTGGTTCTTTGACGTGACATCAGAGCTTTGTTAACCGAGAGATCGCGAGTTCGAGTCCCAACAGGCAACACTCCGAATATTAATATGATTTCAGCATAAGATTTAAGGTTTACTTGTGCTAAATCATTCTTTAACAAGGTATCAGAGCTTTATTAACCTAGAGCTCACGAGTTTGAATCCCAATATTTCTCACCCTCAATATTAATTTTTGCATAAGATATGAGGTAGTTTGTGCATTATACACGTTTTAAGCTGGCATTTGTATGGACAGAACATGTCAGAGTATAAAACTGTTCCTAGGTCTTCACCTAATAGGTTAAGTTTTTGAGATAGTTGGTTCTTTAACATGGTATCCGAGCAATCGAGAGGTCACAAGTTTGAATCCCAAGAATCCAAACCGGCTTCAAGGTGTGTAGCGAATCACTTTCCTTGAGACTTAATTTGTACTTATCAAAATAGTCTCACAGATACAATGATAACCAAAACACAAAGAGAGAATGACCACAGAAAGGATGGGTTTTCGAGATGGAAGAAATAGATAATGATCTAAATTTCACAAGTAATTTTCCAAGTGTATTCAAACGTGATCTGGTGGGGCTTTATATAGATTAGTAGGTGTCACTTGGAAAGGGATGCAACTCTTCGAAATAACCCAAAAATATTTCTCAATCATCACAAAAAACCACGTAAAATAATGGTCAAAACTGCCCTGTGTAGCGACACAAGAAATTGTGTGTCAACACACAGCCCCAGTTTTTGGTTTTTGTAAGATTGTGTGTCGATTCTTGAGACACTTCTCCCAATGCACGTTTCTATAATTATATGTATCCACACACACTATATTTAAGCTAAAACACATCAAATACACAAATGAAACACTTTATTTTGAAGACACATCAACAGATATGAGATTGACTTATGCATTATACATGCTTCAAGGACAATCGGCGTTTGAGTAAATGGCATGTTAGACTAATAGTAATTGATTAAGGGAACCAATCACTAAGCAATTGAGAAACTAACCATGAAACGTGGATCCTCAAAGCAAGAGAGAGTAATCTCCCGCAATCGAACACCATTTCAAGATCCCCAGTTCATCGACGCTAATCAAAACCTGTTATTAATGAAGAAAATCGATTTGTAGGAGTGATTAAAATGAGCAGGAAAAAAATTATGCACCCAAGGAAGCACAGTAGGAAGTAAATTAAAAGCACCTCTAATCCCATTAACGATGAGCTAAACGTATTGGTGTAACAGTTTGTCTCTCAATTCTCAAATAAGAGTTTATGGGTTCAAAACTCATCATTGGTTTGCTCTTTACTCCCCCCCCCCCCCCCCCCCCCCCCCCCCCGCTTAGCAACTGGGTAATGGGTGTAAGGGTATGAAGAGGGGGTAAAGGAGAGTAATGAAAGGTAAGAACTTACTCTTCTTTAATCCCATTACTCCCATTTTCTTTAACCTCTAAATTAAAGGTAGGGGGGGGTGAGGTAAATTTTTTAAAAATTTTGAACAATTTTTCCCTTATTTTAACTATAACTCTTTTTATTCTTACCCCTTTACCCAATTGCAGAATAAGGTTAACTCATTTACCCCTCTTTACCCTTACCCCTCTTATTTTAACATATCCAAACAAGGGTAGGATTTTACCTTACCCTTCCCCTCTTTAACCCCCTTTACTGTCTTTTATCCAGTTGTCAAACAAGACATTAAAAAAGTTGTTATATTTCTTACCAATGTAAAAAAGACCGTTAATGACGGACGCACTAATTTAACCGTTAAAATACATTTATCTCTTATATCTTCCTCTTATTAAACATTGCTGGGTGAGTTATGGTGCATTTACATCATCTGTTTTTAACTTACTTTATTTTAGTTTATCTATGGAGTAGGATATGAGTATTAAGATCTATTATCTATTCACACTGAATTGTTTGATTGTACAGTGTAAAAAGAAAATTTTCACAGATTAAAGTATTTGATACATATTTATAGAAGAACTTTTTCTATTGTATTGATAAAAAAATAACTCAATAGTATAAATCAATCAATAATAGCAGCGGTTGGCAATGATGGTGGCATGGGTCATGGGGCGCGAAGCAACAATGATAGATAATACAGGCCAAGATCGAGCTTAAACGAGCCTAAATAAGAGAAGTCTATCTCAAAGCTCGTCGAGCTGGGTTCGAGCACAACTAAGTAGAGCCGAGCCCAAGCTGGAGCTTAGAGTTTTGAAGCTTAGCGAACCTTGAGCAGAGCCTACTAAAGCTTAATATGCCGAGTTAAGTCTCAAGCCTGATAGGCTCGTACTTAGCTCAAATCGGCTCCTGCTTACCCCTACCCTCAGCCTACTAAAGCTTAAAAGCTCTAGTTTATGGGCTTTATGATCTTCATTTAGTACCTATTATATTTGATCCAGGAGGAATGTGGGAAAGGACTCGAAGAAAATGATAATAAAAATACCAGTAACAAAAGTTGTATCTAAATAGCAAGGCAAGTAATTAGGAAAATGGATATGCTTAGCTCGATCGTATGCACAATCAGTTCCTTGAAATTAATCCTTTTGGACAATGGTCTAAAAATGTATTGGTTCTAGGTTACTATGGGTTACTCGGATGTATATTTTTATCATTACATGGAAAACCCTTATAAATTGTGTTCCTTTACTATTCCGGACTCCCGACCCAAATCAGCCAACTCACGCTCTCCTAGACTTCATCGGCTTCCTCAAACCTCTCTTTAATTTTTCTCTCTCCTCCCCTACAACAACAACAACAACAATCATCCCAGTGCCTCTCTTTAATTTTTCTCTCTCCTCCCCTAATTTTCAAAATTATATATCAAATATTTTGATTTCTAATAAGATAAAATAATGCCCAGTGATAACTCAAGGGGGGGAAGGGAAAGGCCTTTCAAAACAATGGGCTTCTTATGCACTTGGGCAAATGATTCCCTATTTCCTTGGCCCAAAATGAAGGGAGATCTAAAATTAAGCCCAAAATTTACTTTTTTTTAGTAACGAGGGATTGGGTTACTCCAATCAATCTCCGCCCATGAGAATAGCCCACAAGCCCCCATGGGCAGGTAAGTCATGAGTATATCCTCAGTGAGAATCGAACTCCTGACCCTTGGATGATGATCGCATGGGTAGGAGACGCCACCAACTGAGACACCCTCATGATGGGCGCCCAAAATTTTCTATTTGCTCTGATTCGTGTAAAATCTTACTGGACTTTAGGTAGACCTACGGAGTGTCAAAAACCATCTTTTCTAAAAGTTTAAACTGATGGGTAAAGGCTCAAGACAGGTTTTATTCTCTAACATGCTCCCTCTAAAAAGTGTCGATTGGGCTTGAAACGTGAATTTTGTAAATGTCTTCTTTATACTTTCTGCTTAAATTATGTTAATATTGAAAATATTGGGTTACTTTGTTTGGAGCTTGGTTTCATACTGTAAGGGGCCAAGTCCGATGGAGCGGAGGTTTACGCCTCGGTTTGGTCCCAGGTCGAGGTTCAGGCCTATGATTGGTGGTTCAGCTGAATATCTGGGGTTTTATGTGGTGCGCCTATTTATAATTAGTTTTAAGATTTGAGAGAGTAGAGCGAATTGAAAAAAAAACTTCCTGTAACAATTCCAAGTAATACAATTTTCTCCGCAACTCCGTGGAAGTAGGCAATTTTGGCCAACCATGTAAATCTGTGTGTTTATTATTTAATTTTCTATTTGAATTTTTTCGTTGTTTAGTCATTGCGTTTCCTAACAGAAAAGAGGTTGTTGGGATTCGAACTCGTAACCTCTTATTCAACAAAGCTCTGATACCATATCAAAAAACCATCTTTCCCAAAAGTTTAAACTGATGGGGCAAAGGCTCAAGACTGGTTTTATACTCTAGCACGGAGTTTGAATATATTCAATTTACATATAACCCAGATGCAGTTCTTTCCAAAAGACTGATTGATATTACATGAAGTAACTCACTAGTTTTATATATCGATTTTGTTTTTATCTTAAAATAATTTTAAAGGGATCACAAGAACAAGAAAAACAACAACTTCATTGTTGACAACCAAAGCAAATTGCACCACCAACATTAAAAAAAACATCAATAAAATACACCCAGCCTCCAAAATAAATTAACTGAGGCTTCAATGGTTAATTAAAGGGTTATTTACATTTTAGTATCCCGGTATTTCTAAAAATAATAAAAAGGATCCCGATTTTTTTGAATTATTAAAAAAGACCATTTGTTTTTGTCATATTAATAAAAAGGCCCTTCTTCACCATGAAGACATCATTTCTCGTCAATAGAGCTCATGTGGCAACAATTTTTTAGTAATGCTATAGTAAAAAGACAAAAATACCCTTCAGTACCCTTATTATTACTTTATAAGCATGAAATTTGAGATATTTTATTGTGTAAAAACTATCTATTTTGCTTAATTTGTTTAAAAATACTGTTACTAAAGGATATTTTTGTCATTTTGCTGTAACATTAATAAAAATGCAGTTGCCATATTGGCTATATTGACAAAAAATAACGTCATCATGCCAGAGAGAGTCTTTTTATTAATACGAAAAAAACTTAGGGGCATTTTTATTAATAAGACAAAAACTTAAAAGCCTTTTTAATAATTTAAAAAGGTCAGAATCCTTTTTATTATTTTCAAAAATATCGAGGTACTAAATTGTAAATAACCCTTAATTAAAGACCCTTTTTAGCGATTGGCAGTGGGGAGTTCCTCATAATTGTCCTGACGGATGAAGAAGATCTCATACACTAGACCAGCAATGCCAGCACCGACGAAGGGACCGAGCCAATAGACCCAGTGGTTGTCCCAGGTCCAGCTAACCACGGCTGGGCCGAAAGACACAGCAGGATTCATGGATGCACCGTCAAAGGCACCGCCAGCTAAGATGTTGGCACCCACTATGAAACCAATTGCCATGGGGGCAATGATCCCGATGTTGCCCTTCTTTGGGTCAAGTGCTGTAGCGTAAACTGTGTAGACTAGCCCGAAAGTCATCACTATCTCGAATACTAGAGCGTTCCATGCGCTCACGCCAGAGGAGAGTGCGAATGCTGATGTTTCCTGCAATAATGACATATATTAGTGAGTAGGAAAAGGGAACGGGATCAGAATCCATAAATCTCACGACTTTAGTCTATGTGGAGTATTTAAACACACGTATTTTAGTATAAGTTACTTTTTCATATTTTTATTGATAAATGACTGATTGGATACTTGAATTATCTACATGAAAAATTTTCCAATGCAGTATGACTAAAAGTATATCGAAGATTAATATTATTTGTCAACAAATATATTATCGATCACCGTCCTTAGATAAATTGTTTAGAAATTTCTTAGAATAATTAATGCACATAATATTTTTCCTTTTTCATGTATATCACATAAAAAACTAAAAAATATTTTATAAAAAATTTATCATTTAGATACCTTTAGATTTATGAATTCAACGTATAGGACCTTAATACTTTAATATATACAAGAGGGCGGTTAAAGTCCTAAAAAAATCATACCAAGCCGCCGGTGGAGAACTTGAGGAGGAGGCAAGCGACGACCGAGCCGAGGCACTGGGCGATCCAGTAAAGGACGCTTCGTGCCAAGGTAATGTGGCCGCCTACGAACGCCCCGAATGTCACTGCTGGGTTTACATGTCCACCCGAGATGTTGGCCCCTACCGCGACCGCCACGAATAGTCCCAACCCGTGTGCCAAGGCTGCCGCGACCAGCCCTGCTGGTGTTGTCGACCCACTATCCGTCAACTTGTCTGTTTAAAAACAAAAAATAAAAAAATGACATCAGAATAAATGAAATGAGCATTATCTGAGCTAAAAGTATTGATATGATGATTTGTTTTTCAACTCGTAATCGGAGGTTTTGGGTTCAAAACTTCACCCCTCCCCATTTGACGGTTTCCTTATTTAAGGCATGCAATAGTTCTTACCAAAGTTTAAAGAAATGAGTATTCCGATGAAATTGATTATTTTAAAAGGTTAAGTTGTAAAATTAATGCTCAAAATCAGCACGCATCCACTGTTACAAACTAGTGAATTTACATTTGAATACTAAAATACAATCGATTTAGAAATTTGAGCACTAAGGTTTATTTGCTGAAATCTAGTGAATTTACATTTGAATACTAACATACAATCGATTTAAATAATAATAAGCACCCACTGTTAGAAACTAGTGAATTTTTGACAGAAAATGCTAACATACTACATATAATTTCAGCAAATTTTGGAACGTTTCATTAGAAGTACTAACGTAACCCATATATATTACTATAATCATACGTTACTTCAATATTTTTTAATGAAACTTTAACTTCATTGGTTCCAATATACACAATAAAAAAATTTTAAACCAAAGTTATTTTAATATATATATATATATATAATAAATATTCAAATTAAACTTTAGGATATCGATTGTTAAGTCAAGATGCAGATTGTACTTACTGAAAGCCATTCCGGAACCTTCACCGGCAAAAACGAAGATAAGCATAGAAATAAACTCAGCCAGCGCGGCCTTGAGGGCGTCGGGCTGGCCTGCCTCGGCTGCTGAACCCACTGCGATCCTCGTGATCGGCATTTTTATTTTACTTAATTACCAAAAATTAGCTAGCTAGCTAGCTTCTTGCTATGCTTTTATTTTAGATTTATAAGTAGCCAGTTGCATAATATAAGCGATTTGGGAAGTCTTTTATATAGTGGTTCACCTAGAGAGCCCGGCTACTTGAATAGCCGGTTTCCAAAGGGCTCCATGTCCTTTTTTTTTTTAATGACTGACTATAAAGTATTGGATTTTCTGTATAGAGTCTAATTTTATACTGTTATGAGCAAAGTCTGATACAGTGGAGGGTCGGGCCCGGGTTGAGGCTCGGGCTTGTTTTGGTGATCTCGACTGGAGAATTAGGGTTTCTTACGTATACCTGTATAAACTATGTTTTAAGATTTGAGAGAGCGTAAAGTGAATCATAAGATAAACTCTCTAGAAAACTTCAATTAATAAAATGTCCCCGCTACTTCGTGGACATGAGCAATTTTGGCCAAACCACGTAAATCTTGTGTTTTTGATTTCATTTTCTCGGTGAATCGTTTGTGTTTTAGTTGTTACGTTTCCTAACACTAAGCATGGTTGGTTCTGACATTTTCAGAGTTTCAAGCAAAATTTTCAAATGGGGCTTCATATGCTACAAATTATAAAAATTTTCAATAGTAAAACTTATTAATATAACAATTGATACTTTAAAAACCATAAAAAAAAAAAAAATAGGGCCCTTAAAATTTGGGGCCCAAGCGGTTGCTTGGGTCGCTTGGGGTTATGTTCGGCTTTAACACTAAGAATATAAGTTTTTCTTTATCAAGTTAGGCACATAGTTAGTAAATTGTGGTAAGAGAATTAAAAATTTAATTATCTCGACATGCCGTACAGGTCTATAAGACACTTTACGATAGGGTGGTCGCATTTATTTTCTTTTACTTCTGTCTATCTATCAGAAGTTTAACCCTGTACACCATATAACCCGTTAGCATATAAAATTATAATTATATTATATTATATTATATAAGTTTAATAATTTATTGTACGGGCCCTTTATCATATAATAATAATAATTAATGCCTTTGTATCATTATATTTATCAGTGTCCAATGCACTCACTATGTCGTATAATAACCTCCTTAAGTCGATTTTGGTCCAAAATTAGCTTTTTCGTGAAACCTGAAATTCTAAAGGATTATTTATGCTAAAGATTCCTGTATTTTCTTTATTATATTATTTTAGTCCTTATATTTTTAATTATGTTAATTTATTATCTATATAATTTAAAATATGTCAATTTAGTCCTTAGAGAAAATTTTATATTAAGATTTTAATGAAAGTTTTAGTGGTTTGGCAGCAAGTTGGGTCAAATTGAATAAATGGATGAATTTATAATAAGTTACTTGCATGCAATATAATTTTGTCATTCAAATTATGTTATTAACTTAATTTAAATTTGGTCAAAAGTCTAAACTAACATATTAAATTATATAAGAATTAAATTGACATAATTAAAAGTATGAATTAAACAATGTTTAGTAATAAATTTTTATAAAATTGCTCTGATATAAAAATTTTTGTCACGATAATAGCATTCAAAAAACGTGGGTTAAGGAATAGGGTACTTCATCTTTATAAAGAAACCTAACGGGCGGGCCTCCAGATTGATCCTGTTTTGCCACGTGTCACAATCTGGGGTCCGCGGTTGATCGGACGGTGAGGATTTATTATTAGGCGACCGGCCAGGAGGGGGCCGAAATTCGCATGGGACCCATCAATGATTGATGGTCTGCATGTCTTTAGATCGACCGGCCTATTGTTTTGTCTTAAAAAACCTAAAATATTTAATTTATTTATTAAATAATATGATTGAAAATTATTAAATTGTAAAAAAAAAAAAAAAAAATTAGAATTCATTATTATCACGATTTTATATTAGTTATTTTGTTATTTGAACTTTTTTTTTATTTAAGTATCTTAATGTTCGAATATATATACAAAAAGTTACTTTGAAAATAGAAAAATTTTAGCACTCATGTTGCCTAAAGTTCACAAGTTTTATCAAATGCAAGTACTATTTCTCGGAGTTTGGTTGAAAAAATTAGGAACGTGGAATATAATTTCAAGAATATATAAGGTGTCTTAGGCGATAATCTTTATGCATTTTTTTTAATCGAAAGCTGCTAACTTGATATATTACTTTGGTAACATATATGTATTTTTGTCAGAATTTGGTAAATGTTTTTCATGATACATTGGATCTTTGCAGAAACAGTGACGTAACTCATATATGTATGTTGTTCTGATCAAGGGGGGAGAGAGGAAGAGGGGGGGGGGGGGGGGGGGGGGGACCTCATATATGTTGGTGTAATTATTTATCATATTAGTATTTTCTGATGAAAATTGACAAATTTGAAAAAAAGATGTACCAAATTTTGACATGGCGTACCTTTAGAATAAATTTTAGGGTAAATTATAGAAAGCTCCTCTGTCTTTTGCTTCAAAAACAGAACACCCCCCTCACAAATAAAAACACTCACAAAACCTCCTAATTTTTAAAAACTTATCACTTAACTCCCATGAAGCTTTTTTTGACCATTTTGCCCCTCAAAAGTAGGAGGTTAAATGTTTAATTATATTTTTAGAAGATGATGTTATATTATTAGGTAAAAATTAGAAAAATTTTATGTTTTTTGTAACAGAATTAAGAAAATTTTATATATTTATAACATATATAATTGTTTTAGTTAATTATAGCAATGATATTACAAGTTTAAAGGATAAAAAATATTTTTAAAATTTTTATAAAAAAATATTATAATAATATCACTACTATATAATTAATTAAAATAACCTTTTTTTCTATAAATATAAAAAAATTCTAATTTGTCCTCAAAATATAAAATTCTACCTAAAAACAAAATTAAACTATATTATTTTGAAAGACAAAATGGTGGAAAAAATTGTTTGGGGGCAAAGTGATAATTTTTTAAAAGTGTGGTTTTATTTGTGAGGGAAATTTTCTATTTTTGAAGCAAAAGTTAGGAAATTTTCTATAATTTACTCTAAATTTTATAAAGTTTCAGGTATCTGCCTCTAAGTACATAAAAGAAAAACCAATCAAAATATAAAACTCTCAATAAGAGTGCAGAAAAATAATATAACTACATCATTATTGCAAACGGAACATAAATCCCGAATCCGGATGATTAACCGTCATTCACCCATAGACTCAAGGTCTATTCTCCATAGGAGTCTTACAGGCCACAAATTCACAAAAAAAAAAAAAATGGAAAAAGAAAATTAATAGATTGATAATTCCATTCATCAATGTTGACATGACTCTAGCTTTGATCTCCCGGTACTCTGACTACTAGCGCTTTGACCTTCGTAAGAATACGGTCTCTTGGGCCACTTGGGGAGGGAGTGTTAGAAATGTGCTTCAAAACATCGAGTTGGGTAGCCAGAGCTGTTCTCCTAATTTTCCTTGTCCCATGTTGGAAGATGGATTTGGAGCTTTCCTAAGTTGTACCTCGAAGACTTCATCCAACACTGAAAGTTGGACTAGAAAGTTTCCGTAAATAGCTCATCCCACATAAGTGTTATGTAGTTACTTGTCACACATTGAAAATGAAGCATAACCCTTTTCTCATTTTTTTGTCTCCTACATCAGATTGGAGAGAATACTACGTCATGTATAATTATTCTAACATCCACTGTATTCGGTAAGTTGTTGGGCACCCTATAGAACTAGGATGGACCATACGCGCACGTGCTTCACTTGCCCTCTGAATTGGATCGAGCTTGGGCTCGGGTGACGACTGATGGTGCAAGTGTGTCTTGTTTTCAAGATATATTTTTATTGTTCCAAAACTATCCGTTAATGGAGATTTCACATGCCGGAATTTTACTAGTCATTGACAAATTCAATATGCCAAAATGCTAGTCGCTGGCTGTGTTAATGATGCCATAACTGTCTGGTTTATTACTTGCAGCATAAGATTTGGTCCGTTAAAAACCTTTTGAATTCCGACCACTAAAGCCAGTGTTCTTTCCTTTGTCTATAAAAGAGGCCTGACAGTTTATTCTCAACACACAACAAAAAATTGACCCTCCTCATTTTCTATTTTGCTCGTCTTTCATTCTTTATTCTGGGAATTATTCAAGGCTCACCTATAGTATAGTGCTCAAGTAAACAGGTGCTGTAGTTACCATGTTAATCGTGGGAGTCGATTGAGCCTTGCAGTTGCCATGTTGATCTTAGGAAACGATTTTCAAAAGGCCCGTGTGTACCAGTGTTGGGGCAAATTTGGCTTTAAGGCAGTGGTATTTTATGACCTGGTAATCTCTTTCCACTTCTTTGTGTTTTTCTATATGTCATAAGTTTGTCCCATTTGACATTACATCATCCTACTTTTCCAACAAGGAGGCCGTGAGAAATAGAGAAAAAGTTAAGAAAATAAGCCTACCCCTTTTTTTATACCGGTGCTGATGTGATTTTAAAGTATGTTTTCAAACCGTCTACTCGTAAGCATAAGAGATCGTCGTAGCTTTGTAGGGCATACGGGTCGTATTCACAGGGAATCGTATTAAGTTAGACTTAGTGATTAACGAGCGGTTTGAATTTTTGGGTTTTTTTTGTTGTTTGAATAAATTGTTAGCTAAATTAATAAAACTGAATATAAAGTAAATGTGTCAATTTAATTGAGGTTAGTTTAGGGAGTGAATTTAGGGTAGCTTAACACGTATCCCGTCATTATATTTTACTTAGGACTTTGATTTGAAGGACTTAGGTTACAAGCTCTAAGCCTGGGTTAATATATAAATTAGGGCTTAGGGTAATGAACTAGTCTAAAGGCATAACTTATCTCAGCACCCTAAGTATAGCATATGTTATCTCATTAGCACTACGTAATTCCTTTGTTACTCTTTTTATTTAATATTAATTTATATAAAAGATTGGGTTCAGGGTTGGGTACAACCTCAACCCTAACCACACGTGTAATTCTGTTATGTTATGATATAGGCTACAAGCACAAGACTAATCGCTGCAAAGTTGGAGATCTAGTCATGGCTACAAGCACACATACAAAAATATCGAACAATCATGAAGAACTCCCCACAGGGGCGCGAATATAACATAACTAAACCAATCGTCAAAAGTATAATATAAATCTGGGATACGGGCGGCTATCCGCCCTTCATTCCTAAACTAAAAAGAGTCTACTCCTCCATGGGAGTTTTATACATCATTAACATCTAAAAAAAAAAGAGAAAACAATGAATAAACAATTAGGAAGTGAAAACTCCCTCAATTGACGTTGACGTTGTTCCTTGCTTTAATCCTTCCAGCACTCCGACTACCTACGCTTCGGCGTTTGAGAACCCCTTGGATCTCGTAGAGGCTTCGGGAGGAGAGGAGGCATGGCAAAAGATGTGAAATTTAGGTCTCCCACTCCATATTTATACATGGGGCGTGCTTTAGGGTTGGTCCCGTGCCATCCCCAATCGATCGGTGGTCAAACCGATCGATCGGCGCCCCCTTAGCAGTTTGCGCAGTTAACTTAAAACGAGCGTAACTTTTGATCCGTAATGAGTTATGGGCTAAATTATATACCAAATTGAATCTCTCGAAAAGATCTACGTGACCCAAGTGGTTTCATAAGTAGATTAACAAAATATAGGGTCATAAATACCCTTCTTTTAGCCTTTTACTCGTTTTAAGCTTGACCGATTGCCAAAATGCATGGTCAATCGATCCACGCGCCCAAGGAAAGACTCTTTTGACCGAATCTTGACCTGATGGGTACTTATTTTGCACACGTGGCCGGGTTTCTCAAAGTAGTCTTCAATTATGCCTCGATTACGCTTGAATCTTCCAGTTTTCAGCCCTTGTTTGCTCTGTTGCACTCTAAGCCAAAATGTACCTAGATTATAACAAAAACACACATGTAGAGGCCGAATATATGGCAGGAATGGGAAATAAAATATGTAAAAATCAAGTGCATCGGCACCCGTAAGGCCAAATTCTCGGATTGCGACTAAATGGATTTCTGTCATGGTTCGATCTATCCGCTAGTGCCCTAGGTTGAAAATACATGATTGAAGATTGGGATGGCAATGGGGTTGGTCAAAACCCGTTGCCCGCGGGTATGGGTATAAGTGAGGCAGGGTAGCGGGTATGAGTGGGGTGTACACCTATTCCTTGTCCACCATGGGTATGAGGCGGGCACAGGTATAATGTTGTACCCGCCCTATCTCATTTTATATCTACCATGCCTGCATAATTTTATATCTAATTCACTTTAAATTAAAAAAAAATACATGTTAAGCTTAATTATATAAATTATTTATCAATGTTATAAAAAAAATTGAGCTTTTAAAAATAGTATTAAATAAATAATTCGGAAGGGTATTGATAATTATTTTTTACCCACATTACAGCGGGTACGGATGGGTAATGGATACCCGCAGGTAATGGGGCATGTGTGGGTATAGGTTTGTACCTGCCGGGTAGGTATAAGTATCCAGTTTATACCCGTGGTGAGTAATGGAGCGAGTATGAATATGAATTTGGATGGCGGGTATGGGTATGGAGGAGGAACCCCCGCACCTGCCCCGCCCCTTTTGAAGAGCTGAATCTTGGTCTGATGGGTCATTGTTCCAACAAGTGGTTAAAATTTTCAATTTAGCCTCCAAATTTGTTCATTTTCACCCATCTTTCACCCTCTAACGTGTTTTAAGACTAAGTATACATAATTCGCACAGCAATACACATTAATAGTCAAAAATATCCTAAAAATGAGGTATAAAATATGTAAAAATAAGACACATCAGACTCTTGCAGCCTTGTTCGTTTAATTATCGAAAAAAAAAGTTGGCCATGTTTGAATCCATAAGAAACGACTAAAAATCGACAGCCACAAGTTTTGGTGCCATCACCATGAGAGTTTTAATCATATATTAGTCTCTTAACAATGGTTTAGGGCCACTCATTTTAGATATAAAAACTTGAGTGAGTTGTTAAGGCCTTCATATAATTAATGTTTAGTTATAATTAATAATTAATAATTATAATTAATCAAAAAAGATAATTGGGATAATTGGATTTAGTGGCGACCATTTACTTAAATGTAGATCCATGCTATAGCCGGTAGCCCGTCATTAGCATGTTAAAATTATCAGTCTACATTAATAGTAGCCACAGTTGTTAAATTTCCACAGGCCCGACCCACGGAGTTGGCACACAAAATCTATATATAAGCCTAATTAAGGTTCCATCTTAAAACTAATTGACAATAGGTGGAGTAACCTACTAGACTTATAAATTAATCTCTTTACTCTCATAACTACAATATGAGATTCTCATATGAGACTCATATGTGGAGTCTTCATTCAACAACGGCCTCAAAAAAGGTCCCGTTAAGGTAGGGTTTGGAGAGAGTAAGATGTACGTAGTAGAGAGGCTGTTTTTGAAGGGTCCTCAACCTAAAAAGAAAGAAGGAACGATATTTACAAATTCAAAATCAAGTAAAACAATAAAAAAATATCATTCTAAATCAGGTTTAAGGCTCTGTTTGTTTAGGGGAAAAACCGCGTTCTAGGAAATGGTTTTCTCCTTTTTCGTTGTTTGGCGCAAGATTGGTGACGGAATTCAAATGAGGGAAAATGACTTCCCTTTTAAAAGAGGGGAAGTCATCATTCCGAGTAATCTAGAAACATGATTCCGACAATATATAAGTATTCTTATTAGATTTTTCCCTAAAAAATGCTAACACGGCATATGATTTCGGCCATATTTAGGTAGTTTTTACCTCAATATACGATGAACTTTTTATAGTAATTTGCTAAAAATATTGACATAACTTGTAAATATTATCGTAATTATGTACTATATTATCACTTTTTTATTTGGTCAAATTCTTACAAAAATTCGTCAAATTTTGATGTATGGTACCTGAGTGATAAAATATTCAACTTCAGGGTACGTAATTATATACATTTAAATATCAGGATATGTAATAAATGTTCAAACCTCAGGGTATCTTAGTAATAACTCTACAATCCCACAGAGTTTAAATAATTTCAAATATATTGTATTGCTATTTATATTGTTCTATAACTAGGAATAAGATGATTGGTAAAAGATGATTCCTTTAAAACAAGTAAGGAATATCGAAATGTGAAAACATGTTTTCCGTTGAAACAACCAACGAAAAACCTCAACGGGAATAGCAATTTCCATGGAAAACCTTTTCCAAAGGAAAATATTTTCCGTGGAAAAAGTACTTCCATTGAAACAAACGGAGCCTAAATGATATTTAATCGTTCAATTCGAATTCGTAAGCTGCAGATGCATCCGGAAAATGATTTGAACATGTTCGACGTTGTCGACTCCTTTATGTTTTCACAATGATCCATCTTCTAGTCATTCGGCTTCTGGATGTTGTGGGTGTGTTACACAAACTTTGCCTGTTAAAATATTATCAATTTATTTTTATTTTTTAAAAGCTATTTGCTGATCTTGAGGAATTATGAATATCTTAGAACTCTGTTGTTTAGATAGAAAATATTTTTCAGATGAAAAATATTTATTTTTAAGAATATTTTTATCAAAGCCACATTTCTTTAATTTTGTTTTACCCAGATTAGAATCAATGTTATTGTGTTTTTTCGATAAGTGACATCGGAGTGCCGATACAAGACAGGAAAACCGGAAAAAACGAGGCTTAAGGCTAGCCGAAAACCGACCAGAAAACAAGAACGGGAAAAGACAAAAGAGAAAGAAAAAACAGGACCTGAAGCGAAGCAAAAGGAACACGGAATTCTATACAGGATTCATTGTGGTCCCTATCTTCTACTCAATAGAGGAAAAAAAAATTTTCCTATCATTGCTAACTGTTCAAAAGTTATATAGAAATTAAATGGAAGGATTTCCTTGAAATTACACGGAGCTAGAAAGTGTTCAAATATCAGTCTGGATTAAAATTTGAAATCAAGCAATATAATTCAGCTCAAGACTAACTCGATCGTCAATCCGTATTTGTTTTCATCGATTTTTCATTCAAATTGGTTTATGTGATTCTTTCATAAGATATCGGGCTTAAATGAACTTGAAAAAAACGTAGTTAATAAGGAAGGGATGCCCTCATGAACTATATAAGCTAACTCATGCTAATATTAGCCAGACAACATGGGATCATTTTCTTATGATAAAAGCCAAACAGTGTTGAGAATCCAGAAATGAATCCATATCCAAAACACAACTCCTGAACAGGAGCACATCCTAGATAATGATGAATTGAGGTTTATTACTTGGCTCAATGCGCTCAATGGTTGCATTGGCATTTCCATCCATCATTGCCTGGAGAATTCACAACACTACCGGCTTGAAAACTTCCCGTGCGCAATACCCATCCAGAACGACCGCAAGTACGACCACATCAAATACACTAATTCATTCACTTCATTTCCCAATCATCAGCATCATTTACCTGAACACTTCTCTCTACTTTCTCAGTTAGCTCTAACGTGGATCATGTTCAAAGTTTGGCGCTTCACTTGTCTGACCCTGGTCATGATATGCATTTAGTAATAAAAAAAAAGTGTTGGAATCATTTTAGCATGTCTGAATGTGGATCGATGACATGATATAGGATAAGTTTTAATATAATTTTAATGATAATTTTGTAATATAATTAAATAAGTTGATGGGCTAATTCTCTATTTGGATCTATGTTAATATGGAATATTGCAGCATAAGTGTTGTATTTTTTAAGCTAATCTCTTATCCCTTGGATGTTTATTATTATTGTTTTGGCTTATCTCTTTGTTTATTTATTTGCTTGGACGGCTCAATGACCATGGCAACATGTATTTAGTATTATTATTTATAAATTAATTATCGAACATGGCCAATAGGTTGACCCGTGATACAACCTAAAGCAACATTCTCAGTGCCTTTAAGGTTCCCGCCTAAGTAGGGTCGGGAGGGGGGGTGGGGAGGAGGGGGGGGGTTTTGGGGGTGGATATACGCAGCTTTCCCTCTTCAGGGTGTTACCCTGAAAGGAGGCTATTTTTGAGTATCCCCAACCTGAGAGGTGCAACATGAGGACTTCCTAGGAGGTCACCTATCTTGATACTACTCTCGCCCAAGCACGTTTAACTTCAGAGTTCTAATGGGATCCAGTACTTGCATGTTGGTACTCTCGGAGGTTACCCATCTTGGTACCCATGACCCAACCTATTCGACCCTTTTGAAGCCGGGTCATATTGTGTCATCCGAAAGAAAAAAAATCCAAACCTAGTGCAACTCAATGACATTTACATGCCTTATAGGTGGGTCGGGAATGTCAATGATTTTGACCAGTGGGTCTTAGTGGTAAGATTTGGGTCGGTCTAAGGAGGTCAAACCTGGGTCAAACATAGGTCATATCTGGGTTAGACCCACTTAAAACTATGTTAGAAATACCCTTTTTTTTTAAATTTATACTGGTTGAAATGATGTCCAAATCGGGTTAGGAGTCATAGGGCAGGTCAGATCCTCTTGCACCAAAATGAAAATTTTTTTGACTGTGACCTAACTGGCTATGTAAGTGGCCCGACACAACTTTTTGGGCAGTTCTACTTGGGAGTTTTCTTTTTGTACCTAAGTGGCAAGATCTTTGGCAATTTTTGTGTCTTATCACAATTAGATATAAACCATGCAGGATTTCGTATTTTTGGAGAACTTCCTCGACTTTTTAGTCTTGTGCTCCTTGTAGCTTGCGCTATAAAAGTTTTGTCAGTCGTCTTGCACATGTGAGGAAGTATTACACCAACATCCAACAAGAACACAATCAATGAAACCATATGTGAGGAAGGCAAGAAGTCATAAAACGAAAGTATTGTTTCAAGCATTGGTTCAAATGCTCGATTTGTCCATTATTTTAGGGGTGATAGGTTGAACTAAGGTCGAGAGAAGTATCATATAGCTTGAACAATTCCTCCCAAAAATACTTGTAAATGGACTATTCCTATTCGATATAATTCTAGAAGGTAACCTATGAATCTTGGAAACACGTAGAACAAACTCATGAGCAACCGATACAATTATAAATGGATGAATAAGAGAAATAAAATGAGCAAATTCGAGAATCTATCCACCACAACAAAGATCATATCCTATTCTTTAGATTCATAAAAGCCTTCTATGAATTCCATACTAACGCAATCCATGGGATAGATGGCATAAGCACCGGCTACAGCCAGACAAGATAAGCCACATGCTTAGCCTTATTTCGTCAAAAACGTCGCATCTTTTAATGAAGTCCATGTCTAGGGGTGTATTTGAGCTGAGCGAAGCTCAAGCCTGCCAAGTTCGAGGCTTGGCTCGTTATCATAATGAATGGCTCAGGCTCGGCTTGAAGCTTGTCGAGCTTTGAAACTTCAGGATTGAACTCAGCTCGTCAAAAGCTCGGCTCGGCTCGGCTCGATCTAAGCTTGGTGAGCTTCGAATTAAGCTTCCAATATTTTGGCTTATTTAAGCTCAATATAGGCTCATTTGAACTCTTTTAAGCTCGGGTTCGGCTTATTTAAACTCTAATATGACTTCATTGGGCAATATTTTAGCAAATATATAATACTAAGAGGCTCACTTAGGCTCAGGCTTGGCTCAATAAGCTAAACGAGCCGAGCTTTTCAAACTCTATGGCCTAGCGAGCTGGCTCGGCTCATTTACACCCCTATCCATGTCATCCTTCTTAATTCCTTCCAATAAAACTAGAGCCTAGCCCTCCTATAAGTTGCACCTTGACCTGAGTGTGCACCCACAATGAACGAGTGCACATTGAAGAGCAACTACCATTAAAGGACCAGTACTAGAACCAATTAAGATTTTCTCATGTTGAACGGAAATGTGAAATCAATTTGAACAATCAAGCACCAAAGAATAATTTGGAATCCATCAAAAGATAGAATGAAACTAGGGTTTTTATATTGAGTAATTCACGAATGATCTATACAACTAGTAGAAGAGAGTATTTATGGGTAAAACGAAAGAAACCCTAAAACTATAAAATTACGAAATTGCCCCTACCCTGTCTGTGGGACATAAAGTGACGCAAAAAACACATTTAGAGGCCGAATTGGGGAAAATAGGCAGGGCCAGCCACTAGGGTTGCATAGTCAATACGAGAGCTTTGATTTGATAGGTAGTTCGATCCAAAACTCCTAACGGATCAAAGGTTGTGGCAATTTGAAGTTGATAGTTCAAATTAGAGTTTTTGGCCCACTCGTTTTGGTTTCTGACAGTCCAATTACTTTATAAACTTTTCGACTACTCGTCCTACGTCACTTTCGGTTTATATCTTAGTAGACCCTTATTTTAAGTGTATTTAGGGTGCGATGCGGATGTGGTCAAAAGTTCTAGATGGATGGATTTGGGCCTCACTTGGGCCCTTATTAGTATTACTTGGCCAATACTATAAGCTCATTTAGGGCTATTAAATCCTTGATGGGCCCCTTTGGCCACTCTTACTTAGAGTTATGTTAAATGAGTCGAGCTGGCTCTCTCGAAGGCTTTACATTTAACATAAAGGGTTGACTCAATTCGGGTTTTCATGGGGTCATTTCAATTTGTTTTATTAAGGAATTTCAAATTAAGCCTCGAGAAACTCGTGTTGATGCATGTGAGCTTAGTGAAGCTTCAACCGGTCAATTCTTAATTATGATGCTAAAAGAGCTAGAGCACAGCAGTGGGAACAGAAGGCCTGAGAAAGTGACCAAAGCCAAAGGGAAGAAAAAGACTCGAAACAAGAACAAGAAATGCTTCACAGTTGAGCAACTGCTCAAAGGAAAACGCACTTGGGAGACCGGGAAGTTGCTGGGTTTGAGTTTTCAAGGGGATGAATCCCTTATGATTGAGTGCTTTGCCGAAATGGGCTAAGGTGTGAATTTATTTGTGCTGTTCTCCCTCTGATCTTTGTGTTTCTGGTCTCTTCTACCTTCTCTGTCCTTAGTCAGTTTCTGGTCCAGTCTTGTTGCGTCTCTTTCTCCAGTTTCTGGTTGTGTTTCTTGTCCGTGTTTTTTTGTTGCCTCTGGGTCCCCTCTTTCGTCTTGTGTTGCTCTGCTGGTTTTTTTGTTTCCTATTTTGTTTTGTTTTTTGCCCTGTTTCGTGTTGCCCCTCCCTCGTTTGTCTTTTCTCTATTTTGTTTTGCCTGGTCCTCCTCTGTCTTTCGGAGTTGTTTTGGGCTCGCTTTGTCGAGGCCCGGTGTTGTCTTTCGGCTTTGCCAGTATTTATCGAAAAAAAAGTGCGAGTCTTAATGAGTCAAGTTAATTTATTCTCTGTGAGATAAGCTAAACTTGAAACTTGTTGAGTTACCTTTGAGCTCAACAATGCAAAATCTGGGCCTAAACTTAAAATTTTCAACTCAATTGAGCCTAACAAGTTTGAACTCAGCTCCGCTCATTTGCATAAATATGTACAAACATTCTAGTCAATCTAGAAGTTTTTTCATTTCTGATTATTGGACATAAATGCTTAGCATCAATACATAGTGAGTTCGATAAGCAAGAGATAATAAGCAAACAAACAAACATCTAGAAGATTAGGATCCTCAAAACTTAACTAATTTATCATTGATATTTCTAAATTGCAATTATGTGAATCTAACATAAGAGGGTACGAGCAATAACCAGACCCCATTAGAATTCCGAAGTTAAGTTGCTTGGGCGAGAGTAGTACCAAGATGGGTGACCTCCTGGGAAATTCTCGTGTTGCACCCCTTAGGTTAGAGGTCTCGGAAATAGCGTTCCTTTAGGGGGAAGGCTGCGTATATCTACCCCCCACGATTCCTTTTAGGCGGGAGCCCTTGGGACACTGAAAATGTTGCTTTCTAGCTTTCTTTTGCAATTATGTGAATCTAAAGATCATTATATATATGTTACTTTTGTAATCATTGTCCTGGGTCTCACACAAGGATTGCATTGCTTTATTTGCAAATGAACATGGTGAACTCACTACGGAAATCTACTACAAATCTCGACCTAGATTTTGAAAAATAACAAGAAAATCTTGAATGTATGATGCTTTATCAACTCAGCTAAAACCGACATATGTTATATTTTCTCTGATTTTATATATTACGTAAGCAACAACACCTAGTTTGCGGCAAATGTAGGTGGTTGATTGAAAATATTTCAACTTCTGAGGGTGCTTTTGACTACTTTAAAAGATGATTGTGGATAAAAAATATATATATATATATATATATATATATATATCTAGATATCGTGTCGTTGGTTCATTCTCTACCTTGTTAACGTGCGCTTCCCATCCCCTTCTCTTCTCCCCATTTCAATTGTATATGTTCTTTCAAACTTTGTCCGCCTTCTCCCCATAAGCAACAGGCTCAAAGCTCGCTAATTTGAGTACAAGTTTTAGCACAAACTCTCCGCCCATAATGAGCTTTTGGCTAAGAACCAAATCTTTACAAGCCCATCACCGAACCTACTGAACTCATATAGAACCCAAAAGCTAATATGTGCAATAAATACTATATGATAATATGATATTTGGACATGAAATATCATTTTTGTCTTCTATATATTGGCGTTGCCGTCACCCACCTACTAATGCACCAAACCTCATTGACGCCATAAATGTGAAAAGGGACCATTTTTGTATTTCATCAAGCTAGCTACTTGATAGCGAGCAACAATATTTCCAGTGCTCCAAGGGCTCTCACCTAAACAAGGTCTGGAGGGTGGATGTACCCAGCCTTCCCCCTTCAGGGACCCTGAAGGAAGGATGTTTCTGAGAATCCCCAACCTGAGGGGTGCAATATGAGGACTTTCCAAGAGGTCACCCATCTTGGTACTACTCTCGCCCAAGCACGCTTAACTTCGAAGTTCTAAAGGAATCTGGTGCTTGCGCGTTGGTATCCTATAGGTAAGCTAGCTAATTGATAGTGTAGAAAATCAAGTACTTAATTTTTTTTTTTTTTTTTTGGGTTTTAGGCTCTGTTTGATAGCGAAGAAATTTGCTTTATCTGGAAAATATTATTCTTGAGGTTTTCTGTTGTTTGTTTCAAGGAAAAATAATATTCTCTCTTGTTGTAGCATTTTCTTATTTGGTTTGAAAGAAAAAAAGAATCTTCAACTAATCATCTCTTACCTTTAATTGTACTTTGTGCATTGCATCAATTTAGTCTTTGTACTTTTAATTGTGTCAGTTTAGTCCCTGTATAATTTAAAATGTGTCAATTTGGTCCTTAGATAAAGTTTTAATAAAATTTATAGTAGTTTGGCCACGAATTTGGTTAAATTGAGTAAACGGATGAATTTATAATAAGTTACTTCTATTTAACATAATTTTATTGTTCAAAATTGCGTAATTAACTTAAATTTGATTAAAGGTCGAAATTAACACATTTTGAATTGTTAAGGGACTAAATTAATACGATAGACAAAGTACACGACCTTTGGCATAAATAACCTTAATATTAAACATAGTGTTATTCTTTGAATAATGACTTCCCTTATTTTACAAGCCCCTTTTCACCCAAAAAAAAAGGCAACATACCCAATGCCCCAAGGGCTCCTGCCTAAGCAGGGTTTAGGGGGGCAGATGTATGCAGCCTTCCCCCTTCAGGGTATTACCCCCGAAGAGAAGTTGTTTCCGAGTGTCCCCAACTTGAGGGTGAGGACTTCCTAGGAGATCACCCATCCTAGTACTGCTCTTGCCTAAGCATACTTAACTTTAGAGTTTTAATAGGATCCGGTAATAGTGTGTTGGTACCCTGGTAAGCCACTTTCCACCCATTGGGTGGAAAACCTTTTTCATTGGAAAATTTCTATCAATAATGCGCACCAAAACCCAAAAAGAAGAAAACAAATTCCTACAATCTATTGTCCCCGAACCAAATGGAGCTATGATCATTATTTTTTGGATAATTGCAAGGACAAACTACTACATTATGAACATTACGCCACATGTAATGTGGCATGTGGCGACTTTAAAGTGTTTAGTATGTGTTAGGTTGTTTCTTATCGTTTCATTGTTATGTATATAGAAACTTGTCAAGTTTTCACCCCCCGGGAATGGTTGAGGTGGACGTACCATCTAGTTGCTGATAGACTGGCTTCTATTTCCCTTCCCCCCTTTTTTTTATAATTATAAGGCAATTTTCTCAGAAGAAACAAAAGTACTAGTCTTTAAAAAAACACAAGCGCTAAAAAGAAGCAAGGAAGGGGGGGGGGGGGGGGGCGCGGGGCTGTGATAAAAACCACCAGCTTTGGATATGGTCTGCAACGGGGACACGGTCTAGGGAGATGGCTGTGATAAGCGTATAGATCAAGGAAGTCAAAGAGGCCGAGTAGTCATCCCTATTTAGAAGTCTTTTCCAAGCATCCTTTAATTATTCTCGACTGATTCTAGAAATTTTCCAAAATATATATAAAAAAAAAAAAAATTGAGTGTGATTTTGTTGACTTCTTTTGCTAGCTTAGAACATTACCATTATAAGCTAAGCTTGGAATAACATAATTGCATAATTGTGGTAAGTTCTTGTGTTAGGGAATCCTATGCTTTATTCAACCCTAATCACTAATTGTACCTTTCTTTGTTCTAATAATTATTGTGAATTATCACTAAAGAGGGAATTTGATCTTAGAGTGCAATACTTTTCTTTTAATTAGCGATAAAAATCACGACATCAGACAGGCACACCGACAAGAGCGAGGTTTGAGTGTACTCATAGAAAAGTGTGCAGCAGAAAAAAATAAAAATAAAAAAACCAGGAAACAAGAGTGAAAAGAAAAGCAAAAATCAATGACATCAGAAGGCTTCAACAATATTGGGTAATACACTAAACATGACGAAACCTTTGGGGCACTGGAATTATTGTTGTTGTTGTTGTACACTAAACATGACAAAAAATCCAAGGCACCTATACTGAGATAGAGTGAAGCATGGGGAAGTAAACCAAAACTATGAACCCCTGATCCCACCACAACACCGAGGCAGGAAAAAGAAGCTTGTTAACAAGATTCCTTGTCATCAATCAAAGTACAAAAGTATTATGTTAGTAAATCTTAGTTTGCTCAAAGCCACGCAGGTAGAGGTATTGAAACAAGAACATACTTAGTGCCTCAAGGGCTTCCACCTACGCAGGGTCCACCAGGGGGGGGGGGGGGGGTGGGCGGACGTACGCAGTTTTCCCCCTTCAGGGTGTTAACCTAAAGAGAGGCTGTTTTCGAGTGCCCCTAACCTGAGGGTAAGGACTTCACAGGAGGTCACCCATCCTGGTACTGCTCTCGTCCAAGCACGCTTAATTTCGAAGCTCTAATGGGATCCAATGACGGCGTGTTAGTGCCCTCTTTGGTGTTGAAGAGGTATTGATTTACCAATATCTTGTTTGGCAAGACTGTGTCTACTATATATGTAATCGGTCTTCGTTTTCCTATAATGTGACAATTGCAATTATTGATGCTTGTAGAGAAGACGATCTTAGAGGACACAAAGTGATCCGGACAAATGCTCTTGCAGAACGATTTGAACACGCCGAAATCAACAAAGAAATCGACATCTGTTGAGATTGAAGAGGAAATTTTAAGGTCAGCATTGATAAAGATCTAGAATGAACGGGGAAAACAATAGTTAGCAAGTATTTATATCTAAGTAACAAAAAATGTAAACTTATAGAAATGCCTTTAAGTTAATCGCATAATACAAAAGTGACTTAAAAACGCGTCTAATAAGGCTGAATTTAGAGATATTAGGTGGGTCGATTACAAAATCAAAATCAAAGACAATAGAATCTATCACATAAATAACTTAAAAGTTTCATCATATACAATCTAAATATCTTAAAATTTTAATATGATAAGAATGCGTCATTCTGAATTTGAAAGTTTTATTATTTGGGTAACCTCTATCAAAATTTGACAAGTTTTATACTTAGTGATTTTTGTTTCCAAAAAATATAGATGTAACATATGACCTACCTGCAAAGTAAACCTATATATTGTTAGAAAAATGTTCAAAAAGTCAGACTTTTTATGAAAAAACTGAGGATATTTAAGTAAAAAAATTTTAATCATTAAAATACCGATATAATAAATTTTTTTTTTTTACCCAATTGAGCTTGAGCCAAGCCGAGTCCTAGGCTAGTGAAGCTCAAGCACGTAGGCTCTCAAGCCTAAATGAGCATAAGTAAGGCTTTTTTATTAATATAATATATTTGCTTAAATATGAACAATGAAACTAAATTTGAGCCTATATGAGCTAAGCCCGAACTTCAACGAGCACAAATGAGCCTAGATTGAGCTTAAATAAACCAAAATATTGCAAGCTTAATTTGAAGCTCGTAGAGCTTAATTCAAGCCGAGTTGAGCTCAAGTTCCGGACAAGCCGAGATCAAGCTTATGTTAGGACCACCCACGAATTACAAAACCAGAGGTCGAAATAGCAAAACACAAAATTGAAGGGCACGGGGGAAAAAAATATCAAACACCGAAATTTACGTAGTTTAGCTGAAGCCTACATCCATGGAGGGTAAGCAACAATAGTCACTAATATCAACCGAGGATTATGGTATTTTTTCATTCTTCCTCATTTGTTCACTTTCTACACCAGCCAAGAGTGCAATAAAACCACTGGAAACTCAAGAGGTATGTCATAAACACAGGCTCGAATAAATCTGGCCAATGATTATAACGGTTACTGGAAACGAACAATCTTCACATTTAACAGGTTAAACTTTCCGAGTTTGCCGAGCTTCGAGCTTCGAGCTTCGAGCTAAGCTTAATGCAAATGAGACCGAGCTGGGAGGCCGACGATAACCAACCCTAGCTTGGTCTTGCGAACCTTTCTTAGTATACACATAGAACCGGCACTGGAAAGGTCAAAGTTACAGATGACTTGACAAGTAACACATGGCACGGCCAGTGTCGTATCGCGGTGGGCATGCACTGCACGTTCCTGACCTTTTTGTATGGTTTGGTGCTTCTAATTTGGCAATGCATAAGGTGTAAGTCAGCTATTAAAGAATTCAAAAGGCTCGGTTCGGTTTAACAACAACAACAGCAGACCCAATGCTTCAAGAGCTCCTGCATAAGCGGGGTCTGGGAAGGGTTGACGTATGCAACCTTACCCCTTTAGGGTGTAACCCTGCCGAGAGACTGTTTTCGAGGACTCCCAACCTTATAAGGTTAGCAACGGTCACCCATCCTGGTGCTACTCTCACCCAAGCATGCTTAACTTCAAAGTTCTAATGGGATCCGTTTGCATTAGTGCCTGGTAAATAAACCCTGCTTGGTTCAGTTTAATTTGAGCCAATTCGAGCCAGTTTAGTTAGTCAAATGAGCTAAATATGAGTGTTGTAGACTCAAATTCGAAGGCTCGTAAATGATGGGCCGAATGAGACTAATTGAGTTCAAGTCTAAACAAGTCAACAACGAGCTTAAATGCTACTAAATGAGGCGAGCTTGACATGAAACTCACCAAGCTAGGTTTGAGCTTAATGCACCGAAGGTAAGACAAGGCTAAGTTTTTAACTAGCCAAGCTTGAGCTCAATGTTTTGATGCCCGTTTAGTGTTAAATTTCACTGGAACTTAGGCCATTTTACGGAGTTGGCAATAGATTAGGTTTCTGTACAAGCTCAAGTGAGATTCCATTCTAAAGCCAATTGGCTTTTGATGGGATTCTTACTAAGACTCATGAGTGGAATCCTTGACACTGTCCCTTATATATCAACTGCACGCTTCGCATTCTTCGGATTAATTGGAAATTACGTCCAATTAAATTCAACATTCACCAGAGAGGCCCTTGACACATTAAACTCAAATACACCCTTCTTTACAAGAACACAATATGTCAAAAAAGAGCCCGGGATCATTAACCCGCTCTTATACCCATGTTAAATTTCACCGGGCCTAAGGCCCAGTTCACAAAGGTAGAATATATGAGATCCATATATAAGCCCGAGTGGGTTACCATCCTAAAACAAACAGGCACTAGGTGGAGTAACCCACTAAACTTAGATATTAGAGTTGAATTCTTACAAGACTCACATATATAATTCTTACCAGTTAGCTACGAGTTGAGCTTAAACCGAGATAAAATATTGACAAACTAAACCTCGAGTCTCATAAGCTTAGGCTCGATTCCTCTCCTTTATAACCCTAATGACATTTCATTAGAATTCAAGTGCATGCAACGTTCCCAGTGTCCAAAGGGCTCCCGCCTAAATATGGTCTGAGGGGGTAGATGTGAGCAGCCTTCCCCTTCAGGGTAGCACCCTGAAAGGAAGCTGTTTCCAAGAACTCCCAACCTGAGGGGTGCAATGCGAGGACTTCTCGGGGGGTCACCCATCTTGGTACTACTCTCGTCCAAGCATCCTTAACTTCAGAGTTCTAATGGGGTCCGGTACTTACATATTAGTACCCTCTTAGGTTTCATTAGAATTCAAGTAATGGGCCTTTTTCTTTTTTGCAAAGGTAACGAACCTTCAACCCTTTTAATTATTATTTATTATATTTTAATTAGTAGTATAACAAAATTTATTATCAAAAAAGTCATCTAATACTGTTCCCTTGGGGGGAAAAAACATAACGATGGAAGGCCCCACATAAAGAGTGCAACCATGTGCAGCCGCGCAACCTGACACGCCCATTGGCCTACTTAATGGCCCCCACCGTATGATAACGACATGCATATCATAATTACTCTCCATTTTAACTTTGGGGTTATGTCGGGAGTTTGGTTGTGCTCGGTTTTTTTATTTTATTTTATAAACTAAAGGATTGGACCAATTTGATTTAGTCCGTGATATTGTTGGACTTTTGGGGTGGAGCCTAGTTTTATACTGTTATGGGTCAAGTCCGATGGAGTGATTTGCTGGATTCCATTAGAACTCCAAAGTTAATCGTGCTTGGGCGAGAGTAATACCAGGATGGATGACCTCCTTGGAAGTTCTCGTGTTATCAACCATATAAGGTTGGGGGTCCTCGGAAATAGCCTCTTGGCAGGGTTACACCCTGAAGGGGTAAGGCTGCGTAAATCCACCCCCCAGACCCCGCTTAGGCAGGAGCCCTTGAGGCATTGGGTCTATTGTTGTTGTTTTTGTTGTTGTATGGGCCAAGTCCGATGGAGTGGAGGCCCGATTTGGAACAAAATGGACTGGAAAATTTTTTTGGGCCTTGTTTTGGACCCAAGTCGAGGTTCAAGCCTGTGTTGGTGACTTAAGTTGAAAATCTAGGGTTTCATATATGTGTCTATTTAAACTTGGTTCTAGGGTTTGAGAGAGTAGTGTAAATTAAAGAAAACTCTCTGTAACAATTTCAAAGCAATAAAATCTCCATGCAACTCCGTGGATCTTGGCAATTTTTGCCGAACCACGTAAATATGTGTGATTTTATTTTTCTTGTTGAATTTTCATTGTGCTTAGTTGCTGTGTTTCCCGACAGACACATTAAGATTTAGTATGGGTGACTCTATACATACACTAGAGTTGAGAAGACTTGAGAGTTGAGACATCACACGTAATATTTTAAAGATATAGTGGAATTATTGTGTTACCGTTAGGAGATTTTACCGATCGGATAAACCAAATAAACTCTAGGGTTGTTCATTTATCTTCTCAATCTCCTTTTATTTATGATTGCTATTTTGATTTAGGATTTCAGGATTTCGTAAGTAGTCATAATAAAAATTACTTCTAAGAAACATTTTTTATCTCAACTTTTTTCAATCACCGATATCTTTTTTTCTAAAATTGGTGAGGTCATTACATGAGGTGAAGAAAGATGCCTCGAAACCTAGACATTGGTTATATCCTAACGTATCCCTATGAGTTGAGACGTCTCACGTAATATTTTAAAGATATAGTGGAATTATTGTGTTACCGTTAGGGGATTTTAGCGATCGGATAAACCAAATAAACTCCATGGTTGTTCATTTATCTTCTCAATCTCCTTTTATTTATGATTGCTATTTTGATTTAGGATTTCAGTATTTCATAAGTAGTCATAATAAAAATTATTTCTAAGAAACATTTTTTATCTCAACTTTTTTCAATCACCTATATCTTTTTTTCTAAAATTGGTGAGGTCATTACATGAGGTGAAGAAAGATGCCTCGAAACCTGGACATTGGTTATATCCTAACATATCCCTAGTTGTTGGGGTACAAGAGTGTCGGGCTTTCAAGCGGAGGGTAATTTTTCAAAATAGCACGTTTGATAATTTTTATTCCCAAAATAGCACGCAAAAATTCAAAATTACTAAAATAGCACATAAAAATTCAAAATTACCAAAATGACATACCCAGTCAGCATGCCACTACCACGTCAGCAGGGACATTTTGGTCATTTTATATTTTTGAAAAAAAGGAAACTTAGTTTTTTTTAACTCCTGCCGCAACTTTTTATGAAAAAGTAAAAAAAGTAATTGCCTAAATTTTTTGTATCGTATTATATAGATTTTATTATTTGATATGCATAAATTTATCCAATTTTTAAAAAGTATTGTCCCAAAAAAATATATTTACTATTATTATTATTATATATTAAAATTATGCCGTATATAAAATAAAATACTTTTTTTGAACACCATAAAAATAAAAATAAAATATTCAAAGTATAAAAAAGTACAATTATTTTAAGGAAAAAACCATTACAGACCCATAATGAAGTCATTAGTGTAACATGATCCTATAGTTATTGAAAAAATGGCGTAAAAATTAAGGATTTCTCCATGTACAAATATGGGGTATAAGCTAGTAGAACCTTGTGGTACATTTACTTAAAACTCGGTGCATTTATAAAACTTACTTCAAATGGATCCAAAATAAGTTGGGGTACATTTATAACCGTTATAGACGCTTAATGAAATTATTCGTATAATGCAATCCCATAATTAATGGAAAAATGGAGTAAGAATTAAAGATACTTTCAAGTATAACTATATTGTACAAGCTAGTAGGATCTTATGGTACATTTAGTTAAAATATACCACAGCACTAAAGCATCGGATCCTATTAAAACTCTGAAGTTAAGTGTGCTTGGGCAAGAGTAGTACCAGGCTGGGTGAGCTTTAGGGAAGTCGTCATGTTGCCAACTCTTAGGGTTGGAGGTCCTCTGAAATAGCCTCTCGGCAAGGTTACACCCTGAAGGGGTAAGGCTACATACATTCACCCCGCCTAGACCCTGCTTATGCGAGAGCCCTTGAGGCACTGGGTCTGCTATTGTAGTTGTTGTTGTTGCCATGATACATTTATATAAAACTTGTGGTACATTTCTAAAACTAATTCCAAATGGATCTAAACTAAGTTGGGGTACCTCTAGTACTTCTTTTTTTTTTTTTATTTATAATTATTGGCAAAGCCGAAGTACAAACAAGCAACTGGAAATGACGAGGCCTTAGCCACCTTGTAAACGGAAGTGGGTACAACAAAAAGATCAGAACAAACAATCAACAAATAGGAAACAAAAGAAAAATAGGGATCCCAAAAGGAAAAGAACCAGAAGAACAACACGGGATACAGGATCAGGACTGGTGCCTCAACCGAAAACCCATCCACTTCAATTAGCAAGCAAGTCTGCCACCATCGGAGGGTCGAAACCATCAAAGTTAAAACCTACTAATTTCCCCATCTCTATTGCCCGCTCCCCTTGCATGATCCTCCTATCATACTCTTTTTTCGAGATCTTATCGTATCGATTCCCCCAATTTCGTTTTTTCTTCTTCCTGGCTGTCTTTGATGAATTTCCCCATTTCGCCTCATTCCCCTTTTTCCACTTGCCTGAGGTCTTGGTTGATTTTGACGTGTTGTTTGTAGGCGACATATCTTTCAGAAATTCCTGAAGTTCTGGCTTTTCATTCTCTTTCTCCTTGTGCTTTAACGCTTTCCTCTCCCTTTTTGTCAGCATTTCTTTTCCTTTTCTTATCCCAACTAGACTGAGTCTCTCGATACAAGGCTCCGAATTTCTCAAAGCGGAGGGCTCAAAACCTGGAGGGAACATAGGCCCCAAGGACCCAGAATCATCTTCACTGGCGGGGTCTTGAGTTACATGCTCAAGCTGTGAAGACTGATCATGAGGCTGAGCTGAACTAGCTATGTCACTCTCCACCCACTGAAGCAAAGGAGGTAGACGTTGGTTTCCACACACTTCCTGAACTGGAATATGATCATTATGCTGTGGAGACGGATGGGGAAGAGAAACATATGGCCAACTGCATTCTACTGACCACCTACCAACATATTGACCTTCAATATGAAAAGCAAGCTGACCCTGCGACAGCTCGACTATGCTTACTCCCTCATACATTGGTCTAATAGTGCCCATGTCAGCCATCCTATGAGCAGGTGAATGATGAGCCAATGTGTTATGGCGCACCAAGGTGGTGCACTGCTGTTCTCGGTGTGGATTCATTGCCGAAGAGGTCTGTTCTCTTGCTAATCTAGCCGATGCTGCCAAAGCAACAACACTGGGAGAGTAGTCTGGAATCAGCTATGTGCTACCCTCTTTGACCAGGACCAATCGGGTCACCCCATTAAAATGGACTTGTACCATTCGATGAATAAGTGATGGGGAACATGTGTCGATGAGGATTTTGGCAGTATCAATGCATCTCATGGCAGACATCCTCGAGTCTACCCTGACTAGCTCCCCCCATAATCTCGCGAGGTTAGAAAAGCAATCCATAGTCCAGCATTGGACAGGCAATCCAAAAACCTTGATCCATACTCTTCTACTAATTGATCCAAGGATCTCGCCAGAGTATTTAGAAACCTCGTTGAATATTTTAAGAAGAATCTCACAACGAGGGCCGAGGTAGGACTCCAAAGACTCAGCGGAATCACAAACCGGGACAAAAGTATTGGTGCTTAACCCTTTAGGGGTTAAACCGCGGAGATCGTTCTCCGTGATAAATGTGAGAATATTATCCAGACTCACCTCACCCGACGTGTGCGCAATTATAGACCGCTATAACCAGTCCTCCACATTCTTATTGGTGTTGGAGACCACAATCATTGGAATGTCAGAACTCGCATAACCTGTGGCCTGAGAAGGAAGGGTCTCAACCTAATCATGTGTACTGACAGTGGCTGTGGTCTGTTGGAAGATTTTTGAACGATGCTGGCTCCTGGCTGATGACTCATTTGATCTTCTTGGTGGGTTAGCCCATTCAACCCTAAGCTTGGCATCCACCACCCATCTACCATTCATAGATGAAATTGCTCTAGCAGCTTCCCTCAGGTTATGAAAACGAACAAAACCATACGAGCATCTAGATCTCCGCCTCCTCTTAATAGGAACAAAAACATCATAAATTGACCTGAAATCATGGAAGACATACTTTAGCTAGGAGTTTTCCATTCCCTCAGGTAAGCCATCAACAAATATGGACACCGTTTCCCCGGGCATTGGCATCGGTGTTATGAACGGGTTGTGGAGTTTGGTGTGTGGAGATGATGGGAGATGATGTGTGGTGGAATTTGGTTAGCAACCAAAACGGAGAGAGAAGACAATGTTGGTGAGGGAAAAAAATGAAAATTTTGGGGAGGCTTTATGTGGGTCCGGTGGCGAGGTTGTTGGTCGGAAGGCGGTGACGGAGAATCACGGTCGGCAAGGTGAGAAGAGGACGCACCCAGAACAGGGTTGAAGAGAGGATGAACCCAAAATAGGGCGGACGTTTCAAGGTTGTTGAGTCAAAATTAGCTTTGAAATTGGGCTCACAAGTTGTACGACTGGAGCCGGACGGCGGCGGCGAGTCCGACGATGTAACTCCCGTCCCCAGAAGACAATGGACGTGCTCACACGCGCCGGATTCGGGCGGCACATGGGTGGGTTGTAGATGGCCATTGGAATATAAGAGAGTTTTAATGAAGTCCTTAGTGTAATGTAATCCCTTAATTAGTGGAAAGATGGCATCAAAATTAGATATTATTTCATGTATAACTATGTGGTACAATCAAGTTCAACCTTGTGATACATTTAGTTAAAAATCATGGTATATTTAGTTAAAACTTGTGTTACATTTCTATAACTAAATGGGTCCAAACTAAGTTGGAATACATTTAGGACCATTAGAGAATTTTAATAAAGTCATTAGTGTAGCATAATCTCATAATTAGTAGAAAAATGGCGTAAAAATAAGTGATTTCTTCATGTATAACTATGTCATACAAGTTAGTATAATCACGTGATACATTTAGTTTAAGTAGAGGTACATTTAGTTAAAATGCGTGGTACATATCTAAAACTAACTCCAAATAGGTCAAAAATAAGTTGGGGCACATTTAGACTAATACAGAAGCTTAATGAAGTAACTAGCATAACATAATCTCATAACTAGTGAAAAAATGGTGTTAAAATTAAAGATTCTTTCATGTATACCTATACAGTACAAGTTAGTAGGATCTTATGGTACATTTAATTAAAAGTTGTGGTATATTTCTAAAACTAACTCGAAATGGGTCCAAACAAAGTGCGGGTATATTTAGGACCATTGTAAATGCTTAATGAAGTTATTAGTATAATATAACCCCATAGTCAATGAAAAAATGGCGTAAAAATCAAAGATTTCTTCACGTATAATTATGTGGTATAAGTTAATAAAACCTTTTACATAAGTTAAAAGTCATGGTAAATTTCAAAAAGTAATTCCAAGTGGATCCAAACTAAGTTGGGTACCTTTAGAGCCATTAGAGAGTCTTAATGAAATCATTAATATAACATAATCTTATAATTAGCGAAAAATGACATCAAAATTAAAGATTACTTCATTAAGCCATTTTTTCGCTAATTATGGGATTATGTCACAATAATAATTTCATTAAGCATTTATAATGGTTCTAAATATACCCTAATTTATTTTGGACTCATTTGGAGTTAATTTTTTAAATATACCATGAGTTTTAACTAAATGTTTGTCTACTTTAAACTAAATGTACTACAAGATTCTATACTAGCATGTACTACATAGTTATAAATGAAAGAATCTTTAATTTTGATACCATTTTTCCATTAATTATAGGATTACGTTACGCTAATGACTTTATTAAGATTCTCTAATGGTCCTAAAGGTACTTCAACTTAGTTTTTACCCATTTAGAATTAGTTTTAGAAATGTACCACGAGTTTTAAATAAATGTATCATGACTTTGACTAAATGTACCACAAGATCATACTGGCTTGTATCACATAGTTATACTTGAAAGAATCTTTAATTCTTACGCCATTTCTCCACTAATTATTGGATTATATTTTATACTGGTAGTTTAATGCGTTGTCCTAAACTAATACTTTGTGGCTTCATGGTTTCTAGGATACCTTGTTCTCATGATGACTCGATCTTCAGGATGGGAGTTTTCGGAAACAGCCTCTCTTCCACCCGGAAGGGGGAAGGTTGCGTACATCCACCCCCCAGACCCTGCTTCGTGCGGGAGCCCTTGTGGCACTGGGACTGTTGTTGTTGTTACACTACTGATTTCATCAAGCATCTATAATGGTTCTAAATGTTCCTCAACTTATTTTAGACCCATTTGGAGTTAATTTTATAAATGTACCATGAGTTTTAAATAAATGTTTCTCTACTAAACTAAATGTACCGCAAGGTTCTACTAGCTTGCACCACATATTTATAAATGAAGGAGTCTTTAATTTTGATATCATTTTTCACTAATTATGGGATTATTTTATACTAATGACTTTATTAAAGATCTTTGATGTTCTTAAAGGCACCCCAACTTAGTTTGAACACATTTGGAATTAGTTTTAGAAATATACCACGACTTTTAACTAAATGTACCATAAGGTTTTACTAGCTTGTACCACATAGTTATACATGAAGAAATCTTTAATTTTTACGTCATTTTTTTAATAATTACGAGATCAAGTTACACTAATGACTTCATCATGCGTCTATAATAGTTTTTTTCTTAAAATAATTGTAGTTTTAATACTTTTGAATATTTTATTTTTATTTTTATACTATTCAAAAAAATATTTTATTTTGTGTAACATATAAACTTCGATATATAACAACAACAACAACAACAACAACAACAACAATAATAATAATAATAATAATAATAATAATAGTAATAGTAATAATAATAGTAATAATTGTAAATATACTTTTTGGACAATTCTTTTTAAAAATTCGATAAATTTATGTATATAAATAATAATATATATATAATACAAATACAAAATTTAGCCAATTCTTTGTTTTTACATTTTCATGAAAGTTTGCCGCAGGCATTAAAAAAAAACTAAAATTTCTTTTTTTATTTTTAAAAATATAAAATGACCAAAATGTCCTGCTGATGTAGTAGTGGCATGCTAATTGGGCATGTTATTTTGGTAATTTTGAATTTTTGCGTGCTATTTTTGTAATTTCGAATTTTTATGTGTTGTTTTGGGATTAAAAATTACCAAATATGGTATTTTGAAAAATCACCCTAGAGCAGAGAATTGATTATATTTTAATATATCGAGGTTTGGTGAAACAACGTTTTACTGCACGTACATTCTTTGTTGCCATGTGGTGCCTGTTTTTGTTTTTTTTTTTGTGCTTGTTTTGTTGATTTTGCCCTGCTTTCTTGTTTTTATGCTCCTAATTTTTGATTTATTCGGGTTCTCTTAGGCCTCGATTGCTCAAGTCGCCTGTGTTATATCACGACTATGTCCCTAATTATCAGGGGGAAAAAAAACCGTGATGCACGTACATATTCAGTTTAAAAGGCATTCAAACACATACTTCATTCTCAATCTCACCGTAGAAATCTCGAGTCCCTTCGATAATTCCCCGACATTTTTGGAAATAGTAAACAAAGGATACTGATCTTTTTGAATCAATTAAAAGCCCCAAAGGTTTTTGTCGTATTAATAAAAAGGCCTATCTCCAGTGTGATGACGTCATTTTCCATCGACAGAACTGAGATGGTAACTGTTTTTTTTATTAATGTTACAGTAAAATGAAAAAAAGTACCCTTCAATACTCTTATATTTATGTTATTAGCATAAAGTTTGAGATGTTATAATATGTAAAAACTATATGTGCTCACTTAATTTGTATAGAAACATGGTTATTGAAAGATACCTAAAGGGTACCAACATACAAGCACCAGATTCCATTAGAACTTCAAAATTAAGAGTGCTTGGGCGAGAGTAGTATTAGGATGGGTGACCTCCTGAGAAGTCCTCGTACTGCACCCCTCAGATTGGGGGGGTTCTTAGAAACAATCTAACCTAAAGGGGGAAGGCTGTGCACATCTACCCTTTTAGACCCTGCTTAGGCGGGAGCTCTTGGGGCACTGAAAATGTTGCTTTTTTTTTATGGTTATCAAAAAATATTTTTATCATTTTATTATAGAATTAATAAAAAGTAGTTACTCCTTCAGCTCTGTCGCCAAAAAATGACGTTATCAAGCCGGAGAGTGGACTTTATATTAATACAATAAAAATTTAATGGCCTTTTTTTTATTAATAACACAAAGATTTAGGTACTTTTTTATTAAATCAAAAAAATTAATATCCTTTTTATTATTTTTAAAAATATTAAGGTATTAAAATATGAATAACCCTTTTCTTTCACGACTAATGACAATATGTTGACTCCCTCAGTGCCTTTTTCGGTCAACAAATTGGGCGTAGAACCAGTCAATTTTCCCCATGGGTCCTATTTTAAGTCTCGTACGTAATTATGATGGTTTCCTAACCCTACCAATAGATAACTCAATGGTAAACAGGTATATTTTACTATTACTTGCCTCGATATCGTCTTTGGTGTTTGTAAACTATGTTCGTTTCTCTTCACACCTCACTTTCAAGCTATTTTGCAGATTCTAAAATATCTTAAAAATGTCCCTTGCTAAGGCCTTTTCTCGGAAACAACTTCTATTTAAGTTAACACTTTAAAGGGGTAAGACTGTGTACATTCTACTCCTCCGAAACCCTGCTTATGCAGGAGCCCTTAAGTCACTGGGTGTATTGTTGTTGTTGTTGTAGCCCTTGCTAAGGCCTTTTGTATTCTTCATCCAGTGATCACCATCTCATAGCTTTGCATAAACCAATTGAGCCAGTTGTCCTCACTAATTGGTTTATGGGTTGTCGATTTTGCGGTTTTCTTGGTTCTTCTCTTGTTGCTCGAAAGTCCAAGAAAAAATTGACAGTGTCTCGTTCTTCTACTAAGGTAGAACATCGTAGTGTTACTGCAGCCTCATATGAACTTAGTTGGCTTGCTAATCTTTTGGCTAGTTTTCCATTTCCAATTTAACACGAACTATGAGGACCAAATTGGCACAATATCAATTGTATAATAATTAAATTGACACTAATAAAAGTACAAAGACTAAATTAATACAATAAACAAGTATAGAGACCTTTGTAGTAAATAATTTTAACTAATATATAAAAGGGTTATTTATGCCAAAGGTTCTTGTACTTTGTCCATTGTATCAATTTGATCCTTGTACTTTTAATTGTGTCAATTTAGTCCCTAAATAATTCAAAATGTGTCAATTTAGTCCTTTGGTCAAATTTAAGTTATGTTATTGATATAATTTTGAATGATAAAATTACGTTGGATGTAAGTAACTTATTATAAATTCATCTGTTTACTCAATTTAACCCAATTTATGGCCGAACCATTTAAAATTTTCTTTAAAACTTAACATAAATTTTTCTTTAAGGATCCAATTGACATATTTTGGATCGTACGGGGACTAAATTGACTCAATTAAAAGTAAAATGACTAAATTGACACTATGTACAAAGTACATGGACCTTAGGCATAAATAATCCTATATAAAAATAATTAAATTAGTATTATTTTTTGTAATAAATAATTTATATAATATATATATATATATATTAAATACAAAAATAATGTCACAATAACATGAAGTCATAGAAAAGATCCAAAAAGTTATAATTAAATAACAAGGCCACATTATTATAAGATAAATGCTAAGAATAATGATAATATAAGAAAAATAAAATAATAAAAATAGGGTAGAATAAAGAATATGCAGATAAGTCAGACATAATATGGTTAGTTTTAGTTTTATCGGGCCCATAAAATAATGTCATACATATTTAATTGGATTATTTTGTACTTTAGTACCCATATTTTTAAAAATAATAAATAACACTGACATTTTTGAATTAATATAAAGGTCCTCTAAATTTTTGTCGATTTAATAAAAATGTCCCTCTCTAGTGTGATGACGTCATTTTTCATCGACAAAGCTAGCGTGATAACTTTTTTTTAATGCTATAATAAAATGACAAAAGGATCCTTCACAAAATTTGAGATGTTGCAGTATGCAGAAATCATATGTTTTCGCTTAATTTGTTTAAAAATATGGCTATTGAAGGATATTTTTTTCATTTTATTGTAACATTAATAAAAAAGCAACTATCAGTTCAGCGTTGTCTACTGACACTATCAAGTTGGAGAGTGGACTTTTTCTTAATACAAAAAAAACTAAGAAATATTTTTATTAATATAACAAAAACTTGGGAGTTTTTTTATTAATTCAAAAAGATTATAGTCCTTTTTATTATTTTCAAAAAAATTGGAATACTAAAATATGAATAACCTTATTTCATTAATTTCTATATATATATTTTTTAAAGTAAGATAAGGAAAACGCTATAACTATTCAACAAAGTTGGTAAGATTTAGCGAATCATAATACGAAGTCCAGGCAAATTACATGTAAACACCATTATGCTGGTCTTATGGGGAAGAGCATAATGCTGCCATCTTATCCGCAACCCTATTACCTTCACAAAATACATAAAATATATAAAAATACGATACTTCACAAATTGCAATAACATATATTTAATTCATTTCTATATAACGAACAAATAAATAAAACATTAAGAAGACAAAACATTAGAGCTAGGTGCATTCACATTGACTTACACTTATAGGCTTGTAATCATGTTCATATTTTTATGTTGGAAGTGCTACCTATATATATATATATATACATATATATAGCATTTTTATAAGAAGGTGAGAGCGTGAGAGAGGTGAATCCTAACCCTTCATTGTAATAGACGGCCAAGATTGTTGGATATAAAAAAAAATAATAATTTACGGCCAAGATTTGTTGAATATTAAAAAAAAAAAAAATAATTTCCCTCTTGTACCCCTTCTTTTTTTCTACCCAATGAAGGGGTATATAGACCGTAAATTGTCATTTTTCTAATATTCAACAAATCTTGACCGTCCATCACAATGGAGGGTCAGAATTTGCCCTTTTCACGCTCTCACCCCCTCATATGAACGCCAATATAGGGTTATTTTTAACACCACAATCGTGTTAGATGCAGTAACGCACTACAATTTCATCTTTTGACTCAATTTAACCGAACTCATTGCTGACCTATTAAAATCTCGTTGACAACTTAACATAAAGTTTACTCTCAAGACTAAATTGATATAGTATGGATTGTACATGGACTAAATTGATACAGTTAAAGGAACATGAATTTAATTGACACAATGGACAAAGTACATGAACATTTAATATTAATTTATATCAACTAAATACCTTTAATTTTAAAAATCTTATTAATTAGTATCCTATGTCGAATTTTGGTGGATTTCCGTTGGAAATTATTAATGTCAAACAATATTGTAGGTATCTTTTATTAGAATGATAGTTTTAGTTGGAATATTCTAAAGCATCACACAAATATATATATTATAATTTATATAAAGATTTAATTAATATTGTAAGAAAAGTACATAAATTTTTAATGTAAATACCCTTAAAAAATAATCATTAAAAAAATAGGTCTTTTGACATCAACCATGTGTAAAGGTGGGTGGGGCCGTGATTAATCAAACAAAATGTTAAATTTAGGTCTTGGTTGCCGCATAAATTAAATTTCTATAAATTTTTTTTTTTTGAAAATTCAATTTCTATGTCGACTTTTCATAAAGTAGGAAAAATATGTCTGATTGCAACGATGGAAAATAGAACTTCCTTTAGGAAGTTAGTTAAAAACAAAGCAATTAGAACTTACCTAGCGGGGGCTAGGTAAATTACTTTCTGATTTTCGAAGGAATTGTAATTTCTTTAGCAATTTTTACTTCTCTCATTCTATCTACTTCCTGTATGCCAAACAAAAGCCAAAATATGCACTTCCCATAAATTTCTACGATTCACATCTACTTTCTGCATACCATATCCGGCCTTAGTATTTAATTTATACATTTAATAAAATAATAAAAGTATAAAATAAATTATTTTTAATAAGTTAATAAATTGATATAAAATAAATATATTTTTAAATATATATAAACATTGTTATTGTCATGAACTACTGTTTAGTGGTACAAGAAATTCTAATGTGCAGAAAATTTTTAACACAAACGTGCTTTTGGTAAAAAAAAATAAAATTATATGGGATATATTTGGATATTAACACACACGTATAATTGTTTAATAAAGTTATAAAATACTTTTTTGCTTTTAAAGTGAAATATAATATAATTTTTTTTCTTTTAAATAGAAATTAAGAGGAAAAAAAATTAAAATTTTAAGTCAAAATTTACTCTCAATCATAAGCTGAAAAAAGTTCCAAAAAAATAATTTAATATAATAATTTTACAACAAGATCGAATAGACTCTTTAATCACATAAAGTGAAAATTTAGGAAACTAACAATAAAGAACAAACCGCATAAATGTGCATTTGAGTTCGAACCGAGAACCATACTACATTTAACTCGACTTAAAACTCGTTGAGCTCGAGCTCAGCTCAACTTGGTAGGGCTCGAACCTGGTTTAGTAAACTCCAAACTAAGCTTGCAACTTTTATGTTCACTTAAGCTCAATCTAAGTTGGCTTGGACTCGCTTAAACTTGAGTCATTTAGGCTCAAACTTTGTTTAGTTTGACATATTTAAACTAATAAATTATATTAAAAATGGCTCTCTTAGGCGCATTTAAGCCGGTGATAATATGAACCGAAATGAAAAATATACTGAAACTAACAGGGTAAAGGCTGTTTTGAAGGGCTTCCTGTAATAAAAAGACTCATATTCCGTCAAATGAAAATAGATATATTTAATGCAAATAGGCAAACAGGCACTATTCAAGTCAAATAAAGTTAAAAAAAATAATAAAAAAGCAAGATTATTATGAGAAATGTATATAAATTATATACTTAGTAATTTAATAATTTAAAAATTATATAAATAATTATTTTAAAATAATTATGTAATGTGGCATCAAAAATAGAAATTGTGAGGCAATGCCGACAGTGGACCTGGATGGTCGGGGAGGTTACCTTAAAGACTCTATGTATATATATATATATATTAGGAAATGCTCATATATGAATTAACTTGAAATTAAACACTGATACAAAAATTAATTTAAAAATTTATATTTAAGGAAAATAAATTTAACAATAAAGTAATATTATTTAGGGTTATTTATACCAATAGTCCCAGTACTTTTCTTATTATGTTAATTTACTCCCTGTACTTTTAACTGTATCAATTTAATCCTTATATAATTTATATTATGTCAATTTATTCCCTTGGTCAAATTTTAGTTAAGTTATTGATGCAATTTTCAATGGCACAATCAAGTTAGATGTAAATAACTCACTATAAATCCACCCATTGATTCAATTCAACCAATTCCATAGTCAAATTATTAAAAGTTTTACTGAAATTTTAACATAAATTATACTATAAGGACCAAATTGATACAATATGAATAGCACAAGAACTAAATTAATATAATTAAAAGTATAGAGATTAAATTAACACAATGAACAAAGTACAAGGACCTTTGGTGTAATTAACCCTATTATTTATTTTTTTAATAACTCGTTGTCATATGCCACCAACTCACAATATCTAAATATAAAATAAGTGTGAGCTTAATTTTCTATTTAATTTACCCATCGGGGCTTTGCCAAGCAAGTGAAGAGATAGAGCATTATTTGAGGCTAAAAGGTTTTGAGTTTGATTTCCCCCTTGAATCTCTCCTTAAGGAATCCTTGGCTAAATTGACTCATGTGGTGTGCAGGTCACCGCATGGACTAAGATTTATCGGGTAACCGAGTTCCTCGTTAGCAAAAATAATTTTCTATTGAACGGTGGATATAAATTTAAAAGTATAAAAAAAGCCGTGGGTAAGTTTGTCAAGGATATGAAGGCAAGCTTCCACACCTATATATTTAATTTTCTTCCTCCCTATTCTATCTCCCTCTCTCTCTCTCTCTCTCTCTCTCTCTCTCTCTCTCTCTCTCTTAGAATTAGTAAGAGACATGGAAGATTTTTGCTCTTTTTGGATTTATGAAGAGGTTTGTGTTTCTATCTCTTCTCTCTCATTTCTTTTTATGCAATCGGGTTTCAACTTTGACAGTGTTTTAACTGCATTATCATTCACTTAACTCTCGTTCTCATTTTATATCCGTTCACATTTTGACCGGGAGTTTCGAAACTTAAACTTTTGGAACAGTCAATTCTTTTTAACATTGTTTAGTGTTACGCTGACTAAGAGATTGCATGTTCGAATCCAAATAGTTCTCGTTGCCAATATTAACCCATTTTGTTCTAAGATATAATGTGGTATTAGATTATAAGATTATTTACACTAAAGGTTCATGTACTTTTCTAATTGTGTCAATTTAGTCCCTTTACAATTTATTTTGTGTCAGTGTAGTCATTTGCTTAAATTTAAGTTAAAATTTTGACGCAAGGATGATTACCCAACCATTGACTCAATTCAACCCGATTAAAAACTTAATATACATTTTACGTTAGGGACCAAATTGATACAATATAAATTATATAAGAACTAAATTGATATAATTAAAAGTATAAGAATTAAATTAACATAATTAAAAAAAAGTACATAAACCTTTAACATTAATAATTATAAAATATATTAAAATATAAAATTATTTTTAGACTTTCAGCCACGTCAATTCACCGGAAAGACTGAGGGGAGTTGATTTTGATTGAAAGGAGGTAAGGGTCCCATGTTTATTATTCATACTTCTTTTTCAAAATTTTTTTGAGTAAATTGTTCAATCAAGAAATTATATTCTATTGATTTCGTCCAATAACCGAACAATCTTCTCGTGTTTAATTTTGGTGTTATTAACATTAGGATAGTTCTTTCCCTTAATTTGATATTTTCTTTTTCAGAGTCCCGATTGTTAGCAACCTACTCTATTAAATATTTTGGGTCTTATCCTGCGCTTCTGTACTTTTTTGAATTCGTATCAAATTATTGAAAAAAATGCTCTATCTTTGGTGTTTGATTATTATCATCAAATGCAAACTTTATTAGAGTAATTTTATTTGCTCTAGAATATTTTATTTTGTATCTTAATTTTTTATTTTTTTTTATATATGTAGCCTGCAAATGAATCTAATATTTATGTTGTTTATTCTATTTTTCTTGTTTTAATTTTAACAATGATGAAATAATCTATTTTCAATCAAATAATTTAATATTATTAGGTTATGCCGGCCTATGTCAATTTATATAGTCAATGGTTTTTTTTTTTTTATTTTAATTTTGTTTGTTTATAAGTAGTATTTGGCCTAATATCCTCCAGAATGGTGGTATTTGAGCTAAACCCAGTTTTGATATTTCGTCCCCGGTTGTATTCATAATTGTTTGGCACTGTTCATACTGCATATAAATGGTGTACTAAATATACCACATTGTTCGTATCGCAATACATTTGATTTAGACACTGAAGATATCTCTCCGGTAATAATCCAATTTTCCTAGCAATGTTAAGCAAAATATCATCCAAAATGGTACCATAGACAGACCCAAATTTCCAATTTTCGGGCTCTTATCATAGGCGTCTGCATTTATTTTGCACGGTTCAGTTTATAAGTGAAAGGGGTGTGTTAAACATTCTGCATTGCACCTATTTTGTAATGCGCCAATTTACACGATGAGAACATCTAAGCAAACCCATTTTACAAGGACAGGTCACTTAAAGACATCGAGAACTCCAGAGATCATATAAGCCACATGAATTCGTTACCTACCAGGGATAAATAACAAATGTACAATTTTTAACTAGCGGTCTTTGTTGGGATTCGAACCTATGATATCTTGGTCAAAAAGACCTCGATATTATGTCGAAGTAACCAACTCTCCCAGAAGCTTAAATTATTAAATAAAATATCCAAAAATAGCTTCATATTCTAACACGTAATTATAGTAATTGTTGAATTTTGTTGTGTGAATGCAGAGTATTGATGAATTGAAGCAAAAACTCCATTACAAAACTCATGAACTTGAACTTGCAAGAAAGGAATCCACTCAAGAACTCAAAAAGAACCAACTTTATATCCAACATTTACTCAAACTTCTTCAAATCATTTCCCAAGAAAGAGATCAAGCTAAAACCGAATTGCAGAAATTCCTCAGCAATTTCCAATTTCCGCATAATAATCCAACTTTTTCCGATTCATCCCACTCTCTCTCATCCTCTCCGACGGCTTCCTTGATAGCCTCGTCTCCGGATACATCCATTGGAAACGGGTCTGATTCGGGTCTGACCCGACCTGGGTTTAAGGACCCAAATGACGGGTCGTTGGTAATTGAGAGGATTGCGATGAGGAGGGAGCTTCCGCGGAAAGGGGAGCTCTTGAAGGCGGTGGTGGAGGCGGGGCCGCTGCTTCAGACGCTAATGGTTGCGGGGCCGCTCCCACGGTGGCGCAACCCCCCGGCGATGCAAAGCTCCACCGTGATTCCGCCGGTGGAGATCAAGGGGTTTGAGAATGATGGGGTTTTGAATTTGGATTGCGGGTCGCAAATGGATCAGAGTAAAGTGCTGAAGTTCGGGACCGAGTTAGGTGGGAAGAATGGGTGGGATTTGGGTCGGGTTACAGATCTGGAGTATCCGATTAAGCGACAAAGAATGGTGTGAAAAATTTTATAGAGTTATTTATGTTGTTATTCTCTAATATTTTTAAACTCGTCAAATCTATTTCTTGTTTATTTTCAATCAAAACAATGTTTTATGTTTTATTTTATGATTAAATTAGTCCCAATTTAGTGACCGATTTTAGATAAAAATGAAAAAAATAAGGGACTAATTTGATTATAGAATAAGACATAAATAAATAGTAAAATAAACAAGAGACTTATTTAAACAAATTTACAAATATTAAGAATTAACAGAGTAAATAACTCGATTCTAGAGGCTTTTTTTTTTTTTTTTTTTGGTCTGGAGATGTTAAAGGTGCATTTTTTTTTTAACATGGTAAAAACCCGGGGGGGGGGGGGGGGGGGGGGGGGGGGGGGGAGTAAATCCCTTAAATGCCTCAATTAAGAGGCCCACCTTCAAGGCAAGTAGAAATCGAACCCAGGACCTCCCGAATGGGTCCTGGCGTTACAAACTACTATGCCAACGCCCTAATGGGCATGTTAAAGGTGTATATAAGTGCGGTTTAGAGGACTCAAAAGTTTTGCCGTTGCAATTGATAATATTCATGGAAACTAATTGTAGTTTATATGAAAACATATTACATATATTCAAAGGTTATTTATACCAACGCTTCCTATATTTTGCTGATTGTATGGATTTACTACTGTTACTTTTAATAGTGTCAATTTAGGGTGCGTTTGGTTCAACTTATTTTAACTTATCTTTTTTTAGCTTAACTGTTTCAATAAGATTTGTTCATTTAAGATCTGTATCTTTTTACAGTGAAAAGTTTGGTTGTACAGTGCAGAAATTTTTTTTTTTACATCATAAAGTGTTTAGATATAAGTTTAAAAAGGAAATTTATCTATTATAATCACAAAAATAAATTAATAATATTAATTAATTAATTATATTAGGGAAGAGAAAGTCAGGATAATAATTGATTATGGTAGTGAAGAATAGTGGGTATAGCAACCAGGGCATTAAAGGGTGGTGGTAGGTGGGGGTTGGTGATAACAAGTAAAACTATGTCATAGTAATGAAGATTTAATGTTAATATAACATTTTAAAAATATATTTCTAAATATAAGCTATAAAAAAGATTCAGTTTTGCACCTTTTTCTACCTAGTTAAAAAGCGGCTTTGTTATCTTTCTATTTAAGCTATGAAAAAAATGTAAAAAGATCTTTTCTATCAACCAAGTACAAACCTTACAGTCAATTAGATCTTTTCTACAGCTTTAAGTTGTTAAAAAGCTTAACCAAACGTAGCCTTAGTCTTTCTATAATTTATATTATGTTAATTTAATATTGTAGTTAGATTAAACTTAAATTAATGATTTAATTTTTAATGGCATAATTACATTATTATAAATAACCTACTACAGGTCAACATATTGACTTAATTTAATCTAACCCGCGGTTGCACCATTAAAAATTTCATAAAAAGTTTAACATAAATTTAATTATAAGGAATAAAATTTATGTAATATCACTAGTACATAAATTAAATTAACACAATTAAAAATATGAAAAAGTAGAGAGACTTTTGATGCTAATCCTATATTAATTGTTCATATCTTATAAAAGAGAAGATAATTTTTAGATTATAAGAAAAATGTAATTAAATTAATTTTTTAAGCTAAAGCAAGTGTCAACGAAACGACGGAGCAGGTCAAGGTTGTTAGGGGTTCTAAATCTGGAAATAAAAAGAAAAGTCAAGGGATGTCTAGGTAGTTTCAATTCGTTAACTTGCAGCTGAACCCTATAAAAAATCGAAGAGTTAAAAAAAAAAGTGTGACAAGAAAGCTAAACACGTGCCTCCAGAGCTCCTTAGAGACATGATTTACGAGGAAGATGTGGAGATTAAGTGTGAGTTGCTTGCAGTTGATTTGTCCCTACCCGGGAGACTCTTTCTCTTTCTGTTTCAGCACTTCAGAGTTTGGTTCTTGTCATGTTTTTGGTTGTCCGTTGTCTTAAATGGTAGGGCTTTGTTGGAGTATCCCGAGATGCTAGTGGGCTACTGTTTTTCTTTTTTGGAGTTTGATGCTGCAGGTAGAAAGTTATGCTTCCTTTTGGCTAAGTTTTGCTATGTAATCTTTGGTATCTGTCTTTGTTTTTGTTCTGTTTTGATCAATTCCTTTACTCTTTTTTGGTTCCCTTTTGTTTCCAGGGCTTTATTTTTTGTAGGTGCGGCCTACTTTATACTTCGAGCTCTCGCTCGTTACTTATCAAAGGATTGACCAACATGAAAGCACTCCAATGTTGATCATTCTGACATCTTTTCTATCGTAATTATAAACTAATGGAAACGCATTATGCATGTAACTGGACACAGAACTCCAATCAGAACACACGTTACAAATACGAGGTCAAAATACAACTGTGATATTGAAAAACTTTGTAATATTTTTGTTTATTTGTGAGAAAAATGGAGTGCTTCTAGTTAAAAGAGTGAGTTAGCTTACAAGAAGGGGAATTGTGAAAATGAAAAGTGACAAATTGACCTTCATTTTTCTTTTCTTTGTCTATGTTTACTTGTAGTCTCAACTACTTCGTAGTCGTATTGTTTTACTCCTAAAGGATTTTAGGTTTTTTTTTACTAATTAAAATTACCTAAATTTTAGGCGCGGTTTTAAGAAATTACTTAGATTTTCTGACTTTTTAATGTCACAATGAAACTTACAGAATTTTCAATGTTAGAGCTCGACGTGACATCGTTAATATTTATTAGTTTTTTTTTTTGTTTTTGCTATGTGGTATTTTAAAAAGTTATATTTTTTTAGATATTTAAAGTTTTTAGAATTATTTTAAATGTAAATTCTAATTTTTTAAAATTATTTTTATCTTTTTTTTTTTGAAATGCCGTGTCAACAAAAACTAACAGATGGTAACAACGTTACATTATGGTATAACATTGAAAAATTTTTGGAAGTAAAGGTGTGACATTAAAAAATTTAGAAATTTGGGTGGTTTTATAGAATCACACCTAAAATTTAAGTAATTTTCAATTAAAAAAAAGTCCCTTTTTATCGATAATTAGTGAGAGAAATAATACAAACTAGATGCACTCGCAAAAACAAGCTCCGAGCTAATACACCCAAGTATGTAATGCAAAAAAAAAAGGAAAAATTAAAGTAAAATATAAGTATTCCAAAATTCTATCGTTAATTAACGAAAAAAGTATCCAAAATACAAGAAACACAACCCCTTCACTAGTGGCTTCGTAACGGATCACTTGCATATTTTTTTTTTTTTTTTGATAATTAGCAACACGGTCGCGATACAAAATAGACGATTTGAACAAGTGAGGCTTAAGAGAACTCGACTAAAGCGGGAAATAAAAACACGAAACAGAAGGCAAACAAAAAAAAAAAAAAAAGTAAAGAACCCAAAAACAGCAAACAAACACAAAGGAACAAAAACATGCACTACATGGCTATATCAGCACTAGAAGAGATGGGCTCGGTGCTAGGAGAGACATCAAACCATGACAAAGTTGGAGAAAAATTGATAGGGGGACTAGTTAAAATAATGCCGTACTCCATCCTTATAAAAAGTTGAATCATATCCAATTCACCATTATCATATGAAACTAAGCTGATGCAGCCCGTATCTTGGCAGATTGGGTTCTTGGTGAGATGGATTACTTGGCGGGATGGAAGAGACGCGGATAGAGGGGAGAGACGTGAAAAGGTGAACCAGATTGAGAAAGTTACCATCAATTATGATACTTTAGCTTGGATTAAACTAAGAGATAACTATTAGTTGTTTAGACAATTAATAGTTATTTTTGTATTTATCTTCTAATTTTTAAGTTTTTTAGTTTAGTTGTATTAGTTCCTCTATTTAAACAAGAGGAAGTCGAGGATTTAGTTAGTTCAATTATTTTAGAGGCTTTTATCATTGTTTATATGTTTTTTCTAGTTCTTAGGATGAGAATTTAGTTAGACTCTTTATTCTCCTTTATTCTTAATTACTTTCGTAAAGCATTTAAAGGAAGACTGTTGAACCTTCTGTTTCTCTAAATTTCCATCAACGCATTGCATCACAAGCTTTTCTCCTAATTCCCACCTACGTTTCGCATCAGAAAGCTTACCAACATCCTATGGCATTGTCACCCTTCCTTACCAACTTCACTGGTGGCTTCATAATGGATCACTTGCATTTAACATAATCAGGTGATTTAAATTTACATCAATAACTTAGCTTCGATTACACTAAAAGATTAAATCGAAAAAATTTATAATTTATAAGAACTAAATTGACACAACAGATAAAAACATAAATATCTTTTCCCTTTTTTTTTCCTCATTAGTTAGGTGTAGAAGAAGAAAAAATTGTCTCAGTTTCAAGAACCTTTTGACTAGGTAATGAACTAGTTTGGAGTGTAGCTTGACTGATGACGTTCCTGCAAGAGGGTGTGCCAACCATTTTTTTTCCCCTCGACAGCGACAAGAGTTGTAGTATAAAATAGGCATATCCGCAAAAGCGGGACAAGAGCCAGTCTACATAAAAGCGCACAGAAAAAAGGACAAGATAAAGCGACATCACAATCTGAAAGGAGAAGGATTGAATGAGAAAAAAAAAAGGGGACAAGTATTTATGTTTAATTTATAAGGATATAAATTTATTACTTTTATAAATTATGTTAGGAATATGCCTCAAATTTATGTATTTAGGATTTATGGGTTGTTGAGGGGTCACCTATCGATAGGGGGGATGTCCGATCGATCGGGCTCTACCCGATAGATTGGGAATCTATTTTCGCATAACCTTAGCCGTTTAGTATAAATATGAGTTTAGAGGGTGATGTCTGGATGGATTGAAATCCATGGACAAATTCTTAGAACCTCGGAGAAGAAGAGTATGGATTGAAATTCATGGTCTACCACTACAGTGCTGGTCGACAGAGAGCTTTACTAGTTTTGCTGAAATATGGGGTAACTTCATTCGTGTGGATTCTAGAACATCGGCGATGAGATGCGTCGATGTGACGAAGGTTCTCATTGATACATGCTCCCTATCTACTATTCAGCAAATGGTGCAAGTCAATTTTAGTGGGAGTAGCAGAATCGTTTTTGTCAAGGAAGGGAACTCTGAACTAATCTCGAACTACTCGGCGGAAATTATCGCCCTCGCCGCGTCTGCCAGATTGACCAGGGAACAAGCCCTAACCCCCCGTCAAGCTCCTATCATTAATTCCAATATTGCCATGGATCCTATTGGCCCTGCCGTGAGGCCACTTCAAGTGATGGACCCACCGATACGCCCAAGGACTAGATATATGGATGTGCGCTTCGATAGCTTGAATCCAGGGCAACTTAGGCTACATGTTAACCTTCAGGTTCTTGGTAGATGGCCCTGGGTTGTTCATTCCGCCATACTCGACCATATACCATTGCCCGGCGCCAAACCTAGCCCAGTCATCAGTAATTCCTTACCAGGCAACCAGACCATGTGTGAGCACGTAACTACTTCTGTCGTGGATTGAAGATAGTGGAACCAGATCACATGGGTTGCAAGAGCAAAACACACCTTAAGATGGTTAGATACCAGACATTGATAGTGACGTGGAGTCTGTGTCCTCGGGACCTGTTTTCCCACGAGGCTTTGAACCAGTGAATGCTCATAGTCATAAGGAGGGATTGGAATCGCGTATGGAACCAACACAAGATATTGCGGAGACTTCCAAGACAGGGGCAAGGAGGAGAAGACAGAAACCGGGGCATCAAGTGCCTACTGATGGTGCTACTAAGAGGGAGCGTAGGGCAATCAAATGTTGGAAAAAGGAACAAGAGAAACAGAACCTAAAAGAGTTCCTTAAAGATATGTCTCCAGGAAGCAGTGGTAAGAAGATGCCTAAGAAATTGACCAAAGCAAAAGGAAAGAAGAAGACACGGAACAAGAATAAGAAGAGTTTTACAACTGAGCAACTGCTCACTGGGAAAAAAACATGGGAAACTAGGAAAAAGCTTGGGTTGGCTTTTCATGGCAATGAATCTCTCATGATCGAGCGCTTTGCAATAATGGACTAGGGTGAGACTTGCAATGGCTTTTTCCCTCAGGTCTCTGCTGGTACTGCTGCGCTCCTCTCTTCCTCAATTTCTCGTCTGGCCTTCTTTCAGTTCTGTTGCAGGGCGGTGTCCAGTCTTGTTTTTGTTTTTCCTGTTCTTGTTGTCCTCCCTGTTGTTTTTTTTTCCTTGATCGGATTTTCTTGCCACCTTACGTTTACGGGGTGTTTAGGGCTCGATTGTCGAGGTCCCTAGTTTGTTCTTCAGCTTCGCCGACATTTATCGAAAAAAAAAATTCAATAAAAAATTAAGAATCCAATCAAAAATTCAGAGAGAGCCGCCGTCATCAAGGCTTTTGAGAGCGCACTACGAGAGTTTAGAGGGAGTGATTCAGTAATTCTCCATAGATCTCGTTCAGAGGAGGTGTGTTTATAATTCTTCCGTTATTTATACTCAATAAAGAATCTTCATCTCCGCCGATGGTTCTCCCCTCTCGATTGAAGAGGGATTTCCACTTAAATCTATGTGTTCTTCGTTTGTTCTCTTTTATCGTAGTTGTTTACTGCTCTCGTTTGTTATAGTATTTGAATCGAATCCAATTCTGGGTGTTAAGCTCATTATTACACTAATCATGTCTGAAAATGAAGAGGCAAGTCATTTATAAATAGAATATACAAATAACTTTAGATCATTGGATTCACCTCGTACATCCACCCCAATAACTTAGGAAAATACTATATATATATATACACACATAGTGCAATTATTACTTAGATACCTTAAAATTTGAGCAATTATTACTTAAGCACTTTAACATTTTAATAAATAAATAAATATATAAATAAATAAATAAATAAATATATATATATATATATATATATATATGTATGTGTGTGTGTGTGTGTATGTGAGAGAGAGAGAGAGAGAGAGAGAGATAAAGTACCTGAGATTTTAATATTTTATCACGTGGGTACCTTATGTCAAAATTTGATAAAATTTTGTAAGAGTCTAACCAAATTTATATAAAAAAAATTGCTCGAGAGGGGAGAGAAAACCACGGGCGGAAATGGAGATTCTTTATTAACTGAATGGAAGAATTACAACGACACTTCCCAGAACGAGATATATGGAAGAATTATAATCACTCCCTCTGAACTCTCGTAGCACTCGAATATCTTGGAGAAATTGCGAAATCACCTCGTTTTCTTAATGGCGGCTCACACGGTCTTTGATTGGATACGTATGGGAGAAACCTCTCACCGAATACCGAAACCCTAAACCCTTATTTATAGAAAATAATTAGGGCCGGCGCAACAAGGCTCCCGATCGATCGGAACCCACCGATCGATCGGCGCTCTAAACTTCCAAAACACTCCGAATCTTTCCTTAAATCACCCGATCGATCGGCATTCCCTCCCGATCGACCGGTGACCACACGGCAGCCCCAATAAAAATAAAACAAGTAATTTGAGACATAACCTAATACGTTGAGATTCAGTGCCATATCGCTTCGACTCATAGTAAAATAAAGAACAAATAAAGAAGACCTCAGAAGTTTCTCTCAGACAAACTCAACAATGGGGTATCACTTAAGAATTATAGAGTATTGATTTCGAACTTGTGTTACAAGTTTTCGCATAAACTTGATCTATCACATGATAAACATCCTTCAGAACTGGGAGTGATTATCGAGAGCGGTACATGTCCCATGTATTCTAGGTCACTAAAACCCAGAGTTTGAGATGATTACTTTAATGAGAGCATTAAGTGACTAATATAAATATAGGGATTTCTCATTGCTAGGGACATAAGTGCTTTTTACTATGATAATGATGTGACTTATACTGAATAATAACAAATAAAGTTCCAATTAATTGACATAACAACAACACTTTCACCAAATAATAACATTGTTCTAAAATCATCTAATGAATAATAAAAAAAAAATATGATAAATTCTAGTTGTTAATTTGACAGCACCGTCAAATAGAGGGAGGGGTAAGGATCAGATGCATCTGCAAGAAAATAAATGCACTGTGCATTTTGCTGTATTAAGTTTGTTTTAACAAAATAACATGACATAAAAAGACTATATATTTGGTTTTCACTTAATATGATAAAATACATGATGCATTTATTTTTAATAAATATATCTAGAGATGGCAATCGGGTCATTTGGGTCTGGTACGAGTGAACCCATTTTGATTTGGGTCATTTTGGGTTTATAGTAAACTCGGGTTGGGTTGGGTTAGGATCGACCCATTTGGGCTCAGGTCACTTTTGGGTTTTACCTATACTTGGGTTGGGTTGGGTTGGGTCTGGATCAAGTTATTTTGGGTTCGGGTCGCTTTAATTTTGAGTAGTCTTGGGTTCGAGTCAATCTTGGATTAGGTTGTACAGGCTTCAAGTCATTATAATCCTACTATTTAGTGTGTTGGTGGCATGAACCATTTACAAAGTCTTAAATTACACCAAATAATGTATATTTTTACTAATATATTTATTATATTATCAGTATAGGTGCTCTTTATACTTCTAACAATTAATAATTCTCATTAAATTTAAAGACCTTGGGTAAATTTAGCTTTCAAATTGGGTTGGGTTTGGGTCATTTTGGGTGGGGTTGGATTAGGTCAATGGTGGGTCGGGTTGGGTCGGGTCAAATTGGTATTGGGTTATTTTTAGGCCAAGCAAAGAACGGATTGGATTGGCTGCAGGTCAAGTCATTTCAGTTTCGACTTTAATTATTTACGACATATTTCCAGTTTAGGTCGGGTCGGTTTATGAGTTTTTCAGGTCAATTTTTCGGGTCGAATTAAATTTGATGCCTCTAAACGAACCTAATCCTTCAGGTCGCTTTTGTGATGGCTTCCACAATGCATGAAAGGACAGTATGTGAAGAAGTTGCATTACAATTAGGAAGGTTGTATCTTTCAAACATGTGCATGTCACGTCATGTCAAATCCATCCATCTCTTATGGTTAATTGTATGCAACGTTATTTACGTGAAAGGTAATGTATTTTATTTATTATATCAATTTGATCCTTAAATTTTTAATTATATTAATTTAGTTTTTGAATAATTCAAAATGTGTTAGTTTTAGTCTTTTGGTCAAATTTAAGTTAAGTTAATAATGTAATTTTGAATTAAAAAATTATATTAGATGCATGTAACTTATTATACATTTATCTGTTTACTCAATTTAAATCAATTTGTGGTCAAACCATTCAAAATTTTATTAAAAACTTTAATAAAATTTTTCTAAGAACTAAATTGACACTATTAAAAGTACAAAGATTAATTTAACACAATAAATAAAGTACATATACTTTTAACATAAATAACTCTTGTATATATTATTTCCACCCATAAATCATTTCTCCCTTGAATTATTTAGGTACGAGACTTGGAAAAAAAGTACTTGAAATAGGTGTTTTTTGGGGGGGGGGGGGGGGGGGGGGGGGGGGGGGGGAGATGTGGAGGAAATTTTTCTTATGGTCAATATATATATATATATATTATTTCGACAATACGTTAAATTTTACCGAACGTTTAGATTCACAAAGTTGGAATATCTAGATCCATATATAAATACAAATGAGATTATATTCTAAAATTAATTGACATTAGGTGGAGTAAACTATTAGGGTTATATGTTGGCCTCTTCACTCTCACAACTTGATACAGCACATATAAGAATAAATTCAGAATGAACTATTCAATAGTTTTCCTTTAAACTCTTATTACCAAAACAATTAAGGAGCAAAGCGGAAAATAGTTAACTCTAATTCTTGCAACATGAGAGTAGAAGAAAACAAATAAACACAAAAAAAATTCTAAGAGAAAATTGAATTATTGAATGCTAAAACCTTAGTCTTCCTATTCTTTAAATAGAGGAGCTTTCTTCCTCTTCTTTAAATAGAAGAGCTTTTCTATCTAAACTCAAAATAATAAAATTAAAATAAAATTCCTATCTAAAGATCAATAGTGGATATTAGCTACCCCTGTGCTCATCTATCAATCCGTTTGCTTTTATCCTTATTCATCAATCATTCAGCTCTCCTAATTGAAGTTAAATTCCACCCGAATCAAGCCTCTTCATATGCATCTCTCATCCCGCCAAGTGCCAACTTGCCAATACCAACCCACCAAGATCTATCCACCCCATAACCCGCCGAAAGTTGAGGCGCGGCTGCATCATTCTGTCCAGTTGGAGAAAATTCATCCTCGAATTCGCCAACGGATCATCTGGGTCATTCTTACTAAGTCATGTTCTTGCATACCCAGCCTCCATCTTGCCAAGCTGCAACTCACCAAGATCGCCTAGAAGTGGACTTTTGACCCGACTTGCTAAGATGCGAGCTGCATCATCCTCCCCAGCTTGGAAAGATTTCGGCCTCAAATTCATCAACAATTCTTCCGGATCTTTCTCACCAAGCCACGGGTTGCATCGTTCTCGCCAATGTCGCGATTACTTGCCATCTTCCACAACGGCTTCCAGGAATGCCACACAAGGCGTATATCCCAGCCTGACACAATGTTGGCGGGGTGCCATGCTCATACCCCTCATATAACTCATCTTGAGTTTCAAAATTAGCCTTCCACTCACCTTCTGGTCGAATGTGATTTTGGTGGTATCCGTTCTTTAGACCCCACTTGCTAGACACCATCGAATTCTACAATTGGCATAGGAAGTTATTTAATCTCGGAACGGGTAATTGATATCGTACTGTGATCTTACTGAGGGTGTTGCTATTAAGGCATTTCCGCCAAGTCCCATCATTTGTTGGTGTCAGGATAGCTGATCCGCTCTTTAGGCTCTCTCGAATGAAAACCGTGTTGAGTAGCTTCCAAACTTCGTGCCTAAGATCTTCACACTCCGTAAGGCTAATTTGGTAATGCGACCCTGACGATAAGGCAACTCGAGGAACCTAGTCAACTTAGTGCTAAATGTCTCTTGATGGTGGTAAAGAACTTGGCAACCCATCTGGGCAGACTTCCTTCAACAAATCCTCCACCTCTCCTGGTAGTTTTGCCTTTTTTCTTGGCACTCTTTGCCCATCTTGTTTTCGCTAACTTCCTTGGCAAGCATAACTCTATCCTCTGGATTCGGGTTTTCGGTAACCGAATTAGTTTCTTCGTCCTTCTTAGGCAATGAAACTAACTTTGTGCCCTGAAACACAATGCTATAGGTGTTCTACCTCCCATCATGGGTAGCGCCTCTGTTGAGTTGTCATGGTCATTCAAGCAACAATTGGCACGCTTCCATGGTAACTACAATGCACCATACCTTATCCCAATACTTTGCCCCAATTGAAAAGTTAACTAGACAGTTTTTTGATAAGCTTACTTGAGTTCTCGAGCCATGACAATTTGCAAGGATTTGGATGCTTCTATGCCTTTAACCCTAGCTTCTGGGTTGCTTCCTTGGATATGCCATTCTCACAACTTCTGGAATTAATAGCTAGGCGACATACCCTTTCGCCAATCGTATATGTCATCTAGAAGCTGCTATCTCGAAGCCAATCATCTCCTTCTGCTGCCTTAGGCGTAAAGCAAACCCGCTGGACCATTAATAGGTGGCCCTCCTTGGTTCTATCCCTTCTCCCACCTTCGGTGGTTGTTGAGGCTGAGCCGTAGTCATTTGGTTGGGACTCACACCCAATTGCTCCAACCATAGCTCGATTCACCAAAATTTATGCTCCATAACCTCGAGTCTCCTTTGGAGCTGTCGTTGTTGATCTCGCTCATAAGCGTTACCAAAGGCAGTGTACCTTTGATGCCACAGGCCATATTAGAAAACATTCTAAGCTCTAATACTAACTTATACAGCGCAGATAAGAAGAAATTGGGAAACGGAAGGTTCAACAGCCTTTCTTTAAATTCTTATTGCTAAAACAATTAAGAAGCGAATGGAAAAATGGCTAACCCTAATTCTCATATCTCAAGCATAGAAGAAAACAAATAAACACATAAAATTCGAAGAGAAAATTGAATTATTGAATGTTAAAACCCTTGTCTTCCTCTTTAAATAAATGAGCTTTCTTAACTAGACTCAAAATTATAAAATAAATAAAAATTAAAATAAAATTCCAATATAAAGATCAATAGTGGGTATTAGCTATCTTTGTACTCATCTATCAATCCATGTACTTTTGTCCTTATCCATCAATCATTGAGCTTTCCTAATTGAAATTAAATTCCACTTGGATCAAACCTCATAATGCGCATCCCCCATCCTGCCAAGTCCCAACTCGCCAATACCAACCTGCTAAAATTTGTCTACCCCATAACCCACCAAAAGCTAAGCAACGCTACATCATAACTCTTATGTGAGATTCACATTAGACTCATATGTGGAGTTGTTAACACTCCCCCCTCATATGTAATTCGTCAACAATCATAATCGTCACCTTCTTCTCTCCAATCGAGAATTATATGTCCTGTAAGAGCCAACATTTACTAGAGAGGCCCTCGGCGCAACAGATTTAAATGCACTCCTTTAACAAGGAAACGATGTGATAAACAAGTGATCGAGATCATTAATCCGCTTTCACACCATGTTAAATTTCACCTCACCTTTTTAGCCTAGCCCATAAAGTTGGAATATATGAACTCGACATATATGCACAAGTGGGGTTCCATCTTAAAATCAATTAAAATTAAGTTTTTTATGTTTTTAAATTTTATTATTTAGGTATCTACTTTTCATGGGCTCTGTAGAAAGAACAGTCGAATCCAAACTCTTATAAAAAGCAAATGGGACCAAGATTTGGGTGCTCTCTTTTTTCCTAGTATGTTTGAATCACAAGTGTTAGACAGGTAGGCAATAACATTGTAAAAGAAGGCCAACACTGAAACAAACAACATAGTTCCCCTTTTTCAATAATTAGCGATAAGAGTTGCAGTACAATATAGGGAAACCCACAAAAGCGAGAGCCGAGTCAGCCCACATAACAACATGCAGCAGAACAAGACAGAACTAGCCAACATATACAAGCGATACTAACTGTTGCTCAAAAACTACACTATCACTGAATAGGAACATGAAGAGAACCAACAACAACAATAACAATAGACCCAGTGCCTCAAGGGCTCTGCATAAGCGAAGTCTGGGAGGGGTAGATGTACGCAGCCTTACCCCTTCAAGGTATAACCCTGTTGAGGACCTTTAACCTTATAGGGTTGGCAACACGAGGACTTCCCAGGAGGTCATCCATCCTGATACTACTCTCGCCTAAGCACGCTTAACTTCGAAGCTCTAATGCGATCTGGTTACATTAGTGCCTGATAAATGAGCCTCAAGAGAAAGAACCAATACAACAAAATAAGGGAAGGAGAGGTGGCAATCATCAACAAGAGTGCAGGCTGGCAGTAATAATTGTATTAATTAATTGAATAAAACGAGATGTAGTTCTTAACTCCCTATTTTATCCTTGTTATTATGCTATCTGCTTCGTGAAGAGCCAAGTGTAACAAGATAATGAAATCAGCAAAAAAACACTATTTGATAATAAAATATAAATGAATGATAATCTTAACATATTACCTTTTATACAGGAACTCTTGGACAAATTCATTACATAACAGCATAAAAAAATAGCTCATAATTATGACATACAATATAGAATTGTTATAATATATGATACATTTTTGATATATTAGGATAATGACATCACTTTTAGAATAAAACAATGACCGTACATGAAGTGTAATTGTTTAAAACATAAATAATACCCGGGAATATAATTTTTTCAATAATCAATGTATAAGCCCGATGGGTCATTCTCACTAAGTCATGTTCTTGCATACCCAACCTCCATCTCGGCAAGTTCCAACTCACCAAGATCCCCCAGAAGTGGACTTTTGACCCGACTCGCCAAGATGCGGGCTGTATCATCTTCTCTGGCTTGGAAAGATTTCGCCCTCAAATTCATCAACAATTCTTCTGGATCATTCTCACAAGTCGCGGGTTGCATTGTTCTCGCCGATGTCTCAATTACTCGCCATCTTCCACAACGGCTTCCATGAAGGGCACACAAAACGTGTATCCCAGTTCGACACAATGTTGGCGGAGCGCCATGCTCATACCCCTCATATAACTCATCTTGAGTTTCAAAATTAGTCTTCCACTCACCTTCTGGTTGAACGCGATTGGTATCCGTTCTTTAGACCCAACTTGCTAGACACCATCGAAGTCTACAATTGGCATAGGAGGTTATTTAATCTCGGAACAGGTAATCGATATCATATCGTGATCTTACTGAGGGTGTTGTTTTTAAGGAATTTTCGCCAAGTCCCATCCTATTTTGGTGTCAGGATAGGCTAATTTGGTAATGTGACCTTAATGGTAAGGCAACTCGGGGCACCTAGTCAACCCAGTGCTGAATGTCTCTTGATGGCGGTTAAGAACTTGGCAACCTATCTGGGCAGACTTCCTTCGAAATATTCTTCACCTCTCCTGGTAGTTTTCCCTTTTTCTCTTGGCACTCTTTGCCCATCTTGTTCTTGCTAACTTCCTTGGCAAGCATCGCTCTATCCTCTAGATTCGGTTTTTTGGTAACCGAATTAGGCACTTCATCCTTCTTAGGCAATCATACTAACTTTGTGCCCTGAAACACAAAGCTGTAGGTGTTCCGTCTCCCATGATGGGTAGTGCCTCTGTTGAATTGTCATGGTCGCTCGAGCAACAAGTGGCACATGGTAGCCACATCATAACATACCTTATCCCAGTACTTCACCCCAATTGGAAAGTTAACTAAACAACGTTTTGATAAGCTTACCTGAGTTTCCTTTCTCGGGCCATGAAGGATTCGGATGCTCCTATGGCTTTAACCCTAGCTTCTGCACTGCTTCCTTGGAGATAGCATTCTCACAACTTGCGGAATTAATAACTAGGCGACATACCCTTTTGCCAATCGTACATGTCATCTGGAAGATGCTATTTCGAAACCAATCATCTCCTTCTGCTGCCTTAGGCGTGAAGCAAACCCGTTGACCAATAATAGGTGGCCCTCCTTGGTTCTATCCCTTCTCCCACCTTCGGTGGTTGTTGAGATTAAGCCATAGTCATTTGATTAGGACTCGCTCCCAATTGCTCCAAACATAGCTCGATTCACCGAAATTTGTTCTCCATAACCTCGAGTCTCCTCTAGAGCTGTCATCGATGATCTCGCTCATAAACATTACCAAAGGCGGCGTACCTTTGACGCCATAGGCCATCTTAGAAGATATTCTGAGCTCTAATACCAACTTATACAGCAAAGATAAGAAGAAATTGGGAAACGAAAGGTTCAACAGCCTTTCTCTAAACTCTTATTGCTAAAACAATTAAGAAGCAAATGGAAAAATAGTTAACCCTAATTCTCATATCCCGAGCATAGGAGAAAACAAAAAAACACATAATATTCTAAGAGAAAATTGAATTATTGAATGTTAAAACCTTAGTCTTCTTCCGCTTTAAATAAATGAGCACTAGACTCAAAATAATAAAATAAATAAAAATTAAAATAAAATTCTAATATAAAGAGCAACGATGGATATTAGCTATGTTTGTGCTCATCTATCAATCAATGTGCTTTTCTCCTTATCCGTCAATCATTGAGCTTTCCTAATTGAAGTTAAATTCCAGCCGTATCAAACCTCTCAACACACATCTTCAATTCTACCAAGTTCCAACTCGCCACTACCAACTCGCTAAAATCTATCCACCCCATAATCCGCCAAAAGCTAAGGCATAGCTGCGTCATAACTCCTATGTGGGATTCACATTAGACTCACATGTGGAGTTCTTAACACTCTCCTTCACATGTAAGTCGTCAACAATCGCAATCGTCTTCTTCTCCACTCCAATTAAGAATTATATGTCTTGTTAGAGCCACCATTTACTAGAGAGGCCCTCGACGTAACAGACTTAAATGCACTCCTTTTAACAAGGACACGGTGCGATAAACAAGAGATCAAGATCATTAATCTGCTTTCATACCATGTTAAATTTTACCTAGCCTTTTTAGCCTAGCCCATAGAGTTGGAATATATGAAGTCGACATAAAAGTCCAAGGGGGGTCCCATCTTAAAACCAATTGACATGAAGTAGGGTAACCCACTAGGGTTATATGCTGATCTCTTTACTCTCACAACTCCTATATGGGATTCACATTAGAATTACATATTGACGTCTTAACATAGTATGATATTTCACTATACGCATTCAAGTTCTATAATGTTTTCAATTTTTTTTCATTTAGGTATCTGCTTTCCATGGGCTCTTCAATAAGAATAGCCAAACCCAAACTCTTATAAAAAATAGATGGGACCAAGCTTTGGGTGCTCTCTTGAGGGAAAGCGTACAGGGTGAGGTATCCTTAGGGACGGTACGCATTATTCTTAATTTGACATGTATATAGGGTATTCAAGCATAATGGGCAAATAACCCCTATGCTTTATTCTTTGAAGCCTACTTGGGACTTTAAAGGATATGCTTGGTACCTGAGCCAAGGTTGGGCAAGTACAGGTTTACTAGTTGCACATGGTAAGATGAGTAAACCTTATAATTGGATAGACGAGTAAGGTTAGAGGCTTAGAAGAGAGTAAGATGTCTTGAATAATTATCATTGTTTGGTTTGTGGAATAAGGTTATAATGATAGATTGAACCCAATGAGGAAGTTGGTGAGTAATTTGTGAAAGTGCAAGGTAGCGAGTAACATGCCAGAAGTGATGGAGGCGGATAAGGACATTATACCAAAAGTGATGGAGGCGGATAAGGACATTATTTAACCTTACTTACACCTTTGGAACAGTAATGTCCTGCTCACCCACACCTTCTCGCTTACTTCTAGCCATATGTTAGCTCATTTATATTTTATCAATAGGTAGCCTCCCACACCATGACGAGTCTTCTTTGGTCATGGAGTAGCACTCCAAGCAAGCATTGTATTGTTTATCTTGTCAGCCTAATTACCCCAAGTTTCACTCATGTAGGCGCCATAGGGGCTGCCTGTATGAATACCTTGAACCTTCACTAGGCGTCTTTTAAGTGTACGTTGAACCTTCTTACTACCTAAAGCTTAGGCTCTTAGCCAAATAGGCCATGGCGCTATCCTATGTTAAAGTGCCACGAGATACCATCCCTAGTTGTAGTAGATCCTTCTACTTGTTATGTTTGATTTCCTAGTCTAATGGGATCATTTTGTCATTTTGGTTATGGCAGCCATCCTATTTGATTTACGAGATTCTCTAGAGATGAGGTAGACTCACCCTTCTTCAAGAGGGGTTAGTTCTCATCCAACCTCCATGGCGATGGTGTTTGGAGGTGTTTGGCCATGATTTATAGTTTGATTAGACAATCTATACATTAATTGATTCAGGGTATTTTAAATGTTACTAAGATGGTTTGAGTTGCATGATAGCTTCATGATCTTGGGAAAGCTTTGATTAACGTGATGGTCCAACCATGATGCATTTCCTTTCCAGAGACGGCACCAAGATAAAGAGAAAGGTTGCGCACGAATCACCTTGGTAACCTCTCTCCACCTTGATGAATTAATTTTCAGCCCATTCACCAATACCAAAATGAAACAACTCACTTATGCTCTCATGAATCCACTTTCACCATAACTATTCGAACCCCATGGCTTCCAACACTTCGACAAGAAAAGCCTACTCCACATATTATGTAAGCTTATTTGTTTATATCATCGCACAAGTAACAATAGTAAACATAATATTCCAATTTTTGTTAATAATAAAACTTAAAAAAAGATTTATTAATAATGCAAGAAAAAGATTATACCAAATTTGCCATATGTTATTGATAGTCTTCTGTTACTATGATCAACCGATGAGGATAGTCTTCTTAAAAGTTCGATCATACTGTTGAACTCATATGTATGAATCACAAGTGTTAGAGAGGTAGTGAAAGAATGAGAAGCGCACATTATGCTGTGGCCCTCTCGTATATTTATAGAACAGTAATGGGCTTTACATCATATACAAGGCAGGCCCATTGGGCTCAGATATATACAATAAAGTCCTATACAATATAGTCTAACATCCCCCCTCAACCGAAGTAGGGGGTAAACAAATGCAAAGGTTGGACTTAAAAAGCAGAAAAAGAGCGCGCGGAAGATTCTTTGTAAAAATATCAGCAATTTGCTGAGAGGAAGGAATATGAAGCACCCGAACAAGACCCATCTGGACACGCTCGCGAACAAAATGGATGTCAATCTCAACATGTTTCGTACGAATATGCTGAACGGGGTTGGTAGACAGATATATAGCGGAGACATTGTCACAATAGACCAAGGTAGCCCGTGGAAGAAGGAGGCCCAACTCACTGAGGAGAGAACGGAGCCAACAACATTTTGAAACGGCATTGGATACTGCACGATATTCAGCCTCAGCACTAGAACGAGAGACAGTGGGCTGGCGCTTAGAGGACCAGGAGAGAATGTTGCCTCCGAGAAAAACACAGAAACCAGAAGTAGAACGACGAGTGTCAGGGCATCCAGCCCAATCGGCATCGGAGTAAGCTATAAGTTGGTCAAGACGAGTCGAAGAGATAGTCAGATCATGATCAATAGTGCCCTTGATATACCGAAGGATGCGCTTAACAGCCATCCAGTGTGACGATCGTGGAGCATGCATAAATAGACAGACCTGTTGAACGGCGTAAGAAATGTCAGGACGAGTGAAGGTGAGATATTGAAGAGCACCAACAATAGACCTGTATAGTGTGGGATCAGTCATGAGTTCGCCGTCTTCGAGAAAGCTTGGATTTGGAATCCGCAGGTGTGACAACAGGCTTACAAGAAAGCATGTTTGCTCGGTCCAAGAGATCATGTGCATATTTAGACTGAGACAAGAACAACCCTGTAGATAAGTGAGATACGGAGATGCCGAGTAAGTAATTCAGACTCCCCAAGTCAGTCATGTCAAACTCAGATCTAAGAGAGCGAAGTAGGCCGTGAAGTACCGCATGAGAAGCGGCAGTGAGAACTATATCATCAACATATACCAGTAATATAGCCATGTCATGTCCATGATGTAAGACGAATAAAGAGGAATCAGACTTATAACTGCGGAAGCCCAATTTCTGTAAAAATGTGGCAAAACGAGTATACCAAGCACGAGGAGCTTGCTTGAGACCATAAAGGGACTTGTTGAGCTTACACACATGATCAGGATGATGCAAGTTAACGAAACCCGGTGGTTGCTTCATGTAGACCTCTTCATTTAGAGTGCCATTAAGAAACGCATTTTTAACATCAAGTTGATGAATAGACCAGTTGCAAGAAGTAGCAATAGTTAAGACAACACGAACTGTAGCAGGTTTAACAACAGGACTGAATGTTTCACCATAGTCTATGCCATACCTTTGTGTGAAACCCTGAGCAACCAACCGAGCTTTATACCGTTCAACCTGACCCGTAGCCGTTTGTTTGATGCGAAAAACCCACTTGGAGCCAACGATATTACCATGAGACGGCGGAGGAACAAGATCCCATGTCTTATTACGAATGAGGGCATTAAATTCATCTATCATGGCATTTTTCCAATTATCATCAGTGAGAGCCTGTTTATAAGAAAAAGGTACCTCGGGCAATGAATTATGAGCAATCATAGAGGGTTTCAGAAAAGGTTTCACAATACCAGCTCGTGCACGAGTGACCATGGGATGAACACGGGGTGGCTCACGGAGCTCGAGAGATGCAGCGGCTGAAGGGGATGCAGCGGCAGCAGGGGCTGGTGGCGCAAGGGGCGCCGGCACAGCAATGACGGGTGGGTCGGGTGGCGGGAGTAGGGGCGTACCAGCAAACGGAGAGGACATAAGTGGTGGGGAAAAAACTTGATGAAGACGTGTCATCGTAGTTTGAGAAAAATGTCCCAACCGTGCCAAGGGGAAATCTGTTTCATTAAAAATAACATGCCTCGAAATAATGATTTTGTTAGTGGAAAGATCCAAACATTTATACCCTTTGTGACTTGGTGGATAGCCCAAGAAAACACATAAAGAGGAGAGCGGCGCAAGTTTGTGGGGTGTAGTGGCACTTAAATTGGGATAACAGGCACAACCAAAAACTCGTAGGTAATTATAATCAACTTTCTTTTTATATAAGCGTTGAAAGGGGATCTTTTTCTTGATTGAAGTGGATGGGAGCAGGTTAATAATGTGAGCGGCTACAGAAACTGACTCCACCCAAAATTCCAACGGCATACAAGCTTGGAACAAGAGGGAACGCATCATATTACCAATGGTACGATGCATGCGTTCAGCTTTCCCATTTTGTTCGGAGGTATGAGGGCAAGAGACCCTACTGAGAATGCCGCATTGCTGAAAGAGACCATTAAAGTCACGATTGATATATTCAGTGCCATTATCACATTGGAAATGTTTAACTTCCACACCAAATTGATTCAACACAAGATTGCGAAACTGAACAAATAGGGCAAAAACCTCAGACTTGGCACGCATAGGGTAAATCCACACAAAATGGGAATAATCATCCAAAAATAACAAATACTACTTAAAACCACTGAAACTGGTAACAGGCGATGTCCATACATCAGAATGAACAATATCAAAAGGACGCGAAGTACTAGTTACAGACGCTTGAAAGGGTAAACGACTATGCTTACCTAGTTAGCAAGCATGACATAAACTGGACTCGAAAGGACTAGAACAAGAAATAAATTTTTGCTTAACTAAAGTAGACAAAACTGGTTCTCCTGGATGACCCAAGCAACGGTGCCAAAGAGAAGAGGAGACTCGAGACGCGACGAACGATGTATGAGAAGAGGATGATCCTGGAACAGTGAAGAGAGGCCCCGGGCTAACACAGCGAATGATGGTGGACTGCAACTTAGGATCCTTGACAGAAAAACCAAAACAATCAAATTCAAGACGACAGTTATTGCCAGAAAAAAATTGACGTACAAAAAGTAAATTTTTGGAGAGACCGAGAATGAGAAGGACTTTATTTAAAATGAAACAACCTGCAGGAGTAGAAAGAAAATAAGACCCAATACCCGCAATAAAGAGAGACGCACCATTACCCACCAAGATTTTATCAGAACCAGAATATGGAGATAAGGATGTAAGGATACCTGTGTTATTTGTCATATGAGATGAAGCCCCACTATCCATGATCCAGGAGGAGTCAAGAGTGGGGGTGGAATATGACTGTGGGGGAACTGGACTCGCATCAAAACTCGGGTAGAAACTATATCCAGTGGTATAAGCATTATATGCAGGATGAAACTGTGGATAAGAGGATACATTACCACCCGGAGGACCGGAGCCAAACGGAGGCATGCGATATGGCATGGGCCACGGCATCGACCACGGCATACCCCGAAAATTTGAACCCCACATGTGATGCATCCATGAATCTCCATAACCACGACCATTACGTCCTCGACCTTTACCATTACCTCGACCCCCACGACCACGACCATTACCTCGACCATTACCAAAATGATTTCCAGAACCGCGTGTAGATGAATGCTGATGAGCAGGAAGAGCAAGAGGAGCCTCGGGTGCCGGCACGGGTGGCTGGGCAGCAGGCGTGGGCTGCGCAGCCGGCGGTGGCGGCACGGCGTACAGTAGAGGAGCGAGGGTTAGGGTTCGGCTGACCCCTTTTTATTTTATTTTATTTTATTTTTTTTTGGAAAGGAAGAAAATTGAAAACGAAGGCTAGAGTTTGCCTTTACGAGAGGGCTCGGGAGAGCTCTGATACCATGAAAGAATGAGAACCACACATTATGCTGTGGCCCTCTCGTATATTTATAGAACTGTAATGGGCTTTACATCATATACAAGGTAGGCCCATTGGGCTCAGATATATACAATAATAAGTCCTATACAATATAGTCTAACAGGTAGGCAATAGGCATAGGCGCATAACAATTGTAACAGAAGGCCAACACTAAAATAAACAATATCGTTCCCTTTTTTTTCAATAATTAGCAATAAGAGTTGCAATACAATACAGGGGAACCCACAAAAGCAAGAGCCAAGTTTACCCGCATAACAGCATGTAGCAGAAAAAGACATAACTAGCCAACATCTCAGCAAGAACATGAAGAGAAAGAACCAATGCAACAAAATAAGGGAAGGAGAGGTGGCAATCATCAACAAGAGTGCAGGCTGGCCATAATAATTGTATTAATTAATTGAATAAAATGAGATGTAGTTCTTAACTCCCCATTTTATCCTTGTTATCGTGCTATCTGCTTCGTGAAGAGCGAAGTGTAACAAGACAATGAAATCAGCAAAAAAAAACACTATCTGATAATAAAATATAAATGAATGATAATCTTAACATATTACCTTTTATACAGGAACTCTTGGACAAATTCATTACATAACAGCATAAAAAAATAACTCATAATTATGACATACAATATAGAATTGTTATAATATATGATACATTTTTGATATATTAGGATAATGACATCACTTTTAGAATAAACCAATGACCATACATGAAGTATAATTGTTTAAAACATAAATAATACCCGGGAATATAATTTTTTTCAATAATTAAAGTATAAGCCTGATGATGCATAATGGTGCAGGACAGGGACCGAAGACAATAAACAAATGCCTTGTCAATGGTTGGGCAAGCCAACCCCAAGGACACCAAAATTAAACCCGAAAAGACAATAAAAAAAAAGGGTACACTGAAAGAGCATTACCCGAGAAGGCCTATCCCAGGGACAAACAAAATGACTAGGCCAACAAGGGTCAAAAACTTATAGTGAGTAGCAAGAGTAGCTACACAACTAATAAGATAAATATAGGGAGTTCTCACTGTTAGAGACATAAGGATTTTTACCACTATAATAATGTGACTTATAGTAAATAAGATAAAAAACTTCCACTAAATTAGCACGTTCCCCTAACGATAACATTGCTTAAAATTATCTAATAAATAATAAGAAAAAACACTATAAATTCGAGTTGTCAATTTGACAATTTTTATCAAATAGAGGGAAGAGTAACGACCATGTGTATTTGCTGAAAAACAAACGCACCATGCATTTGGTCAAATTAAATCTGTTTCAACAAATATAAGGTAACATAACATGTACATAAAATAATCATACATTCGTTTTTAATTGATATGATAAAATACATGATGTATTTATTTTTAACAAATTTACCCGATCCTTAGGATCGCTTTTGTAATGGCTTCAAGAATGCATGTAAAGCCAGTAAGTGAAGAAGTTGCATTACAATTAGGAGGATGTGTCTATCAAAAATGTGCATATCATACCATACCAAATCCTTTCATCTCCTATGGTCAATTGTATATATTATTTCAATACATAAATCATTTCTCCCTTGAATATAGGTGAGAGAAACTTCGAAAAAAGTACTTCAAACAGGTTTAGGGGGGAAAAAAATTCTTATGGTCAATAAATATATTATTTTGATAGTACGTTAAGTTTTACCGGACGTTTAGATTCACGCTATTGGAATATCGAGATCCGTATGTAAGCCTTAGTAGGGTTATATCCTAAAACTAATTGGTATTAGGTGGAGTAACCCACTATGGTTATATGTTGGTTTCTTTACTCTCATAACTCCTATATGGGATTCACATTAGACTCACATGTGCAGTTCCTAACACTCTCTCCTACATGTGAGTCATCAACAATCGCAAGCACTGTCTTCTTTGGCTCAATTGGGAATTATATATGTCCAGTTAGAGCCATTATTTACTGTAGAGGCCCTCGGCGCTACGAACTCAAATGCACCTCTCTTTATGAGGGCACGATGCGATAAACAAGAGACCTAGATCATCAACCTGTTTTGATACTATGTTAAATTTCACCGAGGCTTTTTAGCATGGCCCATGGAGTTGGAATATATATGAGATCCTTATATAAACTTAAGTGGAGTTCCATTATAAACACAATTGGAGTGAAGTGGGGTAACTTGGCCACTAGGGTTATATATCTGTATCTTCACTCTCACAACTCTTATATGAGATTCACATTAGACTCATATATGAGTTCATAACAGTATGATGTATATATATATATACACACATATACAGCAAGAAGAGCCACACTCACGCTCTTAGGAAAAGCAAATGGGACCAAGCTTTACGTGCTCTCGTCTTTTCCTAGTATGAACTTAGCATTTTATAGGGAAAGCAAAAGAGGTGAGGTATACGCTATACATTATTCTTGACACGTTTTTGTATTCGATACTTTAAATACAAGCCCAAGAAAGCACAATGGTGCAAGGCAGGAATTGGAGAAAAACGAAAAAACCAAAAACACCCAAATAGTGGGCTGCTCATAACCAGACACCAAAACAAACGAATGCCTAGATAAGGGCAAGCCTAATGCTAAAGACACCAAAAAAAGAACCAAAAGAGCATGGAAAAGCACTACCTCCAAAAACACACCCAAGAAGGCCTAGCCCAATGACAACAAAACAACCAGGCCAAGGAAGGTCAAAACACCTGAGACATATCCCAACAGGATGACAACAATTTACAAGGACAAATCAAAACAAACGTTTAATACACTTTAATAAGGTAGCATATTCAACGGCTTACTCCTTCTTGATTCTCTTTACGACTAATTCCTTCTGTTCTTGTTAATCTTTGCAAACTGACTTACTATGATAGAGTCGTCACCATCAAAATTCAATCCAAGTATTTTTACCTACCTCCCATGTTTCTTTAGCATACACCAAGTCACCTTCTTTGAAATCTTCAGTTTCCTTCTCGACCCTATCCTTGTCGCTCCTCTTCTCTTGTTTTTTTGGCTTGGGCTTCTTCGAGCCTTCTTTTCTCCAATAAAGTCGCTTTCCACATCCTTCAAAAATTTTTGGAAAGCCTTTTTTTTTTTTTTCTAGCCTTTTCTTCTCACTGTTCTTGGTTGTCCTACCTTTACGAGGTGGTGGTTATTAGGGACCTTAGGGTGAACGCTTTTCCCATTTGCAATGTCCGGTTCTTCCAATTCCAGGGTATTGAGATTTGAATCAAAATTATCGCACCTCCTCCTTCTCTCTCCTCCACATCATTGCTTAGAGATTGTTGAAACCACTCTTCACCACTCTGGATAAGATCAATAGAAGTGGATGCATATACTCTATTAATATCCTCATGGGATTCATACATAGGACACTTGGTCAAATGTTCAACGATACAAGGCTCAAAACCTAAAGGAAAAGAAGGATCACTCGAAGTTGGGTCCACAGAATCAAGAGATTATCCATGTAAATCATGATCCGGTTGGAGATTCTCCTCTAGCTTATTAGCTCCCTTTTCACCTTGAAAGAGCAAAGAATTAGAATTCTATATTACATTTCCTATCTCCTCTTGACACCAAGAAGCATGACAATTCTCCACAAAAGCAATGCATCAATCCTTATTAATACAGATATCTCCGTCCTCACCTTGGAAGCCATTGATCTCATTCGAATTGGTCACACCATGCACTTCTCTCTCCTTCAATACTAGGGCCGTAGGTGCACAGTGAGGACTTACTTGATGCCTTTCATTATCACGTTACAAACCCTCATTTGGCTTGACTACATTTCTTACCGAACCTAGCCCACTCAACTTCAACCCATGCCCTTGCAAGTCTATACCCATTAATAGCCACAATAGCTTTCATGGCTCCCAAGTTTGAGCCAAAATGAATAAAACCAAACCTCAAATGTTTTCCCCTCCTTCTCTTCGAAGGGATGAAAGCATCAACAACTTGACCTTGCTCTTTAAAAAAGTTCTCTCAACCAAGTATTACAAGTAGATTCTGAAAGGCCATTAACAAACAAAGTGAAAATATCCACATCGCCACAACCCCCCCCTGCCTCCAATACCAAAGGCCGTATTCACCAAATCAACACCACTCTAGTAGGGATAAATCTTAAACAACACCTAACTAACAAAACAGAGATTAGAATTTTAATTGGGACTGAAAAAATCTGAAGCTTCAATGATGAAAAGGGAGGTCCAAAAAAAGGTTAGGGTTTCGAAGCTTCTTGGCAGTGGATAATGGCAGATGCTGGTGGTGAACGATCGTTGGTAATGGCTGGTGGTGAACAGTCGGCAGCAGCAGTTGACGGCAAGCGGAGACCAGTGAGAAGAAGAGAATCCAGCCCGGCAACAGGCATCCGATGATTGGTGGTTGACGGTTAGGGTTCTTAATTTGACACGTATATAGTGTATTCAAGCATAAAGGGCGAATCATTTTTTTTTTGGGTAAGTTGTAATGGATGAATAATCCCTACACTTTCTTCTTTGAAGCTTACTTGGGGCATTAAAGGATATGTTTGGTACTCGAGCCAAGGTGGGCAAGTTCAGGCTTGCTAGTTGCACATGGTAAGATGAGTAAAACTTATAATTGGACGGATGAATAAGGTTAGAAGCTTTGGAGAGAGTAAGCTGTCTTGAGTGAGTATCATTGTTTGGTTTACGAATTAAGGTTATGATGATCGATTGGACCCAATAAGGGTAAGTTGGCGAGTAATGTGTGAAAGTGCAAGTTAGCAAGTAACTTGCTAGAGGTGATGAAGGTGGATTAGGACATTATTGAACCTTACTCGCCCACACCATTGGCAAGGTAGGGTCCTACTCACCCACACCTTTCTGCTTACTTCAAGTTAGATGTTATTTGATTTATACCTTTATCAATAAGTAACATGCCAGAGGTCATGAAGGCGGATTAGGACATTATTGAACCTTAGTCGCCCACACCTTCGATAAGGTAGGGTCCTACTCACCCACACCTTTCCGCTTACGTCAAGTTAGATGTTATTTAATTTGTACCTTTATCAATAAGTAGCCTCCCACTCCATCAAGAACCTTGTTTAGTCATGAAGTAGTACTCCTAGCACTGTATTATTCAACTGGTCAATCTTATTAGCCCAAGACTTCACTCACGTTGGCGCCTTAGTTGCTATTTATAGGAATATCTTGAACCTTGACTTCTTATATCTATGGGCCTTTGCGGCAGCCCATTAAGTGTACAATGAACCTTTTTAAGTTATTGGAATCTTGATTTAACACTGCCCAAAGCTTGGGTTCCTAGCCAAATAGGCAAGGACACCATCCTAAGTTATAGTGCCTGGAGATACCATCCCAAGTTCTAGTAGATCCTTCTGCTTGTTATGTCAAATTTTCGAAGTCCACTGGGATCATTTCGTCATTTTGGTTTGTGTTAGGCATCCCATATAAGTGTTTGAGTTATGAGATTCTCTTGGGGTGAGGTAGACTCATCCCTTCTTCCAGAGGGGTTAGTTCTCACCCAACCTCCATGGTGATGGTGTTTGGGGTTTTCTGGCAATGATTTATGACCCGATTAGACAATTTGTGCATTAATTGATTCAGGGTATTTTATATCTTACTAAGCTTGTTTGAGTTGCATGATAGCTTCATGATCTTGGGAAAGCTTTGATTAACGTGATGGTCCAACCATGCTACATTTTCTTTCCATAAACAATGCCAAGATAAAGAGAAAGGACGAGAACGAATCACTTCGGTAACCTCTCTCCATCTTGATAGGATTAGTTTTCAACATATTCAATAATACCAAAAAGAAGCGACTCACTTATGCTCTCATGAATCCACTTTCACCATAACTATTCGAACCCCATGGCTTCCAACACTTTGACAAGAAAAGCCTACTCCACATATTATGTATGCTTATTGGTTTATATCATCACCCAAGTAACAATAGTTAATATAATATTCCTAATTTTGTTAATAATATAACTTAAAAAAAGATTTATTAATAATGCAAGAGTAAGATTATACCAAATATGCTATATGTTATTGATAGTCTTCTCTTACTATGATCAACCGATGAGGATAGTCTCCTAACAAGTTTGATGATACTATAGAACTCATATGTATGAACCACAAGTGTTAGAGAGATGGGCAATAGGCACAAGCGCACAACAATTGTAAAAGAAGGCCAACACTGAAACAAACAATATAGTTCCCTTTTTCTCAATAGTTAGCGACAAGAGTTGTAGTACAATATAGGGGAACCCGAAAAAGCAAGAGCCGAGTTAGCCCGCATAACAACATGTAGCAGAAAAAGACATAACTAGCCAACATCTCAGCAAGAAAAAACAAGGAAAAGGAAAATGACACTTTTGTTCCTGCGAAGAAAAGGTTGAGGTCTTTATGGCTTTGTTCAATTTCATGACTCGAGTGAAGCTGCACGGGCAATTACATCCATGAATGGAAAATGGGTGGTGGGTGTTAAACTAAGAGTTCAATGGGCTAATCCATGCAGAAGACTAACTTCTTCATCCTACCGGAATCAGCCTCAATCAAGGGTTTTTCAACAGTCCAGAGACAATGGAGGTAATCATGATCAGGGGAATATTCCAACTAGTAGGGTAGGGGATGCCGTGAATACGAACATTCCGAGGATTGTGGTGTGCAACATCAATAAGAGTGTGGAGGACTGGCTCAATCAATCAATAATTGCACACTCGACTGATGAGGTTAGTCTGGACAATATCACATTTATCACAGAGAACAACTTGTACGGAGTACTGGCTCAATCGATCAATAATTGCGCACTCGGCTGATGAGGTTAGTCTGGACGACATCCTCACATTTATCACGGAGAACAATATGTATGGATTAACCCCTTGAAGGTTAAGCAACACCACTTTTATCCTGGTCTCCGACTCTGATGGCACCCTGAAATCTTACCTTGGCCCATGCGAAGAGACCTTACTTCGAAAATTCAAAGAAGTGTATAAATACTCCGACGAGATCCTTGGCTCCCTTAATAAAAGGGTGTGGATTGAGATTTATGGACTGCCTATCCAGTGTTGGTCAAAGGACTACTTTACTGACATTGAGAAAATATGGGGAAAGTTCATCAGGGTGGATTCGAGGACGTCTACCATGAGATGTGTTGACATTGCTAGAATCCTAATTGACACCTGCTCTACAACATGCATTCACCAAATGATTCAAATTCAGTTTAACGGAGGATCCCATTTGGTTCTTGCCAAAGAGGGCAATTCAGTGTTGATTTCAGACTACTCGCCTAGAGTTGTTGCCCTCGTAGTCTTGGCTAGATTGGCAAGGAAGCAGGCCTCTTTTCCACTGATGTCACAGCAAGACAGTTACTACACCACACTGGCACAGTATTCCCCACGGGTTCAACCTCTTCTCGAGCAGGTGACAAATGTCTTGGATGACTGTGAGGATTCTGAAACTCGTTCTCCTAGGTCTGCAAATGGAGGCATGAGTGTCGTAGGGCATACTTTGGGCCAAGTATCTATTCATATTGATGGCCAATACTTCGGGAGTTGGGCCTTGGGATGCTCTGGCCAGTGCGCCCCATTGGCCCCTTATTTCCCCCAGCCTCCTGCTCGAATACCACTTTAGGATGTTCGAGAAAATCAACATCTCCCTCTTCTTCTGCCGTGGGTTGAGAATGATAATGTTGAAACAGTATAGCATCATACTCAGACATCATCGCATGAGAACGAAGGCCGGGACACCATTAGTGATGATGACTCTGCAGCCTCCAGTCCTGAATTCCCACCAGGCATTGAACCCCCTGAATTGCTCAGACACCAGCATACAGAGGACGATATGCCTAGAACTACCATGTGCCGGTGCCGCTTATGGAGGGCACTAACTTGAAGGAAGAAGGAAAACATGCAGACGTCAAAAGGGGTAGGCGAGCTTTCAAACGCAAGATGAAAGAGAAGGAGAAGCGGGAGCTACAAGATTTCTTGAACTACATGTCGCCAAGGAGAAGGGCGCAGAAACCGGTTATGGTCCAATGTAAAAAGAAAAAAGAAGAATATAGCGAATCGGGGTGACAACGTTATTGATGCTGGTAAAATCGAGGAGGTTGGCCGAGTAATAGAAACGGGAAAAAGGCTAGATCTGAATTTTGATGGTTTCGACCCGCCTATGGTGAGTGCTTTGCGCTATACAAGGCTGTGATGGACCGATACTGATCATTAGGTGCCCAGCGGAGTGACTCGGGTTGAGATTGATCTGAACTATGGCAATAGCTTTGATTCACCTTCCCTAAATCTCGTGCTTCAATGTTTTCAGTGCGTCGTTTGTTCCATTTTCCGTGGTCTGGTTGATCACATTTTTGATGTCTTGAGGAGTCGTGGTTGTGGCTCGTGTTTTGCCTGTTTTTGATTATCTTCCTGCTTTTTTGTTACCTCTTGTGGCCCCAGTTCTTTTACAGGTGGATTGAGGTATCGCTTAGTAGAGTAGCCTGCTTTGTACCGCGACTTTGTCGCTATGAAAAACATAAAGAGAAAGGACCAATGCAACAAAAAAAAGGGAAGGAGAGGTGGCATCATCAACAAGAGTGCAGGCCAATCATAATAACTATATTAATTAATTGAATAAAATGAGATATAGTTCTTAACTCCCTGTTCCATCCTTGTTATCGTGCTATCTGCTTCGTGAAAAATCGGGCCGGACATAACCCCAAGCAACCCAAGCACCTGCTTGGGGCCCCCAAATTTTAAGAGCCCCAGATTTTTGACGCTATGGTTTTTAAAGTATTAATTCTTAGTATTAGTAAATTTTATAATCAAAATTATTATAATTTGTTATATATGAAGGGTTTTCTTTGAGAATTTTGCTTGAGATCCTGAAAATGTCAGGACCGGCCTTGGTGAAAAGCCAAGTGTAACAAGATAATGAAATCAGCAAAAGAACATTATCTGATAATAAAATAAAAATGAATGATAATCTTAACATATTAACTTTTATAAAGGAACTAATAGACAAATTCATTACATAACACTACAAAAAAAAAAAAAAAAAAAAAAAAAAACAGCTCATAATTATGACATACAATATAGAATTGTTATAATATATGATACATTTTTGATATATTAGGATAATGACATCACTTTTAGAATAAAACAATGAGCATACATGAAGCATAATTATTTAAAACTTAACTAATACCCGGGAATTTTTTTATTTTTTTTTTTGATAATTAAAATCTAAGCCCGATGACGTCCAACAATGTAGGACAGGGATCAAAGACAAACAAAAAACCTAAAACACCCAAGGCAATAGGCTGCCCACTCTTAGGACTCCAAAATAAACAAACGCTTTTTCAAGGTTGGGGCAAGCCTAACGCTAAAGACACTAAAATTAAACCCCCAAAGACAATTAAAAAAAAAAAAAGCGCTAAAACAAAAGAGCAATATCCAAGAAGGCTTATCCCAATGATAAACAAAACGACTAGGCCAAGAAGGGTCAAAACACCTGACATAGGCCACAACATGACAACGACGATTTATAAGATGGTCAAACCAGAACAGCAACCTAAAACATTTAACAAAAACCCTTCTGTGCTCCTAATTCCACGACTTACGTCTTCTTGATCCTCTCCGATCTTCTTTACAACAAATTTTTTCGATTCTTTTTTTAATACCAGAGAATATATAATATATATAGTCGGTTATGTTTAGATTTGGCAATCAAGTCGGGTCAAGTTCAGGTTGGGTTAATATCACATCGAGTCTATCTCGAGTCACGTATTGGGTTGTGTCAGACTTGGGTTAGGTCATCCTCAGATTCGGGTCAACCTTGGGTTGGATCAACAATGGGTCAGGTCAACCTCAAGTTGGGTATCCTTTAGGTTGGATTTCTGGGTGACCCAGCGAGTTATTCATGTGATATAATTATTCAAACATAAAATAAAATGACTATAGTTAGCATTAGATTTCATGATAAGTTGGACTTCTATTTGGTCGATTTCGGGTTATATAACGGGTCTAGTTCGATTCTCAGGGCAGCCCAGGTCGGGTCATTTCAAGTTTCGGGTTAGCTCAGGTCGGGTCAAGTCAGGGTAGCGTCAAATTTCGGTCGGTTCATTTTTGATTTTGGGTCCCAATAAATTTTAATTTGTTTGAGGTTGGGATGGTCGGGTATTGGGTTAAATAATTCGGGTCATATTTTGTAAGCTCTAGTTGAATTTTATATGGGTGGGCGTTGGCATCCAGTAAATCAAACGCCCATGTTCAGCCGCATAACTTGACAAAACCCAAGTGTCTTGCTTGTTGAATATATTTTACTCAATTCATTACGCTCTTTTTTTTTTTTTTTTTTTTTTATAATTAAGAGCAGTAATAGCGAGCAAAATAAAGAAATAAGAAGAAATATTAAAAGAAAATCATGAGCTGAAAGCGCAACAGAAGCAAAGCAAAGCAATACGAGCCGACTTTGCCCATTATAGAAATTTATTTTTGTAGTGCTTACTTTTAGTTTAATTGCATAATTTGCATACACACAACACATGGAATCATATAATAAAGTATATATGTAAAGCAATATTCCCAGTACTCAAAGGCTTCCGCCTAAGCAGGATCTGGAGGGGTGAATGTACGCAATCTTCCCCCTTCAGGGTGGTACCCTAAAAAGAGGCTGTTTTCAAGTACTCCCAACTTGAGGGGTGAGGATTTCCCAGGCAGTCACCCATTCTGGTACTACTCTCGCCTAAGCACGTTTAACTTCAGAATTCTAATGGGATCCGATGTCAGCATGTTAGTATATATATGTGATGGAGGAAATTGGCTTTACTTTTTGGTTTGATTGTTTATATTCTTTTTGTTTTTCCTATTTATAGAAGTTTCTTATGGGTGGAAATATGATTAAATTGGGACATTTTTCTAAAATAACACGTTTGGTAATTTTTATTTTTAAAATAACATGTGAAAATATGAAACTATAAAAATGGCATGCAAAAATTTCAAATTACCAAAATAGCACGTTCAGTCAGTGTGCCACATGGCAGCCATATCACCTTAGCAGGGGCATTTTGGTCATTTTATATTTTTAAAAATTAAAAAATAGAAAATTATTTTTTAACTAAAATATATATAAAAAAAAGTAATTGGCTAAATTTTTTATATTCTATTGTATATATATTATTTTTATGGTGTTAAAAAATTTTCTTTTCAATATAACATATAAATTTTCATATACAACAATAATAAAAATAGTAAATTTACTTTTTTGGGCAATACATTTTTTAAAATTTATAATACAATACTAAAAATTTAACAATTACTTTTCGTTTTATATTTTAGTGAAAATTTTCCGCAGGCATAAAAAAAATGATTTTCTTTTTTATAATTTTAAAAATATAAAATAACCAAAATGCCCCTTCTGGTGTGGCATGGATGCCACGTGGCATGTTGACCGGGGGTGCTGTTTTTGTAATTTTGAATTTTTACGTACTTTTTTGGTAATTTTGAATTTTTGTATGCTATTTTAAAAATAAAAATTACCAAACGTACTATTTTAAAAAATAACCCCTTAAATTGGGCTTTTCATGATAGAGAGACATGTAGTGGCAAAGTAGTTACCTGTTTTGCTGAGGGATGTCAATGAAGAAAGACGGTGATATTATCACCTCTATATCCATATTTGTGGAAGTGGGACTAAATTTGTGGGAGGGGGAATGAGAATGATTTTTTGGGAGTGAAAATAGACCAATTATTTTCACACATTCGTTTGGTATATGGTGGAGTGGAGATGAGAATGAAGCTGAAATAGTCATTTTTATATTTGGCATGTGCATGTGGGAGTGGATATAAAAAAAGTAGTTTACCAAAATGCCCTCCACTAAAATTTCTTGTAGTAGCAATAATAGTAGAAGTAGTCATAATAATAATAATATTAATAATAACAACAACCATAACAATAACAATAATAATAACAACAATAATAATAATAATAATAATAATAATAATAATAATAATAATAATAATAATAATAATAATAATAATAATAATAATAATAATAATAATAATAATAATAATAATGAGGGAATGAGAATTGGCTTTTAGGGAGTGGGAATGATCCAGTCATTCTCATTCCTCCGATAGGTATATATGTGAAATAAAGACGGAATGGATTAAAATAATTATTCTTATATTTGGTATGAATTAGTGGAAATGGTATAAATAATATAGTTTACTAAAATACTCTCCAATAAATTTTAATTTTATAATAATAATAATAATAATAATAATAATAACAATAACAACAACAACATTAACAATAACAATAATAATAATGATATAATAATAATATAAAAAAAAAGGAACATATACCAAGTGCCTCAAGGGCTCCCACCTAGTGGTGCCCAACAGGCCGGGCCTCGGGCCAATTTTTGGTGGCCTCTGGGCCCGGCCCGGCCAGGCCCGGGCCTGGGGGCAACGCTAGCCGTTGCCCCAATGGCTCTTTTAAAAGAGCCGTTTAAAATGCTCTCTAAATAATTGAAAAAAAGAAAAATTTATATTTTGCATTTGTCATATTTTGCATGGTAATGGATGGTTTAGATCTTATAAAAGTATCCCTTACCACCTTAAGATCCGTAATAATATCTATTAAATCATCCGGCACTAGAAAAAGAAGATTTAGAAATTTGTGTAGGTTGTATAACATAGAATATAAACAATTCAAATTAGACTCCCAAACTAGGTGGTCGTCTACGGTAGAAATGTTAGAGCGCATTCTACCATACAAAGACGTTCTGATGGAATTCGCCCAGGAAAATCGTACAGAATGGAGCGATTGCAACCTGGCCGGTATAAATTATGAGACAATAGATCAAATTTGTAACTTTTTTAGCATGTTTAAAGAGGCAACGATATTTTTTTAGGGTTGCTACTATCCGACCATACCTCAAGCAATATCAAGATTGTTTGATATTGTCAATTGGATGGTGGGTAATGAATCCAACCCCATTTTGTTCGAATCGATTAAAGCAATGAAAGAAAAGTTTGCCAAATATTATTCTGAATTACCTCTTACATACTGCTTGGCAACTATTTTAGACCCTCGTTGTAAACGCGGGGGTTTAAAAATGTTTTGCCAACATTTTTTCAAATATTTGCATCCTAGTCTTAATATCGACACTTTCATTGCCGATGTCGATAACGACTTGCATAGTTTATTTTCTCAATATTCCTGTAAATTAGCGTCCAATAATCCTAGTACTGATGTAGTAGGATCTTCCATATCTAGTGGAAGTAGTTCACACACGTCATATTCGTGGAAGCTGTTGGAGCAATTTACGCCCACAGTAGCCCCCACGTCATGTGACGAGCTAGATTATTATTTGTGGACACCGTTGGTCCATATTTTCGGGCCGCCGGCCAACCCGTATTTTGACCTTTACAATGGTGGAACACAAACCAAGCCCAGTATCCCGTGCTTTCCACTATAACACGTGATATACTAAGTTATCCGGTGTCTTCAGTAGCATCGGAGTGTGCTTTCAGTCTTGGTGGCAGGTTGCTTGGAACGAAGAGGGCGAAGCTATCGCCGTCAAGCTTGGAGATGTCTGTGTGCTTGAAGGATTGGCTGCTAGCTAAGGCAAGAGATTAATAGAGAATGAAGCTGGATTCATCGAGCGATGAAGAAGACGATCGCACAACTGATATGTCAAATGATGGCGTAGAAACCCCCTAGGCGACTGATATCAACACTTTTGTATGTTACTTATTTACTTTTAAATATTTACGTCAAAAGACGACCGCACCCCCCATATGTCAAACTTTGTATTTTTTGATAAACAAATTTGTACTTTTAAATATTATGCCCCAACTGTGTTGTATTTGTACTTGTATTTGTTACATTATTTATTTACCATTATTTTTTTGATAAGATATTTACCATTACTTATTGTATATTTTATTTTATTACATATATTTAGCATTATTTTTTTGAACATGTATATTTAGCATTATTAGTGCTTGGAAAAAAAAAATATTTGTATCTCATATTATTTATCAATGAATTACAATAATTTTAGTACAAAATAAATTTGTATTATTTAAATTTTTTTCTGTAAAAAAAGCGGGCCTGGAACCCCTCCGGCCCGGCCCGGCCCGGCCGGGCCCCTGGCCACCACTACTACCGCCTACGCAGGGTCTGGGGGGAGGGGGCGGCCGGATGTACTCAACCTTCCCCCTTCAGGGTGTTAACTTGAAGAGAGGTTGTTTCCCAATACCCCCAACCTGAGGGTGAGGACTTCCCAGGAGGTCACCCATCCTGGTACTACTCTCGCCCAAGCACACTTAACTTCGGAGTTCTAATGGGATCCGGTAACAGCGTGTTGGTGAGTTCTAATGATATGATAATAATATAATTATAATAAACTAATAAAAAAAATAATAATAACAATACAACAACAACAACGGACTCAGTGCCTCAAGGGCTCCCGCCTAAGCACGGTCGGAGGGTGGATGTACGTAGCCTCACCCCTTCAGGGTGTAATCCTGCTGCAAGGTTGTTTTCAAAGACCCCCAATCTTATAGGGTTGGCAATATAAGGACTTCCAAGGAGGTCACCCATTCTGGTACTACTCCCAGCCCCTCCCCATTCCCACTCCTTCGTACCAAACAGCCAAAACCCGAAAATGAGGTGCCCATTCCACTCCCACCCTTACATTCTCTTATACCTCTCAATTCCGTCGTACAAAAAGCCAGGAATGAGGTGCCCATTTAAGGTATATTAGAGTATCAAGTGAGCTCACATTAGCATGTGTGCTTATTTCGTTTTTGTTGTTTAAAAAATTGTAAGATTACACATATAACCTCAACAAAAATTAACTATATTAATATTGGTGATTGATTGAAAAACTTTTTAACTTTTGAACATGCTTTTGTTATTCCACGTCTTGGAAAAAAAAAAAAAAAAAATACGGTGGTTAAAAATTACAACTTTTAAAGGTTTTTTTTTTTTTTTTTAAATATCCGATTTCTCTTTATTAAATTGTACTATTGCTAGAAAAATTTACCTATTAATTAATGCATTATTAATATTAAAATACTCCACTACTTTTGCAATTATCAATAAAATATGAGAAAATAATTTCTAAATAAATAAATTAATTAAACACATTAACATGTGTCCTCTACGGACATTATCGACAAACCTTTAGATCCAGAGAATGAAATTTGAGTCCAGAATATCAATTTTGTTGTCTGGTTTTTTACTAGAATTTGAAATCTGAATTGTAGTTTCACTACCTAATTTCATGGGATTGGGTTTTAATTTAAAATAATACATTCTAATTTAAAACCAAAAATGATCAAATTCAAGAGCCACTACCGCCTCCCCATATGGCCATCTGGGGACGGCAACGAGCCCAAGAGCCACTACCGCCTCCCCATATGGCCACCATGGGACGGTAACGAGCCCAGAAGCCACTACCGCCTCCCCATATGGCCACCCTGGAACGGTAAGTAGCTCAGGAACCACTACCGCCTCCCTCGACCGGTTAAACCAAGCGGTATGGGATCCAGGAATCACTACCGTCCCCCCCAGACCAACCAGCCCAGACGGTAACAGGCCAGGGAGCCATCACTGTCCGCTTCCCTAAATACCCCCAAGCGGTAACCCTTATCATTGCTTGGGGAACACTCACATCTTCCCTATAAATAGGGGGGAGGGCCTCACAAGCAAAGAAGGGAACTTGAGTCTCGTTCCACCCCCAAGAACCCAACTAAAAACACCATAAACAATAGGCTCCGTCTGTTGGGAAGGGCATTAAAAACTCTTCTCATATCAAACACTAGTCGCTCCTCTCAGGGGGAGCATCACAACCTCAATTATGTAGCCCAAGGTCAGTTTGAGCAACTTCAACATCAAATACATCAGCTCTTCTCACACATGCCCACCAACAACACAGAATACGTCCCGGAGCCTGGCCAATCTACGGCCTCGTCCCCACACACCCAAACCCTAAGCTCAAATCGAGTAATGGCCTCAGCGCCGAGCGCCTATCCAAACCACCCCAAGAGGGACTTCCAGAGGATTTCCAAATCGTCTGCAATCTACATCATACCAAGAACCCACTCGCCATTCACGCCTCGAATTCTGTCAGCACCAGTGGGTAAAGTAAAAATCCCAATCATCGATCTGTTCGACGGTAATCAAGATCCGGAAGACCATTTGGCCAGCTTCATGGCACGGATGTATCTACAGGACGTGGGGGAGGACGCTTGGTGCAAATGTTTCCCAGCTACCTTGAAGGGAGTAGCACAAAGTTGGTTCGCCGCCCTCCCAAATTCATCCGTGGATAGCTTTACGGATCTCTCTGAGAGATTCGCTCGGCATTTCGTCAGCAATAAGCGAAGGCGCAGGACGGCAGCACACCTTCTCAAACTACAACAGTAAGAGGCCGAACCACTAAGAAGCTATGTGAAGCGGTTCACGCGAGCCATGATCGATGTCGCCACCTTATCCGATGAAACGGTAATTACCGCTTTCGCCAATGGATTACAGAATTCTAACTTCAGGTTTGCATTGGCAAAGGGACCACCTTCCACCATTGATGAGCTGTGGGAGAAGGCCAATAAATACATCCTGGCAGAGGATGTCATGCAGGTGACACCCAAGGCCGGAATGGTTCAAGCGTCAGTAGGATCAAAGGACCAGCCCCGGCCACCCCGGGACAACGTACGGTTTGCTAGAAGACTTGTACCCGTTCCTAAGACTCCGAACCAACATCCTGCACCTCGTCAGCTTTTGGAGGTAAAAACTAGGGAGCCTAAGGGGCCGCCTAGAGACCGGAAACCCGCCCCCTTGGGTGACAGTAAGTCAACTTGGTGTGCGTATCACCAGGTCTCAACTCATGACACCGCCAATTGTCGAGCTTTGGACTTTCGTCTCAAAGTGGCCGAGCGCACCGGCTAATGGGAGGAATATACAACGTTGAAAAAGATGAGAGCTGGTAAAGCCCAGGCCGACCATGAAAGTGAAAAACGCCCTGAGGATATGGTGGCTAAGGTCATCGCTACCATCACCCCAAAGTTTGCTCCCCTCTTGTCAAAAAGGGAAGCAAAGGTCACAAAAAGGGTGATCGACGCAGCCAAGAATGCACCCAAATGTATCAGTTTCACTAAGGAGGACGCCCAGGGAGTGGACGCACTGCAAGAAGACCCCCTGGTGGTTACTGCCGACATCTGTAAGCACACGGTACACATAATCTTGATCAATCAGGGAAGCTCTGCGGACATTTTGTTTCTGGAATGCTACAACAGGATGAGTATACCGCTCACTGCGCTCTCACCAGCTCCATATCCTGTTGTGGGCTTTACAGGGGCGCCCGTTCTTCTGTAAGGCAAGGTAACGTTGCTCACGGTCTTCCGGAACTAGAATGATCAACGTATGGTTAAGATACAATTCCTCGTTATTAGCGCTCTCTCCTCCTATAACGTCATCTTGGGAAGACCCTCCCTGAATCGGCTAAGGGTGGTGGTATCTACGTATCACCTGGCAATGAAATTTGAAGCAGACATAGGGAGCATTATGACCATACGAGGCAAGCATGGCGCGCTCTTAGAATATTATCACACTTTTTCCAACTTGGCGGTAATGGCTGCTGAACCTCTTGAATCAAGTTCACCACCACAAGAACACCCTTCTTCACCGCCTCTGGAAAAGTACGAACTAGAGCCTGGATGTTACACTTACCTAGGCACTTCTCTCCCTCGACACCTGCGCGAAGAAATTGGTGGACTCTTGAGATAATACCGAGACATTTTTGCCTTTACCTCCAAGGAAATGCGTGGAATACCGCCTGAGGTGATCACACACCAACTCAACGTTCGAGACAACAAGACACCAGTTAAACAACGAAGGCGCATCTTCTGCACAGAACGTAACGACGCCATCAAGGCCGAGGTGGAGAAACTGTCCCAGGCTGGGTTTATACAAGAAGTTTTATACCCTGAATGGCTGGCCAATGTAGTGTTAGTGAAAAAGTCTAACGGGAATTGGAGGATGTGCGTCGACTTTACAGATCTCAATGAAGCTTGTCCCAAGGGTTCTTACCCTGTGCCCAAAATCGACCGGCTGGTAGACTCCACAGCGGGCTATGAGCTGTTCAGTTTCATGGACGCCTTCTCAGGGTATCATCAGATTCAAATGCACCCGGCCGACGAGGAGAAAACGGTCTTCATCACGGCCGAGGGAATGTACTGTTACAAAGCAATGCCGTTTGGGCTTAAGAATGCGGGAGCCACATACCAACGGCTGGTCAACAAAGTTTTTGCGCCACAAATAGGATGCAATATGGAGGTCTACGTCGATGATATGATAGTTAAGTCAAAATGCACGCTCGATCATTTCTCCGACCTAAAAGAAGCTTTGGAAGCACTTTGAGGATACCGTATGAAGCTAAACCCAGAAAAGTGCTCGTTTGCCGTGCCAAAAGGTAAATTCTTGGGCTTCATCGTAAATTCACGAGGAATCGAAGCCAACCCTAAAAAGGTGTAGGCCATACTTGATCTAAAGCCGCCTCATTGCCCTAAAGACGTGCAAAAGTTGGCTGGCTGCATGGCTTCACTCAGCCGCTTCATTAGTCGGGCCGCTGAGAAAGCTTTGCCGTTCTTCAAAATACTGCGTGGGAAGCAAACCTTCCTTTGGAACGAGGAGTGTGCAGGCGCCTTTGACCAGCTGAAACAGCACTTGGCACACCTTCCTGTAGTCACCTCACCTGAACCCAACGAGAAATTGGGGCTTTATTTGGCCATCTTAGAAAACGCTACAAGTGCGGTCTTGATAGCCAACCGGCAAGGGCGACAGTTATCGGTGTACTTTGCAAGCCAAACTCTCAAAGATCCGGAGAAAAGGTATTCCGCCATTGAGAAAACGGCCCTCGCCCTGATCACGGCGGCACGCAAGTTGAGACCATACTTTCAGTTCCATGAAGTCATTGTCCTTACCAATCTACCACTCAAGAAATTGCTTTCCAAATTGGACTGCTCAGGACGGATGCTCAAGTGGGCGGTTGAGCTCTCAGAATATGACATAAATTACCAACCTCGGAAAGCAATCAAGGCTCAGGCTCTGGCCGATTTTATGGTAGAATGTGATTTTGAAATAGGGGCGCTTGGGCAGGCGGAAGCCCTGGAAGAGATGCTCGTTTGGAAAGTCTTCGTGGACGGCTCGGTAAATTCAGAAGGCCGAGGTGCGGGCGTGGTATTGATCAACCCTGAAGGGGAACGAGACGAGCACGCGGTAAGATTACACTTCAAAGCAACACATAATGAAACTGAATATGAAGCGCTGCTTCTCGGTATGGACCTCGCCAAGGCTGCTAGAGCAGTTCATGTGGAAGCCCACAGCGACTCAGAACTGGTGGTAAACCTAGTTACAGGTAGTTATGGGGTAAAAGAGCCTCATCTGTCTCGATACCTGGAATTGGTTCGAACCAAGGTCTCAGAGTTTCAGGGCTTCAGCATACGGAGCATTTCCCGAGAAAGCAATTACCGCGCTGATGAGTTGAGCCGTCTAGCCAGCACAAAGGGCAAGGACCCAAACGGACGCGTCCACATCCGAGAGTCTAACGTTAAGTACGTGGATAAGGTCGCAATCGTGAACGTGATGCAAGTCCAACATGAGAGTGACTGGATGCGTCCGATCTTGGACTTTATCCGGCGCGGTAAGCTGCCTGAGAACAAGGTTGAAGCGCGGAGGCTGAGGAGGCGTGCGGTACATTTCTCGATGATCGATCAACAGCTCTATAAGAGATCGTTCACACACCCCTTGTTAAAATGCCTGACACAAGAAGAAGGAGATTATGTTTTAAGGGAAATCCATGAAGGCATCTACGGAGTTCACATTGGAAAACGGGCCTTAGCAGGGATGGCACTACGGGCCGGGTACTTCTGGCCCACTATGAGAAAAGATGCTGGCACTCTCGTGCGAAAATGTGATAAGTGCGAGAGGTTCGCACCGCTTATCCATGCTCCTGCCGTGCCGTTGCAACCCATTATGGATCCAATACTCTTTGACCAATGGGGAATGGAAATTTTGGGGCCCTTCCCCTTGGCTCGTGGGCAGAGAAAATTATTAATAGTAGCTGTAGATTACTTTAGTAAGTGGGTGGAGGCTGAGGCGGTAGCACGGATCATGGATAACGCAACGCGACAGTTCTTGTGGAAGAACATTATTACGTGCTTTGGAATCCCTAGGGCCGTTATTACTGATAATGGAACACAATTTGCCTCACCACGGTTTCGAGCATACTGCCAACGCATGAGCATCGCCCTACATTTCACAGCCATTGCCTACCCTCAGAGTAATGGACAGGTCGAGGCTGAGAACAAACAAATACTCAATGGACTTCAAAAAAGGTTAGACGAGGCTGAAGGAAGATGGACGGAAGAGCTACCTAGTGTGCTATGGGCTCACCGAACGATTTACCGTGTGGCTACCGGGGAAACCTCGTTCATGTTAACTTACGGGGCAGAGGCGGTAATTCCGGTAGAAGTAGGGCAGCCTAGCTACCGCGTACTACACTACAATTATCTGCGCAATGAAGATCAGAGGAGATATGCTTTGGATTTAGTAGATGAAGTTAGGGAGGACACCCTCCTCCGAACAGTAGCTCAAAAGCAATGCCTGTCACAGTATTATAACAAGCACTTACGGGCAAGGAGTTTAGAAGTAGGAGACCTTGCTCTGCGATGAGCGACTACCATGGCCCATGGAATAGGGGCCGGCAAGGTAGCCGCCAACTGGGAAGGGCCCTACCGCGTGACTCAGAAGGTAGGAGAAGGAAGCTATAAGCTGGAACGCATGGACGGCTCTCAAGTACCTCAGGTATGGAACATCAAGAACCTGAAAAGGTGCTATATGTAGCTTCGCTAGTTATAAACGAGTTGTGTAGAGTATTAAACTTGACTAGGGGCGGTAGGAGCTGTAGCTCAAGAAAAATGGGGCGGCACCCATATGCATAAATAAATGACATATTTCTAAAGGTTGCATTAGTATAACTTAGCAAGGGCCGAGGCCATCTAAATCCAAACGTGTAGAGAAATAACAAAAACGTACGATATCATTAGCTCCAAAAAGAAGTGTACATTAGATGAGGGAGCAAGGGGACTAATGCCCCTAAACATATCAAGCATAAATACATATACAAAGCAAAAAAAGGGGGATACTACAAAAAGGGGCACCCCCTCATAAGTCTCTATGCAAATACAAAAAGGAAGAGGGGATGATAGCACAGGCTAAGCCTAGGGATTACATTTAACAGCTGCTAGTACCCCCTCTGGAGCGGATGATGTCTTGACGAAGAGACTCGCGGCTGAGCTGAGGGTGGCTTTGGGCCAAACACCACGCAAAGGAGGACAAACCTGAGGCAAATCCATCCCAACAATATGTGCTTGTGGATGAGCGGAACTCAGAACTTGCTTTAAAGCATGAAACCGCCTCCACAGCTTCGGTTTGGGCACGCTGAGCTTCAATAACAAGGCTCTTGGACCGTGCCTGTTGGGAGGATAGCTCTTCCCTTAGTCCTTGCGCTTCAACAGCCAACGCCTCTTTTTCCCCATACAGTTTATCCGTCCGGTCTTGTGAACTCTGCAACTTGGCAGCCAACATGTCTCTTTCTCTCCCCATTGCTCGGGCCTGTTCTCCCTTTTCCTTTTCGGCCCTCCGTAGCGCCTCAACCGCCTTCCTGTTCTCTTCCCGCAACCGAGACAGCTCTTGATTAGCGGTTCCTAGTTCATGAAACCACCCTCGGGCAAGGGCCGCAGATAAAGAGCTAACCTGAAACACAGGGTATCACAATATGCAGTTAACATGCTAACAAAGCAAAGTTAGGGTAAGCGACGTTTACCTTAGCAACACAGGCGGCTACCCTATCGCTGGTTGCCATTTGAGGTTCACTGGGGGTGGAACTGCCAGGGCAGCGTGTTGAATGGTGTCAATGCTCTGAAGACTAGCAAGGCCCTCAGACCGAGGACTTTCAGCAGCGGTGGTGTCTTCACCTCTAGGAGCCTCCCTTTGAGGTTCGGGAGGAGCATGTGTGAAACTAAGGGGAGCGGACAGATCTATGTGAAATAAGGGAAGGATGTCATCACCCACCTGTACGTCAGGCCTCACATCCACCGCCACGGCCACGTGAGGCGACGCGGGTGGTAAGTGGGAAGCCTAGACGGAAGGACCCCCTTCCTGAGGCACGGACATCGATCCTGCCGCCTCTGTCAAAGAGGGTCCTAGTGCCTCTGCCGGCACCCCTAAAGGCTCCCCACCTTCTCCCTCTCCTTCTAGCTGTGGGCCTAGACCTACGCCCAGCCCAGCAGTCCTGGCGGTAGGACCACCAGCCAGTGCAGCCAAGGTAGGAGAAAGTTCAGCCACGGTCACCTCTGGTAAGGTAACCACAACAGTTGGCGCAGCAATGACTGCTCCCTCCACGGCAGGTCATGGGACAACTTCAGGGCGAGGCACGGCGGTAGGAACTTCCTGATCGGTCACAACCTGAGAGGGCCTCTCCACGGCAGGGGAGGCTTGAACTATGGGAGCCTCGGTGGCACCTTCATGAGGGCCGGATGCCGCCGACCCGCGGCTAGAAGAAAGGACCTCCCCATGAGGTCTCTTGGACCGTGTTACCTTCTTAAGGGGAGGACCTCGCCCTCTTCAGCAGCAGTCCTCTTACTCCTCCTTACTGACTTCCTACCAACGCCATCCCCTCCTGCTTCCTTGGTAACCGCCTCCTTACCCTTCTGGGTGGTTTTCCTGCCCTCTCCTTCCCTCCTCGGTTCCCTCCTGCCCTTCTCCACATGGCACACTTTCGTGAGGGATACAATGTCTACCTCGGCCTCGGATCCTGTCAAGAAAACCATTAAGGAGCCAGGGTAGCATTAATAAGAGAAAACGAGAGCTAAAAAAGAACAATTCTACCATCCTCAGGGGTTTACTCACCGCTGACCGGTCGAGAGCATAGACCTGCACGGATCAGAACTTTCTCCTAGCACAGCACCTCTTTGGTAGCTAGGTACCGCGTGCTCAGATCCCTCTCAAAATAACAAACTACCTCCCTATCTAAGTTAGATAGTTCATCCGCTGAGGGGATGCTACATTTATTCAGGGAGGTCCAGTAGTAGGGGAAACCAAGGGGAAGCGGAGGCCTCACCCAAACGAACCTATTTTGCCAAAAATTTACCTTCGAGGGATTAAGCTCCACGAACTTAATCCCGCTCTTCCCCTCAAAGGTTACCACGCCCTTCAATTGCTTGGCGCTAAATAAAAAATCAAAACTACAAGTGGAGGGGGTTAACCCCGCCACAAAACAGGTAAGGAGAAAACCGTAAATATTGCGGAAGCAGTTAGGACTAATTTGGCTGGGGCACACGGAATATTTCCTAAGAATCCATTCCAGAATGGGCGGCAAGGGAAACCGAAGGCCAGAATCAAGAGAGTCCACACAAACGGCAAAAAAATCGGGAGAACGAGGGTATAAAATGTTGTCGTTGAGGGCCAACGACATCATAATCATTGGGGAAAAAAATACTTTTCACGGAACCTTTTCATCTCCTCTACCGTGGATAGTGAGGACACAAGATTTCCTACGGGAAGAGCCGCGGCTGCATCGGGATACTGAGCACGCACGGCTATTTCCTCTGGAGATGTTGGTGATGACGGAGCTAGTTGAGATAACGGCTCCACCATCATCCCCTCACCAGAAGATGCTTCTCCAACATGGTCTGAACGCCCGCTCTCCTTCTGCACGCGTTTTGGAGCCATTTAACTAGTTCACCAAAATAAAAAGACAAAAAAATTAGAAGGGGTCTTACCCTGCGAAAGAGAAGAAATCACACCGTGATTTTCCGTTGGTAAGACGGGGGCGCTGGCGTCAGGAGGAGACATTACCATCTGAAAACCAGTTAAGCGCACGGAAGGGGAGAAGCCCTGATTGTCAAACACCCCCACCTCCCCTGGTCCAAGGGCAGGAACGCCAGCAAGGAAGGCGGCAAGGTCGGCTACGAACTGGGAATCCAGCTCGATGCTCCCGTTTGGTTCCTCCATGGGAACCTCCAGTTCCACCATGGGAACCTCCAGTTCCACCATGGGAACCCTAGGTTCTGCCATGGACGCCCGACCAGAAATCCACACAAAAAAAAAAAGAGAGAGAAGAGAGAGAAGGGAGAGAAAAGAAAGGGAAAAATACCCAGAAAGCTTTCGAAAAATTAAGAAAAAAAGAGCAAAGTACCTTTTAATCGTCTCGAAAATGAGTTAAAATGAAAGGCTGAGGAGAATTTGAGGAAATTTTGGGGGAAAAATGCAGAATCAGGGGTGTCAAGAATGGCGGGAGAGAGAATGAAGAAGATGAGCGAAGGGGGCCCTATTAGGGCTTTGCTAGGGCTTTATGTAGGAAAAGGGGGAAAGTGAACGGTTAAAGAAAGAAGAGCGCCACGTGCCTCTCATACGAACAAGAATGTCAGGTGCCTGGCTTTCACCTAATGTGAAGGCCTCGGTTTGCTAAGTCCCGTAGACAATGGGGGCTTGGTTCTCTTGCTCATGAAGGGCAAGAGGAAGGGGACGGTTACCCTACACCAAAAGTGAAGGGACCGCCTGGCTTTCACCTAATGTGAAGGCCTCGATTTCCTAAGTCCTTTAGACAATGGGGGCTTGGTTCTCTTGCTCATGAAGGGCAAGAGGAAGGGGGCAGTTACCCTTCACTTAAAGTGAAGGGACCTCCTGGCTTTCACCTAATGTGAAGGCCTCGGATTGCTAAGTCCCTTAGAAATTGGGGGCTTGGTTCTCTTGCTCAAGAAGGGCAAGAGGAAGGGGACGGTTACCCTTCACTTAAAGTGAAGGGACCGCCTGGCTTTCACCTCATGTGAAGGCCTCGGCTTGCTAAGTCCCTTAGACAATGGGGGCTTGGTTCTCTTGCTCAAGAAGGGCAAGAGGAAGGGGACGGTTACCCTTCACCTAAAGTGAAGGGACCGCCTGGCTTTCACCTAATGTGAAAGCCTCGGTTAGCTAAGTCCCTTAGATAATGGGGGCTTGGTTCTCTTGCTCAAGAAGGGCAAGAGGAAGAGGGCGGTTACCCTTCATCTAAAGTGAAGGGACCACCTGGCTTTCACCTAATATGGAGGCCTCGGTTTTCTAAGTCTCTCAGACAATGGGAGCTTGGTTCTCTTGCTCAAGAAGGGCAAGAGGAAGGGGGTGGTTACCCTTCACCCAAAGTGAAGGGACCGCCTGTCTTTCACTTAATATGGAGGCCTCGGTTTGCTAAGTCCCTTAGACAATGGGGGCTTGGTTCTCTTGCTCAAGAAGGGCAAGAAGAAGGGGGCGGTTACCCTTCACCTAAAGTGAAGGGACCGCCTAACTTTCACCTATTGTGAAGGCCTCGGCTTGCTAAGTCCCTATGACAATGGGGACTTGGTGCTCTTGCTCAAGAAGGGCAAGAGGAAGGGGGCGGTTACCCTTCACCTAAAGTGAAGGGACCGCCTGGCTTTCACCTCATGTGAAGGCCTCGGCTTGCTAAGTCCCTAAGACAATAGGGGCGTGGTTCTCTTGCTCAAGAAGGGCAAGAGGAAGGGGACGGTTACCCTTCACCTAAAGTGAAGGGACCGCCTGGCTTTCACCTAATGTGAAGGCCTCGATTTGCTAAGTCCCTTAGACAATGGGGGCTAGGTTCTCTTGCTCAAGAAGGGCAAGAGGAAGGGGGCAGTTACCCTTCACTTAAAGTGAAGGGACCGCCTGGCTTTCACCTAATGTGAAGGCCTCGATTTGCTAAGTCCCATAGACAATGGGGGCTTGGTTCTCTTGCTCAAGAAGGGCAAGAGGAAGGGGGGGGGGGGGGGGGGGGGGGGTTACCCTTCACTTAAAGTGAAGGGACCGCCTGGCTTTCACCTAATGTGAAGGCCTTGGTTTGCTAAGTCCCTTAGACAATGGGGGCTTGGTTCTCTTACTCAAGAAGGGCAAGAGGAAGGGGGCGGTTACCCTTCACCTAAAGTGAAGGGACTGCTTGGGTTTCACCTAATGTGAAGGCCTCGGTTAGCTAAGTCCCTTAGATAATGGGGGCTCGGTTCTCTTGCTCAAGAAGGGCAAGAGGAAGAGGGCGGTTACCCTTCACCTAAAGTGAAGGGACCGCCTGGCTTTCACCTAATATGGAGGCCTCGGTTTTGTTAGTCTCTTGGACAATGGGAGCTTGGTTCTCTGGCTCAAGACAGCCAAGAGGAAGGGGCCTGTTACCCTTCACCCAAAGTGAAGGGACTGTCTGTCTTTCACCTAATGTGAAGGCCTCGATTTGCTAAGTCCCTTAGACAATGGGGGCTAGGTTCTCTTGCTCAAGAAGGGCAAGAGGAAGGGGGCAGTTACCCTTCACTTAAAGTGAAGGGACCGCCTGGCTTTCACCTAATGTGAAGGCCTCGATTTGCTAAGTCCCATAGACAATGCGGGCTTGGTTCTCTTGCTCAAGAAGGGCAAGAGGAGAGGGGGGGGGGGGGGGGGGGGGGGGGGGGGGGGGGGGGGGGGGTTACCCTTCACTTAAAGTGAAGGGACCGCCTGGCTTTCACCTAATGTGAAGGCCTTGGTTTGCTAAGTCCCTTAGACAATGGGGGCTTGGTTCTCTTACTCATGAAGGGCAAGACGAAGGGGGCTGTTACCCTTCACCTAAAGTGAAGGGACCTCCTAGCTTTCACCCAATGTGAAGCCCTCGGTTTGCTAAGTCCCTAAGACAATGGGGGCTCTGTTCTCTTGCTCAAGAAGGGCAAGAGGAAGGGGGCGGTTACCCTTCACCTAAGGTGAAGGGACCGCCTGGCTTTCACCCAATGTGAAGGCCTCGGCTTGCTAAATCCCTTAGACAATGGGGGCTTGGTTCTCTTGCTCACGTAGGGCAAAAGGAAGGGGGCGGTTACCCTTCACCTAAAGTGAAGGGACCGCCTGGCTTTCACCTAATATGGAGGCCTCGGTTTTCTAAGTGTCTTAGACAATGGGGGCTTGGTTCTCTTGATCAAGAAGGGCAAGAGGAAGGGGGCGGTTACCCTTCACCGAAAGTGAAGGGACCGCCTGGCTTTCACCTAATGTGAAGGCCTCGGTTTGCTAAATCCCATAGACAATGGGGGCTTGGTTCTCTTGCTCAAGAAGGGCAAGAAGATGGGGGCGGTTACCCCTCACCTAAAGTGGAGGGACGGCCTAGCTTTCACCTAATGTGAAGGCCTCGGTTTGCTGAGTCCCTTAGACAATGGGGGCTTGGTTCTCTTTCTCAAGAAAGGCAAGAGGAAGGGGGCGGTTACCCTTCACCTAAAGAGGAGGGACCGCCTGGCTTTCAACTAATGTGAAGGCCTCGGTTTGCTGAGTCCCTTTGACAATGGGGGCTAGGTTCTCTTGCTCAAGAAGGGCAAGAGGAAGGGGACAGTTACCCTTCACCTAAAGTGAAGGGACCGCATGGCTTTCACCTATGTGAAGGCCTCGGTTTGCTAAGTCCCCTAGACAATGGGGGCTTGGTTCTCTTGCTCAAGAAGGGCAAGACGAAGGGGGCTGTTACCCTTCACTTAAAGTGAAGGGACCGCCTGGCTTTCACCTAATGTGAAGGCCTCGATTTGCTAAGTCCCATAGACAATGGGGGCTTGGTTCTCTTGCTCAAGAAGGGCAAGAGGAAGGGGGCGGTTACCCTTCACTTAAAGTGAAGGGACCGCCTGGCTTTCACCTAATGTGAAGGCCTCGGTTTGCTAAGTCCCTTAGACAATGGGGGCTTGGCTCTCTTGCTCAAGAAGGGCAAGAGGAAGGGGGCGGTTACCCTTCACCTAAAGCGAAGGGACCGCTTGGGTTTCACCTAATGTGAAGGCCTCGGTTAGCTAAGTCCCTTAGATAATGGGGGCTCGGTTCTCTTGCTCAAGAAGGGCAAGAGGAAGAGGGCGGTTACCCTTCACCTAAAGTGATGGGACCGCCTGGCTTTCACCTAATATGGAGGCCTCGGTTTTCTAAGTCTCTTGGGCAATGGGAGCTTGGTTCTCTGGCTCAAGACAGCCAAGAGGAAGGGGGCTGTCTACCTTCATCCAAAGTGAAGGGACTGTCTGTCTTTCTCCTAATATGGAGGCCTCGGTTTGCTAGTCCCTTAGACAATGGGGGCTTGGCTCTCTTGCTCAAGATGGGCAAGATGAAGGGGGCGGTTACCCTTCACCTAAAGTGAAGGGACCGCCTAGCTTTCACCTATTGTGAAGGCCTCGGCTTGGTAAGTCCCTAAGACAATGGGGGCTTGGTGCTCTTGCTCAAGAAGGGCAAGAGGAAGGGGGCGGTTACCCTTCACCTAAAGTGAAGGGACCGCCTGGCTTTCACCGAATGTGAAGGCCTCGGCTTGCTAAGTCCCTTAGACAATGGGGGCTTGGTTTTCTTGCTCAAGAAGGACAAGAGGAAGGGGACGGTTACCCTTCACCTAAATTGAAGGGACCGCCCGGCTTTCACCTAATGTGAAGGCCTCGATTTGCTAAGTCCCTTAGACAATGGGGGCCTGGTTCTCTTGCTCAAGAAGCGCAAGAGGAAGGGGGCGGTTACCCTTCACCTAAAGTGAAGGAACCGCCTGACTTTCACCTAATGTGAAGGCCTCGATTGGCTAAGTCCCTTAGACAATGGGGGCTTGGTTCTCTTCAAGAAGGGCAAGAGGAAGGGGACGGTTACCCTTCACTTAAAGTGAAGGGACCGCCTGGCTTTCACTTCATGTGAAGGCCTCGGTTAGCTAAGTCCCTTAGATAACGGGGGCTTGGTTCGCTTACTCAAGAAGGGCAAGAGGAAGAGGGCGGTTACCCTTCACCTAAAGTTAAGGGACCGCCTGGATTTCACCTAATATGGAGGCCTCGGTTTTCTAAGTCTCTTAGACAATGGGAGCTTGGTTCTCTTGCTCAAGAAGGGCAAGAAGAAGGGGCCGGTTACCATTCACGGAAAGTGAAGGGACCGCCTGTCTTTCACCTAATATGGAGGCCTCGGTTTGCTAAGTCCCATAGACAATGGGGGCTTGGTTCTCTTGCTCAAGAAGGGCAAGAGGAAGGGGGCGGTTACCCTTCACTTTAAGTGAAGGGACCGCCTGGCTTTCACCTAATGTGAAGGCCTTGGTTTGCTAAGTCCCTTAGACAATGGGGGCTTGGTTCTCTTACTCAAGAAGGGCAAGAGGAAGGGGGCGGTTACCCTTCACCTAAAGTGAAAGGACCGCTTGGGTTTCACCTAATGTGTAGGCCTCGGTTTGCCAAGTCCCTTAGATAATGGGGGCTCGGTTCTCTTGCTCAAGAAAGGCAAGAGGAAGAGGGCGGTTACCCTTCACCTAAAGTGAAGGGACCGCCTGGCTTTCACCTAATATGGAGGCCTCGGTTTTCTAAGTCTCTTGGACAATGGGAGCTTGGTTCTCTGGCTCAAGACAGCCAAGAGGAAGGGGGCTGTCACCCTTCACCCAAAGTGAAGGGACTGTCTGTCTTTCTCCTAATATGGAGGCCTCGGTTTGCTGAGTCCCTTAGACAATGGGGGCCTGGTTCTCTTGCTCAAGAAGCGCAAGAGGAAGGGGGCGGTTACCCTTCACCTAAAGTGAAGGAACCGCCTGGCTTTCACCTAATGTGAAGGCCTCGATTGGCTAAGTCCCTTAGACAATGGGGGCTTGGTTCTCTTCAAGAAGGGCAAGAGGAAGGGGACGGTTACCCTTCACTTAAAGTGAAGGGACCGCCTGGCTTTCACTTCATGTGAAGGCCTCGGTTAGCTAAGTCCCTCAGATATTGGGGGCTTGGTTCGCTTACTCAAGAGGGGCAAGAGGAAGAGGGCGGTTACCCTTCACCTAAAGTTAAGGGACCGCCTGGATTTCACCTAATATGGAGGCCTCGGTTTTCTAAGTCTCTTAGACAATGGGAGCTTGGTTCTCTTGCTCAAGAAGGGCAAGAAGAAGGGGCCGGTTACCATTCACGGAAAGTGAAGGGACTGCCTGTCTTTCACCTAATATGGAGGCCTCGGTTTGCTAAGTCCCATAGACAATGGGGGCTTGGTTCTCTTGCTCAAGAAGGGCAAGAGGAAGGGGGGCGGTTACCCTTCACTTTAAGTGAAGGGACCGCCTGGCTTTCACCTAATGTGAAGGCCTTGGTTTGCTAAGTCCCTTAGACAATGGGGGCTTGGTTCTCTTACTCAAGAAGGGCAAGAGGAAGGGGGCGGTTACCCTTCACCTAAAGTGAAAAGGACCGCTTGGGTTTCACCTAATGTGTAGGCCTCGGTTTGCTAAGTCCCTTAGATAATGGGGGCTCGGTTCTCTTGCTCAAGAAGGGCAAGAGGAAGAGGGCGGTTACCCTTCACCTAAAGTGAAGGGACCGCCTGGCTTTCACCTAATATGGAGGCCTCGGTTTTCTAAGTCTCTTGGACAATGGGAGCTTGGTTCTCTGGCTCAAGACAGCCAAGAGGAAGGGGGCTGTTACCCTTCACCCCAAGTGAAGGGACTGTCTGTCTTTCTCCTAATATGGAGGCCTCGGTTTGCTAAGTCCTTTAGATAATGGGGGGCTTGGCTCTCTTGCTCAAGATGGGCAAGATGAAGGGGGCGGTTACCCTTCACCTAAAGTGAAGGGACCGCCTAGCTTTCACCTATTGTGAAGGCCTCGGCTTGCTAAGTCCCTAAGACAATGGGGGCTTGGTGCTCTTGCTCAAGAAGGGCAAGAGGAAGGGGGCGGTTACCCTTCACCTAATATGAAGGGACCGCCTGGCTTTCACCGAATGTGAAGGCCTCAGCTTGCTAAGTCCCTTAGACAATGGGGGCTTGGTTCTCTTGCTCAAGAAGGACAAGAGGAAGGGGACAGTTACCCTTCACCTAAAGTGAAAGGACCGCCTGGCTTTCACCTAATGTGAAGGCCTCGATTTGCTAAGTCCCTTAGACAATGGGGGCCTGGTTCTCTTGCTCAAGAAGCGCAAGAGGAAGGGGGCGGTTACCCTTCACCTCAAGTGAAGGAACCGCCTGGCTTTCACCTAATGTGAAGGCCTCGATTTGCTAAGTCCCTTAGACAATGGGGGGCTTGGTTCCCTTGTTCAAGAAGGGCAAGTGGAAGGGGGCGTTTACCCTTCACCTAAAGTGAAGGGATTGCCTGGGTTTCACCTAGTGTGAAGGCCTCGGTTTAGCTAAGTCCCTTAGACAATGGGGGCCTGGTTCTCTTGCTCAAGAAGCGCAAGAGGAAGGGGCGGTTACCCTTCACTTAAAGTGAAGGGACCGCCTGGCTTTCACCTAATGTGATGGCCTCGGTTTGCTAAGTCCCTTAGACAATGGGGGCTTGGTTCCCTTTCTCAAGAAGGGCAAGTGGAAGGGGGCGGTTACCCTTCACCTAAAGTGAAGGGATTGCCTGGGTTTCACCTAGTGTGAAGGCCTCGGCTAGCTAAGTCCCTTAGATAATGGGGGCTTGGTTCGCTTGCTCAAGAAGGGCAAGAGGAAGAGGGCGGTTACCCTTCACCTAAATTTAAGGGACCGCCCGGATTTCACCTAATATGGAGGCCTCGGTTTTCTAAGTCTCTTAGACAATGGGGGCTTGGTTCTCTTGCTCAAGAAGGGCAAGAAGAAGGGGGCGGTTACCCATCACGCAAAGTGAAGGGACCGCCTGTCTTTCACCTAATATGGAGGCCTCGGTTTGCCAAGTCACTTAGACAATGGGGGCTTGGTTCTCTTGCTCAAGAAGGAAAGAGGAAGGGGCGGTTGCCCTTCACCTAAAGTTAAGGGACCGCCTAGCTTTCACCTATCGTGAAGGCCTCGGCTTGCTAAGTCCCTAAGACGATGGGGGCTTGGTGCTCTTGATCAATAAGGGCAAGAGGAAGGGGGCGGTTACCCTTCACCTAAAGTGAAGGGACCGCCTGGCTTTCACCTAATGTGAAGGCCTTGGCTCGCTAAGTCCCTTAGACAATGGGGGCTTGGTTCTCTCGTTTTAGAAGGGCAAGAGGAAGGAGGCGGTTACCCTTCACCGAAAGTGAAGGGACCGCCTGGCTTTCACCTAATGTGAAGGCCTCGGTTTGCTAAATCCCATAGACAATGGGGGCTTGGTTCTCTTACTCAGGAAGGGCAAGAAGATGGGGGTGGTTACCCTTCACCTAAAGTGGAGGGACCGCCTAGCTTTCACCTAATGTGAAGGCCTCGGTTTGCTAAGTCCCTTAGACAATGGGGGCTTGGTTCTCTTTCTCAAGAAGGGCAAGAGGAAGGGGGGCGGTTACCCTTCACCTAAAGAGGAGGGACCGCCTGGCCTTCACCTAATGTGAAGGCCTCGGTTTGCTGAGTCCCTTAGACAATGGGGGCTAGGTTCTCTTGCTCAAGAAGGGCAAGAGGAAGGGGACAGTTACCCTTCACCTAAAGTGAAGGGACCGCCTGGCTTTCACCTAATGTGAAGGCCTTGGTTTGCTAAGTCCCCTAGACAATGGGGGCTTGGTTCTCTTGCTCAAGAAGGGGCAAGACGAAGGGGGCGGTTACCCATCACCTAAAGTGTAGGGACCGCCAAGCTTTCACCTAATGTGAAGGCCTCGGTTTGCTACGTCCCTTAGACAATGGGGGCGTGGTTCTCTTGCTCAAGAAGGGCAAGAGGAAGGGGGCGGTTGCCCTTCACCTAAAGTGTAGGGACCGCCTGGATTTCACCTAATGTGAAGGCCTCGATTTGCTAAGTCCCTTAGACAATGGGGGCTTGGCTCTGTTGCTTAAGAAGGGCAAGAGGAAGGGGGCAGTTACCCTTCACTTAAAGTGAAGGGACCCCCTGGCTTTCACCTAATGTGAAGGCCTCGATTTGCTAAGTCCCATAGACAATAGGGGCTTGGTTCTCTTGCTCAAGAAGGGCAAGAGGAAGGGGGCGGTTACCCTTCACTTAAAGTGAAGGGACCGCCTGGCTTTCACCTAATGTGAAGGCCTCGGTTTGCTAAGTCCCTTAGACAATGGGGGCTTGGTTCTCTTGCTCACGTAGGGCAAAAGGAAGGGGGGCGGTTACCCTTCACCTAAAGTGAAGGGACCGCCTGGCTTTCACCCATTGTGAAGGCCTCGGTTTGCTAAGTCCCTTAGACAATGGGGGCTTGGTTCTCTTGCTCAAGAAGGTCAAGAGGAAGGGGGCGGTTACCCTTCAGCTAAAGTGGAGGGACCGCCTAGCTTCCACCTAATGTGAAGGCCTCGGTTCGCTAAGTCCCTTAGACAATGGGGGCTTGGTTCTCTTGCTCAAGAAGGGCAAGAGGAAGGGGGCGGTTACCCATCACCTAAAGTGTAGGGACCGCCTAGCTTTCACCTAATGTGAAGGCCTCGATTTGCTAAGTCCCTTAGACAATGGGGGATTGGTTCTGTTGCTCAAGAGGGCAAGAGGAAGGGGGTAGTTACCCTTCACTTAAAGTGAAGGGACTGCCTGGCTTTCACCTAATGTGAAGGCCTTGATTTGCTAAGTCCCATAGACAATGGGGGCTTGGTTCTCTTGCTCAAGAAGGGCAAAGAGGAAGGGGGCGGTTACCCTTCACTTAATGTGAAGGGACCGCCTGGCTTTCACCTAATGTGAAGGTTTCGGTTTGCTAAGTCCCTGAGACAATGGGGGCTTGGTTCTCTTACTCAAGAAGGGCAAGAGGAAGGGGGGCGGTTACCCTTCACCTAAATTGAAGGGACCGCTTGGGTTTCACCTAATGTGAAGGCCTCGGTTAGCTAAGTCCCTTAGATAATGGGGGCTCGGTTCTCTTGCGCAAGAAGGGCAAGAGGAAGAGGGCGGTTACCCTTCACCTAAAGTGAAGGGACCGCCTGGCTTTCACCTAATA